>CAKXYN010000006.1:9916538-10524423 GCA_935064755.1 Tragelaphus eurycerus
ACTCATCAACCTACCTCTCTAACATACCACATGGTTCAGTTCTGTACTCCTTTCCGGATCTGGTCTACAGGCATCCACGTTTTTATCCAGGCATGAGGACAGGGTAAATATAAATTTGAATGTTGCTTTTTTTCACTCAATGCTACATGAGAACCTTAGTTTCCCAACTACAAAATTATATAGCATAATTAAGAAAAGTTTTGAATAACAAAGTGTATCCTTTCAACGCATCCATTCATACTGGTTGTCAGTGGAATTCCACACCCAGGATGAAGAAGTTGAGGTGGACAATATGTAAGTAGGTTTAGTGGGTGGGGCTAAGCAGAGTAGCTGAATGACTGAATGACCCCTGAACCCCCATACTTTGGAGATTCCAGGATTCCATAACTATGTTCTTGAGCTCTATCCTATGAACCTTGGAGCACCTCTGTGGAGATATGAGAGTTCCCTAGAAATAAGGATAACCTGGAGATCTTTTCTCCTGGCTCAGAGTACAGCAAAAGGAAAGCTGAAAGGGAGACTTAAAATATAACTGCTCCCTTAATACCAATCCAGAAGAGACTGGATAAAATCTCTGGAGGAGCTTAGGCAAAGTCCACAGGGAGGGAACTCACTGGGAGTTGCCTGGACCATGTGCAGGTAGAAATGGAATGCAGAGATGTGGGGTCTACTGGAATCCAGCAGTCAGAGAAGTGCCACACCCTGGAAACTGAAGACAGGCTTGTTTTAGAAACCAACTTCTCTAGGAGAAAGACCTCCCTGAGGGGACAATGAGGTGTTTGGAGCTGATATCATGTGTCATAATCTTTCACAACTGCTTAGCAGTCCGCTTAAATGAATGAAACTAGCTGAAGAAAACAGCTATTTACTAACTGAAAGGCAGCACCAGAAAAGCTTTCCTGTTGAGGGAGCTGCTCTCCCCAACACCACCTGCTGAAATCTTTGGGAACTCTTGACAGAAGTCTTAGAACCCCTCCCTCGAAGCCTGGGAAACCCTGACAGGAAGTCTTAGAGCCCCTGCCAGGAAGTTCTGGAGGGCCCCTGCTAGGAGCTCTTAGACTGCTCAGAAGCTAGGGAGTCATGGACAGGAGGAACAGGACCAGCTCTGGGACTGAAGTAGAGCAGCAGCTCTTGATCTCTGGTAAACTTCCTAGTTATTCTCCTATTAGGAAAACCAAGGAGTACAGATTATTGGTTTCTTTTTAAAAAACAGATATTGGTGGGGAGGAGAAAGGCAGCGTAACCAACTAAGAAACATTATGGGGTTTGAGTTGGAATTAGATACGGTACAGCTGACCCGGATCCACAGAGTGCAATACTGTTTTGGGGACTTCCCTGGTGGTGCAGTGGATAAGAATCCACCTGCCAGTGCAGGGGGAGTAAGTTAGATCCCTAGGAGGGAAGATCCCACGTGCCACAGAGCAACTAGAGAGTGGCCACCGCTCACCACAACTAGAGAAAAATCCGTGTAGCAACCAAGAGCCAACACAGGAAAAAAAAGTGTTTCAGGAGGAAGGAGATTCATAGAAAATATTTAAGTTATTGCAAAATATTCTAAACTCACTTCACAACGAATGGTCAGTTCCTTAACTGGAGGCTTTGGCTCTGGCTGCTGTAAAAGATGTTCACCTTGGAGATCTGAGATTTCTCACCGCTACTTCTCTATGCGGGAAAGAAAATTGGAGGGCTGAGCTGATTACTGAGACATAAAGAAAAATAGCCACATTGTGTGGTTCTCCTCTCTCCTATCAGGACAAGGGAGAAAGTACTGCAGCCTTAGGGCACAGGGCACAGATTGATGCTCTAGAATCTTAAGGTTTCTCTTTTAAGAAGGTAGAAGCCTCCCCAGTGTCTGAGGGGGTTTTGCAGAATGGAAGGGCCACAGGATAACTGCATGTTCAGTGGTAGTAGGCTGGGTGAGGAGGGGAGATGGAGTGTCTGTTTTTTCTTTGCTCATGATAATAGAAGGTTAAGGCAGAGAGAGAAGGGATTCTTTTTTTTTTTAAGGCACATGGCCATCAAAACCATAAAACATCTTTGAAGCATGAAGTGACCCAAGACTGACTTTTGGTGATCCAGTCACTTCTTTCTCAGGCTCAGATCAGAACATAGGAATTGTCTGTTGAGTTTGGGGAAAGCAGCACTTGCTTCACACTAGTAGGAGAAATTCTCTGATGTCCCTTCTAAATCCACAAAGGGAGAGAAGGAGATAAGGGGGTCAAAAAGCAATAAGATAGGAAGGAGCAAGGAAAGGGAGAAGCTATTAGACAATGGATATATCACAAGGGTCCTAGTTTTACCCTTGAGTATCACTTCTGCAGCCACTGGGAGACTATGCAGAAGTCTGGAACCCTAGGTAGATCTGGGAGCACTGGACTAAGAGCTGACACTGAGTATGGAATGGGTAGGGACCAAGGACAGAGGCTGTGGTTGTTGATAGAGTCCTCTCCAGCATGTAGAGGACTAGCACCTTAACTGTGCAAAGAACTGGCTCCTGAGGCTTGAATCCAGACAGCCAGGTGGGGCCCATGTTAGAGAGGACTGGACCCCAGAAAATGTTGGCTCTCCTGCTAATGCTAATTGCAGCAATGCAAGACAGACTACAGAGGGAGGTAGAGTGAAACTGTGATAGGACAAATGTTGGGTGACCAAACTTAGTTAGCAGGGACAGGTCAGGGAGTACTCACATTGGTGAGGAACTGGTGCTGGAAAACGTTGGAAAATGTAAGCTCCTTTGTTGATGGTAACTAGAAGTGCTTGACAGTGACTACAGAGGAGCCTGTGGTGAAATATTTGGTAAGACAAAACTTAGCCAGTTTTTATTCATAGACAATTCTGATTGTGTTCACACTGAATGAGGAGCAGAGTACTGGGAAATGGTAGTTCTTCTGGTGATGGTAATTGGAAGAGCTTTAGGGCAACTAAAGACATTAGTCAGATATCAGATAGTAGGACAAAACTTGGATGGCTATTATACATAGGGACCAGCTAGTTAGTATCCACACTAGGTGAGGATCTGGGCTCCCAAAATGTTAGGTCCTTTGTTGATGGTAACTGGATGAATTTTAAGGTTTGTATAAGGGCCTAAGAGAAATTGGATTAGAATAAAATCTAGATGGCTAAATTGGATTCAAAAAAACAAAGATGGAAAATAATTTCTTAAACCTGTTGGGGCAGTGAGGTCTTCTCCTGTGGGTGGTCAAATGAAGCAGCTTCCCATGAAGTCTGCTTCTTATAGTTAAAAAAAAAAATGTTTTCAGATACTATAGACACACAGAGAGAAGCTTCAGAGTTAATGCTGACACTGAGAATAAGAAAGAAACGTAGATACAGGGAAAAGGGGAAAACGCACACTAGGAGAAAGTGGCATTGAAAAGTGGCTGCTGTCCAAATGCCTTTAGGCATAGACAAGGTTCTAGAGAATCATTCAACACTGCAGGGTGCAGGGGCAAAGAAGATGCTATAAACACGTGAGTTTAGGGTTTGAATTGGGCCAACTAGAATATCTCCAAACCCCAAGCAATCTAGGGCAGACTTTTACATTATGTGGAATTTTCAAATAGACTGAGAAATTTCTCAGTCAAATAGATTGAGAAAAAATCATATTTTTAGCTCTATCAACTAATATATGTTATTTTTAATGTATTATTGATTGGTTCTCTGCTTCCAAAAGGCTTTTGAGGTAGCTTTTATTGGTACTGGCTTCCCATTTTCATGTAATAAAGAAGAAAATCTCCAGGAGAAAGAGATGAGGACATATAAATTTTAATGGAAGCAAATGGAGCAATAAACTTTAGGTATTAACATCACAATGAAGGCTGATGTTTTAGAAACTACTGAATGCTGGAGACCAGAGGCATGTGTACCAGCTCACTGTTCAAAAGGAGGAACAGGAAAAACATCCCTTATATGCTAAAGAACCTAAAGAGAAATTCTACAAATGAACTTATTTACAAACAGAAACAGACTCACAGACTTAGACAACAAATTTATGGTTGTCGGGAGAAGAACTGAGGAAAGAGGAAGAGGATAGTTAAGAGATAGACATGTACACACTACTATATTTTAGATACAGAACCAACAAGGACCTACTGTATAGCCGAGGGAATTCTGCTCAATGTTATGTGGCGGTCTAGATGGGAGTGGAGTGTGGATGGGGAGAGAATGAATAGATGTATATATATGGCTGAGTCTTGTTTGCTGTCTATCTGAAATTATCACAACGTTGTTAATCAGCTATATTCCAATATAAAGTTTAAAAAAAATTTCAAAAGGAAGAAAAACTCTTCAGTGTTGCAATCTTCTATCTACCTACACTAAAAAAACACTGTATCCCTCGTGTGGATGTGAAAAATAGTAATACAGAAATGGAAATAATGCACTAATTTATTCCTTTGAAACATTCCAGCATACAGAATACAAAGTAAAATGCTGAAGTCCCAATTCCCCACCCTCGACTGACCTAACTACTTTAGACAGTATCAAGTGCTTTTTCATGCATTTATCAGATCAGATCAGATCAGTCGCTCAGTCGTGTCCGACTCTTTGCGACCCCATGAACCGCAGCACGCCAGGCCTCCCTGTCCATCACCAGCTCCCGGAGGTCACCCAGACTCGCATCCATCGAGTCAGTGATGCCATCCAGCCATCTCATCCTCTGTCGTCCCTTTCTCCTCCTGCCCTCAATCCCTCCCAGCATCAGAGTCTTCTCCAATGAGTCAACTCTTCGCATGAGGTGGCCAAAATACTGGAGTTTCAGCTTTAGCATCATTCCTTCCAAAGAAATTCCAGGATTGATCTCCTTCAGAATGGACTGGTTGGATCTTCTTGCAGTCCAAGGGACTCTCAAGAGTCTTCTCCAACACCACAGTTCAAAAGCATCAATTCTTCGGCGTTCAGCCTTCTTCACAGTCCAGCTCTCACATCCATACATGACCACAGGAAAGACCATAGTCTTGACTAGGCGAACCTTTGTTGGTAAAGTAATGTCTCTGCTTTTGAATATGCTATCTAGGTTGCTCATAACTTTCCTTCCAAGGAGTAAGCGTCTTTTAATTTCATGGCTGCAGTTTCATGCATTTATAGAATTACATTTTTTCAAACCTAAGTATGATTAAGTTACATATGAGTTTTACATATCAGCACATAAAGTGTTTTATTCTTTTTAGCAGCTACAAGAATACTAGATTAGGCATGGACTCTATTTCATTCAACCATTCTCTGAATGGACAATGAGTTTTTCCCTATCTTGTATTATTTAATACATTTCTACCACAATAAATGTCAAAAAATTGTGTATCATGAATTTGTGACATGAACTCTAGATGAATGCATAATTAAAGTGAACTTAATAGTTTTCTTTTATAAAAAGAAGTGCTGCAAGAGAATTAAGACCAAGAAACATACTTTTCATTAAAATATATACAAGTTATTTAAAAAACAGACATCATTTCTTTATGCACAGGGAACACAGTCCAGGAAGGGGAGAAAAGGGAAGAGCAGTGAGGCAGAAAGCAAGAGACAGATGAGGTCTCTGCTCTTTCTGAAGCTCGGTGGGCCAGGTATTAATAAAACATTTGGTTGACACAGTTTCTAAAACAAAGCTTCTCAGCTTTTCAAAGTTCAAAAATATGGATAAATTTGCCAAGTTTAAGAATTATTACTTGAAATACAGAAGTAGAAGCCTTCCTCAGATCTTTAATTTTCCCAATTTTCAATGAAAAAAATATACCTCTGTGGACTAGAGAAAATGGCTTTACAGATTTGGGGGAACCAGAATTTGAATCGGAGAAGGCAGTGGCACCCCACTCCAGTACTCTTGCCTGGAAAGTCCCATGGACGGAGGAGCCTGATAGGCTGCAGCCCATGGATCACTAAGAGTCAGACATGACTGAGCGACTTCACTTTCACGCATTGGAGGACATGGCAACCCACTCCAGTGTTCTTGCCTGGAGAATCCCAGGGACAGGGGAGCCTGGTGGGCTGCTGTCTATGGGGTCGCAGAGAGTCGGACACAACTGACATGACTTAGCAGCAGCAGCAGAATTTGAATACCACCCTTGTTCTACAATCCCCTGAATTCCGGAATACTGTTACAAATACCATGGAAAGTATATTTTTATCAACATACCTGAGCCAGCTCATATTAAAGCAAGGTAGAGATCAGATGAGGGATAGTTTTTCCTCTCCTCTCCTGCAGGCCTACTTGGTATTCTTTTAAGACAGTTTTTACCAAGAATGTACAATATTAAGTGATCAGAAGCAACTGAGGTGATGACCGAGAGGGGTACGGTGGTGGAGGTGGGACGGCTCAAGAAGGAGAGGGTATATGTATACTTATAGCTGAGCCCCTCGCCGGCTGCGCGGCGCACTAAGAGCCCTTCGCCAGAGAGGAGCTACCCAATGACCGAGGAAGGACGGCAGTGAGGACCGGCGCACTAAGCACTGCCAAGAGGAGCTAGGGCGCACTAAGCACTGCTGAGAGGAGCTACCCCACGACCGAGGTCAGGAAGGGCGGCGGTGAGGAGATACCCCTCCCCCAAGGTCAGGAAGGGCGGCGGTGGGGAGAGACCCCTCATCCAAGGTAAGGTGCGATGGCTGTGCTTTGCTGGAGCAGCCGGGAACAGATACCCCACACCCAAGGTAAGAGAAACCCAAGTAAGACGGTAGGTCTTGCAAGAGGGCATCAGAGGGAAAATACATTGAAACCATACTCACAGAAAACTAGTCAATCTAATCACACCAGGACCACGGCCTTGTCTAACTCAATGAAATTAAGCCATGCCCGTGGGGCAACCCAGGATGGGCGGGTCATGGTGGAGAGATCTGACAGGGTGTTATCCGCTGGAGAAGGGAATGGCAAACCACTTCAGTATTCTTGCCTTGAGAACCCCATGAACAGTATGAAAAGACAAAATGATAGGGTACTGAAAGAGAAACTCCCCAGGTCAGTAGGGGCCCAATATGCTACTGGAGATCAGTGGAGAAATAACTCCAGAAAGAATGAAGGGATGGAACCAAAGCAGAAAGAATACCCAGCTGTAGATGTGTCTGGTGATAGAAGCAAAGTCCGATACTGTAAAGAGCAATATTGCATAGGAACCTGGAATGTCAGGTCCATGAATCAAGGCAAATTGGAAGTGGTCAAACAAGAGATGGCAAGAGTGAATGTTGACATTCTAGGAATTAGCGAACTAAAATGGACTGGAATGGGTGAATTTAATTCAGAGGACCATTATATCTACTACTGTGGGCAGGAATCCCTCAGAAGAAATGGAGTGGCCATCATGGTCAACAAAAGAACCGAAATGCAGTACCTAGATGCAGTCTCAAAAACGACAGAATGATCTCTGTTCGTTTCCAAGGCAAACCATTCAATGTCACAGTAATCCAAATCTATGCCCCAACCAGTAACGCTGAAGAAGCTGAAGTTGAACGGTTCTATGAAGACCTACAAGACCTTTTAGAACTAACACCCAAAAAAGATGTCCTTTTCATTAGAGGGGACTGGAATGCAAAAGTAGGAAGTCAAGAAACACCTGGAGTAACAGGCAAATTTGGCCTTGGAATACGGAATGAAGCAGGGCAAAGACTAATAGAGTTTTGCCAAGAAAATGCACTGGTCATAGCAAATACTCTCTTCCAACAACACAAGAGAAGACTCTATACATGGACATCACCAGATGGTCAACACCGAAATCAGATCGATTATATTCTTTGCAGCCAAAGATGGAGAAGCTCTATATAATCAGCAAAAACAAGACCAGGAGCTGACTGTGGCTCAGACCATGAACTCCTTATTGCCAAATTCAGACTGAAATTGAAGAAAGTAGGGAAAACCACTAGACCACTCAGGTATGACCTAAATCAAATCCCTTATGATTATACAGTGGAAGTGAGAAATAGATTTAAGGGCCTAGATCTGATAGATAGAGTGCCTGATGAACTATGGAATGAGGTTTGTGACATTGTACAGGAGACAGGGATCAAGACCATCCCCATGGAAAAGAAATGCAAAAAAGCAAAATGGCTGTCTGGGGAGGCCTTGCAAATAGCTGCAAAAAGAAGAGAAGCGAAAAGCAAAGGACAAAAGGAAAGATATAAACATCTGAATGCAGAGTTCCAAAGAATAGCAAGAAGAGATAAGAAAGCCTTCTTCAGCCATCAATGCAAAGAAATAGAGGAAAACAACAGAATGGGAAAGACTAAAGATCTATTCAAGAAAATCAGAGACACCAAAGGAACATTTCATGCAAAAATGGGCTCGATAAAGGACAGAAATGGTATGGACCTAACGGAAGCAGAAGATATTAAGAAGAGGTGGCAAGAATACACAGAAGAACTGTACAAAAAAGAGCTTCACGACCCAGATAATCATGATGGTGTGATCACTGACCTAGAGCCAGACATCCTGGAATGTGAAGTCAAGTGGGCCTTAGAAAGCATCACTACGAACAAAGCTAGTGGAGGTGATGGAATTCCAGTGGAGCTATTCCAAATCCTGAAAGATGATGCTGTGAAAGTGCTGCACTCAGTATGCCAGCAAATTTGGAAAACTCAGCAGTGGCCACAAGATTGGAAAAGGTCAGTTTTCATCCCAATCCCAAAGAAAGGCAATGCCAAAGAGTGCTCAAACTACCGCACAATTGCACTCATCTCACACGCTAGTAAAGTAATGCTCAAAATTCTCCAAGCCAGGCTTCAGCAATATGTGAACCGTGAACTTCCTGATGTTCAAGCTGGATTTAGAAAAGGCAGAGGAACCAGAGACCAAATTGCCAACATCCGCTGGATCATCGAAAAAGCAAGAGAGTTCCAGAAAAACATCTATTTCTGCTTTATTGACTATGCCAAAGCCTTTGACTGTGTAGATCACAATCAACTGTGGAAAATTCTGAGAGAGATGGGAATACCAGACCACCTGATCTGCCTCTTGAGAAATTTGTATGCAGGTCAGGAAGCAACAGTTAGAACTGGTCATGGAACAACAGACTGGTTCCAAATAGGAAAAGGAGTACGTCAAGGCTGTATATTGTCACCATGTTTATTTAACTTATATGCAGAATACATCATGAGAAATGCTGGACTAGAAGAAACACAAGGTGGAATCAAGATTGCCGAGAGAAATATCAATAACCTCAGATATGCAGATGATACCACCCTTATGGCAGAAAGTGAAGAGGAACTAAAAAGCCTCTTGATGAAAGTGAAAGTGGAGAGTGAAAAAGTTGGCTTAAAGCTCAACATTCAGAAAACGAAGATAATGGCATCTGGTCCCATCACTACATGGGAAATAGATGGAGAAACAGTGGAAACAGTGTCAGACTTTATTTTTCTGGGCTCCAAAATCACTGCAGATGGTGACTGCAGCCATGAAATTAAAAGACGCTTACTCCTTGGAAGGAAAGTTATGACCAACCTAGAGAGCATATTCAAAAGCAGAGACATCACTTTGCCAACAAAGGTTCGCCTAGTCAAGGCTATGGTCTTTCCTGTGGTCATGTATGGATGTGAGAGCTGGACTGTGAAGAAGGCTGAGCGCCGAAGAATTGATGCTTTTGAACTGTGGTGTTGGAGAAGACTCTTGAGAGTCCCTTGGACTGCAAGGAGATCCAACCGGTCCATTCTGAAGGAGATCAGCCCTGGGATTTCTTTGGAAGGAATGATGCTAAAGCTGAAACTCCAGTATTTTGGCCACCTCATGCGAAGAGTTGACTCATTGGAGAAGACTCTGATGCTGGGAGGGATTGGGGGCAGGAGGAGAAGGGGGACGACAGAGGATGAGATGGCTGGATGGCATCACTGACTCAATGGATGTGAGTCTGAGTGACCTCCGAGAGCTGGTGATGGATAGGGCGGCCTGGCGTGCTGCGGTTCATGGGGTCGCAAAGAGTCGGACACGGCTGAGCGACTGATCTGATCTGATAGTTGACTCACATTGATGTACAGCAGAAACTAATAGAACATTGTAAAGCAGTTACACTCCAATTTTAAAAATAAGCTTTAAAAAAAGTTAATTGAGGATCTAAATTTAATTATTAATCTGGAAAATAACTCTCAATAATCAACTTTGATTCTTTAAGAGGCTGACAGATTCAAAAACAGACAAGATCACAGACACAATATGGTCTTTCAGTCTCCTTGTTAATGTATTTACTTCAGTTCAGTTCAGTTGCTCAGTCGTGTCCGACTCTTTGTGACCCCATGAATCACAGCACGCCAGGCCTCCCTGTCCATCACCAACTCCCGGAGTTCACTGAGACTCACGTCCATCGAGTCAGGGATGCCATCCAGCCATCTCATCCTCTGTCGTCCCCTTCTCCTCCTGCCCTCAACCCTCCCAACATCAGAGTCTTTTCCAATGAGAATTTACTTAACCAACTCTAATATGAAGTGAAGTGAAGTCGCTCAGTCATGCCCGACACTTTGTGATCCCATGGATAGTAGCCTGCACCAAGCTCCTCCGTCCATGGGATTTTCAAGGCAAGAAGTACTGGAGTGGGTTGCCATTTCCTTCTCCAAGGGAATCTTCCCAACCCAGGGATCGAACCCAGGTCTCTCACATTGTAGACAGATGCTTTACCGTCTGAGCCACCAGGGAAGTCCAATTGCTGCCTTGGGACTCACCAAAACACACAGTCATCTCCCCCTTCAGCACTTTATATGCTTTCCCAAGTGCTTCCCTCTTCTTGTTTCTATTTGCTCTTGTCACATCTGAACTTCGCAGCAACTCAGTGAGGCTGGTCAAGAAATACGAACTCCCTGTCTGATGGATGAAGCCACTGTTAGGTACCACAGGGTGACAGGACTTGCCTCGGGGGCACAGAGTAAACCTATGGCAGAATCCTGACAAGGGCTCCAATCTAATCCCGTTGTAGGAAAGGCACTTTGATCTCCCTAGCCTCAGCCTCCCACAGCCAGGAGAGCCAGTGAGAATGGCCCCTTCTCAGGAGCAGGAGAGAGATCCGGATGCTACTGCCAGCCCAGCGCAATGCCAGGCCACTGCCTGCCCAGACTGTGCCCGCATTCTGTCCGCCTGCCCTCCGCCCCCACACGTGATGAGGACACTGCAGGAAGGAGAGTGTTCCTGAATCCAAGGAACACCCACAGCTTGCTGCCCTCGGGGGTTAGCCTGTCTGCTGCCTTCCCTTGGGGAACGTGGATTACTGGGGCAAGGAAAGGAAAGGAGATTGTAATCTCTGTCCTCTGTCCTGGCCTGCCCCAGCCCCGCTAGGGACTGCCCCATGGGCAGCTCTTCCAGAGCGGGGAGAACCCAGACTCCTGCTTGGGAGTCTCCTATACCCCCTGACAGATGGGGTGGTGAGGAGACTCCTAAGGGACCTTCACTGCCTGCTCACAAGTTCCCCCGAAGTTCCCCCGAAGCTGTACTCCTCTCCAGGAGCACAGACATAGAACTTTCTAAGCCCAGGCTCTGACCTAAGGGCTTTGTACTCTGCTTATTCCTTATCTGTAAACTAGGGATAATACTAGTAATACCTACTTTGCAAAGTTGTCATGAGGTTATATGAGGCTGAGTAACTTACCGAGTCATACATATATCCTGTAGTTGTTGTGTGTTCCATCTCCTTTACAATTAGTTCAACTTCTGCTTCCCTTCACTACTGGTTCATGCATTCTCCCAATTTACTGCAAAGAATGGTGGAGGTGAGATTGACCTAAAAGTTCTCAATACTCTTTTTTCTCATCTGCAAGTTTTTAAGCAGTTGTTCTAAATGAGTGCTCAACTGCAATTGATGATACAGAAAAATATTTTAAAATATTCATTTAAATGTTGATCTAAAAATCTGATGATAAATGCAAAACCTAAATGAAACCTAAGGGGAAAAAAACTAAGGAATTTTTAAATAATTTTGAGTCATTATGAAAGATTCTTCCCTTTCCTTTAACTCTTACCTGAGAAGATTTGATATTTGGAATAGAAAATGCTCAGGCTTAGGTAGATCTGGAACAACTGTAAACCAGTTCGTGTTTTTCTAAATAAACTTTCCTGTTTAGGACAACAATTAACCACATTCTAATTAGTGATTCGATATTAAAATTCAAGGAACAACCTAACCAAAAAATAAAACATGTCAAAGTATGTCATTATGTATAAGCTCCACCTCAAAACACACATACAAACACACACTTATTTCTCCTATGTGCACCTTTCAAGAGCCACTATTTACCTTCTATAGAAGGGCCTAAATGGAGTCTCCTCTCTACTCTAGGCCCCTAGTTGCGTGGCTTCTAGCTATGGATTTACATTTAAATACATTAAATAACAAAGAGTTCATTCCACCTTACAAGGTGTCCAGGTTCCCTCTCTAGACACACTTAATTTCAAAATTTCCAACAAGGGCATCAGGCCAAAACATAAGGCTGGAGGTACTTTTTTTTTTTTTTCCACTTTTTCTTGGGCTTTCAAAAAATTCATGCTCCCTTGCCAAATATCAAAAAAGGTTTACTTTTATCAAGACTTGCCCTTTCTCATATTCCCCCATGCTCTGAAGAACCTTTTAATTCAGTGATTTCATCTTAAAGTCTTATTCCCGGTGTCTCCCGCTAATGGCTATGGTTTCTTTACCTAAAATTATGATCTAATTAAAGTATGGCTAAGCCTTCTTTTCAGAGGAGTATCTACATTTGTTTGGTGATAATTTTTTTCTTATTGTGAAAGCATGCACTAATTGTGGATAATTTAGAAATTTCAAACAAAAAGACAGGAAAATTTAGAATCCCTTCTAAACTCACTATCTTGAGTTAACACAGTAATAGCATTTTAGGGAATATCCTTACAATTTTTCCATAGGCATATTTTTGCAGTAATAGATTCATTTAGTTCATAAGGCTTTCTATACAAAAACCACTTTCTTATGGTGATGATTTTCTGTAATATTAATTTTAATGATCACATGAATGTGCTTTAATTCATTCAACCAATACTCTATTGTCCTCAGGTTCCCAGACCCTTGATGACTTGCACCCAGGAGAGAGTGGAAACCAACCAGAGACTCTGAGAACAGAAGCCCCATAGTATGATGGGAGTTGTGTTCTGATAGGAGGGTGAGGATGCATTCATGGTTAAATGTGGATGGGTAATCATGTCAGGTAGAAGATTCTATGACATCGTTTCTACTTACAGAACAAATGGTTCTACCTTGCACCAAGAAGACACTGTGTTTAAAACACTAAATCTTTCTGCCCATTTCACAGTGTATTTCTTTAAAAGTGATCTTACTTCAAAGTCATGTTTAGTATTAGATTCTGGCACCAAAGGGCTTCTCAAGTGGCGCTAGTGATAAAGAATCCACCTGCCAATATTGGCAGGAGATGCAAGAGATGTAGGTTCAATCCCAGGGTTTGGAAGATCTGGAGGAGGGTATGGCATCCCACTCCAGTATTTTTGCCTGGAAAATTCCATGGACAAAGGAGCCTGGTAGGCTACAGTCCATGGAGTCGCAGAGTCAGACATGACTGAGAGACTGAGAGTACAACACAGCACCAAAATATAGACATGTGTATCAGATCAGATCAGATCAGTCGCTCAGTCGTGTCCGACTCTTTGCGACCCCATGAACTGCAGCACGCTAGGCCTCCCTATCCATCACCAGCTCTCGGAGGTCACCCAGACTCACAGTCATCGAGTCAGTGATGCCATCCAGCCATCTCATCCTCTGTCGTCCCCTTCTCCTCCTGCCCTCAATCCCTCCCAGCATCAGAGTCTTCTCCAATGAGTCAACGCTTCGCATGAGGTGGCCAAAATACTGGAGTTTCAGCTTGAGCATCATTCCATCCAAAGAAATCCCAGGGCTGATCTCCTTCAGAATGGACCGGTTGGATCTCCTTGCAGTCCAAGGGACTCTCAAGAGTCTTCTCCAACACCACAGTTCAAAAGCATCAATTCTTCGGCGCTCAGCCTTCTTCACAGTCCAGCTCTCACATCCATACATGACCACAGGAAAGACCATAGCCTTGACTAGGCGAACCTTTGTTGGCAAAGTGATGTCTCTGCTTTTGAATATGCTATCTAGGTTGGCCATAACCTTCCTTCCAAGGAGTAAGCGTCTTTTAATTTCATGGCTGCAGTCACCATCTGCAGTGATTTTGGAGCCCAGAAAAATAAAGTCTGACACTGTTTCCACTGTTTCTCCATCTATTTCCCATGTAGTGATGGGAACAGATGCCATGATCTTCGTTTTCTGAATGTTGAGCTTTAAGCCAACCTTTTCACTCTCCACTTTCACTTTCATCAAGAGGCTTTTTAGTTCCTCTTCACTTTCTGCCATAAGGGTGGTGTCATCTGCATATCTGAGGTTATTGATATTTCTCCCAGCAATCTTGATTCCAGCTTGTGTTTCCTCCAGTCCAGCATTTCTCATGGTGTACTCTGCATGTAAGTTAAATAAACATGGTGACAATATACAGCCTTGACGTACTCCTTTTCCTATTTGGAACCAGTCTGTTGTTCCATGACCAGTTCTAACTGTTGCTTCCTGACCTGCATACAGATTTCTCAAGAGGCAGATCAGGTGGTCTGGTATTCCCATCTCTCTCAGAATTTTCCACATATATTCCCTAGTTCTGTCCAGTGAGAGCCTAGAAACAGGGACATATCTCAGCAGCAATAAGCACACCTGGCACCGAGATCTTGGCTTCTAACGCCCAACATCATCCAATAAAAGAAATCAGGATCCTTGGAGACACTATTTCTAGAGCTGGGTCAGGGAATACACAAGATAAGCCAGGAACATCTTCAGTGACAGGAAAAAAAAAAAAAAGATTTAAATAAAAAGGTCATGAGACAGGGGCATAGTCTAGGTGGGAGGTGGAAATGTCAAAGAAAAACAACACAGGAGCCAACCTAAAAGGTCTCCCAACAATTAAAACTGGAACACTTTGAGTAATAAAATAAATAAAATGGCCCCAAAATATAAAATAAATACCCATGCGATTACTTAAAGTATAAGTATAAAATAAATAAAGTATACTTAAAGTATAAAACACATTAGTATAAATAACTAAATGGGAGAAAAGAACCAAATCTCCTACACAGAACTCCAAATAATTTATGTAAATATCCCCACCTTCCACTCCCCACCTCCCACTCCAGCTGCTTGCTAAGAGTAGAGTATGGAAACTTGGGGGAAAGCAGTTTTATAGCTAATGTCAGGCAGTAAGAAGATAAGGAACAGAGGGCATAAATAATTAGGCTCGCATAGCTGAGGGATGGACAGATATCCAGAAGCATTTTAAGCAAATTATAATTGGGCCAAGTCACAATATAGGCACTCCAACTGCCTGCACCCAATTTATACACCCTATTTTTGTTTTTCGTAGAAGGCAAAAGGCTCCAAAAGTGATGGATGGCTCCAAAATGATCCAATTGCTTAAAAAAAAAAAAAAAAAAAAAACGGATTTCACATTTTCCCTCCGACATTTAGTTGCAAAAGTGTTTTAAATTGAGACAGGCTGACTTTTGGTGCTAAAAGATAAAAAAGAAAAGAAACCAATTAAAATAGGAACTCTTTTTGAGGCTGAATCAAAAACTAGGCTGGTAAAGAGTTCTGTGCCTCAATTGATATGGGAGGAAGCAGAGGAGGAACTGGAGATCTGGGGAGTGCTTAACCCTTGTTATGCAAAAAGGATACTTAGGTAAACCCCTACACCATTTCTGAATTATTAGACAAAGATGGGTAGATTTTACTAGGTCAGAGTTTCACTGTCTAAACTGCAAAAATGAACTAAGATTTTTTCCTCTCTTTGTTTCTTAAACTTCAACAGTTTTGATTATTTAAAGAAAAAGTTGTTCAGTCGTGTCCGACTCTGGAGACCCTGTGGACTACTGCTGCTGCTGCTGCTAAGTCGCTTCAGTTGTGTCTGACTCTGTGCAACCCCACAGACGGCAGCCCATCAGGGCCTGCCATCCCTGGGATTCTCCAGGCAAGAACACTGGAGTGGGTTGCCATTTCCTCCTCCAATGCATGAAAGTGAAGTCGCTCAGTCATGTATGACTCTTAGTGATTACACAGTCCATGCAATTCTCTAGGCCAGAATACTGGAGTGGGTAGCCTTTCCCTTCTCCAGGGGATCTTCCCAAGCCAGGAATCAAACCCAGGTCTCCCGCATTGCAGGCAGATTCTTTACCAGCTGAGCCACAAGGGAAGCCCAAGAATACTGGAGTGGGTAGTCTATCCCTTCTCCAGCAGATCTTCCCAACCCAGAAATTGAATTGGGGTCTCCTGCATTGTAGGTGGATTCTTTACAACTGAGCTATGAGGGAAGCCCCCCTTTTGATCATTTAATGTCCACTGTAAATTGCATAATCTGTGGACTCCTCTCCTCACTCTTTGGTCTGGTTCTTTGGGGTCCTACTGCCAAGTTCCTATCCATCATGCAAGTCATGACTGGGATGTACCAGCCGAGCAACCTATATCCTAGTGCCCCAAGTGATCACACTGGAGCTCTCCAGGAAAACAAAGACTGCTTCTGTCATGACTCTCTGATGCTGAAAGGACCCAGAGTCCTGGGGGCAAGTGGACCTAGAGACCACATTGCAGACAATTCTTCATTAATTCCCCTTCTAGATAAGCTCACCAGCCATCAGTTCTACAGTTGCATGAACCTGCCTAACTAGCTAGACTAACTAGCCTAATTAGCTGCCTAACTAGCCCTCTAAGGATAGGGGGTAAAAGCAATAAAGCCCACATACCACACGATGCCACCTCTTCTGTCTTCTATGGCAAGACACAGAGGGCCACTCATCCCTTCTGGAAAACTACTAAAAGCTACTAAGAATTGAGTCCACTCACTCTCTTCCTTTCCCTCCCTCCCTCTCCACACCTCTCTCGCCACCCCTAATCCTCCATATCCCTGTTCCTTCCTGAACATCTCTTCTGTTTTCATTTAACCACTTTCCCCTGCTTACTTATAATATCAGCTTGCACAGGGCCAACACAGCCTCTCAGGATCCAACTCTAATTTATCTTAAGTTACCACATCCTTATAACTCAGTCTTTCAAAAGCCTCTAGTTTAAATTCCCAAGCCAGGAAATAATAATCACCTCTACCTGACAGAAGGCCTTCATGTTAAGCCACATCTCAGCTCACTGGCCAGTCTATGAACAGACTGCCCTTGTCCATTCTAGTCAGTTGTTGTTTAGGGGTATGGAGGGTCACACAGAATAGAACCAGTCCAGGAAAACTGCTATGTGCCAGCAGTTGCACTAGGTACTGCATCTAATCTTATTTAGTCTTACATCAGTCCTAGTTAGTAGGTAGTATTTTCATCTGATTACAAGTGAGGGGAAACTTTCAGAAAGATTAAGTAATCTAAGATTACACCACTGATAACCGACGAAGCTCGAGAAACAACCTCAGGACTCCCTATCCATGTTACGTATACCCTGCTGATCTGCCTGTTACACACAAATCACCTTTCACCTTCACCACCCAACCCCTATTAAGTTTGGGTGTGGGATTCCCAGGTGGCTCAGTGGTAAAGAACATACCTGCCAATGCAGGAGACACAGGAGATGCACGTTTGGTCTCTGGGTCAGTAAGGTCCCCTGGAGGAGGAAATGGTAACCCACTACAGTATTTTTAGGATTCATATATTTATTGGCTGCACTGGGTCTAAATTGCTGTGCGGACTTTTTCTCTAGTTGCAGTAAGCAGAAGCTACTCTCTAGTTCTGGTGTGTGGGCTTTTCATTACGGTGGTTTCTCTTGTTGCAGAGCATGGGCTCAGTTGCCCACGGCACGTGGGATCTTCCTGAAACAGGGATCGAACCAGTGTTGCTTGCATTGTAAGGATTCTTAAGCACCAAACTACCAGGGAAGCCCCACTCCAGTATTCTTGCCAGGAAATCCCATAGACAGAGGAGCCTGGTGGGGTACACTCCATGGCATCACAAACAATTGGACATGACTGAGCATGCACACACGCACAGATTAAGTTTGGGTGACAAGTGTCTAGTTTCCCTATTAAGCATCAGTGCTGGTAATTTATGAAAACTAAGACAGTCTGCGGGCCACAAGGCAAGGAATACCAAACATGGGATGTAACATCAATCAAGCATTTGCTGAGAAGCGCTACAGACCAAACACTGTTAACAGGTATTGATGAAACATAAAAGTCAAGACCCATTTTCTGTTCTCACCAAGTTAACATGTGGGAAACAGACAAGCTAACTGCAGAGCAGACTGCAACAAAAACCATACGACAGCTGCACATAATGTGCTATGAAAATGTAGAGGAGAGAGCACATGCTCTGACCTGAAGGAGCTGAGGAAGACTTTTAGGAGAGGTGACTTGAACTGGGCCTTAAAGCAGAAGCCAGTTTCATACCACACCAGCCCAGGCAGGGCACAGCCTGGAGCTGGAAAGCAGTCTGGGCATAACTCTATAGACACAGTAAGTTATTTATGTTTTGAACAAACAAGTAAGGTGGCCAGAACATTTTATGAGTCTATGATCTGTGTTTGGAAATAGAGATACCACCCCAGTACTCTTGCCTGGAAAATCTCGTGGACGGAGGACCCTGGTAGGCCACAGTCCATGGTGTCGCTAAGAGTCGGACACGACTGAGAGACTTCACTTTCACTTTTCATTTTTCTGCATTGGAGAAGGAAATGGCAACCCATTCTAGTGTTCTTGCCTGGAGAATCCCAGGGACGGGGGAGCCTGGTGGGCTGCCATCTATGGGGTTGCAGAGAGTCGGACACGACTGAAGCGACTTAGCAGCAACAGCAGCAGCTTGGATAGGGAAGAAACCAGGGGCTGCTACTACAATGAGACAGATGAGAGACAACTGAGGCCCTGGACTACGGTTGAAGCTGGGAATGGAAAGGAGCAGACTGAGACATTTTGGGAAGAGAAAGAGTCATTTGAAAACAAAGTGGTATACCTGGGGAGGACTGGGTATGGTGACGGAGCCACAGCAGTCAATCATAAAACCATCTCCTCCAGGCTTGGAGCCTCATTCTCTGGAGTCCAGCACAGTGCAAAGTGGGCACAGAACAAGTGCTCAACCAGTAGTTACTGCCATGAATGAACCCATGTTTACTTCTTGGAGGATAATAAATGTCAAGGAACATATACCTTCCCCTTACTGAATAAATGCAAAATGTTTATTATAACAGACAATAAATCTCTCTTGCTCTTATACCATTAAGCCACAATATACATGCAGTCTATGGCTGTCTCACATTTTGCCAGGCAACACAACAATATATTGGTGCTCAAAAATAAACCTCATATGATAAACACATTATTTTTGTAACGAACTAGTGTCTCTCTGTAGCAGCCAAAGATAAAAAACAGCATTGAAATCCTCACTCAAGATTAACTGTCTAAACTTTTCCAAAATTCTGCTTTTATCTTGTGAAAAAGAGTATTTATAATATGTCCAATGGCACCCCACTCCAGTACTCTTGCCTGGAAAATCCCACGGATGGAGGAGCCTGGTAGGCTGCAGTCCATGGGGTCACTAAGAGTCGGACATGACTGAGCAACTTCACTTTCTCTTTTCACTTTCATGCACTGGAGAAGGAAATGGCAACCCACTCCAGTGTTCTTGCCTGGAGAATCCCAGGGATGGGGAAGCCTGGTGGGCTGCCGTCTATGGGGTCACACAGAGTCGGACACGACTCAAGTGACTTAGCATAGCACAGCATAGCATAATATGTCCAGAAAACTAAAGAGCAGAATTAAAGAACTGAAGGAGAAGGACTATAGACAGTTTCTAAAGAAAACCTCAACTCTCAACTGGACTACCGAACCATAAGCACCATGGAAATCATTCAGAACACCTTAAGTCAGGACCACCAGCCCACTTTGAATTCTGTGGTTTACCGTTTCCCAGACAGGGAAGCCCTTAACTACCCAATCTAATTGAACAAATACCAGTAATTGAATGCTACTCTCTAAGCATTCACATTTTAACTTATAATTCAAACAGAATTTATGGGGAAAAAAAAAAAAGACCATACTGTCTAGAGTTTAAAAAAATATTGTTTTAAAAAAACAAAGCAGCACACTTAGGGCTGTAACACAAGAGGCTTAAAGCTACAAGTAATAAATAAAATGTAAGTGGTTTCCTATTTGGTGGTATCACAAGGGTATAGGCCGGATTATCTGCCTGAGCTTAGCTTTTTCACTTAAGTGTCTTAATCTGGAATTCTACTATCAGACATGTCCTCCTTTAAAGAAAGCTTTATGCTCTTTCTGCAGGTTTCTAAAAAGCATTCCATTTTCACATTTTATAAACCAGGGTCTGAGAGTTCAAAGATGAGTAAATCACTGATGTTGCCTTCAAAAGTTTACAGCCTGGCTGAAGAAAATAACTGTAAACAAGTAGAAGAGAAATAAGAAATTATAAACAAATAGTCATGGAATTCAACACAGAGTGGAAGCTTAGAAAAGACATTAAGTTTTCACAGAGGAGACCCTCTACTGAAGTGAAGTGAAGTCGCTCAGTCGTGTCTGACTCTTAGCGACCCCATGCACTGTAGCCTACCAGGCTCCTCCGCCCATGCAATGTTCCAGGCTAGAGCACTGGAATGGGTTGCCGTTTCCTTCTGCAGGGGATCTTCCCAATCCTCTACTCAAAGTTGTGACTGTTTGCAGACACTAAGAGCCCTAGAGCTGGCACTCTGCGCAAGGGGAGCAGTAGAGGCAAAGGTGGCACGCGCAGCAGCAAGGGCATGAAGATCCACCAGTGGGTCTGGCCGCAGAAGGCAAATCCCAGCCTGGTGACGGGGTGGAGTTAGGCTGCGGAGGGCCGTCAAAGTTATACTAAGTGCTTTTTCAAACATATAGCAGGTCACCTGAACCACATAAAGTTATCAAGGAAAAAGTATATGTGACTGACTACAGACCTTACTCACGGCAAGGGAAAAGGGCTGTGTGACTCTCTGACAGAGGAGCTTGGCTACCCACCAGCTTCTCCAGCCCTTTTGGCTCATCCAGAACACACTCCCAACAGGACACAATTCAAACCCTGGGCTGAATTATAGCCCTCCACTAACTAACGTGAGCTATGCTGATTCCCTCTTTCTGCCTAACAGAGTGACATCGCCGAACTCTGAAAACACATTCAAGGATGGCCATGCCATCACCATCTACTTAACAAAGATCATAGCTTACAGAGCGTGGTATGAAACTTTTCCCTTGTTTTACAAAGAGAAATTAATATAGTAGTAAATGTATAGAAGCACATTTAGCATAGTCTAAAGCCAATAAATTAAAATGCTCACCACTACATACAGGTCTAAAAAGCCTGGGAAAGTCTTAAGCCTCTGTAGCAACAAGTACCTGACAAAACAAGCTCCAAAGTGAAAGGAAGTATACGAATTGAGGCACATTCTACACACATATAATTTATGTAATATACGGTATATCTGTTTCTACACTCTTACAAAGATGCGTTAAAAATTTTAAATATCTGTATTTTTGTAAAACATTCCAATTCTCAAATGTCAAAACCAAGAAAGACAACACTTTCAATGTTAAGGACACAGTTTAGGCATATTTTAGACATACTCTCCAAAGACAACTAAACTGAAAAGAAAAAACATGAAGATACTGAGACTCCATGGTTCTCAAACTGTTCATTCAGGCACTCTGCAAAATAAGGACTATAAATAAGAGTTCAATCCATTACATGCTCACAACTCACACTGCAATAGAAGCTGCTTTCCCAAAGAATCAGAAGATGGAATTTTCTTGCACTTTGCCTAATATTAGTTCTAAAATTTATTCCACTGAACCTTTTTTCCTTATTTAGAGCAAATATCAATATCCTAAAATAATTAGGTAAAGGCATCTTGACAAAAGGCTCTCTCCACTACTTAAGGTAGCCACATTAAGTGGGAATTTTAAAATATAGTTTTCTCTATGTAATTCTTTACAAGTGTATGTGTTAGCAGGTTACATATTGTCTAGAAGAACAGTAATATACAGCTGCATAGGGAATAGCATCCTGAAATATATATATATATATCACATTTTATTAGAATTCAACACAGTATTTGGTTAACAGTGAAGTTTAAGTGGGATTCCTAGCTTCTTTTACTAGTATCTAAAGTATATATCTCATTAAAGAAATTCACTAACATTCTAAGAAAAACCTTAGCTGTGGTGTGAACTAGAGCTTTTGATAAAGGTAGAATTTTTTTTTAAACATAAAATGACAGATGTGTGAGAGTGCAAGATAAAAACTTTTAAATATTTTTGTTTTGAGCTTCTTCAGCAATCAATGCAAAGAAATAGAGGAAAACAACAAAATGGCAAAGACTAGAGATCTCTTCAAGAAAATTAGAGATACCTAGGGAACATTTCATGCAAAGATGGGCACAATAAAGGACAGAAACGGTATGGACCTAACAGAAGCAGAAGATATTAAGAAGAGGTGGCAAGAATACACAGAAATGTACAAAAAGATCTTCATGACTCAGATAATCACGATGGTGTGATCACTGACCTAGAGCCAGACATCCTGGAATGTGAAGTCAAGTGGGCCTTAGAAAGCATCACTACGAACAAAGCTAGTGGAGGTGATGGAATTCCAGTGGAGCTATTCCAAATCCTGAAAGATGATGCTGTGAAAGTGCTGCACTCAATATGCCAGCAAACTTGGAAAACTCAGCAGTGGCCACAGGACTGGAAAAGGTCAGTTTTCATTCCAATCCCAAAGAAAGGCAATGCCAAAGAATGCTCCAACTACCACACAATTGCACTCATCTCACACGCTAGTAAAGTAATGCTCAAAATTCTCCAAGCCAGGCTTCAGCAATATGTGAACCGAGAACTTCCAGTTGTTCAAGCTGGTTTTACAAAAGGCAGAGGAACCAGAGACCAAACTGCCAACATCCGCTGGATCATGGAAAAAGCAAGAGTTCCAGAAAAACATCTATTTCTGCTTTCCTGACTATGCCAAAGCCTTTGACTGTGTGGATCACAATCAACTGTGGCAAATTCTGAAAGAGATGGGCATACCAGACCACCTGACCTGCCTCTTGAGAAATGTGTATGCAGGTCAGGAAGCAACAGTTAGAACTGGTCATGGAACAACAGACTGGTTCCAAATAGGAAAAGGAGTACGTCGAGGCTGTATATTGTCACCCTGCTTATTTAACTTATATACAGAGTACATCATGAGAATCGCTGGACTGGAAGAAGCACAAGCCGGAATCAAGATTGCTGGGAGAAATATCAATAACCTCAGATATGCAGATGACACCACCCTTATGGCAGAAAGTGAAGAGGAACTAAAGAGCCTCTTGATGAAAGTGAAAGAGGAGAATGAAAAAATTGGCTTAAAGCTCAACATTCAGAAAATGAAGATCATGGCATCTGGTCCCATCACTTCATGGGAAATAGATGGGGAAACAGTGGAAACAGTGTCAGACTTTATTTTTCTGGGCTCCAAAATCACTGCAGATGGTGACTGCAGCCATGAAATTAAAAGACACTTACTCCTTGGAAGGAAACTTATGACCAACCTAGATAGCATATCCAAAAGCCGAGACATTACTTTGCCAACAAAGGTCCATCTAGTCAAGGCTATGGTTTTTCCCATGGTCATGTATGGATGTGAAGGTTGGACTGTGAAGAAAGCTGAGCGCGAAGAATTGATGCTTTTGAACTGTGGTGTTGGAGAAGACTCTTGAGAGTCCCTTGAACTGCAGGGAGATTCAACCAGTCCATTCTGAAGATCAGTCCTGGGATTTCTTTGGAAGGAATGATGCTAAAGCTGAAACTCCAGTACTTTGGCCACCTCATGCAAAGAGCTGACTCATTGGAAAAGACTGATGCTAGGAGGAATTGGGGGCAGGAGGAGAATGAGACGACAGAGGATGAGATGGCTGGATGGCATCACTGACTCAATGGATATAAGTCTGAGTGAACTCCGGGAGTTGGTGATGGACAGGGAGGCCTGGCGTGCTGTGATTTATGGGGTCGCAAAGAGTCGGACCTGTTGACTGACTGAACTGAACTGAACTGAACCGATGGTAAAACAGAAACAATTTTACAAAATACAGTTGAACCAAAGTCTTCCCCTTCAGCAGAAGGCCAGACTAGGTCATCGATCCGAAAGGATCCAGCTACCAGAGCAATGTAGTTACTTGAAAATAATGACTGAGTTCATTTTCTGAACACGTTAATTCCTCTAATCTTCATATTGGTTATTCACGAATATAAACATCTCCTTTAATGGGTTTCATCAACTCTGCTAACAGTTACAAATAATGAAAAAGATCCAATGGCTGTATTAAATTAGTAAAGACAATTTATGTTTTAAGAAATTGAGAACAGTTTTGATCAAATACAAATGAATAAGTAAGAAATCAAATAAGCATATGTGTGCACATACATTTTAATTTTGGAAACACAAACACCTTTAGCCAATTATTTAAATAGAAAGCTACCCAGTATTTTACAGCCACTGTTAACACTGTAGGTAAAACCCTAACACCCTCCTATATAACTAAGAGAAACATTAACTTTATCATCCAGAAACCTGACAGCAGATGAAATTTCCTCCTTCTTATATCCCAATAGTCTATCCTATCTTCTCTTACTTCTTTCTCATGAACTCTGAAGCTTAATGACAAATTATCAGCCATCATTTCCTCCTTTATGATGTATTCCAAAGACAAAAAACCACTGAAGTCATTTCACATTAGTTTAACAAAGCTATATTATGCTAACGTTGCCAACAACATACAATTGACATTTCAGTATACCATGAACAATTACATAGTATTTCACAACTACA
Organism: Tragelaphus eurycerus; assembly: GCA_935064755.1. Taxonomy (NCBI): domain Eukaryota; kingdom Metazoa; phylum Chordata; class Mammalia; order Artiodactyla; family Bovidae; genus Tragelaphus; species Tragelaphus eurycerus. Next base: position 9,941,320 of record CAKXYN010000006.1, read on the forward strand.
CTAGTTACTCTTGATTAACAAAATATCTTTTTATAAAAAATCTGTTCAAAAGGTTACATTCACTTTTTCATTTAATATCAAAACAATGGTCATAGGAGATTCAAAATCAGAAAATTACTTACCTTAAACATTTGTATTCTCCAAAGGCATATACTCTACTTGGATTAGTCAAGATTTGGGCTTCCTGGAATACTCAAAGGATTGTGGAGCTACTGAACTTAGTATACCCAAGAAAGAGCCAAACTCCCACCACCCCTACCCGAGTCTCCTGATTTTGCCAATCAAGGGGTCCTTAACAATGTCAAAGGATGTCACAGGATTCACCAGTGAACAAAGACGCTAAATATGTGAATTAAGATGTAACCACTCAAAAGATTTTCATTCTGGGAACTTAAGTTACAGGTAATTTCTAGTCACTTCGAGCTCTCTAGAGAATTACATCCAAATGACATGGCTCCAGAAGGCTGAGTAATAACTCGGTTAACAGGCATAGCTCACTCTAGGTTTCCTAACCTGGCTAAAGTCCCATCTGGAGACCTGGCTGCTGCACAGGGGTGGATCTCTAAAGAGACTGAGAGGAAGATGGCTGTGTAGTAGCTGCACGGACCTCACTTGACAACACTGCCCTTTTGCAAAAGACCAGCAGTAGATCCTGTTTTCCCAAACTGAAGTAAGTAGGAGAAGGATTGTTCCTTATATGAAAAAGCATGAAAAGTGAAAACAATCAGTGTTTGTTTTGCAGTGAATTGGTGCAGAAGCAGCACACACTCCAAGCAGCAAGGGGGATACTGCCAAGCTCCTTCCCTGGGAACAACCGGCTGCAGTGGCTCTTAACTGTGAGCATCTATGCTTTATCCAGGTTTATTTTTCACATCACTGGCAAGATGTCCTAAGGTGTCCTAAGGTGACTGCTTCTTTGCTTTACACCCCTTTGGCTTATGAAAAAGTTTCACAGTAAAGCCCTACTTTTCGACAGTGGGAAAACCTGAATAGGTACTCGGTTCCAGAGTCTGGTCCCTAGCTTTAAACTAACTTGCTACACAGATGTTTATCAAGACAGCATCTAGGGTCTCCTCACCTATAGTTTAAGCTATAACTAGAGACGCCAGGCCTGTCCCTCAATAACTTACTCTAGCTGGGAGATTTTAAACTGTCAATACTTGGGCCTCACCAAGGTTCTAATTTAACTGATTTGATTGAAGGGTCTGGGTGTTATACAGACTTAACTTCTCAAATAATAACAACAGGCATCCAGAATTGAGAACCACTGAAAAAGGTTAGAATTGGGTGGTATACCTGAGCCTCTTCAATATGTAAGACTGGGGTTTTGAGTGCTGGCATTTTGGCAGTCTTTCAGCTCATTTCAGTTGCTCAGTTGTGTCAGACTCTGTGACCACATGGACTATAGCACATCAGTCTTCCCTTCACCAACTCCTGGAGCTTGCTCAAACTCATGTCCATCTAGCCGGTGATGCCATCCAAACCATCTCATCCTCTGTTGTCCCCTTCTCCTCCTGCCGTCAATCTTTCACAGCATCAGGGTCTTTTCCAGTCAGTTCTTCGCATCAGGTGGCCAAAGTATTGGAGTTTCAGCTTCAGCATTGGTCCTTCCAGTGAATATTCAGGACTGATTTCCTTCTGGATTGACTGGTTTGATTTCCTTGCAGTTGAAAGGACTCTCAAGAGGATTCTCCAACACCATAGTTCAAAAGCATAAATTTTTTGATGCTCAGCTTTATGGTCCAACTCTCACATCCATACATGATTACTAGAAAAATCATAGCCTTGACTAGATGGACCATCAAGTAACGTCTCTGCTTTTTAACATGCTGTCTAAGTTGGTCATAGCTTTTCTTCCAAGGAGCAAGCATCTTTTAATTTCATGGCAGCAATCTTTGGGGGATTTCAAATCTGCTGTCATTTCCAGATGAAATTTTTGGAAACTTAAGTCACAGATGCCACCATTATTGTTATCAAAGTCCCAGGCTGGTGAAAAAGATTCCGTGGTTCCCTACAGTGCCTTTGTGTCCCTTCAATAACTTTCAGAGGGTAGAGACATCCAACCTGTATTCACTTCTCTATTAAATTCTAAGTGGGGCCAATGAAAGGAGCATCTACTGAGGTAATAGCCAAGCTGCGTTCACACCCTATTTCAAAGAGAATTCAAGAGAAGGGCTGAAAAGGAAGGTGTGGGGAGTAGCAAAGGGAGCTGTTTGGAAAGGTAGAAAGAAGCAGGTTTAACAGTGGGAATGAGAGTATGGAGGATTTCAGGGAGACAGCACTATTTTCAGGAACTAATCACTCACTTATTGTAAGATGATTAACACCTTGAAAGTACACTTATCCCTCATGGTAAGTTATACATTGAGAACTTCCTGTTAAGCCTCACCTTGAAGAGCTCTGGGGCATCACCTCTTCAGTGGAGAGAGCAAAAGACCTGGATCCTATGTAACTCAGTACAGGAGACTACTCAAAGCCAAAGTCAAAACATACTGTCAACTTTTCTAAAAACACACAGTAAAGAGACTGCCACTAGGATCACACTGTTGATGAGTTATCTTGCAAGTGTCACGGTCACAACAGAAGATTCTCACATTGTCAAACCTTGATCTATGCCTCAGGTTCAAAACAGGGTAATTAATCATCTGACTTTACGATGTATTTTGATGTTTACCTTTGATTGGGTCCAATCTGATGTTAAAAGCACTTAAAACCATCCCATTTCTCCATTCTATCTCGTGCTATGCTTTTTCTTATTTGTAAAATAAGAATTTAGAGCTGAATTTGATATATATATATATATATATATAGTTCAACTGCCTCATCTTACATGTAAAAAACCAGAAATGACTTGACCAGTTTCACATAGCTGTTTAATGGCAAAACAAAGCACTAGAGATGAACATGAAAGCTACTGTGAATGCCCTCACTCTTTAGAGGTCTGATATAAGTCACTCAATAAAAACAGGCTATCAAAAAATAAGCCCAAACACAGTAAGGAAATGAACTTTTACAATGCTTGTTTGGCTACACATATGCACCCAGGGACAGGAAAGCCTGGTGGGCTGCCGTCTATGGGGTCACACAGAGTCGGACACGACTGAAGTGACTTAGCATAGCATAGCATATGCACCTATCTTGACTTCCCTGGTGGCTCAGACGGTAAAGCGTCTTGTCTACAATGCGGGAGACCCGGGTCGGGAAGATCCCTTGGAGAAGGAAATGGCAATCCACTCCAGTACTATTGCCTGGAAAACCCCATGGACAGAGGAGCCTGGTAGGCTACAGTCCATGGGGTTGCAAAGAGTCGGACACGACTGAGCGACTTCACGTTCAGGCACCTACCTTAGGATAAGGGATAAGGCAAAAGATGGGAATGAGTGGGTAACCTTATCTCCCAGATGCATCTTAAAGACCTATTCTCAGCAACTGTACCAAGCTGTTACTTCTAGCATAGCTGTTGATCACAGGTGGGGCCACAAAGCTGGGATAAGATATTTGGTTCTCAAAATTTCTTTCATGCCTACTAATCTTAGAAATTGTGGCTCAGTGGTAAAGAACCCGCCTGCAAATGCAGGTGACGCTGTTAGATCCTTGGTTCGGGAAGAGCCCCTGGAGAAGCAAATGGCAACCTCTCCAGTATTCTTGCCTGGGAAATCCCATGGACAGAGGAGCTTGGTGGGCTATGAGTTCACGGGGTGGCAAAGAGTCAGACACAACTTAGTGACTAAACAACAACAATCTTAGAAATAAATGCTTTCACTAACCTGCCTTCCTCCTTCTAGTAAAATGTATTTTCAGATGGAGAGGTGTCCTAGTTAAGGGTAAATGAAGGGTGTGCAGGCATGAGCTGTCAAGGATAAACAATGAGGAGTTTAATTAGACAAGGAGCCACTGTCCAAAGCCTTGGTCAAAGATAACCATCCCGTAAGTTTATACAAATTATGTAATTTTTAAAATAGGTTCAAAAATTCACTTAAAGAAAGAATAACTGGGAAACCCTACATTTAATTCTGAAGTTCTTCAGGTAACCACTACTAAGCTGAGCTTGTTTCCTTAACTGTAAAATGGAACCGAAAGCTTAACTTTTCTCAGGCCCCTGTATAAAATACTGTGAAGGTATAGAGCAATACTACATGACACAAAGTAAAAAAGTGCTTTGCAAAGGGTTTCTTAAATATTTCTTAAATATTAAGAAATCTTTGAATTCTAGAATTGTTTTTTACTATATCATGTCGACAAGTGTTTTGGAGAAGCAATTTTTCCAATTTTATTATTAAGAAGGATTATATAAAAGGGGGTTTAGTGAACAAATGTCAGGAATAATTAGGTTAAAAAAAGCAACAACTGTTTCTAACTTCAAGATTTCTTAAGAGCTTTGAAGATAATGTAACCCATAAATCTCCACAACGAAAGGACAAGTGAGCAGCATGTACCAAAATTACACGACCACCTACCCCTTTATCTCTGTGGAACAGTGTTGTGTGAAGGGTGTTCAATGTTCATCGTTCATTCAAGTGAACAGTGTTCCACAGAACATACATTAGGGAAAAAGTCTTCTTAGATTCCTATTACTTGTCTAAATACAAAATTATAAGACACTTTTGCTAGAAGAGGAATTCTTTTGTCACATAAACAAAAAGGTTTAGAAGCCTTTTCTATACTGCCTATTTCAGCTCTAAAATAACGTACCTTCAAATCTGTTAAGGCCAGGCCTCTAGTATACTAACTCTGTATACTCTGTATACTCAAAGGCCATTATGAGTACCTCATCGTTAGGACAGAGAATGAACCCTTCAAGTTTTGTAGAAGTCAAATACTGCTATCTCTCAGATACAGATAAGTTACAACAGTCAGAAGCTCTTCCCTTGCTGGTCCAGGAACAGTTTTCTTATACCCTGGGCCAACCAGAATGAAAGGAAGACTTCTGCCATGTGTAATTTTATTATTTATCTAACAGTGGACTCCAAACAAATTTGTATAGCTGATTATTAATACAGAAAATCTTAAAGACTACATAAGAGGCAGCAACTTGAGATGGAATTCGTATGAGAAAATACAAGGTAACATTTTAAAACAGTAACATCAACTAAAATATTGAGAGATAAATGATTGTAAAATTCAAATCTAGTACTGTCTATTTTTATAGTGCATTTATGAATGTTATAAAAGCATCTGTTAGAAACTGGTGGCAATGGCAAAAAGTCCTATACCAGTTCTTGAATGTTCTCTTACAGCTGGTAGAAAGGAGTACAAAGTTTGGCAATACTTGGCATGGGCCAAGACAGGTCACAATCTTCTGAGCAGTGCATTAAAAAAAATATCTATAGATTACACCAAGAGTTCATTTTACAGCTCTTTACTAGATTATATAAACCGCAGGCATGCATCTGTAAGCTGTGGGCATGCATGATGGTTTCTGTGATCTCAGAGCTTCACTCTGGCCAAACAAGATAAAAATGCTCGAACTTTACACTAGACCCAAAGACAGTCTCTTCTGTGGACAGAACAGAAACTTCCTCTACAAGACTATGGGAGCTTGCGACATAAGACCGGGAGGAGAAAGCTCCTTACTAGTGAACAGGTCAGCAGAACGCAACATGGAGCATGACTTGAAAACACTTTAAATGGAGACCATTCACAGTTCCTTCCTCCCATGACCGCAATGACATAAAACCCAAAGTACTTCAACAAATTCCTGGTGCTTTTCCATCTTAAGGTAGCTTACCATTTTATGGTCCCAGTGTCCTGCAAAAGTGGGTGGGACAGCCCACCCATATCTTTATCTGATATGCTGACCCCTTCCTGGAGGAATAAAGTTACTTACAGGGAAATTCAGTTTTGCCAAAAGGTATACATACTAAGTCACATTGGTAAATAATGGTGCTTATAACATCTCTTGGAAACTGGCAAGGGGACAGAAGTCCACTACCAGCCCCCAAACTCACCCACTTCCATATATCTTTGACTGCAGAGACATCAATAGAAACAGTGAGTTTATACATAAAGAACAAGTGAGACAGAGGTAAAGGCAAAAGCAGTGTCAGTCTGTCTGAGTGTAGGCAATGGTGCTTTGATTATACCCGTACGAACTCTTCAGTCCCTTTTAGTTATCCCCAGCTCAGCTCTTAAGCCGTAGACTTTTGCTGCAGAGAATTCAGATGTGATGTGGTTGCTCCAGTAACACTTTTAACAGTACTGTATTCAATACTGGGAATGGTTTCTAAACAATTTAAACTGCACACGGAACTTTAGTAGAACAAGAAGTTTATTACTCCCACTCAGTAGTTCCTGGGGGCTTTGATGTTAAGTCATACATAATTCGAGAAATACCAGGAATCTTCTTAATCTCAGTGACCATCTTTAACACCACCTGTTATAAAACAAAGATTATAAATAAAGAGCTAGAGTCCATTGCATGTTCAACAGAGCTAGAATTTGTAATTTCATTTGTAATTTCAAATTAAAACACAATCTATTTTCACCACTGTTCTCTAGGTATATGGGCTTCCTTTGTGGCTCAGCTGGTAAAGAATCCACCTGCAATGCAGGAGACCTGGGTTCTATCACTGGATTGAGAAGATCCCCCGGAGAAGGGGATGGCAACCCACTCCAGTATTCTGGCCTGGAGAATTCCATGGGCTCTACAGTCCATGGAGTCGCAGAGAGTCAGGTACGACTGAGCAATTTTCACTTTCTAGGTATATGGGATACATTTATGATTAATTTACGTAGTGACTCTACAGATTTAAGTAACTTAAATTCAGTAGTACTCAAAGTGCAGTCTGCAAGTCATGGGTGTTACTGGTCCACAGCAAATGTTTAGAAGCATTTATAGCAACCTGACACTGCTGCGGCATCCAAGCATGTGACTTCATGGGTGGAAAACAACGCTTCACAGATTCTCTGTGGCTCACAACTCCAAGGCCACTAAGGTGGCACATAACACAGGTAATAATAATCACTGCTACATGTATAGACAAGGAAGGCCTTGTCAACTAACTGGCCAGAGACTGGGCAAATGCAAGCCTCAGGGAAAACAGACTCTAAGCCACATTCTCCAATCCACATATCTATACTAGCTAGTAATATAATCAGAGCCCTGTATTAGAGTCCTGGAACAGTGGTACAACTAATAAAGTCTTGCTTTGACTTTTAGTTGCTATCTTAGAAACAGCTCCTCTGGAAAGAACACTCTAGTGGAGGGATACAAGAAAGATGGTGATCAAAACTGTAATTGCTAGTTGGCAGAGCATGAAGAAATTCATGGGTGCCTGGCCATAATGCTATTAAATCTCACCCTTATATCTAATCGACTCTTCTTCACTCCTAGGGTTTTCTTTTTTTACTTGGAGGACACTATTTAAAATGCAGAGGTTGGCACGATTAGATAAAAAGATAGATTAGAGTTGGGAGTCTCCACATAATAATCAGACATCTGGAGGCGAGGTTAATACACTTAGGGCCTTTTCCTACTATAATGTATTAAATAATGAATTATGTGGACATTAAAAAATGAGAGCCTATTTTATGAACAATTAACCAACCTCAGAAATATCAACATTGCCATAGCCTATCCCATTCACCATTATTATAAATGTTAAGGTATTAAATATGTATATCAGAAAAAATGTATATATTACCTCTACGGGGATCTCATTGCCAGGGGTTGCAGGTATACCAGTCATGAAATCACTAGTAATAAAGGTTCGAATAACCACAGATCTCTGGCAAGAAGGTTGCTTCTGAAGTGGGTCCCGATCAAAATGCAAAGGTGTCAAAATCACTGGCATCTGGCTGATTTTCCCAGCATACCCTAGAGAAAGGAAGTTAACATGTAGAATCAATCACCATGCCATAGGAAAGCACTCTCAGTTCAATTAAATCCTTCCAGACAGGATCTAAAATCATACACACAGACACAGCTCTTCTTAGGACTGTCATCATGTACTGTATTCAGCTACTCTCAGAGCACCATAAGCAAATGCAATCACAAATACAAATTACAGAGTCTGATGACTACAGTGATGTGCTATACATGTAATTCAATTCATTATTCATGTAATTATCTTCTATACTGCAAACACTGAATAAGAAAAGACTGAGCCACTAACTCTAGAGGGAATCCAGAGTTAGGGTCTTACAAGCCTCTAGTCATAACATATTCATCAACTGATCACTATATAACCTTTCTTTATGTGCTTTCTGTCTAAAGACACCTTACTCAATATCTATTGTAGATTCATTAACAGTGAGCTCATAGCCAATGGCACTGTAACTCTAGCTTGAAGGAGGCTTATCTAACACACCTATTTTCTCAGTAAGGCACATGATAGTCTTCCTGTGCTTAGGAACCTAGTCAGCAGTACCTCAGCACTAAGCTTAGATGACATTTTTAAACAGTGAAATCACCAACAAAAAGCATGAAAATGCAAAACAACATGGCATTAAATAGATGAAAAAAAAGACACTTGTTTACAGAAACAGAGCTGAAACAAGAAGACAGAGCACTGCCATCTTCAACCTCAGCTGGGAACATCTGAGTTGAGGAACTCAAATTTTCTATCACTTTGTGCATGTCTGCAAGTGACCATAAATATGAGTAAATTCTATATAGATAAGGCAATGTCACAGAACTACCCACAGAATTAAATAATAATACTAAATGCTGAATCCTCCTACTAAAAATCATAAAGTCAAGCTTTCAAAATCTAGTTGAAGCATGTAGTGATGAACAAAATGGGCAACTTACCAGACTCCCTGAGAATGTTATGGGCCTCAAAATCAGCTTGGCGTAAAGTACTGAGCACCCCTGTGGTCAAGAAAGTGGGAGTAACATCCGTAGGAGGTTCTTTAACTGGTGGGCCAAATATATAAACAACTCTAGAAGGAAGGAAGTGAAAATTATAAGGAAAATACATTTAGTATGAGGAAACAAAGCACATAAAATAACATTCTTTGCATTTGTTCTTAGGCCCGACTCTTACCCACTTCAAATCCCCAATGGGAAGGAGGGATTATAGAAGGTATCTGTTGTCTGAACCTTCCTCAAAACACATTCTCTGAAATACTAGTGTGAAGGTAAACTTGATTATCATAATCCTCTTTCCATTTAACGTACTGGATTGAAAAGTATACCCAAAACTTCATGTTCATCTCAAATCTGGGGGTGAAAACAGGGTCCTTTCAAATGTAATCGAACAAAGGTCATAATTTGGGGCGGGGGCAAGAGGCTAATCCAATGATTGGTGGGTGTCCTTTTAAGGAAAAGGCAATCTGGAAAGACAGACACACAGAGAAGAGAGGGCCATGTAAAGATGGAGATGAAGACTGGAGTTCGACTGCCTCAAGGCAACGACTGCCAGCAAACATCAGAAACTATGAAGAGGAGAAGGATTCTCCCCTAGACCCTTCAGAGAGAGCAATGCCCTGCTGATACCACCCTTGAGATCATAGTTATAGCCTCCAGAATTGTGACATAATAGATTTTTATTGTGTTAAGCCTTCTAGTTTGTGGTGATTTGTTATGGTAGCCCTAGGAAATCAATTCACAAAAGCCTGAGGGGAAAATGAATTACATAAATAGGTTTTAAGGGCAATGCTAAAGAATACTCAAGCTACTGCACAACTGCATCATCTCACACGCAAGTAAAGTAATGCTCAAAATTCTCCAAGCCAGGCTTCAACAATATGTGAACCATGAACTTCCAGATGTTCAAGCTGGTTTTAGAAAAGGCAGAGGAACCAGAGATTAAATTGCCAACATCAGTTGGATCATCGAAAAAGCAAGAGAGTTCCAGAAAAACATCTACTTCTGCTTTACTGACTATGCCAAAGCCATTGACTGTGTGGATCACCACAAACTGTGGAAAATTCTTCAAGGGATGGGAATACCAGACCACCTGGTCTGCCTCTTGAGAAATCTATACTCAGGTCAGGAAGCAACAGTTAGAACTGGACATGGAACAGACCGGTTCCAAATAGTAAAAGGCATACATCAAGGCTGTATATTGTCACCCTGCTTATTTAACTTACATGCAGAGTACATCATGAGAAACGCTGGGCTGAAGGAAGCACAAACTGGAGTCAAGACTGCCGGGAGAAATATCAATAATGCAGATACGCAGATGACACCACCCTTATGGCAAAAAGCAAAGAACAACTAAAGAGCCTATTGATGAAAGTGAAAGAGGAGAGTGAAAAAGTTGGCTTAAAGCTCAACATTCAGAAAACGAAGATCATGGCATCTGGTCCCATCACTTCATGGCAAATAGATGGGGAAACAGTGGAAACAGTGGCTGACTTTATTTTGAGGGGCTCCAAAATCACTACAGATGGTGACTACAGCCATGAAATTAAAGGACGCTTGCACCTTGGAAGATAAGTTTTGACAAACCTAGATAGCATATTAAAAAGCAGAGACAGTACTTTGTCAACAAAGGTCCGTCTAGTCAAAGCTATTGTTTTTCCAGGGGTCATGTATGAATATGAGAGTTGGACTATAAAGCAAGCTGAGTGCCAAAGAATTGATGCTTTTGAACTATGGTGTTGGAGAAGACTCTTGAGAGTCCCTTGGACTGCAAAGAGATCCAACCAGTCCATCCTAAAGGAAATCAGTCCTGAATATTCATTGAAGGACTGATGTTGAAGCTGAAACTCTAATACTTTGGCCACCTGATGCGAAGAACTAACTCATCTGAAAAGACCCCGAGGCTGTGAAAGATTGAAGGTGGGAAGAGAAGGGGACGACAGAGGATGAGGTGGTTGGATGGCATCACCGACTCAACAGACATGAGTTTGAGTAGACTTCGGGAGTTCGTAGTGGACAGGGAGGCCTGGTGTGCTGCAGTCCATGGGGTCACAAAGACTGAGTGACTGAACTGACTGATAACAAAACTTCAGACACTGTAATATGCTAATATGCACTGGTAACCTCCAAGATGAAGCTATAGTGAATTTCCCAAACTTATCTGACCACTCAACATTTTTTTTTTTTACACTTTGGAGAACACTGATCCCAAAGAAAGATTCTTATTTCACTATGTACATATTTCATGAATAAAAGAATGGCACCAGGGAAGCCATTCTTAAAATAAACAGTGGTCCTGTGGTTAAGAATCTGCCTGCCAATGAAGGGGACATGGGTTTGATCCTGGTCCAGGAAGATCCCACGTGCTACAGAGCAACTGAGCCTATGCAACACAACTACTGAAGCCCACAGGACCTAGAACCTGTGCTCTGCAACAAGAAGCACTGCAATGAGAAGCCTGCCAGCAGTAGATAGAAAAAGCCCTTGCACAGCAACAAAGACCCAACAAAGCCAAAAATTTAAATAACTAGTAAGGGGGGTGGGGGGTAGATGTCACCAAAGTAAGACTTGTTGGAAAAGGAATGACTCATTACTGCTTCAAGTAAATGTCTGAAACTTAGAAGATACACTGCAGATGTTAATTAATAAAAGTAGAATTTGGAAGATAGCTTAAAGAAATTAGTATCAAATAACTACAACAACTCAAGGGGAATCTTATTGCTGATTTGGGGAATCTGTTCTATAACCTTCACCCAGAAAACAAGAGAGAGAAGGGGACAGAGACAAGTGCCACCTGGCTCTTTGCAATCCAGCTCCCAGCCAGCAGGCAACTATGCCTTTCCCTTAGCCATATCTGTCTTTAGCAGAGAAAATACATCTCCCCTGCAACTACCAAGGGGAAGTTTAACAATGCCTTTTCCCCTTCTTATTAATAGGTACTTCAGATCAGATCAGATCAGTCGCTCAGTCGTGTCCGACTCTTTGCGACCCCATGAACCGCAGCACGCCAGGCCTCCCTGTCCATCACCAGCTCCCGGAGGTCACTCAGACTCGCATCCATCGAGTCAGTGATGCCATCCAGCCATCTCATCCTCTGTCGTCCCCTTCTCCTCCTGCCCTCAATCCCTCCCAGCATCAAAGTCTTCTCCAATGAGTCAACTCTTCGCATGAGGTGGCCAAAATACTGGAGTTTCAGCTTTAGCATCATTCCTTCTAAAGAAATTCCAGGATTGATCTCCTTCAGAATGGACTGGTTGGATCTTCTTGCAGTCCAAGGGACTCTCAAGAGTCTTCTCCAACACCACAGTTCAAAAGCATCAATTCTTCGGCGCTCAGCCTTCTTTACAGTCCAGCTCTCACATCCATACATGACCACAGGAAAGACCATAGCCTTGACTAGGCGAACCTTTGTTGGTAAAGTAATGTCTCTGCTTTTGAATATGCTATCTAGGTTGGTCATAACTTTCCTTCCAAGGAGTAAGCGTCTTTTAATTTCATGGCTGCAGTCACCATCTGCAGTGATTTTGGAGCCCAGAAAAACAAAGTCTGACACTGTTTCCACTGTTTCCCCATCTATTTCCCATGCAGTGATGGGACCAGATGCCATGATCTTCGTTTTCTGAATGTTGAGCTTTAAGCCAACCTTTTCACTCTCCACTTTCACTTTCATCAAGAGGCTTTTTAGCCCCTCTTCACTTTCTGCCATAAGAGTGGTGTCATCTGCATATCTGAGGTTATTGATACTTAGAATAAAACAAATATACAGAAGAAAAAAGCATCCGATCAAAACCACCAACTACTTCATTGCCTCCTTCCAAACATACTTTCACAGGAACAGTTTCATCCCATGTATTGAAAGTAAGCCACACTTTAAAGCAATATGCTTCCTAGAGCTCATAATCCTTAGAGGAAAAAGCAACTAGGCAAGAGAATGCCATTAACTTGCTCCTTTTTGTCTTATTTATTTCAAACAAGAGTGGTCATAGAATATGTACAGAGACAAACAGTCTTCCATCCTGTGTAGGACAGTAAAACTGGAACCGTCCCTCTCTATACAAAGATTCCACCATGCACACTAGGGGGGCAGGGCACAGGTTGGTAAAAATTGAAAGCTTTTTAAAAAAATTACTTAAATTGAAATCCCCCCCCCCAAAAAATTTAAAAATCTCCAAATACGTTTTTTTAGGGGCTTGCTACGTTCATATTTTTAAAATCTAGTTTTTTGTTTACTGGTTGTTGATTTGTTTCCTTTTTGGGAAGGGAGGAAGGATTAAGAATGGAGGGAGAGAGAAATGAGGGAAAATAGAAAAGACAGGCAGAAAGACTAGAATACAAAAGGACAGAGATAAAGTTTAAACAAGGGTAAGGGCCCTTTGGTAAAAAGAAAAGGACAGAGACAGATGAAACTATAAGAATGCTGCAAAATGAAAAATATACTAATTATACAGTAAAGCACTGGAGCCAAACTCAGTGAAAGTGAATTTTCTGTATGACCAATGAAGTTTATTTAGGTACTAGCATTTTAGAATTTTAAACCATTATTTTAACCAAGACAATTACCTCCATTCAAAATAGGCAATTACAAATTTACCATTATTTATTAATAATTCACTCTTTTCAGTGTATTAAAGGTGTATCTATATTTGGAGGCCTTTGGTTCATCTACGCAAGCCTTTTAACATGTTCCCATTAGTAAAAATGTGACTTCCCTCTGACTTCTTGTCTTAAAGGCCAACAATAGCCTAGAAACACCAGCCACAACAGTACAGAAATACACACACCAGGGAAATTCCCTGGTAGTCCAAAGGTTACAACTCTGCACTTACACTGCTGAGGGCATGGGCTCAATCTCTGGTCAGGGATCTAAGAACCCACAAGCCATGAGGAAAGGCCAAAAAAACAGAAATGTACACACCCTGCTAAGTAAACACCAACAGGTAGGTTTATAAACTCTGTAGCTAATTTGAGTAAACTGAAATCTCAGGTAATCCTTTTTGATTGTCAACTGCCTAATACTCATGAAGGAAATAGACAAGAGTAAAAAACTGTGAAATAAGAACATTTAATTAGCAATCTGGTACTAAATGAGTAAGATTTTTGAACTGTAAAGGAGACAATGCTACTGACTATTACATATAGGTTATAAATTAGCTATTGATATACCCGACATAAGAAATTTATGCGCAAATTAAAGGAAAACTGGATCTGAAGAAGTTCAAAATTTTTAAAACATTTAAGGCAGTTATTTTAATGATATCTGGTATGTTTGTATCTTTATTCTGTAATGATTAATAATTGACCAAGTCTCTAATAGTAAGTAACTTGTACATTTTTTTCAATCTTTCTAGAATAAAACATCATAAAACCAATAGTGTAAGTTGCTAATCAGACATTTTTAAACTCTTTAAATTTCATACTAAAACTATTCAATAAAAGCCATCCTATTTACCTCAAAAATTTTTTTAATAAGTAGATGATTATACTGCAATGAACAAACAAAGTACAAAGTATTATTAAATACATGCTGGGTTGTAACCTAAGCTGTCTTTCAACAATGGGAAAACCTTAAAAAAAGAAAAATCACAGCCTTATACTACATCTCACCCCTCTGTCAGCTGCAGAACATACCTGTTAATGTTGTGACACATACGAGGTATAAGTCTAGCCAGGAAAACAAGAGATTCCCAGTCAGGCTCATCCTTACTGGAGATTCCACACACATAACTGTAAGAACGACAGTCACCCTAAAAATAAAAATACAATTGATAATTTTTATTGATTTTATATAAATCAAAAGATGGAAGGGAAGATACTTCATGCATGGTGACACCATGGAAAGTACTTTTAACAAAAATATGCTTGACTAAAAATATATAGGGATATTTTGCTAACAACATAAATAAATCCTAAATAAAAATTCCCCATTAAATTTTACTTAAATCACCTTAGACATTATAAAGAAAGTGTTACAGTAATTTCAACAATTTATTCAACATACACAGGAGATCCACTGGGATTTCATTCCAAATATCTGCTCAACTACATACAGATAGCCATCACACCTAATTTGGGAGACAAGATCTGTCCATATTTATCAGATGGATAAAGGATTCTCAAGTCAGATATAAAAATAATTTATTCCTTTAAAATGAGTTAGTTTTAAAATAAGTAAAGAAAGCAAATTTTAAAACAAGGGAATAAAACTGATAATACTGATTCCTTTTTCATCTGTCTTGTTTAATCCAAGTAATTTGCTTTGTAAAAAACTGAAAAGTAACTTACAAGATTAAATAATTACTAAATATGCAGTAAACTCAAGAATATAAGAATTCAGACTATTTGAATGCTAATATAATCAGATCAGATCAGTCGCATCCGAATAGTATCTATTAAAGTTTATAGCACACATGTTCTTTAATCCAAGAAATATTACCGAAACACATGAAATAACTCCTTGAAGAAATAAGATTACTTGCCTATAATAATGACAAAGTGAAAATGGTTTAAATGTCCATTGGTAGGAGAATAATTAAATAAATGATGGTATAATCATCCATGGAATATAAGGCAACAGTTAACAATAAGAATCTAGTTGCAATGGCATGAAAAGAAGTTCATGATGCTCGGTTAAAAAGAAAAAGGTGATGTACAATGTGTCAAATAATTTTCTTTCATTCTCATTCTAAATCATTCTGAAAGGACATTTAACTATAGAGCAAAAATAGGGAGATTTAGTTTTTAAATATATTGCGCCTTTTTTTTTTCTTTTTTTTAACAAGTAGTTTTTTTTTTTTTTTTGCTTAACTTTACAGTATTGTATTGCTTTTACTATACATCGAGATGGATCCGCCACCAGTATACATGTGTTCCCCATTTAGAAAATAAACCTCATTGCTATACTAACCATGAACTATGATTTTTATCTGGATTTTTAAGTCTCAGTTCAAAAGACCTAAGAGACTAAAAGATAACTAACAACAAAAGAAACTTCTATTTTGATGGGAAAAGTAATAGAGCCTGAATAAGCGACATTTTTTAAAAAATGAGTATAGTTAATTTACAATGCTATGTTACTTTCAAGTATACAAAGTGATTTAGTTATACAAACATATACATACTCTTTTTCAGATTCTTTTCCATTATAGTTTATAGTTTCCTGTACTATAGTTGTTTATTTCATATATAGTAGTGTGCATATGTTAAATAATTTTTTAAAAGAAATCATTCATCCTACAAATTATATTTATTTATCCATAGTATTATCTATGAACTTATCAAAAAATGAGAAGTCAGAACACAGAGCTGCAAGTTTTTTACAACAGACCTAGTTAAACCTTGGGGGGGCAGGGGGGGTCAACCTGTCTGCTCTTCTATTTTTATTAAGTAGGGTAATATCTAGTTACCCCAGGTCAGTAGGTGCCAATATGCTACTGGAGATCAGTGGAGAAATAACTCGAGAAAGAATGAAGGGATGGAGCCAAAGCAAAAACAATACCCAGCTGTGGATGTGACTGGTGATAGAAGAAAGGTCCGATACTGTAAAGAGCAATATTGCATAGGAACCTGGAATGTCAGGTCCATGAATCAAGGCAAATTGGAAGTGGTCAAACAAGAGATGGCAAGAGTGAATGTCGACATTCTAGGAATCAGCAAACTGAAATGGACTGGAATGGGTGAATTTAACTCAGATGACCATTATATCTACTACCATGGGCAAGAATCCCTCAGAAGAAATGGAGTGGCCATCATGGTCAACAAGAGAGTCCCAAATGCAGTACTTGGATGCAATCTCAAAAACGACAGAATGATCTCTGGTTGTTTCCAAGGCAAACCATTCAATGTCACAGTAATCCAAGTCTATGCACCAACCAGTAACGCTGAAGAAGCTGAAGTTGAATGGTTCTATGAAGACCTACAAGACCTTTTAGAACTAACACCCAAAAAAGATGTCCTTTTCATTATAGGGGACTGGAATGCAAAAGTAGGAAGTCAAGAAACACCTGGAGTAACAGGCAAATTTGGCCTTGGAATACGGAATGAAGCAGGGCAAAGACTAATAGAGTTTTGCCAAGAAAATGCACTGATCATAACAAACACCCTCTTCCAACAACACAAGAGAAGACTCTATACATGGACATCACCAGATGGTGAACACCGAAATCAGATTGATTATATTCTTTGCAGCCAAAGATGGACAAGCTCTATACAGTTAGCAAAAACAAGACCAGGAGCTGACTGTGGCTCAGACCATGAACTCCTTATTGCCAAATTCAGACTTAAACTGAAGAAAGTAGGGAAAACCACTAGACCATTCAGGTATGACCTAAATCAAATCTCTTACGATTATACAGTGGGAGTGAGAAATAGATTTAAGGGCCCAGATCTGATAGAGTGCCTGATGAACTATGGAATGACGTTTGTGACATTGTACAGGAGACAGGGATCAAGACCATCCCCACGGAAAAGAAATGCAAAAAAGCAAAATGGCCATCTGGGGAGGCCTTACAAATAGCTGTGAAAAGAGAAGTGAAAAGCAAAGGAGAAAAGGAAAGATATAAGCATCTGAATGCAGAGTTCCAAAGAATAGCAAGAAGAGATAAGAAAGCCTTCTTCAGCAATCAATGCAAAGAAATAGAGGAAAACAACAGAATGGGAAAGACTAGGGATCTCTTCAAGAAAATCAGAGATACCAAAGGAACATTTCATGCAAAGATGGGCTCGATAAAGGACAGAAATGGTATGGACCTAACAGAAGCAGAAGATATTAAGAAGAGACGGCAAGAATACACAGAATTGTACAAAAAAGATCTTCATGACTCAGATAATCACGATGGTGTGATCACTGACCTAGAGCCAGACATCCTGGAATGTGAAGTCAAATGGGCCTTAGAAAGCATCACTACGAAGAAAGCTAGTGGAGGTGATGGAACTCCAGTGGAGCTATTCCAAATCCTGAGAGATGATGCTGTGAAAGTGCTGCACTTAATATGCCAGCACATCTAGAAAACTCAGCAGAGGCCACAGGATTGGAAAAGGTCAGTTTTCATCCCAATCCCAAAGAAAGGCAATGCCAAAGAATGCTTAAACTACCGCACAGTTGCACTCATCTCACACACTAGTAAAGTAATGCTCAAAATTCTCCAAGCCAGGCTTCAGCAATATGTGAACCATGAACTTCCTCATGTTCAAGCTGGTTTTAGAAAAGGCAGAGGAACCAGAGACCAAATTGCCAACATCCGCTGGATCATCGAAAAAGCAAGAGAGTTCCAGAAAAGCATCTATTTTTGCTTTATTGACTGTGCCAAAGCCTTTGACTCTGTGGATCACAATCAACTGTGGAAAATTCTGAGAGAGATGGGAATACCAGACCACCTGACCTGCCTCTTGAGAAATCTGTATGCAGGTCAGGAAGCAACAGCTAGAACTGGACATGGAACAACAGACTGGTTCCAAATAGGAAAACGAGTTCGTCAAGGCTGTATATTATCACCCTGCTTATTTAACTTATATGCAGAGTACATCATGAGAAACGCTGGACTGGAAGAAACACAAGCTGGAATCAAGACTGCCAGGAGAAATATCAATAACCTCAGATATGCAGATGACACCACCCTTTTGGCAGAAAGTGAAGAGGAACTCAAAAGCCTCTTGATGAAAGTGAAAGTGGAGAGTGAAAAAGTGGGCTTAAAGCTCAACATTCAGAAAACAAAGATCATGGCATCTGGTCCCATCACTTCATGGCAAATAGATGAGGAAACAGTGGAAACAGTGTCAGACTTTTTTTTTGGGTTCCAAAATCACTGCAGATGGTGACTGCAGCCATAAAATTAAAAGACGCTTACTCCTTCGAAGGAAAGTTATGACCAACCTAGAGAGCATATTCAAAAGCAGAGATGTGACTTTGCCAACAAAGGTTTGTCTATTCAAGGCTATGGTTTTTCCTGTGGTCGTGTATGGATGTGAGAGTTGGACTGTGAAGAATACTGAGCACCAAAGAATTGATGCTTTTGAACTGTGGTGTTGGAGAAGGCTCTTGAGAGTCCCTTGGACTGCAAGGAGATCCAACCGGTCCATTCTGAAGGAGATCAGCCCTGGGATTTCTTTGGAAGGAATAATGCTAAAGCTGAAACTCCAGTACTTTGGCCACCTCATGCGAAGAGTTGACTCATTGGAAAAGACTCTGATGTTGGGAGAGATTGGGGGCAGGAGGAGAAGGGGACGACAGAGGATGAGATGGCTGGATGGCATCACTGACTTGATGGACGTGAGTCTCAGTGAACTCCAGGAGTTGGTGATGGACAGGGAGGCCTGGTGTGCTGTGATTCATGGGGTCGCAAAGAGTCGGACACGACTGAGTGACTGATCTGATCTGATCTGAGGGTAATATCTGCCTGAAATAGCATATCATGAATTTCAAAATGAATTCTGTGATGAGATAATCCATATACCATTTTAAGAAAATTATTTTTACAATTCCAGAAACAGTTATTTCAATTTGATTTAAAAACAATGTAAGTAGCTTTCACACAAGGACCCTGAAAGAGAGAGAAAGGGGGAAATAACTGTCTCATATCATTTCCATGAACTAAAATATTTTAGTTTAATTATAAAATAACAATGAAGTTTTACTGTTTGTTTACAAACAGGGCTACATGAATTCAGGAGAAAGGGGAATTTAGAAGCATGGGCTCAGATTCACATATTTAGGGAAAAGAGTTAGATCTGTACAACATTTCTTTTCACGCTTAATTCTACTATAAGAGAACATTATAACTACATTAACCCACTAACTGGCACTCACACAAGTTTTAGTAGAATTACTGACACCTTTTCTGGTTTCCATTTAACTTCAAATCCTAACTCACAGAAAAGAAACCTTATTCCTTCCCTATCCTCCCAAGCTTTTCCCCCTAGAAACTCACTTGATGATCATGTAAACAAAGCAAACTTAATATAATCTATATGAATAGTATTTCAAAAATGAGACCTATATTATAGTCACATGGTTTTACAATTGGAAAGACTGTACAACAAATACTGAAAATGTTAGTTGTACATTATCACAGCTCAGAGGAAGACATGGTGAAGAGGCAGAGGACACGAGTTTAAGGAAAACACAAGCTGAGAACAGGCATCCAGGGCCTTTCCTGCAGTCAGAGACTTCTAAAGCCACAGAACATTTCACATCAAGAAGGATAAATGAGGACATGGTCTCTCAGTACCTGTCCTTCAAAGCAAAAACAAGCCAATCCTATGACAATTCATTCTTTGAGGTTTTACTATTGACTACAGATGATAGGTGTTTCAAAATTACAAAATCTCAGCCTGAATATTTAGTTCCTACAACCTTATTCGCTAAGAATTCATAAAATATTGCCTTTTTTACATTTTTAAACTTGTATACACTTTTCATATTTCATTTTCCTAAGTCATTCTTATTTCAATATTAGCAGAAAGAGCAGCAGAAGTTATGTCACAGGTCAGTGAATTCACACAACTCACCTGCACACCCACAGTTTTAATTGGTAGCAGGAAGGCATTCAGGGAATGGAGACTTGTAATTTGCATCAGCTTTTCCTGATCCTCTTCTGTCGTGCAGGCTTTAACTCTTTGTAATAGCGTATGTGGCTAAGAAAACCAAAGACATACTTCTTAGGATTTCAAGAAATAAGGTAGTCACTCTTTTGGTACCTATTACTGTCTTATGTATCTATACTTTCTAGTTTATAAGCTATAGATTCTATTTGGTATTTCTAACTTGTGTGTGCTATGCAGTTTTGTCAGAATTTCATCTCTGAGGGCCAGGACTATGAAAAGTTAAATATTAGGACAATAAATACAGATAAGATTTATACACATGGAGCCTTTTCCTCTGTCACCGGCAACGGACACCTCACAAGGCAAATTCTCCTTATCTCCAAGGGAATTTTTGTTAAAGTCAACTTTGTCTGAAATAAATTTATCAGTTTATTTGCCTGGTATTGAATATATGTTTTTCTATTCTTTTACATTCCCTCTTTCTGCTGCTACCGGGGAAGGCAATTCCCTCTTTCTATCCCTAGGTAAACAGACTATAGTTAGATTTTACTCCTCAATCTAGTTTGACAATTATGTCCTAACTAAAGATGTTAGTCTTTTAATTAATAATAAGGTTCAATTCCATTCTACCAGTTTATTCAGTAGTTTCTATTTGTGTGTCCACTTTTCATGTTTCTTTCTCCTTTCTTACATTTCTCTGAACTTATGATTTTTCCCAACTCATTTATTTCCCCTTTACTAGTTGTGAAGTTAAACCCTCTATTTTCATTCTTTAGCGGCTCCCCTTAAGTGGGGATCTTTAACAAAAGAGAATCAATCTGTGCTCATCTGGCAAGCAATACAACGGTCTTTGAATGCTTTAACTCCAATCAATCCTCCACGGCTTACAAGCTATTTTAGCTGTATGTTGTACTTTTTTTCAAATAAATACCAAAATTGAGATCAGTTTATACAGCCTGTTTTATTTTACCCATTTACCATTTTATTTGCTTATCAGTCCTTCCTGTATCTCAGACCATTCAAACTAGGAGCCCCTTCCTTCTTCTCTAGTCAGTTCTTTAAAACAGTGGTTCTCAAACCTAGCTACACACTCAAATTACTTAGTACACTCAGGTCCCATTACACATCAATTAAATACATTCTAGGCAGAAGGGGTCCAAGCACAGTATATTTCAAAAGCTTCCCCTGTTGAATCTAATATACAACCAGGGTTGAGAACCACTGCTTTTAGCTCCTTAAGTAATAGACTATTGGGAATAAATTCTGTTTCTGTGAAAACATCTTTATTTCATTCAAGTTCTTTGAGACAATTTATCTGTTCACTATTGTTCACAAGTATCTTCTCTTGGCATTTTGAATTCTTCCTTTCATAGCCTGCATAATAGTATTTCCTTTATGCAGTTGCTTTGTCTTTGGCAGCCTGTAGTTTCCATAGTTATGCTTCTGCGTGTGCCAAGTCACTTCAGTTGTGACCAACTCTCTGCGACCCTATGGACTGTAGCCTGCCAGGCTTCTCTGTCCATGAAATTCTACAGGCAAGAATACTGGCGTGGGTTGCCATGCCCTTCTTCAGGGGATCTTCCCCATCCAGGGATTGAACCTGCTTCTCCTGTGGCTACTGCACTGCAGGCAGATTATTCACCTCTGAGCCACCAGGGAAGCCCACATAGTTATGCCTGAAATGAAGTGAAGTGAAGTGAAGTAGCTCAGTCGTGTCCGACTCTTTGTGACCCCATGGACTGTAGCCTACCAGGCTTCTCCCTCCATGGGATTTTCCAGGCAAGAATACTGGAGTGGGTTGCCATTTCCTTCTCCAGGGGATCTTCCCAACCCAGGGATCAAACCCAGGTCTCCCGCATTGCAGGTGGACACTTTAACCTCTGAGCCACCAGGGAAGCCATAGTTATGCCTATTAGATGTCAAATTCTTCTCCTTTACCCTGATTAGGATGTACTATATTTCCTAAATCTGAGGCATGGTGTCTTTCAACAGTGTGCTGTGCTGTGCTGAATCATAGTCATGTCCAATTCTCTGAGACTGAGTCACCAGGGAAGCCCTTTCAAAAGTGTGGCAGAATCCAAATACTTTTGTCTATCTCCTTCAGGATATACATTTAAGTTGGCGTTCTCATTTTGTCTTAACCTCTTCTAATCATATTTTCTCTTTGATGCTTTGTTCCAATTTCTGGATAATTCAAGTTCACTAACTCTCTCTTTAGCTCTTTTTAATTTCAGCTATTTTCATTTCTAGAACTTTTTTTCAAAGCTCCCAGGCACTTTATATACCTTATTCTCATTAACAACTGCTTCTTTTAATTCTTTGTACTTTATATATGATTTATTGCTAATTCTAGTATCTGAAGTGCTTGAGGGTCGTCTTCTATTAGCTCTCATTCATTGTGCCTTACTTTTAGATGTATTTTGCAGTTTTTTATTATAAGCCATATTTGTTAAAGTCCTATTTATGGGGATTCTCTGAAGCCCAGTTGAAGAGACTCCAAAGATAATTTACATTGCTTCTTTTCTGACACTCAAAAGCACTAGCAACCAAAGCCCACTTTAATATAGATTATACATTTTAAACATCAAATATACAGAAGAATTGAAGACTTCTCAATCATCCTCAGTTTAGAACTAAAATGATCTCCCTTACTTTCTCAAAAGACATATGAAAGGGTGTTTTAAAATACTTGATATCAAGTATTTTATTTTCAGGAATTCAAAGTATCTAATCTGTTAAAATATATAGAATAGCTGATCTATACAATAGCTTAAAAGAGAAGTCTGCATTTAAGAGCCTCTGTAGAATACTGTCTTCACAGTCATTTCCAAAGGTTAAATATCTCTGAATTTTCAAGTAATAAAACCCTAATTAATACATTGTAAATACTGAAATATAACAAGAATCCATTCAATTCCTTGTACTGATTAGCTGTATCTTTTTAAAGCTCCTATAATATACAAATTCAACACAAATTACCTTTTTAACACTTGCAGAAAAATCAGCTACTATTTTCAAAATATTGTTAGTTTCAGGAAAATCCTTACAAATATAAGGTTCTTCAGCACATATTACTCTGATTGCCAGGCCAGGACCTAAAGCAGGGAGTACAATGATATTTAATATAAATGTTATATTTAATATAAAATCTTATTTTTCCCCCCAAACAGAGGTTTTATTAGATGCTGCCCCTCCTGGGGGTGTGAGGAAGGAACCCTACAAATGGGCACCTGGGACAGACCCTTTAGCCAGCACTGGAGCAGCTGCGGGCTCATGAGGGGTCCCCAAGTTTGGCAGCACTGCTGAGCCCCCCGACGGCCCCCCGGCTCCACTCCCCCACCCCTCCTCCTGCAAGCTCCCCAGCAGCTGCTCCACCTCTGTCAGGGTGCAGGCCCCAGGCTCGGGCTGTCGCTGGAGCCCTCATACTCCATCTAATCCCATGCCAGGGTCCAGCCCCGGCTGATTCAGGGAGTTCGAAGGGGAGACGGCGTCAGCGATTACACTGGCTTTATTTAAATACTAATTAGAGATATAAAGAGCAATAGAATGAGGATAGCTCAGTAGGAAAATTCAGTGGAGAAGAGGCTGAGTAGCTTGGATTTGGAGAAGGCAATGGCACCCCACTCCAGTACTCTTGCCTGGAAAATCCCATGGACGGAGGAGCCTGGTAGGCTGCAGTCCATGGGGTCGGTTGCTGGGAGTCAGACATGACTGAGCGACTTCATTTTCACTTTCACTTTCATGTATTGGAGAAGGAAATGGCAACCCACTCCAGTGTTCTTGCCTGGAGAATCCCAGGGACAGGGGAGCCTGGTGGGCTGCCGTCTCTGGGGTCGCACAGAGTCGGACACGACTGAAGTGACTTAGCATAGCATAGCATAGCTTGGATTACTCAGAAAATCAATATAACCTGTGACATCAGGTTAGCTCTGACCACGGAAGCCACAGGCGCCCTCTCGAATATCGGAAGGTGCCCCACCTTAGGCACCTTCTCGAGTGGGTCTTAGAAGCCCAGGCAAATAAATGGTCGCAGAGGACCTCCCCACTCCAGATGGAGACTCAGCCAGGATGTGAAAGAAAGAATGACATGGGGAGACCAAGCTTCGGTGAGCAAGGCCCGTAGCTTTATTTTCAACAGGGGCTTTTATAACACAAGTTGTACATAGAGGATAATAGGGGATGTGAAATCATGCAAAGTCAGCAGTCTTTGATCCTTATTGAAACCGAAACCAGGGTTTCTTTCCTGCAAATTTATCGTATACAAATGGTTTAGGTGATTTACATCATCTTCTGGCCAGAAGATCTATTAACATTTTATGACTCTGACAAAGGTTTGTCAATCCATAAGACTTATTTTCTCTAAGAGTAATTATTTTAAGGTTTGGCGCCATCCTCTGAAGGTGTTAGATAAAGTTGCATTCCTATAGGGCAGAGGTGCAGTGGGTTTACAACAAAGGAAAGAATTTATTACCTTAAGGGTCTAAAGCTGCTAACACCAAGGCCACTACTTATTTTTTCTATATACCAACTATATTAATTAATACACATTCAAGGATACAATACAGGGGATGTGGAAACTTGGCAGCAAGCATTGGCTCATCAATGAAATCTTTTACTAGTTTTATTCTGAGAGTTTCTAACTCTCCGAGGGGCTCTATCTTAGGTTTCCCATGCCTCTAGCAGCTGGGAGACTGTAAACAATCGTATGCGTAGCTGTAGGAGTCCGGGTAAACTTGTCAGGCAAGTTAGAGAGCTCTCTGAGGGGTTTTGATTTAAACATTCCTATTATGCCCAGGAACTTTATTAACTGGAGCTATAAGTTAACTCTTTTTCAGAGAGAGCAAGATGGTGGTAGGGGATAGCCCCTGTAAAGTCAGAGGTGAGAGCACAAAGCAGTAAAGTAGGCAGACTCTGGTTTTTTGGGGTAGATGCTCGAGAATATCCAGGGGAACTCCCGAGGCTTGATCCCGCCTTTGCGTATGCTGAGCCTCCTTCCTCATGACCTTTGCCATGGGCAGAGTTCCTCACACTAGCTACCCGCAATCCCACTTTTGGGAGAGTCACTTA
Source organism: Tragelaphus eurycerus (assembly GCA_935064755.1). Taxonomy (NCBI): domain Eukaryota; kingdom Metazoa; phylum Chordata; class Mammalia; order Artiodactyla; family Bovidae; genus Tragelaphus; species Tragelaphus eurycerus. The sequence continues at coordinate 9,966,734 of CAKXYN010000006.1, forward strand.
TCCAGTGACTTCGTGTCCGTGTATAGCATCCAGTAAAGTGCAGTTGCTTTCTGTCTACTCATGAACAATACTCACCTCTCCCCTACCAGATACATTTTTAGCTCTGTGTCACAAGATGCTTTTATTGAAATATAATTGACATATACACTTTAGGGTTTCTAAAGTGTTTAACGTGAAATGCAGCTATTAGTTTCCCATACAACTCATCACTTTTAGAATGCCTTAATTCTCTTCATATCAGTTATTTCCATCTCTTATTTTCATAGTACACATATTAAGAACCTCAAAATTCTCTAATAATTATTTTTAATACACAATATATGTGTCAATCTATTTAAAACTACTTGCAGACACAATTCTTTACCAACACACATTGAGACTGAACATCTCGAATACCAGAATTGAAGTTAGTAACATAAACAAGTGCTAATTTCCATGTGGGTCATTATCTTTTTAACACAATTTATGGAGGCAATATGGTAGTTAAGAGTAACCAGGATTGAGGAGGCCTTACTGGGGCTAGACTCCTGGTTCCAAACTCAGTCTGTGTAACTTTTGGCAAAGTAGCCTCTGTCCCTAAATTCCCTCAACTGGACAACAGGATAACAGTAGTTGTTATTGTGAGGATCAAATAACACAATATATGCAAAATATTTACCAGAATGCCTAGCTCACACTAGTACTCAAGAAACGCTAACTATTCTTTTTAATTTGATTAGATCACTTTCAACTCATCACCTAATAACTATTGTAGAGACATAGGAACTGAGGTAGAAGACTTGCCACGCTCAAGAACACAAAACAAAAACAGGTTAAGACTTACTTACAGTTCTAATTAACAAATATCACCTCTAATTATTAATATTTTTATGACTACTTAAAAACGGAATATTTTCATTTGTTCACGAATGAGTTACATACAGCACTCTGAAAACAAATGGTTCATCCATTCAGATCAGTCAGTCAGGGGATAAGGGTTTCAGAGAACTGAGTTTTAAAGTGCAAAGTGAAGTCACTCAGTCATGTCTGACTCTGTGATCCCATGGACTGTAGCATGCCAGGCTCCTCTGTCCATGGGGTTTTTCCAGGCAAGAAACTGGAGTGGGTTGCCATTTCCTTCTCCAGGGGATCTTCCGGACCTAGGGATCAAACCTGAGTCTCCCGCACTGCAGGAAGACTCTCTACCACCTGTAAAAGCAAAACTAAAAAAAAAAAAATCTGTACTACACTAAAACAAAACCAACTTATTTTATGTCATGTACAGCAAAGGACTGACATTAAGATACATGACAATGCACAAAGGCAGAGTGTCTTCTATGCGTGGTTTCAGCAGCAATGGGAAATATGGCACAATTCAGTTCCAGCTTTTATTTATTTATTTATTTTTCAGTTCCAGCTTTTAAAACACAACAGCAAAAAACTCCCTGCCTCCCTACAAGATGCAGGGTGAGGGGACAGTTCTGGGTTGCCACTGGTGAAGCATTCAGTTTGCTACTTGGCGTCACACTTCTCTTATTTCCAGTTAATTACTATCTGAAATACATTATGGTATAGTAGAAAGAACATAAAAACCCAAGTTCTAACACTGAGAATTATATGGCAATGTTATTAATATATTTCTTGGTTTTCTTATCTGATGGCAACATTACATGTCAACCTATTTACACAAGGATAATGCAACACTTAAATATACATATAATTAAAAATGAGTATTTAATAAAATGAAATATATACAGTAGGCACTAAAAACAATGCTTATTTCCTACCCATCCTTTCCTTTCTTTCAAGTTACATATTCTCTAAGATGATAAATTACTTCAAAACATGTCTGAATTGATTCTTGTTCAACATGAAGACATAATGGCAAACCAAACAGAACTACATTTCTTACCTGGAAATGGATGCCTGGAAACTAACTCTTCTGGAAGTCCAAGTTCTCTGCCTAAGATTCTTACTTCATCCTTATGAAAATCTTTCAAAGGTTCTATTACTTTTCCCTACATGAAAGAAAAAGGCCAATTAATACAAATTACAATAGTAACCAAAATGACACGAAAAACAAAGAACAATAAATTACTCTTTTCCTGTTGTCTTTTACCTTTAAAAATCATTTTTAAAACTTCATCTTTTAAAGCATTTCTTCCTTTGTCTTTTTAAGGAATAAGATATTTTAGTGATTTTTATATATCTCTTTGAGATACACTTTAAACACAAACCTTTTAAACAGACAAAAAGCAGAGCAAACCTACCCACACATCTCTGATCTAGTTCTCACTATAAGTCAATCAGAAAACATACTAGTGTTTAAAAATTAACTCTCCAAATAATACCATAAAGAAAGGGAAAAGACAACCCTCAGAAGGCAAATCATGTATCTAATAACCAGCAACCAGACTAGAGACTACATAAAGGACACATGCAATTCAATAATAAAAAGATAAATAAGCCAATTTAAAAATGGGCGGAAGATCTGAATAGATTTTTCTCCAAAGATATACAAATAGCCAATAAGCACATAAAAGGTGACTGACATCGTTAGCCTAGGGAAATGCAAATCAAAACCACAAGGAGATACCTACCACTTCTCATCTACTAGGATGCCTAAAATAATAAAAAGGGACAGGTAATTCACATCCATTAGGATGGCTACTTTTAAAAAAAGAACAGAAAATAACAAGTGTTGGGCAAGGTATGGAGAAATAGGAAGCTTTTGCACTACTGGTAGGATTTTAATATAGTATAGCTGCTGATAAGACATTAAGGAAGTCCCTCAAAAAACTAAATATAAAACTATCATTAAGACTCAGATACCCCACTTCTTAGTACATATCCAAAAGAATTGAAAGCAGGGGCTCAAAGAGACATTTGCAAATCCATGTTCACAACAACCAAAAAGTGGAATTAATCCAAATGCCCATTGGTGATATGTGTATATACATACAATAGAGTATTATTCAGCTTAAAAAGGAAGGAAACCCTATCACATGCTATAACATGGATGAACCTTGAGGACTTATACTAAGTGAAATAAGCCAGTCACAAAAATACAAAAACTATGATTGTGCTTATAAGAGGTATTTAAAATAGTTAAATTCATTGAAGCAAAGAGGAGAATGGTAGACTACCAAGGGTTAGAGAGAGGGAGAAAAGGGTAGCTGTTGTTCAACAGGTACAGAGTTTTAGTTTTGCAAAATGAAAAAGTTATGCAGCTCTGTTTCACAACAATATTAATATACTGAAAACTATTGAACTGTACACTTAACGGTGAAGGAGGGAAAGGGGCTTTATGGTAAAGATTTCAAAAGCTTTTACCTCCTCTCTCAACTTTCTGATAAGTTCTGTGTCGTTGTGATGGGTTTTGATGAGTTCAGCTTTGCCACTTGCAATAAGAGATGCACTTTCAATTAGATCAGGCCGTAAAGTACCTTGTGCAAGGAAAACCTCCTCCGGTTTCAAGTTCATTTCTCCAATTACTTCATTGGCAATCTATAATCAACAGGAGTAAAACAACTTTTTAAGAAACAAATTTTTTTTCAAGACAACAAAATTTTATACTTTCAGCTAAATTTCTAAGAGTCCTTTTGAAGTACTAACCGAGAGATGAAATTCACCAACCCTCAAATTAAACTCATTTAAGGACAAATCCTGAAGAGATGGGAATACCAGACCACTTGACTTGCCTCCTGAGAAATCTGTATGCAGGTCAAGAAGCAACAGTTAGAACTGGACATGGAACAACAGACTGGTTCCAAATAGGAAAAGGAGTACGTCAAGTCTGTATATTGTCAATCTGCTTATTTAACTTATATGCAGAGTACATCATGAGAAATGCTGGGCTGAAAGAAACACAGCTGGAACCAAGATTGCTGGGAGAAATATCAATAACCTCAGATATGCAGATGACACCATCCTTATGGTAGAAAGTGAAGAACTACAGAGCCTCTTGATGAAAGTGAAAGAAGAAAGTGAACAAGTTGGCTTAAAGCTCAACATTCAGAAAACTAAGATCATGGCATTTGGTCCCATCACTTCATGGCAAATAGATAGGAAAACAGTGGAAAGAGTGGCTGACTTTATTTTTCTGGGCTCCATAATCACTACAGATGATGATTGCAGCCAGGAAATTAAAAGACACTTACTCCCTGGAAGGAAAGTTATGACCAACCTAGATAGCATATTGAAAAGCAGAGACATTACTTTGTCAACAAAGGTCCGTCTAGTCAAAGCTATGGTTTTTCCAGTGGTCATGTATGGATGTGAGAGATGGACTATAAAGAAAGCTGAGTGCCGAAGAGTTGATGCTTTCGAACTGTGGTGTTGGAGAAGACTCTTGAGAGTCCTTTGGACTGCAAGGAGATCCAACCAGTCCATCCTAAAGGAAATTAGTCCTGAATATTCATTGGAAGGACTGATGTTGAAGCTGAAACTCCAATACTTTGGCCACCTGATGTGAAGAGCTGATTCACTGGAAAAGACCCTGATGCTGGGAAAGATTGAGAGCAGGAGGAGAAGGGGGCGACAAAGGATGAGATGGTTAGATGGCATCACCGACTCAATAGACATGGGTTTGGGTGGACTCCAGGAGTTGGTGATGGACAGGGAGGCCTGATGTGCTGTGGTTCATGGGGTCACAAAGTGTCAGACACGACCGAGTGACTGAACTGAAAGACAAATGCTTATTTAACATAATCCAAAAAGGTATATGAACGTCCCCAAAGCCAAAAGACATCTACCCATTGAAATATTCAAAGAACTAAAATTTAGTATCAACGAAAAATATCTATTCTTAAGCAATTAAAACAGCCTGACAATGTAAGTACATGTTTTTTAAAACATAAAATAGTTTCTATTAGTCAGTATAATAGCAAAACATAGTAAAATTCTTAGCCAAAAAAGAATCAAAATTAGTCACAAAATTTGACTATTTGGTATAATGACAAGGAAAAAAATACTAAAATTCACATTTAGAATAGTACACACTGAGAATATTTAAAAAGTACCTTAACAAAAGTATCCCCAATGATTTTTCTTTTCTCCTCAGGACTTGTAGTCATATTTAATGTTTTGCTAATTCTCTTTCGTGGAGTTCTGTCTTCATCTGATATTGGTAGAGTTGTTGTTCCATTGTAGAAAGAATGAGCAGCATTTATCACTGGGGAAGAGGAGAGAAGCATATTTTAAACTAACAGAAGATTTTTGAAAATAGTAAGCAGTAGATCAACTACAAAAAAGAAAACCTATATGGATCCTCTGATTCTCCCCTTAAATTGCCTACATATTCTAGAACTACCAATGAACTATGACTAATAGAGTCCATATACGGGCACTCACTGAGTTTTGTTCCTTTGAGAATTCTGTGGCATTGTACTATCTAGGACCATATTATCACAAATTATGCTAACTGTTTTCCCTCTATTCAGTGCTTCACCAGAGCAACAAGCAAAATCTCCCAAAAGGAGTCAAAGCAGCGGTACATATACAGGGATCAAAGTCCTCGGAACTGCACAGTGACCAGTGCCGTGAAAACCTAATGTCTAAAAACATACTCTTAGCGATTCTTGGCTGTCCTTTTAAAGAGTAAAGTTAAAAAAAAAAAAAAAAGAAGAAAGGGTTCTCTACAAGATGCCAAGGCAGCTGGCTACTTCACTTTACTGAATTTGTAGGTCTTTCTCTCAAGCTGGTCAATTACCCAGAGAAGACACCTCCAATTTCCCGTTTCTAAGCATTCTGATAGCCTGAATAGAGGAAGTGGCCAGTGGAGGGGAAGAGATATCATTCAGTACATAAGGCTTTTCCTTAATATACTGTTTTTAACATACAATCTTCCTTCCACCTTCAACTATGCCTGGTATTGACATGCCCAAGTCCAAAGCCTCTCTTGTTTAGCCTAGGATCTCTAGTGAATAAACCCATGGTCTTCTGATGAGGGACAGCAGCAGCTGTGTTCCTGTTTAAAGGGGAAAGTAACTGCTTCTCAGACTTTGATCCAACATGTTCTAGGCTGACCCAGTGAGCAGGCCCTGTGAGGCAGCCAGTGTTCCCATCTCCTGAGCTTCCCAGAAGCCCTGCGTTTTGCTGGGCTTCCTTCCCGCAACCCTTCCCCAGGCTTCTGAGTCCTCCATCCTACCACTTCAGTTAACAAAGACAGATGCAGGTTTCTGTGGGGCTGAAACGAAACAATTCAGAGGGCCCTTTCAAGAAAAGGAGGAACAAATCACACAATACTCCTATGGCTAACACAAACTATAAACTATACACAGAAAACTACTGCAAATCACAAATATAGCACCAAATCCAAACTAAATGTATCCCCAACTCAATGTTTTCTTAGCATAATTCCCAAATGCCTGCAGCCACTATAAAACCACCCAAAAGAGAGAAAGAGGAGAAAGACAAAATAAATTAACTGTAAATTATTAAATACCTTACTTCAAATTTCATAAAATGTGTAACTATGAGAAGATATTGATAAGGTCCTTTCCCAGATTTTGGAAAAGGCCTGGCTGGTGAGTAGCCCTAAAATTTAAGATTCATTAGCTTATCAGAGAAAACCTGCATAAACCATCTGCTTTCCACTTCCCAACATTTTGTTGAAACCATTAGACTGCTATTATCACCTCCTCTCTATTCCACATCCTTCTGGCATTACACTTGTTTTATGCCTGTATTGTTATTTTAGTGATATTTCCAAAGAAGAAAGAAACAGACTCATTTTTACTTCATGTTTAACTATACAAGTCTTCATTTTACACTCAACTTTTTGGCACCAATTCCAATTAAGTCAATACACAGTTTATATCATTAAACTACTAATTTAATTTCACTATAACTATGGCTTACATCTTTTTTTATAAAAGTGCAGAAGATATCCATAAATGTAAAAGCAGTTAAGGCCTAAGAAGATGAATAGAAAGAACAGAATGGTGGCTGGAAAATGGTAACTTATTCATCTATATATAACATTAGGAGGAATCAATTTTCAAAATTTATACTGTGGCCACTCTTGAATCAGAAGTAATTACAATGTAAAAATAAGAAACATTTCAACCATAAGCTTACTGGGAAAACTGTACTTGATTACTGGGAAAACTCTACTTGGTTAATTTAATCACAAGCTAGATTTGATTAACAAGTCCTGATATGTAAGTTAACTTTTCTGGAGCTCATCAATACCTTTGACTTGAATTCCAAGCTTTTTGAGGGCCTCTTCAACAGACTGACTTTCTCGTTTTCTCATAAAGCCATTATCAATGTGCACAGCAATGACTTGATCTTGGTTCAAAGCACGATTTAACAAAGCTGTACAAACTGTTGAGTCTACTCCACCACTGAGTAAAACCTACAGGGTGAAATGACAAGTCAAATTGAATAAAATAAGCACAAAGATAGTAAGAGCTTAAATCACTACTTAAAAACACTGGGGAATTCCCTGGTGGTCCAGTGGTTACGGCTCCATGCTCTCACTGCTAAGGGCTCGGGTTCAACCCCTGGTTTGTATTAAAGATATGTATGGTAACTGAACTGTGGTGTTGGAGAAGACTCTTGAGAGTCCCCTGGACTGCAAGGAGATCCAACCGGTCCATTCTGAAGGAGATCAGCCCTGGGATTTCTTTGGAAGGAATGACGCTAAAGCTGAAACTCCAGTATTTTGGCCACCTCATGCGAAGAGTTGACTCACTGGAGAAGACTCTGATGCTGGGAGGGATTGGGGGCAGGAGGAGAAGGGGACGACAGAGGATGAGATGGCTGGATGGCATCACTGACTCAATGGATGTGAGTCTGAGTGACCTCCGAGAGCTGGTGATGGATAGGGAGGCCTGGCGTGCTGCAGTTCATGGGGTCGCAAAGAGTCGGACACGACTGAGCGACTGATCTGATCTGATGGTAACTGAAAAAGCACTCAAACAGGGCAACTCAAAAATACCTATCACCCAGTCAAAATTTAAGGGCTATACTAAGTAAGTCAACCTTGAGTCTAACATTACTGGCACAGTTTTAGACTTTCAGATGTAAATTTCTTACCAAAACTTTTGATGTGCCCACTCTCTCTTTGATCTCTCGAATGCACTCAATTTCTCTGTTCTGCACAGTGAAGGTCCCACTGCACCCAGCTATATCGTAGAGGAAATTCTTCAGTATTACTTTCCCATTTTCTGTAAGGCCAACTTCAGGGTGGAACTGGGCTCCATATAATTTTTTAGATTCATTTGCTATACCTTCATAGAAAAAATAATCATGAATAATCATAGAAAAAATAATCATGAAAATTCAATATTTTCATATTGAAAATACTCAGTGAGCACCCACAGTAATTCCTCACAGTTTCTTCCTCCATAAATGTGGAAAATGATTCAAATTAGTAGATTTTTAGCTATGGGAAAAAAAAATACAAATAAAAACTACATTGCCATGATCTGACTTTATAAGGCCTTCCTTCATATAGTAATTAATGAACGACATGGCTGTGACATCATTTCACAGTATCCTCACTTCTCCACCCAGGGTACTGCAATCATTTTGTCTCTTCAATGCAAGGGTAACTCAGTTTTAGATTTCAGTCTCATATGCCTTCAACATGCAATGTGCAGCTACCAATTTTCTATATTAGAAAATCCTCATACATTAAACCCATCAGAATATCCTAAGTGTTTCCTTTTTGCATACTATTAACCATGAATATAACTCCACTTACTTGACTAACGGGCTTCTGACAAATTATCATCTACAAAGCAGCAGACAATAGGCTAGATGTTTCACATGTGCATGTACTACCCGCTGTCTATGGCTCTGAGAAATCAAGAAACTTGCCAGTATCCCCAGCTAATTAAGTTAGATAAATCAGGCTTGCTAAGCTCCCAAACTTACACTCATTCTCCTCTACTAGGGACGCTCACACTTTCTTTACATGGCTTCTCAGACACCACTGTTCTGGTTCATTCCTTATTTCACTGTATAATGCTGAACCTTCTTTGTTGGTTCCTCATCTTATCCATCTCTACACATGAAAGTCAACCAGTATTCAGTCCTTAAATTTCTGCTCAGTACATTCTGAATGATTCCAAACTCTCATGACCTTAAATGTTACCTATATGTTGGTATACCCCTGAATTTATTCCTCCAGTTTTCTCTTCTACAGTCCTACTCAAAAATATATAAAACTGCCTATTCACACCTTCATTTCAATGTTTAATAAGAAACCTTAAATTTAATATGCAAACCCAAATTACTTCATTCTTTCACATCAGGTAAACAGAAACCATCCTCTGGTTGCTCAGACTAAAACACTTGCAAGTTAAAATTGGACTCTATTCTCTCCTTCCCATTCTACAACAAATCCTTTGTTTTTGCCTTCAAAACATACCAGAACCCAGTCTAACTTCTGGTTTCCAGTCCAGTATATGTAAGAAGCTAGAAGACACCACTATGTTCTAACAACAAGTAAAAAGTTGCAAATACCCTTAGAGAGACTGACAGGTAAATACAGAGAATCACAACTTACTGGAGAACTCCATGATCGCAAACCTCTATAGGAACAATTGCTGAGGTAGGGAAACTTGAACTATAACTGATATCACTGGAGGCTCAGCATGGACAAATCTGAGAGATAAAATGTCCAGGAAGACCCAGTCATCTGGGATCCCCACACTCTCCAGTAGCTTGACTAAGTTCTCACAGTGAAAATTAGAGGAAAATCCCCTTGTACTTCCAAAAGGGGAGGGAAAAAGAAAACATTTTGAAATATACCAAGCCATTCTTTTCTTCTTAATAAGGTCTTCTACTCTCAGGAGAAACTATTTAACCAGTCTAATATGACAGGGTTTTACCAGAACAAACCAACTTGGGAGAAAAGAAAACACTCAACTCTAGCCCATTCTAGTCCTCCTGTCCCATCTAACAGAGGGAAAAACTGAAAACACTTATGAAATCTACAGCCCGAAGCCACAGGTTCACTAAGACTGAGAGCTACTCATAAGACCACAGAACACTTTCCCTCTCCCCAACACCTTGCCATCTACAGCAATTCCTTGTACCCAGTACATCATGTCAAGCTGGCAAGAAAAAAGTACAAGATACACTAAACAGGAAAAAATAAGTTTGAAGAGACAGATTAAGTGTTAAAAGAGACTCAGATACTGCAGAGATATTGGAATTATCAGCTTGGGAATTTAAAATAAATATTATTAAGAAGCTAAGGGCGGGGGGAGGGAGGAGGGTTCAGGATGGGGAGCACGGGTATTCTGGTGGCGGATCCATCTCGATGTATAGTAAAAGTAATACAATATTGTAAAAAAAAATAAAATAAAATAAAAGTCTATCCATTAAAAAAAAAAAAAAAAAAAAAAAAAGAAGCTAAGGGCTCAAATGGATAAAGTAGCGTATGCAAGAAGAGCTGGGCAATATAAGCAGAGAGTTGGAAATTCTCCAAGGGACCAAAATGATCTCAAGGGATCAAAAACACTGTAACAGAAATGAAGAATGTCTTTGATGGGCTTATCACTGGATATGGCTTAAGAAATTCTCTCTAAGCTAGAAGATAACTCAATAAAAATGGCTCACACTGAAAACCGAAAATAAAAAACACTGGAAAGAAAAAAAACAAAACACAGAACATCCAGGAACTGTGACACAAGTACAAATAACATAAACAATGGAATTTCTAGAAGAAAGAGGAACAGAATATTTAAAACCACAACAAATGAGAATTTCCCCTGAAATTAATATACGACACCAAACTAACCCAGGAAGCTCAGAAAACACTGAGCAGCATAAATATAAAAAGAAAAAAATTACACCTAGGCATATGATTTACAAAATAAAAAACATCTTGAAAGAAGCTTGTGGAGGGGGGAGCCTCACTTATAGAGAAGGAAAGATAAGAATTATTGATACATCCAACTGACTGGAAACCATGGAAGTGAGAGTAGACTGAAATAAGTAAAATGTGGATAGAAATACATATTCTTCTCAAGCACAGTTGGAACATTCTCCAGAATAAATCACGTTTGGCCACAAAACAAGTCATACTAAATTCAAGAAGACTGAAATGATAATCAAGTATCTTTTCTGACCACAATGGTAGAAGTAGAAATTACAAGAATAAAACTGGAAAATTCACAAATATGTGACAATTAAACTACATGCTCCTGAGAAACTAATAAGTCAAAGAAGGAATCAAGAGAGCAATTTTGAAATCTTGAGACAAAGAAAAATGAAAACCAAACAACCAAAACTTACGGTATATGCCAAAAGCAATTCTAAGAGGGAAGTTCACAGAGATAAATGCCCACATCCAAAAAAAGGTCAGGCCGTAAACAACCTAGTAACTTCAAAGAACTAGAAAAAAAAAGAAACTAAGCCCAAAGTTAACAGAAGAATGGAAATTACAAAGATCAGAGCAGAAATAAACAGAAAAATGATGATTTTAAAAAAGAGGAAAATAAGAGATATTTTTCTTGAAAAGATAGATAAACCTCTAGCCAGACTTCCCAAGAAAAAGAGAGGACTCAAAATTACAAATGAAAAAGGAGACATTACAACAGATACCACACAAATACTATGAACAATTATACACCAACAAACCGAAAAACTTAGAAGAAATGGATAAATTCCTAGAAACATGTAACTTACCAGGACTAAATCATGAAGCAACAGAAAATTTGAATGGACTCATTTTAAGTAAGGAGACTGAATCAATAATCAAATACCTCCCCAAAAGTTGCAAAACCAGATGGCTTCACCAGTGAGTTCTACCAAACACTTAAAGAAGAACTAATAACAACTCATGAGAAATAGAAGCAGAAGGAACACTTCCAAACACATTCTATGAAACTAGCAATATTCTGATATCACAGCTAGACAAGAAAAGACTACCAAAAAAAGAAAATTATAGGCCAATTTCTCTGATAAACAATGTTGCAAAAATCCTCAACAATATATTAGCAAATCAAATACAATACATTAAAAAGATCATACACCATAATCAAGTGGGATTTATTCCAGGGATGCAAGGATAGTTTAACATCTGCCAATCAATATGATATATCATATTAACAAAATGAAGGATAAAAATAATATGGTCATCTCAATAGATATAGAAAATGCAATACATAAAATTTAACATCATACATGATAAAAACTCTCAACAAACTGGGTACAGAAGGAACATACCTCAAATATAATAAAGGTCATATACAATGAGCCCACAGTTAACATGCTGCTGCTGCTGCTAAGTCACTTCAGTCGTGTCCGACTCTGTGTGACCCCATGGACGGCAGCCCACCAGGCTCCCCCGTCCCTGGGATTCTCCAGGCAAGAACACTGGAGTGGGTTGCCATTTCCTTCTCCAATGCATGAAAGTGAAAAGTGAAAGTGAAGTCGATCAGTTGTGTCCGACTCTTAGCGACCCCATGGACTGGAGCCTACCAGGATCCTCCGTCCATGGGATTTTCCAGGCAAAAGTACTGGGGTGGGGTGCCATTGCCTTCCCCGACAGTTAACATACTCAGTGATAAAAAGCTTTTCCTCTAAGATCAGAAACAAGTCAAGAATTCAACAAAGTACTGGAACAAGTCAAGAATTCAACAAAGTACTCGAAGTCCACACCAGACCAGTCAGGCCAGGAAAAGAAATAAAATTATCCAAATTAAAAGTAATATGTAAATTGTCTCTATTTACAGATGACACAACATTGTATCTAAGAAACCCTAAAGATTCTACTAAAATGCCATTAGAACTAATTATTTCCGCAAGATTGCAGGATACATAATCAACATACAGAAATCAACTCTGTATGTATCAACAACAAACTATCAGCTGAAGAAATGAAGAAAACACTGCCATCAACAAATTCAAAAAGAATAAATCACTTAGGAATAAATTTAACCAAAAAAGGTGAAAGATCTGTACACTGAACACCGTAAGACCTTGATGAAAGAAACTGAAGAAGGCACAAATAAAAAGATATTCCATGTTCATGAATTATATGAATTACTAATATATTGTTAAAATGTCAGTTCTAGGGACTTTGCTGGCAGTCCAGCAGTCAAGACCGCCTTTCAGTGCAGGGAGTGTGTGAGGGTTTGATCCTTGGTCAGGGAGATAAGATCTCATATATGTCTTGTGGCCAAAAAAACCCCAAAGTAATGTTGTAACAAATTCAATAAAGACTTTAAAAATGGTCCACATCAAAAAAAAAAAAAAAGTTTTTTTAAAAAAAGTCAGTTCTACCCAAAGAAATCTACAGATTTAATTCAACCTCTATCAAAAATTGAAGGTACAAATGTGGTGACCTAGGGGTGAGGGAACAAGGGGAACAGGGAGAGTTGGTTAAAGGGTACAAATTCTTGATTTTAAGATGAATAAGGTCTGAGGATCTAATGTATAATAAATATGGTAATTATAGCTGATAGCAAATTTCAGTGATCCAATACAGTGTTAAGAGAGCAGAATTTAAATGTTCTTACCAAAAAAAAAAATAAATAAATACAGCTGACCCTTGAACAATTCATGGGTTAGTTACCTACCTTTAGTGCAGTCAAAAATCTGTGCATAACTTTACAGTTAGGCCTCTGGATCTGCAGTTCCACATCCACAGTTTCAACCAACCCAGATCATGTAGTACTGAAGCACACATTTAGTGAAAAAATCCACATATAAGGTGACATGCACAGTTCAAAACTGTGTTGTTCAAGGATCAACTGTATGTGAGGTGACGGATGGGTTAATTAACTCAACGGGGAAAAATCTTTTCTTAATGTGTATCAGGGGACTTCCCTGGTGGCTCAGACGGTAAAGCGTCAGCCTACAATGTGGGAGAGCCCGGTTCAATCCCTGGGTTCGGGAAGATCTCCTAGAGAAGGCAATGGCACCCCACTCCAGTACTCTTGCCTGGAAAATCCCATGGATAGAGGAGCCTGGTAGGCTACAGTCCATGGGGTCGCAAAGAGGCGGACATGACTGAGCAACTTAACTTTATCAAATCATCACATTGTACACTTCAAATATTTTACAATTTTGCTGATTATACCTCAATAAAGCTAAAAAAGTTAATTTTTAAAAAAATGTTTTGGGGAAAAAACCACCAACCTAGAATTCTGTGCCTTGAGAAATTATCCTCCAAAAGTTCAGGAAAAATATAAAAGTTTCAAACAAACAAAACCTGAGACCATCTGTTGCCAATAGGCTGCTCTGCAAGAAATGTTAAAAGAAGTTCTTTAGAGAGAAGGAAAATGATAAAAATCAGAAACTTGGATCCACATAAAAAAGAGCAGAGGAAGAATAAATGAAGGTAAAATAAAAACTTTCTTCTTCCTAAATGAACTAATAGATAATTTCATTCAAAATAATAGCAACAATGATATAATTATGCATGCTTATATAGAGATATATTATTCATGCTTACTTCTAAGTGAAATTATGACAGCAATGTACAAGGGATGTGAGAAAAAAATCACGTTTATTTTGTTATGATAAGGTACACTACCTGTGAAATGGTACAGTGTGATTTGAAAGTGAATTTGGGTTAGTTATAAATGTATATTGTAAAATCATGGGCAACTTTTTCTTAGAAAATGTAAAAAAAGAGATATAACTGACATGCAAAGAAAGAGAAAATCAGACCATATAAAATGATCAATTAAAACCACAAAAGGTACAAAAAGACAAAAATAATATGAAGAACAAGGACAATAAATAGAAAACAACAGATACGATGGATATTAATCCAACACTATCAACAATCCCTTTAAACTCCAATAGTCTACAATTAAAAGAGATTGTCACAGTGGATCAAGAAAGAAAACATAATTTATATATATTGTCTATTGCCCACTTTAAATATAAAAACCCAGATCAAAAGTAAATGGACAGAGAAAGATATGTCACGATAACACTAATTAAAAGATAGCATGAAAGACCTTCCTGGTGGTCCAGTGGTTAAGAATCCACCTGCCAATGAAGAGGACACAGGTTCAATCCTTCATTTGGGAAGATTCCATATCCCAATGGGCAAATAAGCTTGTGCGCCACAACTAACGATCCCACACTCCAGAACCTGTGAGCTGCAACCACTGAGCCCAGGTGTCCTAGAGCCCATGTTCTCTGCAATGAGAAGCTCATACATCACAACGAAGACCCAGCACAACCATGAATAAATAAATAAAAAGATAACACGAGTAGATACATCAATGTCAGAACAGACTTCAGCCAAAAGTTATCAGGATTGAGTTCTCATATAAATGCTTTCCTCTTTGCAATCATCCTGTGTTTTTTCAGTCCTCAACTTTTTGGAGGCTTTTAATGGCTAGGTTAAATGATGCCTCTTGGTAAATGTCATATTGCACTTGAAAATATGTGTTATTTTCACCTGTCTTTTGATACTGATTTCTAACACAATTCCACAGTGGTAAGAGAACAGACTCTGTATGATTTCAATACCTTAAGACCACAAAATTTTTGCACCTTGTTTTATTCCCTGGATATGTTCCAGTGTTTCCTACTTTACGGTCTATGGGAACTTGGAATAGAATTTATATCTGTTGTGTGAAAACTGTATAAATCTTAATTATGCTGAATTGGTTCATGGTGCTTTTCAGGTCTACTCTATCCTTCTACTTTTCTGTATATTCACTCTTAATTTTTGAGACTTTTGATACTACAGCTAAAATTTTTAATTTATCTACTTAAAAAATAGTTGTATGATAGAACTATATATAACTTCATTCTGTATTTTTCCAAGTCTCTTGTAAATACGGTATCATACTTTCATAATTTAAAAAGAAAAAAAGAGAAAAAAGAAAATTTATCAGGGATAAAGAGGGGCATGCTGCTGCTGCTACTGCTGCTGCTGCTGCTGCTACTGCTGCTGCTAAGTCGCTTCAGTCATGTCCAACTTTGTGCCACTCCATAGACGGCAGCCCACCAGGCTCCCCCATCCCTGGGATTCTCCAGGCAAGAACACTGGAGTGAGTTGCCATTTCCTTCTCCAATGCATGAATGAAAGTGAAAAGTGAAAGTGAAGTCGCTCAGTCGTGTCCGACTCTCATCGACCCCATGGACTGCAGTCCACCAGGCTCCTCCATCCATGGGATTCTCCAGGTGAGAATACTGGAGTGGGGTGCCATTGCGTTCTCCGAAAGAGGGGCATACACATAATGATAAAGGAATCCATTCCTAAAGAAGACATAATAATCCTTCATATATAAGCACCTAACAGGAACCCACTGGCAACCTACTCCAGTACTCTTGCCGGAAAAATCCCATGGATGGAGGAGCCTGGTAAACTGTAGTCCATGGGGTCGCTGAGAGTCGGACACAACTGAGCGACTTCACTTTCACTTTTCACTTTCATGCACTGGAAAAGGAAATGGCAACCCACTCCAGTGTTCTTGCCTGGAGAATTCCAGGGACGGGGGAGCCTAGTGGGCTGCCATCTATGGGGTCGCACAGAGTCGGACACGACTGAAGCGACGCAGCAGCAGCAACAGGAAAGCATCAAAATATGTAAGGCAAAAACTGATATCATTATAAGGAGAAATACATGAATCCACTACTGCAGTTAGATATTTCAAAATCCCTCTGTCACAAATAAGAGCCAATTACTGTAATCCATCATATCAATAGGCTAAGGAAGAAAAATTATATGATCATATCAATAAATGCAGAAAGAGTATATGAAATATATCCAAACACTCAATCATGATAACTCTCAGGAGACTAGGAACAGAGAGGGACTTCAAGTTGACAAAGAGTATTTTCTGAAAACCTACAATTAACATCATACTTAACCATGAGAAACTCAAAACTTTTCCACTAAGATCAGGAACAAAGCAAGGATGTTCCCTCTATCCACTGCTTTTCAACATCATAACAGAAGTCCCAGTTAACACAATAGGACAAAAGGAAATAAAAAATGGAAAAGGAAATAAAACGGTCTTTGTTCACAGATGACATGAGTATCTATGTATAAAATTTTAAAAAATCAACCAAAAAAAATTCCTAGAACTAGTAAGTGAGTACAACAGAGTTGCCAGACAGAAGATTAATACGCAAAAGTTCATGGCTTTACCATATACCAGCAATGAACAAGTGGAATTTAAATTATAAATACAATTAACATTAACACTCTCAAATGAAATATTTTGGTATAAATCTAACAAAATATGTCCAAGATGTATATGAGAACCCAATCACTCCTGAGCGCTTATACCTCTACCACTCTGCTCCTTACAGTCTCCTTTCCTGATTACCACAATAGATTTCTAGCTGGTCTCTGCTCCTACATTTAACAGTCTCTTTACTCCTCTGTAGCCAGGGTAATCCTGAAATTAGATCATGTCTCTCCTTTGTTCAAATCTTCACTCACTATAAGTAAAGCCAACATTCTCACAATGGCCTCAAAGGTCCTGGGATTCTGGCTCCCAAGAGCCTCTCTACCTTATCTTCTACGACACACCCCGACACTTACCCAGCTCTACCCATGTGGTTTCCTTGCTGTTCCTTAAACAAAGTCCCATCCCAGTAATTCTGTACTGCTATGTACTCTTTCCCCAAATATCCAAAAGGGCCAAGCACCTACTTCCTCCATGTCTAGTATTATCTAATAGGAACACCATCTCTGAATATCCTATTTAAAAGAGTAACAGTCCAAATGACACATTCCATAACACTCCTCTCATCTTTTTATTTTTTCAATGCATTTGAACACTGTCAAGCACTGACTTTTTCTGTATTATCTGGTTACTGTCTATCCCACCCCTCCCCCATCCCCAGCCTCACTAACTAGAACATTAAACAGAGATATTATTCATTTTGTTCACTGGCACCTAGAACTGTGCCTGGGACATGTGGGTACTCAAATATTTGCTGAATGAATAAAAATATATAATCTCATCTACCACTGTTGATCTTGTATAAGAAATAGAAACCTGTCAAAAAGGAAACTATTCTTGATAATTCCTATGCTAATACAATAATCCATTAAGTAACTGCAGGTAGATTACTCAATTCAGTTTATCCATGACAAATTTTTTTCACCCAACTTTTTAGGTGTAACATAAAAAAACAACAACTTTATGATAACTCCACTTTTTCTCTTTTACAGATATCCAGGATTACTGGTGATTATTTACAATTAATCAAGTAAGCAAGTAAAAAAAAATGACGAACTGCCAGAAAATCAACTCCTCTTCAAGAAAAACAGAACAAAAAATTGTTTAGAACATGAACTAGCAAACTTCCTACAAAGGGCTGGATGTTATAAACTAAGCTTGGTGGGACATATGCATACAGACCCTGTCATTTATTATAACCCTTAAATAATATAAAAAGCATTAGTTCCTGAGCATACAAAAAACAGTCTGTAGGCTGGATTTGACCCAAAGGTTACCCCGGTTCAGAGCAATGCTCTGAATGTTTAGTCTGATGTTTTATAGACATCCAAGATACATGCCTGCTGCTGCTGCTAAGTCGCTTTAGTCGTGTCCAACTCTGTGCGACCCCATAGACGGAAGCTCACCAGGCTCCCCTGTCCCTGGGATTCTCCAGGCAAGAACACTGGAGTGGGTTGCCATTTCCTTCTCCAATGCATGAAAGTGAAAAGTGAAAGTGAAGTCGCTCAGTCGCGTCCGACTCCCAGCGACCCCATGGACTGGAGCCCACCAGGCTCCTTCGTCCATGGGATTCTCCAGGCAAAAGTACTGGGGTGGGGTGCCATTGCCTTCCCCGAGATCCATGCCTATCTGTACCTAAAAGAGACATTTTTTAAAAGGGCAATTATGAACACAGCATACTAGAGGTAAATGGTTCTCAAAATTTTCCTGAGTTATAACAGATATATTTATGTTTGAAAAGCATAGTAGAATAAACAATTTTAAAAGTATTTCAGAGCAAACTAGTAAGTGACT
Source organism: Tragelaphus eurycerus (assembly GCA_935064755.1). NCBI lineage: Eukaryota > Metazoa > Chordata > Mammalia > Artiodactyla > Bovidae > Tragelaphus > Tragelaphus eurycerus. Next base: position 9,985,636 of record CAKXYN010000006.1, read on the forward strand.
TCTAGATAATCCTTCTAATATTAAATATCCTTCATGAGTTAACAATTGACCTTATGACATTTACAGTATCTTTAAAAAAATTAAGAAACATCAAAAACAGTATCACATACAGAAACATATGTTTGTAAACTTTTCAGATAAACTTTTAAAAAGAAAATCTGCAAAAGTTTTAAGTTTTACCTGCTACAATATTCCCAGAACGTGCCACAACCTTGAATCCATCAGCTACTTTGTCTACACTATCTCCATGGGTAAGTAAAACAATTTCTTCCTTCTGAAGACCCCTAAGTAAATAAAAAATAAAATAATATACAAATAGCTTTATTAGACACAATTAATGGAGTCTTTTGCTTTATTTTTTTCTAGCTTTACTGAGATATAATGACATGTAACACTGTAAGTTTAAGGTGCACAATGTGATAACTTGATACCCTATATACTGTGAAATGATTACCACTAATTTAGTTAACACATCTACCACCTCACAGAATTACCATTCTTTGTGTGTGATAAGGACATTTAGGCTCTACTCTCTCAGCAACTTTCAAATATACAATACATTGTTGTTAACTGTAGTCATCACGTTTTACATTAGATTCCTAGAACTTAATTCACCTTATAAACTGGTGGTTTTTTGCTTTAAAAGTTACTAGCGTCTATGCGTAAATCAAGAAAACAGAGAAAGTAGGTAACAACACAACACTGCTAGAATTTAAATTTACTCTATTCATTATAAAGCCAGTAACAATAATAAATACCAGGAAAAGGCAATCCATAAAAACTGAAACTGAATATATAAAGCTGGTGGTATAACCATACACACAGTTTCAAGTGGTTATCATGGTTTCAAAATTATATCTCTACTGGAATTAATCTTAAGAACAGAAGTAATTAATGGCATAGTTTAAAACAGATGTAAGTAACATTTATCAAACCAACTGGGCAGACTTTCTTTGGACCTTGATGTAAACGAATGATTTTTATAAAAACATATTTGTTACATTATGAAAAAATTTGAACAAGGACTTTGTATTAAATAATATTAAGAAACAAAAATTAAGAATAAAGCAAGAAAATTAAGTACATTAAAACCAAAAGGGTGTTTTTGGGGGGTTGTTACTGTCATCAGTGTTCACTGTTATTTATGATTAATGTAGGCTGTAATTGAGTACCAGGATTTTAGAACTGTCAAGACAGAAAAACTTTAAATCTTAACCAGATCTTTAAACTCTCTTGTAGTATCACATTCCACCAGCAAGATTCCTGAAGTCGTTCTCAAGAATTTATTACTTAAGATACAGATGAATGTAAGCAACACCTCTCCATTATAAAGTAGAACAAGAAACGGATTTCAAAAACGTATTTTGGCAATGAGTAGCTTCAGTTCATAAAATTATTTTGAGCAACTGTTGCTTTTTTATTAATATCACTTTGAAAATGAGAATCTCTGAATAGTGATATTCTTATTCTTTCTAATATTAAAGAAAAGCCAGCCACAGCCAGTTTTGTGTAAAAACTGGGATTGCTCCATTTTAGACAAAAGGTCTTAACTTGGATTTTAAAACTGATTTGTCCAATTTGGAGAACACTATCCATTAAGAATTAATTTAGGTACAACTCTATGGAGGATGAAAGAATACATGTTAATAAAACAAATCTATAAAGATAATTAGCACAATTACAAGAAATGATAATAAACTACATATGCACATTAACTGACACCAGCCTACATTTCATAGATTTAATGCAGTTAGGGAGAAATGTGATTTTTAAAGAAAAATGAAGTTTATTTCAAAAGAAAGTGAGTAACCATCAACTGTCCACCTAAGTCGGTTATACCCAAAACATGGGAAAACCCAAAGAAAGAAAGAAAGTGACTAAAATTTAAGTTTTCTGGTCTTTCAGGAAGCTGAATGAAAACTCACCTGGTTTTTTGTAAAGCAGAAGATAAATGATTTTAGAAACCTAATTAACAGCTCATTCACCAATCTTTAAATACATTAGAGCTAATACACCTAAACTATTATCAACCAGCAATAAAATCAATTAATACATTCACTATATTAAAAAGACAGTACACAAGATACAGTTATGCTCAGTACAAAAAGTGCAATACATATTTAGTAATGAGGCCAGCAAATGGGTAGCTAGTTAAGCACCCAGAGAAAGAACATGGTAGAGGAAGATGTGTGCAAACGCAGGCAGTTTAAAGCATTATCTGTCACATCTGTCATACTAATATTTAGAATCATGCTCTGCTAAAAAGTGAAAAGGGCAAACTACAAATGTTGGCATCACCATCTGCAATCCCAAATAGGGGTTTAAGCCTGCACAACTGCTTTTCAATTCTGTCATTACGTGCTTTTCTTATTCCTAATTAGCATCACCACCATTCTCTTCTGTCTTGACACTCAACTGGAAAACAAATATGACAATACCTTTGGCCAATGCTATGGCCTTAATTTTGTCTAAGAATTACAGAATCTCCAATTTTGAAGAATAACATTCCCAGCTTTAAGTTACTCCTCTAACATTCTTATTGATATAAAAATATCCATCATACCTGAATAAGGAGCACGTGTTATCCACACTAATACTGAAGACACCATCTTCTCTAACACTTTTTTTGTGCACAGTGCCTCCAAATACCTTATTCATCATCTGTTCCAGGAGAAAATAAATTGAGGTTAATATAATTAAAAAGAAAATTACCCAATTTCTTACACTAAAAATTTTTATTTCTTGTTCTTAGGATAGCTGTTATGTTTGTGCTTTCAAAATAAAGGAAGTTTGCTAACTGTAAATTACTTATTATTATATATAATTATCTAGTTCTTAAAAGGAATAGTTGCAAAACTAGATTAGGAATTTGATCTAATGTTAATTTTTATTAAACACTGGCAAATTTTCCATTTAATATATTTTAATTCTTCTGTTAAAAATAAGGATTTCTTCATAAAAGATAAGTATTTCTTTAATATCTGAGTTTAATTTTTAAAGCATTTTAAAACACTCTTTGAACTCAGAAAGTACCTAGTTGGTATTAAAACTAGCAGCTATAAATTCCTCCAAACTGTTTAATCTCTGCGCCAAAGGAACAGTCAGTCTGAAAGTCTACAGAAGGCTGTGCTGTAGAGATGGGATAAGCAATATAATCTGGTCTTTAAATTAATTTGTTCAAATCCCATCCACCTATAGACTTTTATTTTAAGTAGTCTCTCCAGTCTGACCCTTCTGTGTCAATCTTCTTCATCATTTACATATGCCTAAACTCTTCCAACACAAAACAGATACACATAGGATTTTTAGGAACATTAAATCTGCATTGATAAAATCAATACAACCTATCTTCATATGTCTGCTCCACAACCGGTGTCCTAAGATATCTGCCACAATGATACACGATGTAGGTGTACCCAGCACCCAACAGAAAAACAGGCAGAGGGCTAAACATGTGTTCATTCTTGTAATGCACAATGGCATATTCTTCAAATATGCATCAGCAAATGCTGCTCTCTACATTCTCCTGTTAGATATTCACTATAAAACTTCCTGCAATAAAGATCTGCATGAAGTCCAGCAATTAAACAAACAAAAAAACATCTCCTAATCCCTGTTTAATCCAGTACTTCCCAAACTAAAAACTCATACGTAAAACACTTTCTGCAGCATCTTAACAAACACATAGTTGAAGAAACACTGCTGCAGTCTAATCAGTCCCCTTGCCTCTAATAGTGCCCATCTTCCAGAGATCTATGAATGTCAGCTACTAAAATATAAATATGACTGTGTTAGTCCATGATTAAATTCTTAATGGCTATCATGTATATTTGGGTTAGCCTTTTTTCTGTAAAGGACCAGAGAATAAGTATTTTAGTTTTTGTAGTATTTAATAAGTAGTTTTTGTAGGCCCTATTGTTTCTGAAGCAACTATTCAATTCTTGTTGGAAGCATAGAAGCAACCACAGATACTTAAAGGAATGGATATGATGGTATTCCAATAAACTTTATTTATGGACACTGAAATTTGAATTTCACCTCATTTTCACATGTCACAGCATACAATTCTTTTTTAAAAATGTTTTTCAATTCCAACCATAAAAATCACTTTAAAATCACAAAAACCATTCTTAGCTTGCTGGTCATACAAAAATCAGGCAGTGGCCAGCTTTGGCAGCAGGCTGTAATTTGCTGACTCCCTGTCTACAGGATAAAGTCCAACTCCCTCATACTGAACAAAGACTTTTCAATGCACTGCCTCCATCTAACTCCACTTCTCATATTTCTCATTATTCTCTACTCAAGCCATTCAAGCTAGTGTGATTAGCAATGTAGAATTAGCATATTCTCTCCCCACCATGTCCTCGGGTCTGGTCACAGTACCAGTGGTCTAGCTAAGTATGTGGCCCAGAGCAGTCATTCAATTTGCTGAATGAAAAAGTGAATGTCTTCCTCTATGTACCAAATGAACCTTGTGTGCCTCTGCCTCCTCTAGATTTCCAGCTCTTAATTAGAAGACAGCTGAATGATCAAGCTGACCAAAGCTGCTGGAACACAACACAATTTAAACCTCCACAAAGTCTAAATTAAAGGTTTTTATAAAGCCAAAGGCTTGCAGCAAAATTTAGAGCTATCTCACCTGTTCAGAAGGCTTTCATGTGTATTCTTGACTCCTAACTTATGTATGCTAGATAAAAGTGAAAATACAAGGAACTGAAGGATCAGCTAAGTGTCTCTGTGTGTGTGTGTGGGGGGGGGGGGGGGGAGGGAATAACTTTATGTAAAGCAGAACACTCTACTTGGTTAAAATTTTGTTTTAATCTTCTATTTTGACTTAAGGAAATGGCTTCTGCTTTGGATTCGTGATAACCTTGAGGTCCTAAATGTCTCAAACAACAACCAAAGCCCTGTAGGTCTAGCAGGTTTACCACTGCAATTGGGTCAGCTCACCTTTTATCTGTCTTGTATGTCAAGATTTCAAAATAAATCTTAGATTTGGGAGGGGGAAATGAAAGGAAATTCTCCCAACAAAAAATTTAACAAAATCTGTGTGAGAGTATATAAAGGAACAAAATGCTTGTAATAGAGATGTTTCTTTAAAAAAATGAAACTATAGTGAAGACAGAAGTCAGAATCTAGAAGGTTTATGCAATATATATAATTGGCAAAAAGTTTAGCATCTAGCATATATAAAAACAATTTTAAAATTCAACAAAAAATGTGCAAAAATCATGACTAATCTTTTACAGCAAACCAGACACTAATGACTAATGGCAAATAAATCCATGAATCTTAAAATAAGGAAAATGATCATTAAGACTACAACATGTCATTTAACACCTCTTCAGCTAGGCAAATTAAAAAAAAAAAAATCTAACCTTGTCAAGGCCTGCAGGGATATAGAGCAAAAGGAATTTCTACATACTGCATACTGCTGTGGGAAGGTATATTGGGGTAAAATAGTTCTTAGTGAAGTTGAGACTCAGCATTTCAATTAATGGTTAGCTTAGAGAAAATTTTGTGTATGTACAATACCAAAGTCCAAAAATATTCATGGCAGCATCTGTAACTGCAAAAACTTGGAAAAAGACCAGCAACGCTAACAGTCAAATATATCACTATTTGCAATACACTTGAATGTATCACTACATTCAATCAATAATTTCAGTAGTGAAAATAACTTAAAATTAGTGACTTTCAAAACCAAAAATGGAACTACACGAAGCATGAATTCACTTACATGAAGATCAACAGACAAAACTAAATATGTTATCTAGAAATAAATGTGTATAAATCTATAAAGAAAAGAAAGGGAATGAATAACAATTCAATAAAAGTGTTACTTATCTCTTGCTGGAAGATAGAACAATGTGGATTGGAAAAAAGTACAAAGAGAGTTTCAAAAGTTCTACTAATATTCTATTTCTTATGCTGAGTGATGGATAAACCATAATAGAAATAAACGGTGCAAGGAGCAGGACAGACTTTTTTCTTCCAAAGCAAAGAATTACCAGGAAGCAATCAATAAGGCTTAAGAGTTAATGGGAAAAGACAGTACATAAGATTTCAGGCTGCCGTGGAGGGGGCAAAGACATACAGTAGAGGGAGGCCTTTGGTGCTAACATTACCCCATCAAGAGTCTCTAGGAAGTGTTACTCCTTTACCAACTGCACATTAGCTACGAGGCATTATTTATATCAGCATTTTATAGAAAAATAATTTCTGCCCAAAGGAACAAGATCATTCTATTCCATTATCCTCCTATGAAAGCAGTAGGCAATTTTTTTTATGCATTTAACATAAACAGACCTGGCTCTGGCTACCATAAGATCCATCCTGAATGACAGAAAATGTGGCCTTACAATTACCAGGGGGTACTGGCAAAATGGACAAGTAGCCACTATCATTTTATATTAAAGCAGCATATTTCACACCTATTTCACTCTAAGTGGGTCCTAAAAAAATATCCTGTGAGACTCTTCTTTATGTTATAATGGAAAATCATAACAATTAGAAAGAAACAAAATCAACTAAAGCTGTTTTGCAGACCAGCAATTTCTAATATTCTGCCCTGTATTAAGAATAGAAATAAAAATATTCACATTCTTACATGAACACTGATTTATATTTCCTTCCTTTACTGAAAGCTCCAGAGATAGCTAGAAGAAAATATATTAAGTCTGTTCACTTTCTAACTTTTGAACAGATTCCCTCTGAGCATTGTTCATATCAGTACACAGGTTTCAACCAGACTGTTTAAAAAAAGATAATGCACTGTTTTGCTCACTTACTAAAACGAGGAGGATACAAAAATGGCACCAGCAGCAGCTCCTCACGGCAGAATGAGCTTCACAAAATGGCTGCCACAAGCGTCTATGTCCCTAGGGTGAGCTCCAGTCGCCTCCTGCCTCTGCAGGAGACTCTCTCTAAGATCAGCCGATGAGTCTGACCCAGTCTCCTTCCAAATTACTGCATCTGCCCTGGGTCTTGAAGCATGTAAGTTTTTGTGGGTGCCCTTTAAGAAAGGAATCACTATTTCCCACAACCCTTTGTCTCCCCAAAGTCAGTCTCACCCCCTTCTGGGGGCTCATTTTCCTGGCGTAGGATCCTTGTGCCCAAGAGAGAAGGTGAGCTCAGGGTTTTCCTATTCCACTATCTTGGCCACTACCCTACATATACCTAATTTACATTACAGTGAAGATACTTGGCAGACACCACCTTAACCAAATAATCTAAAGGAAAACCACCTATCACAGTATTAACTGACATATGGCAACCCACTCCAGTGTTCTTGCCTGGAGAATCCCAGGGACAGGGGAGCCTGGTGGCCTGCCGTCTATGGGGTCCCACAGAGTTGGACACGACTGAAGCGACTTAGCAGCAGCAGCAGCCTTCTAATGAGATGTGGAGAAGAGTACAGCATTTGCTGTTGTTTAGTTTTGCAAAGTCATATATGACTCTTTTGCAACCCCAGGGACTGCAGCACGCCAGGCTCCTCTGTCCATGGAATTTCCCAGGCAAGAATACTGGAGTGGGTTGCCACTTCCTTCTCTAGGGGATCTTCCCAACCCAGGGATTGAACCCATGTTTCCTGCATTGCAGGGGATTCTTTCCCACTGAGCCACCAGAAACACAAGCACAATACTACTCCTGTGCTATTCCTGCCGAAAACATATAACCTGAATCTAACAAAGAGGAAACATCAAACAAACCAAAACTGAAGACTATTCTACAAGTAACTGGATTGTACTTTTTTTTTTTTAATTGGCAAGGCCATGAAAGAGAAGGAAAGATTGAGGAATGATTCCAAACTAAAGGAATGTAAAGAGACATGACAACTAAATACAACAACACATGGTCTAGATTGAATTCATGACTTTTAAGAGACATTAATGAGCCTGTGAAATGTTAACGCAGTCTGTGGATCAGATGTGAACACCGAGTCAATGTTAACTTGCTGATTTTGATAACCATACTGTGGTTATGTAAGACAGAATTCTAGTACTTAGGATACAACAAATAACAGAATACCATGTCTGCAAATTATTCTCAAAATGGTTAAAAATGTTACAATTAGGGAATTGAGTAAATTGAGTAAACTACTACTTCAACTTTCATGTATATTTAAATGCCAAACTTTTTTTTTTTTTAAATAATGGACAGGGTTTTGTTGTAAGCAGTAATACATATAATTGCTCTTTTGAAAATTCCCACTCAAATCAGTTTTGCCATACTAGTGTGGCAATTCATAAACAGTTTTAATATGAACAAATTCTCTCATACAACTAAATATCCTAAATGCTCTAAAGACAGAAAACACTAAAACAGTAGGAGTCACAAGCAAAACAAATTAACTTTTAAGGCAAATTCACAGATGTATGTACCTGCATGCCATAGCAAATTCCAAGAACAGGCTTGCCAATAGTGAATATTGCTGGATCAAACCAGGGAGCATCTTCTGCATACACAGAATTAGGCCCTCCAGAGATGATAATAGCACTGTGGATTTAAAGAAGACAGCAACGAAGAATCTCTGTTAATTTTTATACAAGGTCTATGCCCTCTCTTGCTTGTACCACTGAGGGAAACTCAATACAGACTCAGATTTTGTTATGTTTTCAGCATGCCACAGCAGATCCAGATTTTATCACAGCTAATTAATAGTCTCCTACACAGCTTAATTTTTTTTTTTTTTTGGACTGTGTGACACGTGGGATCTTAGTTCCCCAATCAGAAATCAAATCCATGCTCCATACCACCTGCAGTGGAAGTCTCAAGCACTGGACTGACAAGGAATCCCCGACACAGCCTGTTTTTACTCTTTTATTGCAGTATGGGAAAGCTGACCAATTCAACAGTCACTTGTTTATAAGCACAAACTTCCCAATATATAAAAAACCAATGTCTCAATCTATGAAGGTAAGCCTGAATTTGTTTTGTTTTCATCATCAGTGGAGGAAGTAAATGAGAATTCTCGAGGCAGAAGGTGAAAATACACGTCTTCTGAGAGGTTAAGGAGTAAAGCAGTTACACAGCAGGACAACTGAAAGTATTATGAAGGCCTTGGATTATGTAGAGCAAAATACAATAAAGAATATCAGACAATGTGAAGAATTACCTAATTTTGCCTGTTTACAACCTGTCCAGTATTCCCAACAATTTTACCTGAGACCCAGAAGTAGGAGCTAACATGACCTGCCTCATATGCCCTGCTCTCAGAACCCAAGTCAGTATTCTATAAATTAGAATTTATAGAGCATTCTATGGGTTAACTTGGGAACAGACTATTTGTATAAAGAAAACTGAAAAATGAGGCTGGCTTCTGACACAGGTAATCTTGGTCCTCCCCATTCAATTAAAAAATTTTGGAACACTTTAATATCATGATTTTTACATAAAAATACAGATTTCTATATTTTCTTTAGGAAACAAATCTCCTAACATTGGACTTTCATTCTCATGGCTACAAATAACTGGAATCACAGAAAGACTTGCACCTTCCGATGACTTAGGCTCCCCAGTTTGTCACACATGCCCACTTATACAACACAGGCATGTTGTTGCTTAGTCACTAAGTCATGTCGGACTCTTTTGGGGCTTGGCCCATGGGCTGCAGCCAGCCAGGTTCCTCTGTCCACGGGATTTCCCAGACAAGAATACTGAATGGGTTGCCATTTCCTTCTCCAGAGGATCTTTCCAACCCAGGGATCAAATCCAAGTATCCTGCATTGGCAGGTGGATTCTTTACCACTCAGTCCTTGGGAAGTCCATATTTCTAAAGGAAAACACATTCCAAGATGTAACCAAAATCTATTTACAAACAAATCTGGATTATAATCCACTGTATAATCAGTGGCTGCCTGCCACGTAAAAACATAAACGAAAATGACAGACTTGTAATACACCCAATAAAATAATATAAATCATGAAAATTACTCAATTTTTTAAAAAATATATAATAATCTGAGTGAGGACAAAAGCCCTACTCTCTGAACTTTATATTGGTAACATGAATCTTGGTATACATTATGTTCGTTAGCTTATCTCTTGCAAACAGACTGAAGACAATCTACTTACTCAAGATGATAAATGGGACATCCCTTTAAGATAACAATTTTAAAGGGGAATGGGGCTAGCCCTAAGGGTAGATATGTAACCTAGCTCCTTAAAAATGCAGAAGCTAAAACTCCATAAAATATATTCAATAACCAAGATCTCTAGAATTTCAGTAGGTTATATTCAATTTTATAAATGATAACCACCATGGGACTGCCCAGCATCCCTCATTAATCTGCTATAAGATTCTTAATACTATTAAAAAAAAGCAATGGACTTAGTCAAGGATAAAATTCAAGCAGCATTTAAGCCAATTATGAAAATTCTTATCTCAATAAGCTTGAGAAAAGCTAATCACTCTTTCTGAGTTTTCTATTTCTACCCTGCTATTATTTTGAAACAACTTGCAATTACAAGGCCTAGGAAGTCTCAAGGCATTCCAGATACCAGCTTATGTATCAAGCAGATCAAGCTCTAAAATCAGGTAAGTTAAGATGTCTTTCAAGTCATAAACCTAAAATTTATTCTAGAAAATGGGTGATCAAATGGCTATCTCAGCAGAAAGGATCATGGTAATGAAAGCAACAGTGCTGTAGCTCCGGTTCTCCTACAGAGAGAAGAAGCTGTTGGTGTAAGCAGGACTTAGAAATTGTTGATGATCAGGTAATCAGATGACAAGAAAATTAGACTTCTATTGTCAATACTGGTTACCCCATTCCACAACATTTGGTTTCAATTAGTTTGCTGGGAATTTTTGTCTGTTTGCTTTGGATCTGGGGAATGATGGAGCTTGGATTTGACAGAGAGCCATTCAGATTCCTTAGTTTTAATTCCCTTAAAATTGGTTCTCACTGGCAAATCAAGACAGTTGAATAAGATAAACTCAAAGCATTCCGTCTTACTATAAAATTATCTGCATCCTACAGCTAAAACAGAGTTAAATGTTTTCTGATTCACAATTCACCTCATTTCAAAAATAAGAAACAAAGGATAATGTATACACATTTATAAAGTTTCTGAAAGGTAACCATTTGTCTGAAGGAAAAACATTATATGCTTTTAAGAAAAATTAAACATACTGTATTTTGGAAGAAATACAGCACCAAATCTTGAGAGCTAATTAAGGTGCTTGCTTCTGAATAACACTCAATAAAAAACAAACATTAATTCCAAGAGAAAATATACAGCATTAACCAAAAATAGCTGTTAAAGGACGAAGTTACATATAAATTGAATGTCATTTTGACTAGTTTTAATAGTACAAGTTATAGAATTAGCCCTTAAGTTAGAAGTCTTCATAATTTAGAAACTAGTCTCCTAGGATAGGAAGCAAAAGAGACGTACTGTACACAGCATCCTCTAATTTAGGTACTCTAACTATTATATATATCCCTTTGATCAAGTAATCTGGGATGAATGAATGACTGTAACAGCCAAATCTAAGTCTAATGCAGACATCCTATACAACAGCAGTCCCCAACCTTTCCGGCACCAGGGAGTGGTTTCATGAAAGACAAGTTTTCCATGGGTGGGGGTGGTGTCAGGATGATTCTCGTACATTACGTTTGGTGCACTTTATTCTAATCCAATGCCACCACTGATCTGACAGGTGCCGGACCTTGGCCCAGAGGCTGGGGACCCCTGCTATAAAATATAAAACATTCAAATGATAAGTTCTTAAACTGTGCAAATAAAATTAACATAATCTTTTCCTTTAATTTTAATTTCTTTTAATGTCAAGAATTTCTTTTAATGTCAAGAGCCATGGAAAATGTCTTGTATTAAAACCAATCCATTTTATTTTCATTAAAAAATTCAGTGTCCAAGCAAATTAATAATAAAATATCTTGCAATCTAATCTCACCGGAATCCTTGCTCTTTTATGGCAAATGCTGGTGTTTCCAAAGGGAAGATTTCAGACTGCACGAACAGTTCCCTCACTCTTCGGTCTATGACTTTTCCGTACTGAGCACCCGCATCCAGAATGACAACGGCTCCTTCACTGTGGTGGTGGCCATCCTTGAGGTCCCCTCCGGCATTTTCGAGCTGCAAATATTAACACAAACATCTTCCTAATTATGAAAATCAGATGTACTTTTAAGAACTATGGTCACTGTCAGCTCCAAAAACACGTAGAAACACAAATTGTTAACTTAGGATTTTGGATTGCTAATTCAAAAAACACTTCTTTAAAGGAAAGACTTTTATACATAATCACACACAGGCATAAACAAAAGCTACAATCTACTGACTACATGGAAATAGCGGAAAACAACAGAATGGGAAACACTAGAGATCTCTTCAAGAAAATGAGAGATACCAAGGGAACATTTCATGCAAAGACGGGCTTGATAAAGGACAGAAATGGTAGGGACCTAACAGAAGCAGAAGATATTAAGAAGAGGTGGCAAGAATACCCAGAAGAACTGTACAAAAAAGATCTTCACGACCCAGATAATCACGATGGTGTGATCACTGACCTAGAGCCAGACATCCTGGAATGTGAAGTCAAGTGGGCCTTAGAAAGCATCACTATGAACAAAGCTAGTGGAGGTGATGGAATTCCAGTGGAGCTATTCCAAATCCTGAAAGAGGATGCTGTGAAAGTGCTGCACTCAATATGCCAGCAAATTTGGAAAACTCAGCAGTGGCCACAGGACTGGAAAAGGTCAGTTTTCATTCCAATCCCAAAGAAAGGCAATGCCAAAGAATGCTCCAACTACTGCACAATTGAACTCATCTCACACGCTAGTAAAGTAATGCTCAAAATTCTCCAAGCCAGGCTTCAGCAATACATGAACCGTGAACTTCCAGATGTTCAAGCTGGTTTTAGAAAAGGCAGAGGAACAGAGATCAAATTGCCAACATCAGCTGACTCATCAAAAAGCAAGAGAGTTCCAGAAAAACATCTATTTCTGCTTTATTGACTATGCCAAAGCCTTTGACTGTGTGGATCACAATCAACTGTGGAAAATTCTGAAAGAGATGGGAATACCAGACCACCTGATCTGCCTCTTGAGAAACCTATATGCAAGTCAGGAAGCAACAGTTAGAACTGGACATGGAACAACAGACTGGTTCCAAATAGGAAATGGAGTCCGTCAAGGCTGTATATTGTCACCCTGCTTATTTAACTTATATGCAGATTATATCATGAGAAACGCTGGGCTGGAAGAAGCACAAGTTGGAATCAAGATTGCAAGGAGAAACATCAATAACCTCAGATATGCAGATGACAAGAGTCGGACACGACTGAGCGACTGATCTGATCTGATCTGATGCAGATGACACCACCCTTATGGCAGAAAGTGAAGAGGAACTAAAAAGCCTTTTGATGAAAGTGAAAGTGGAGACTGAAAAAGTTGGCTTAAAGCTCAACATTCAGGAAACGAAGATCTGGTTCTTCATTTGATCCCAAAATGGCATCTGGTCCCATCACTTCATGGGAAATAGATGGGGAAACTGTGGAAATAGTGTCAGATTTTATTTTTGGGGGCTCGAAAATTACTGCAGATGGTGACTGCAGCCATGAAATTAAAAGACGCTTATTCCTTGGAAGGAAAGTTATGACCAATCTAGATAGCATATTCAAAAGCAGAGACATTACTTTGCCAACAAAGGTCTGTCTAGTCAAGGCTACAGTTTTTCCAGTGGTCATGTACAGATGTGAGAGTTGGACTGTGAAGAAAGCTGAGTGCTGAAGAATTGATGCTTTTGAACTGTGGTGCTGGAGAAGACTCTCGAGAGTCCCTTGGACTGCAAGGAGATCCAACCAGTCCATCCTAAAGGAGATCAGTCCTGGGTGTTCTTTGGAAGGAATGATGCTAAAGTTGAAACTCCAGTACTTTGCCATCTCGTGTGAAGCGCTGACTCACTGGAAAAAGACTCTGATGCTGGGAGGGATTGGGGGCAGGAGGAAAAGGGGATGACAGAGGATGAGATGGCTGGATGGCATCACCAACTCGATGGACGTGAGTCTGAGTGAACTCTGGGAGTTGGTGATGGACAGGGAGTCCTGGCGTGCTGCGATTCATAGGGTCGCAAAGATTCGGACATGACTGAGTGAACTGAACTGACTGACTGACTGCATGATACAGTCACTTCATGTTTACTGCATCTTACACACATTATGTAGTGCTAAGGTAAGCATATGGTCCAGCTGTGCCAAAACTCTGCACAGGTCTATGCGAGTCTGTTACACTGGCATTATTACTAACGGTGCCTCTGTCAAGTCTCAAACATGTCCCAGTCTGAGTGGTGAATTATATGATCACCCTAAGTGTCACAGCATTCCTATGAGGGACATACTGATGAGAACCAAAAGTTTCCTGCCAGAGTATATAAGCATACCCAAACTCACTTTATTAGGTTTTTTTATATTACCTGAGGAAAATTACACATATACATGTGTCTGACCAACAATACTAAATTTTTTACTGTGTTTTAATATTATCTCAGACTCCCCTGTAGCTCAAACTGTAAAGAATCTGCCTGCAGTACAGGAGACCCAGGTTCGATCCCTGAGTTGGGAAGATCCTCTGGTGAAGGAAATGGCAATCCATCCGCTCCAGCATTCTTGCCTGGACTGTCCCATGGACAGAGAAGCCTAGCAGGCTACCATCCATGGGGTTGCAAAGAGTTGGACACAACTGAGTGACTAACACATACAATCTCATCTCTGACAAGTATACACAGAGAACACTTTTCTGGAGAACAATTTGGCAAAAAAAAAAAAAAAAAATTTAACTTATGTGCTCAAATAGTTATCTGGAGTGTCCTAGAATATTCACCTGGAACTGACTTCAAAATAATAGAGCAGGTGGGCATGGACGAAATAAGATTGCCTGGGAACGAAATCACTAAAGTTGGGTGATACACGTACTGTCCTCACTTTAGTCTCTATTCTGTTTTCACACATTTTTACATAAGAAAAAGCTTTAAAATGTGTCTGTATCTTGAAAACCCACTTGGAAGCATAAAGAATATGAAAAACATTTACAACATTTTGGGTAAAAATGCAAGAGTATATGTATATATAAAAAGAAGAAATGTATAAACAGATATACACCTAAATACTAATAGAGGCAATATCTGAGAAATGGAACTACAGTAGGTGATTTAAAATTTTTCTTCATGCTCTTCAGTATGTTCATATACATGTCATAGTTTTTCCCCCTCCAGTTGTAAAATCTGCACAGTAAAAAATACTTAAGCCCAGCCCCAGAGGCATGTTTTTGTTTTTTAATCCTTTCATCCCTTATCCCTCTCCATTTATGTGAACAAATAAATGCAGGCCTCACAACACCACTAACTCTTCACAGCAGTAATGAAAAAAAAGCAACAATAACAGCCATCTACGGAGGAGGATCTGTGAGAGGGACCCAACCACAGGCCAGAAGGAATTCCTCAGATCGCGAAATGAAGGTTGTAATCGTAACACTGAGCAGTGTAGAATAATCAGATCACAGAAAACAGATGTTTATAGAATATATGAATGCAACAAATGCTAAAACTTTCTCCTTTCAAATCTTTACCCTTAGTATACATACACAGAGATACACACACATTCCCCTGTTAAGGAATTTATCGAAAAAAATATTTTTAATCTTTGTTTTAAATAAAGTATTTTTGAAAGACTATCATGTTTCTGTATACGTGTCTTAGATTAGTTCCATTATCATCTTCACAACTGTCACCAAATCCAAGTACAACCTGATATTTCGTATTAAAGACAGAGTTCTCACTTTGCATGATTCTGTTGTGTAAGAATTCCATTCCATGTTTTACACCAGGGTTTGGTTAACTATAGACTTCCCTGGTGGCTCAGATAGTAAAGAATCTGCCTGCAATGTGGGAGACCTGGGTTTGATCTCTGGGTTGGGAAGATCCCCTGGAGGAGGCACTCCAGTATTCTTGCCTGAAGAATTCCATGGACAGAGAACCCTGGCAGGCTACACACTGTCCATGGGTTGCAAAAGAGTCAGATATGACTAAACAACTAACATTTATACTTTTTCACACTTTTAGTTAACTAAAATCAGTCCCCAACATCATGGCTCCAATTTCTGCTAATATATTAACTATTACATAAAGTACAAACTTTGCTCCTCAGTCCACAAATCGTCACGTAAATAGCAGATGAACATCATAATCAGTGGCCAATCATGTCCCTCTTTCAAAGTGTATTGGCAACTAGTCACTGCACAACAAATAGCTGAGGGTACAACTGTGTCGTCTCCTTGTTGCCCAGTGACAAATTCACATGCCATTTTACACATATTCAAAGGGCAGTCTAACCAATAAAGAATGAAAGTATAGCAAAGAAATGAAAAGTGATATGCTGGAAGTGAATTTCAAGTCCAAAGTAAATGGAGTTACAGAAGAAGTAGCTGGCGGTGGCAAGGATGACACTGCTGCAGAGGAATTCAGTGAAGGCAAAATGATCAATGAGGAAAGTGGTTGTAATAAAAAGAATGACAATGTCCCAGAGGAAGGGACTCCAAGAAAATACTTCAAATATTTGAAAATACAACAAACTCTTGGAGATATTTCATGACATTCAAGTGCAAAGGATAAAATGTTGAAAGCCATCAAAGCATAGAAAAACTGTGAAGGGAAGCACTGTGTACAAAACTTATCAAGAGTAGTTTAAAAATAAAACACAATTCTCAATGTTTCCAATGTTTTAAGTTACACTAAATGTTAGTTTCACTACTTCTTTATATTATACATCTCTATTCTTTATAGAAATAACAGGAAGTTTATATTCCAACAAAACTTTTTAATTAAAAACATAAGGAAACCATCGCAATTTTCCCATTGATTACAAGATTGCTTTGCATGATTTCACCTGGTAAGTCCATTTTTATAATCATTTTACTACCACATAGTAAGGACTCCTATTTATTTAAATCAACCAAGTTTTTCTTAAATAAATGGGTTTTTAATAAAAATGTATAGTGCTTACTTAGCACATTTTAAAACTGTTTAAGCAAATGACATCAGAGATCACTGAGCAAACAATGAGCCTTGCCTCACACTTCTCTACTTCAGCTATCAACTTGCCTATCTAGCATAAAGTTTCAACAACTCAGGGAAAAGCAAAAGGACACCAGTGATAAAAGGGAAAGTTCCTTTCCCTGAAGACCCTAAATCTATTTGTTCTTACTTCACACAGAGTTACAGTTTGATCATTAAGCTCCAAAACCTTCCAGCGACTAGAAAAAGCACCCCAAAGAGAAAAACAGCTCATTAATCACATCAATCAATAGTAGAGACGAGCAAAATTCAACATCAGGAGACAGGAAAAACCTATTGTATCTATTTAAAAAATTGATTTAAAAGTAAATACAAAGCCTACCCCTTCGCAAGTGACCTGAAGTCATCATAATATTCATGTTTTAAGATAGTAAAAAAACAATATTAAGTAAAAACTAAATCATATTCAGTACCCTATTTTAGAATAAGGCAAAAGAATCTTGCAAATTCTGAGACAACATCATTTTTGGATCTTCCTGAAGCTGCACGTATCACTGGCCAACCAGACAGCAAAGCCAAAACCCGTGACATATATAACTAAATACCAAGTTATTCCCCAAGGTCCCCAAAATACAATCTGGTGAGAATGAACTACCACAGCCACAATCCCTGGTGTGAGGGAAGCACCATTAAAGAAAACAAGAAAAAGCCAAACTAGCCGACAGGTACAAGCTAAAAAAAGAGCAGGGAGCCAATTTAAGAATAGTAGCTGCGCTAGAAGGAGGGATGGCCACTCCAAAGGTGCAGTGGCAGCACAGTAAGGCCTCCAGGATAGAATGGTTTTAATTCCCATGAAGCATTGAAACTGACAGACCTGGACTCCTCTGTGGGTCAGAGCTCATGCATGACAAGGAGCAACTGCCGGGATCAGAATCATAATTAAGTAGGATAAGGAAAACAGAAGTGCTCTAAGTGTTGGTCGCTCAGTAGCAGCCAACTCTTTTGTGATGCCATGGACTGTAGTTCACCAGGTTCCTCTGTCCATGGAATTCTCCAGGCAAGAATACTTGGGTTGCCATTTCCTTGTCCAGGGGAATCTTCCTGACCCAGGGACTGAACCTGAGTCTCCTGCGTTGCAAGTAGATTCTTTACCATCTGAGCCACCCACCAGGGAGGGAAGCGCCAAAAAAAACAGAAAGGCCAGATAAAGTAGGGGGAGGAATCCATGCCAGGAATGCTTAGAAAACAAACGGCCATAATTTTAACAGAAGAAGGAGCTCTATCAAGTTGCACAAGTTTAGAAAAGTAGTCAAGTTATCTGAAAGTTCAGAAGATAGTCTAAAATGCAAAAAGAAATGCTGGGACTTCCATAGCGGTCCACAGGTTAGGATCCTGTGCTTCCACTGCAAGGGGCACAAATTCAACCCCTGGTCAGGGACTAAGATTACCACAAGATTACCGCAGGTGGCCAAAAGAAGCAAGAAACACACCTGACACTAACACAACACTGTTAATCACCTATACCCCAATATAAAACTAAAATTTTAAAAATTAAACTGCAAGAAGTTAAATTAGAATGGAAGAAAAACAATAAGCAGAGAAGTTAAATCCCATACAAAGTTATTAAAAGTAAAAAAGGAAATAAGGAATAGAATAATATCTCTAAAGAGAGCAAGAGAGAAAGGCAAACTCAAATGCCAGATCAAAACTGGAATGTGCTATTTCTAAATGCGACAAAAGGTATGCAAAGGATGAAAGAATATGAATAAAAATCAGACTAAAACCCCAAAGGATCAATCCCAAGACATATTCTTAACAATATTATTGGGCTTCATAGAAAAAAAAAAAAATCTTGTCTATTTTGAGTAAAAACGAAATTCAATCAACTACACATCTGTTATGCAGTTTTCTTGATATGTCTCTTATGTCATAATGAAAATTTTTTAAATAAAGCAAAACAAGTAACAGCCTATACTTATTATTTTAGGTGTCTTATGTACTTTCTTACTCATAATACATTTGTTTTACAGATGAAGAAAATGTCAGTTGCCTAGAGATAGGATTAAAATGTAAGCTTCTCCAACCCCAAAATAATTAGCACCGCATAAGGAAAGTGGGTAAATAACCTTCCAAGTTATTTTATTCTTTAATATTTTAGTACTTAAAAGGGGTAAGCTTTATTATTTTAAAAAGTTTTCTTACATGAGTAAAATAATGTTCTGTTCGTGTCTGAGAAAAGTACTATTTTATAAATCATTTTTGAAACTGAATTTCATCATTACTAAGTTTATTCAAGTTCAGTTCAGCTCAGTTCAGTCGCTCAGTCGTGTCCGACACTTTGCAACCCCATGAACTGCAGCACGCCAGGCCTCCCTGTCCATCACCAACTCCCGGAGTTCACTCAAACTCACATCCATCGAGTCGGTGATGCCATCCAGCCATCTCATTCTCTGTCATCCCCTTTTCCTCTTGCCCCCAACCCCTCCCAGCATCAGTCTTTTCCAATGAGTCAACTCTTTGCATGAGGTGGCCAAAGTACTGGAGTTTCAGCTTTAGCATCATTCCTTCCAAAGAACACCCAAGACTGATCTTCTTTAGAATGGATTGGTTGGATCTCCTTGCAGATCCAACTGCAAGGGACTCTTCGAGAGTCTTCTCCAATACCACAGTTCAAAAGCATCAATTCTTCAGCGCTCAGCTTTCTTCACAGTCCAACTCTAGCGTCCATATATGACCACTGGAAAAACCATAGCCAAGTAGCTGTCTTTAAAAGGTCTTTCAAATTAGAACCCTTCAACTGTTAAAATTAGAAAGTTTTAGGGTTAAGAAAGATTTTAAAAACACTCACCAACACCTATTTTAGTGATCTGAGAATCTCAACTATTCAGAATAATCCTTTCATTACCAAAAGGCTAGTGGAAGTTTGAACACATTTATCTATCTAATCTCACCACACCTATAACTAAAAAAATAGTACATAGTACAGTTTCTTGACAAAATTATCCAACATCTCAGGTACTCTGGATGAATCAACTTCTTTTTCTACGAGAGACCATCACCTCACTTACAATGCTGAATGACATTGGAACCTACAATTTAAAGGGTTAAATCAAAGAGTCAGACTCTAGCTCTTGACTTCACCATATGCTTGTTATACCCTCCTTTTATTCTGAAAAATTTTGAACCTACAAAATTTGAAAGTACGGTACAGTTAACAGCATCCTCCACCTAAATATAACATTAGTAACATGCTATCCCCTAAACAACTGGAAAGTAAATTGTAGATATTTCACTCTCCAAGATATTTCTCACCATGTACCTCTTAGAAACAGAGACATTCTCCTACATAACTACAATACTATTTTCATATCCAAGAAATTTAACACTGATAGTATCTATATACAAATTCTCCCAATGTCACAAATACTTTTATGGATTTTTTAATTCCAGAACTCTTATCAAAGACCACACACTTTCCACAATTAACCTAATTATTCAGCTTTTTATGGTCTTTCATGACACTGTCATTTTTTTCATTTCAGAGATTTCATTTTTAAAATTTTAAAATTCTTTTTGTAGAATGACCCACACCAGGATCTGCTTCCTACTTCATGATTAGACTCTAGACAAACTTTTTTTTTCTTGCAGCGATTTTACACTGGTGATGATTTTACACTGCCTTCTCCTGATGTCATACAATGGCAAGGACACAGTGTCATTTTGTTCCATTATTGGTGATACTGACTTTGATCACTTGATTAACATGATTTTGTGCTTAAAAGAAAAAAAAATCTGATTCAAGTCTTCCCCCTGCTTAAAACCCAATAGTGACTCTCCCTTAGAATAAAGTTCAATAAAGTCCAAAATACTTTACAAGTCCTGTGAGGCCTTGGCCTACAATTAACCCTAAACTACTCTTTTAAACTCTCTACAGTCCCACATAGTAGAATACTGTCCTCTGAATCAATCTCAAATATGTCACTAAAAGAAATCAGACATCTCTGAAATCATGCTATATCTTAACATTTTCCATTTGCCCAGTGACAAAGCTGTCACTGCCATGGTGATAGTTACATATAAGCTGACATAAAATCCCCTAAGGAAAAGGGGATTCCAGGAATCTCTCAGGAAATTTGCCTTAGAGCAGAAAGATGTCCCAAGAGTTCAGAGCAAGAAATATAGGTGAGTCTGGCTGAAAGTCATCTAGAATAGACATGCTGGAGCTTGATGTAGCTCAAGTACATGATTTCTCTATGCAGTCTATGAGTTGAGTAAGATCCCTAGAAAGTGTGCTGCTGCTGCTAAGTTGCTTCAGTTGTGTCCGACTCTGTGCAACCCATAGACGGCAACCCACCAGGCCCCGCAGTCCCTGGGATTCTCTAGGCAAGAACATTGGAGTGGGCTGCCATTTCCTCCTCCAATGCATGAAAGTGAAAAGTGAAAGTGAAGTCGCTCAGTAGTGTTCGACTCTTAGCGACCCCATGGACTGCAGCCTACCAGGCTCCTCCATCCATGGGATTTTCCAGACAAGAGTACTGGAGTGGGGTGCCATTTCTAGTGATATGACTGAACAAGTGCAACCCCTTAACACTTCAGTCAGCAGAACATTTAAAAACCATTTGAAGAAGGACTGAGTTCTGGTTATTATCTGAAAAACTTGCATTGACATCTTCTGGTAAGAACAAGGAAGTACTAGCAAAAAAAAAAAAATCCCAGAATGAGTTGTCAGTGGTCTGGAAAAAAATCCCAGAAGTAACTGAGCACTCGGCAAGAAATAATGAATCATCAAAATTCTTGATGCAACAAAAGATCTGTAGAAAAACAAGACATGGACAACTCAAAGTCAAAAAGTAATTGAGGAGTCAGGCTAAATGTGAAGAAAGTTTACACTAAATTGACTTATACGAAAACCAATTTATTTCATATAAATAGATATACACATATCCTTTCTCTATACCTAAGTAGTATATGATTCTTCTAAAAAAATCTAAGTCCAGGGACTTCACTGGTCATCCAGTAGTTAAGACTCAGCACTTCCACTGCAGGGGGCATGGGTTCAACCCCTGGTTGGGAAACTAAGATGCCACATGACACAGCCAAAAATAAAAATAAATAAAGTTTAAAAGTCGAAGTCAGGATTTCCCTGGTAGTCCAGTAATTAAGAATCCATTTTGCAATGCAGGGGATGTGGGTTTGATCCCTGGTCGGGGAACCAAGATCCCACAAGCGACAGACCAACTCAGTCCAAATGTCGAAACTAGAGATTCTGTGCACCACAGGAAGATCCTGTTTGCTGCAGCTAAGATCTGATGGAGCCAAATGAATAAATAATGTTTTTATTAAAAATGGAGTAAATTAAAAGTCTAAGTCTCTGAAAAATATATATGCTGCTGCGTCGCTTCAGTCGTGTCCGACTCTGTGCGACCCCAGAGACAGCAGTCCACCAGGCTCCCCTGTCCCTGGGATTCTCCAGGCAAGAACACTGGAGTGGGTTGCCATTTCCTTCTGTAGTGCACGAAAGTGAAAAGTGAAAGTGAAGTCGCTCAGTCATGCCTTAGCGACCCCATGGACTGCAGCCTACCAGCCTTTTCCATCCATGGGATTTTCCAGCCAAGAGTACTGGAGTGGGGTGCCATTGCCTTCTCCAGAAAAATATATATATGTATATATAAAATTCCAGGTGCCATCATTGAATCCAAGTGACAACTACACCGTTGCTCACTTTACATAATAAATGTATAAAATGCCTTTAGGAAACAATGTCATACACCTGAGAAAAATCTAGAAGTCATGAACCATGCCTTGATGCAAGAATACGCAACACTGTATATACATTTAGTTGTTTAAGCAATGCTCACTTAGCAATGACTGTCTCATTGCTAAATTATGATCCCTAACTTTTGATCATTTTGATCACTCAATTTGTCTGTATTTATTTTTTTCCATCTTGTTTAATCTAAGTATGCAACCTATAGGCCTCCTCAACAAATATTTCAATAAATTACTATGTTTTAAAGTTTTCAGTGTTCAAAACATTTGTGAAATACAAGTCCCTAGTCCCTTAGCCTTTTACTGCTCCTGGTTTGTTAATGAGCTCATACACTGAGGAAACACTTTTCCCTAATGAGATTTCAAGCTAGCGGTTATTCAGCATTCCTACTTCGTTTCTACATGTTATCTGCGATCATGCTACTATCATTTCCATATCGCTTCTAATTTATTCTCCTTTATTGACCAATTTATAGTAATTCTGATTACAACTTGATCTTTTTTTGAATAAACTATGTCTCTTGACTCTTCAAAGTCATTCCAAATTCTCTTCACCCCTATTTATAAATGTACTAATAGTTCTTTTCAGTTTCAAGCGAGCACCGTCCCGGAGCATAATGAACACAGTCTGAACGTACTATCTAAATCAACAAATCAAAAAGCAGTTTAGTCTGGACTCAGGCTTCTCTGGTACCTTAGCTGGAAAAGAGTCGGCCTGCAATGCAGGAGACCCTAGTTTGATTCCTGGGTCAGGAAGATCCGCTGGAGAAGGGATAGGCTACCCACTCCAGTATTCTTGGGCTTCCCTGGCGGCTCAACTGGTAAAGAATCTGCCTGCAATGCAAGAGACCTGGGTTTGATCCCTGGGTTGGGAAGATCCCCTGGAGAAGGGAAAGGCTACCATTCCAGTACTCTGACCTGGAGAATCCCATGGACTGTATGGTCCATGGAGCAGATACTACCACTAGCACCCACTTAAAAGACAGCAAACAGACCCCATAAATACAAATTCTATCCATGGAAGTTTCTGGAGAATTTAACTTCTTAGGTAAATATAGTTATAATGCCAAATATAGTTTAATGGGTTTAACTGAGACATATGATCACTGGATAAGAAAGTAAATACACAACTGTTTATTATCTTTCTTTTCTAACTTCAGAGGAAATAAAATTTACTCCTATGTAACAACTGGTAATTCGAATTTTTTAATTTTTTTAAATCAACTGTTTTCCCCTTGGATTTCAATGAAGTTTTTGCAGAAAGTTATAGCAATGTTATTTGCTTGACAAACAGCATTTATGTAGCCAGTTTTAAATTAAGAAAACTTGGTACTGTTGGCTAAAATCAAAATACACTATTGTTTAACTCATGATTCTTTCAATCCTTAAGTTTTACCATAGCTACTTCTCCCATTTGATGATAAGCACTAGCCAACTGAGGAGCAAAGGTATCTCTAGATAAATCTAAACCATTATTAATTAGCCCAAATCATCTTACTTCTAAAAGTCAGCAATTTACACAAACACGCACAAACAAAATTCAGTAACAACTGTTGTCATACCATTAAAATATCAGAAGGAAAAGTTTTGAACCATGTTCAGTCTCATTATCTACTTATTTACACTGCTCACAGTTTTGTTTTTTTAAATGTTGACCTTTAGATTTCCTGACTGACTCTGTACTGAGATCTCTGACTTATGACTGAGATCTACTGTTTCAACAAAAAAATACTTCTTTGAATGGTGACTCAAGTGTGCATGGCCTGTTCACATGAACAAGAACCAAAGGTTCTTTGCAAAGAAACAAAGATCTAGAATATAGATTTATATATCCAAACATCACTTGTCCCTCTTCAGTTCATCTCCCCATACTATCAGTATGCTAAAGATGATCTCAGATAACAACACTTCCCATGCAGAGATGAAAGATAATCAAACAGCTACCTCTTCTTAAATATACTGAGTTTGTGAACAGACTCAATTTTGTCTCTAATTACTACCCCTAAAATACTTTTAAGAAGTAACCTTAGCTTAGAAGAGATCTGTACATTTTTCCTAAAAACTTTAAAGTTTAAACAGTAGAATGTCCTAATTTAAGTTATTTAGCACACAGATCATTTTCAAGATGCAACTATTATACTTAATAAACCCAACCTCCTTTCTAATCCTGCCCTTTCTACTGTAGCATGCGTGTGAACTACTTTGTTGAAAATAATCCTGAGTTATTAGAACTTGAAAAACCTATGAACAAAACTGGTGAAAGTCAGGGAAGGAATCAAGCCTGCGTTCTGCCTTTTTATTATCAACTCGGCCACAAGTAACCATTTAGTAGATGAGAGAAAGTTCTTTATAAACAGTTCCAGAAAGAAGAGAATTAGAATATCACCATTTTGTAATCTCTCATAAAATAATGACCTAAGCTACTGCAGTCTACAAAAGGACCACTGCTGGTTTGCAAACTGCAATCAGTTCATAAGAAATAGAGCAGTTCATTCACAAATTTTATATAAGTATTCATAAACATATAACAACTTGACAGCAATTTTATCTCCTTGAATCTATAATAAAAATTTGGAGCCTTTATGGTCTACGTCTTAAGAGTTTTAAATTTCATTTGTCTAAAAATTTATTCTATTTTACAAAGACAGCAGCCATGGCAAAACTGAAAACTTTTTTAAAAACCGGCTTTTTATTGCAGATCTATGAGAAGCACAGAACTAGATGTTGGCTATTCAAATCACTAAAGACTGATGAGAAATTTGACAATGGATGGGTAAGATGGCAACACTCTGATAAATCTTAACTACAAAAACAGGGACCAGACATACATGACTTTTTTTTGTAATTAAGGTGTAGTTGATTTACAATGTTAATTTCTGCTGTAAAGTGATTCAGATATATATATATTTTAAAAAGGATGTGTGTGTATATACATATATATTAATACATCATTTTTAACATTCTTTTCCATTATGGTTTTCCATAGGATATTGAAAACATTTGTTTACCCATTCTGGATATAACATCTTACATCTGCTAACCCCAACCTCCCACAGCATCTCTCCCGCCAACCACTCCTCCTTGGCAAACTGTTCCCTATGTCTGTTCCCTCCTTGTCTGTTCCCTATGACTGTGAGTCTGTTTCTATTTCATAGATAGGCTCATTTCTGTCATATTTTAGATTCCACAAATAAGTGATATAACATGGTATTTTTCTCTTTCTGACTTACTTCACTTAGTATGATAATCTCTAGCTGCATCTATGCTGCTACAAACAACACTTCTCCATTCTTTTTATGGTTAAGTAGTATTTCATTGTGTACATATAACCACATCTTTATCCTTTCATCTTTTGATGAAAATTTAGAGTGCTTCCATGTCTTGGTTATTGTAAACAGTGCTGCTATGAACACAGGGTCCATGTAGCTATTCATATTAGAGCTTCATCTGGATTTATGCCCAGGAGTGGGACTGCTGGATCATACGGTAATTCTATTTTTAGCAATATGAATAGCTGAGAAAAGAAGAGAAGTTAAAGGCAAAGGAGAAAAGGAAAGAAATACCCATAAGAATGCATAGTTCCAAAGAACAGCAAGGAGACATAAGAAAGGCTTCCTTAGTGATCAACACAAAGAAATAGAGGAAAACAAAAGAATGGGAAAGACTAGAGATCTCTTCAAGAAAATTAGAGACACCAAGGGAACATTTCATGCAAAGATGGGCACAATAAAGGACAGAAATGGTATGGACCTAACAGAAGCAGAAGATATTAGGAGGTGACAAGAATACACAGAAAAACTATACAAAAAAGATCTTCATGGTCCAGATAACCACGATGGTGTGATCACTCACCTAGAGCTAGACATCCTGGAATTCGAAGTCAAGTGGGCCTTAGGAAACATCACTATGAACAAAGCTAGTGGAGGTGATGGAATTCCAGTTGAGCTATTTCAAATCCTGAAAGATGATGCTGTGAAAGTGCTGCACTCAATATGCCAGCAAATCTGGAAAACTCAGCAGTGGCCATAGGACTGGAAAAGGTCAGTTTTCATTCCAATCCCAAGGAAGGGCAATGTCAAAGAATGTTCAAACTACTGCACAATTGTACTCATCTCACATGCTAGCAAAGTAATGCTCAAAATTCTCCAAGCCAGGCTTCAACAGTACACGAACCGTGAACCAGATGTTCAAGCTGGATTTAAAAAAGGCAGAGGAACCAAAGATCAAATTACCAACATCCATCCGTTGGATCATCAAAAAAGCGAGAGTTCCAGAAAGACATCTACTTCTGTTTTATTGACTATGTCAAAGCCTTTGACTGTGTGGATCACAACAAACTGGCCAATTCTGAAAGAGATGGGAATACCAGACCACCTGATCTGCCTCTTGAGAAATCTGTATGCAGGTCAGGAAGCAACAGTTAGCACTGGTCATGAAACAACAAACTGGTTCCAAATTGGGAAAGAAGTATGTCAAGGCTGTATACTGTCACTCTGCCTATTTAACTTATATGCAAAAACATCATGTGAAATGCCGGGCTGGATTAAGCACAAGCTGGAATCAAGATTGCCAGGAAAAATATCAATAACCTCAGATATGCAAATGACACCACCCTTATGGCAGAAAATGAAGAAGAAATAAAGAGCCTCTTGATGAAAGTTAAAGAGGAGAGTGAAAAAGTTGGTTAAAAACTCAACATTCAAAAACTAAGATCATGGAATCCGGTCCCATCACTTCATGGCAAATAGATGGGGAAACAGTGGCAGACTTTATCTTCTTGGGCTCCAAAATCACTGCAGGTGGTGACTGCTGCTGCTAAGTCACTTCAGTTGTGTCCGACTCTGTGCGACCCCACAGACAGCAGCCCACCAGGCTCCTCCATCCCCGGGATTCTCCAGGCAAGAACACTGGAGTGGGTTGCCATTTCCTTCTCCAATGCATGAAAGTGAAAAGTGAAAGTGAAGTCGCTCAGTCGTGTCCGACTATTAGCGACCCGATGGACTGCGGCCCACCAGGGTCCTCCGTCCACAGGATTTTCCAGGCAAGAGTACTGGGGTGGGGTGCCATTGCCCTGACTACAGCCATAAAATCCTTGGAAAAAAAGCTATGACCAACCTAGACAGCATATTAAAAAGCAGACACATTACCAACAAAGGTCTGTCTAGTCAAAGCTATGGTTTTTCCAGTGGTCATGTATGGATGTGAAAGTTGGACTATAAAGAAAGCTAAGCGCAGAAGAATTGATGCTTTTGAACTGTGGTGTTGGAGATGATTCTTGAGAGTCCCTTGGACTGCAAGGAGATCCAACCAGTCCATCCTAAAGGAAATCAGCCCTGAATATTCATTGGAAGGAGTGATGTTGAAGCGGAAACTCTAATACTTTGGCCACCTGATGTGAAGAACTGACTCACTGGATAAACCCCTGATGCTGGGAAAGACTGAAGGCAGGAAGACAAGGGGATGATAGAGGATGAGATGGTTGGATGGCATCACCTACTCAATGGACATGTATTTGAGCAAGCTCAGGGAGTTGGTGATGAACATGGAAGCCAGCATGCTACAGTCCATGGGGTCACAAAGATTCGGACATGACTGAGCAACTGAACTGAACTGAATAATTAGCAATGTTGAACATCTTTTCGTGTGCCTACTGGCCATTTCTTTGGAGAAATGTCTATTTAGGTCTTTTGCTCATTTTTGAACTGGGTGAGTTTTTTTTTTTTTTTTTTTGCTGAGTTGTATGAGATGTTTGTATATTCTGGAAATTAAGCCCTTGTCACTCGCATAGTTTGCAAATATTTTCTCCCATTCTGTAGGCTGTTTTTCGTTTTGTGTATGGTTTCCCTTGCTGCACAAAAACTTTTAAGTTTGACTAGATCCCATTAGTTTGTTTTTATTTCTGCCGCTTTGGGAGACTGACTTAAGAAACCACTGATGGAATTTACAGATATATGCAACTCTTACTATGAGGCACTAAGTAAATATGTGTAGGAAAACTAACCACGTTTATAACTGCTGAGCCAAATGATGGGACAGTATACTCTTTGCTCTGTTGTGCATGTTTTTAAATTTTCCATACGTAACAGACTACACTGACCCTAATTCTTCACTAGTCCCTATATTCATGTCTTCTGTAGTGTCACTTTGCAGTCTGTCCCCATTACAGGCAGAATATATTTCCATACTCTTGACACTGGGCTCAACCCTACAGCTGCTTTTGCCAGTGTAATGAGGGCCGTGGTGACAATGTGCCAAACCTTAAGCCACCTTCATGTTTCCACTTGTCTCCTGTGCTTCTGTCATCATCGTGAAAACGCTGTGAGCTACTTACTGGTCCAAGCAAAAGATGAGAGTAGTGGAGCTCAGCTGAGCTCACCCACAAACTCTTGAGCAAGAAGTAGGCATCACTTGTTTTTCTGAAAATGTTTCTAAATCAACCTAAAGCAAATTTTTAAAAAAAACCATCTAACAGCAAAGCATTCATGGCAGGTTATGCATCAGTAACAAATTATGATTCTGCTTTCCCTGGCCATTTATAGTAGAAATATGTAAGAAAGTATGAGAAATTGTACAAGATGGTTATTATCATGCTTAGTTCTCTACGACCATGACTTCAAAATACGTATTACACTGAATCTTTGCCTTTAGAGATTAAAATAATTCCATACTTCTTTTTTGTAAGGGGGTAATGAGTGAAGGAACTACATCAAGAAAGAGAAACCACTTAGAAGCACTATAAAATAACCTCTGGAAGGCCAAGCCTGGTGAACTCAAGAGATACCAGACTAGACATAATAATATGTCTCACAGACAAATTGATAGAAATTTTCTTTTCTAATACTTGAAAACAGTTTTCATATGAAAATAGTATACCAATGTCAAGGCTGCATTTTGAAAACACCCACTCTTGTTAAATCCACAATGCTTGAAATTCTATTTATTTTAATCAGCTTTACTATCTAATTATTTTTTATTTAAAATTCAAACTGTAGTATCAAATAAAGTAGTGATTCATTTCTATTGTTTTATGCTGCTGCTGCTAAGTCGCTTCAGTCATGTCCGACTCTGTGCGACCCCACAGACAGCAGCTCACGAGGCTCCCCTGTTCCTGTGATTCTCCAGGTAAGAACACTGGAGTGGGTTGCCATTTCCTTCTCCAATGCATGAAAGTGAAAAGTGAAAGTGAAGACACTCAGTCGTGTCCGACTCTTAGTGACCCCATGGACTGCACCCCACCAGGCTCCTCCGTCCATGGGATTTTCCAGGCAAGAGTACTAGAGTGGGGTGCCACTGCCTTCTCCACATCTGTCATTAGGGAAATGCAAATCAAAACCACAATGAAATACCACTTCATACTCACTATAATGGTTATAATCAAAGACATGTGTTGGCAAGGATTTGAAGAAACTGGAATCTCATATACTCCTGTCAGAATTGTAAAATACTGCAGCCACTTTGGAAAACAGTTTGACAGTTCACCGAAAGGTTAAACATAAAATTACCACAGTGCTCAGTCATGTTCCCACTCCTTGTGACCCTATGGACTGTAGCCCACAAGGCTCCTCTGTCCATGACCCAGCAATTCTGCTTCTAGGTATATACCCATGGAAATGAAGTTATTTTTATATAAAAACCTAAACAGAAATATTCATAGCAACACTATCCATAACAGCAAAAGAATGTAAACAACCCAATGTCCATCCACCGATGAATGGATAAATAAAAGGTGCTATATCCGTACAACGGTATATTGGAGGGACTTCCCTGTTGGCTCAGACGGTAAAGCATCTGCCTACAACGCAGGAGACCCGGGTTCGATCCCTGTGTTGGGAAGATTCCCTGGAGAAGTAAATGGCAATCCAATCCAGTGCTATTGCCTGGAAAATCCCATGGACAGAGGAGCCTGGTAGGCTACAGTCCATGGGGTCGCAAAGAGTCAGACACGACTGTATATCCATACCATGGAATATTATTTGCTAATAAAAAGGAATAAGGTACTTACACATGGATGAACTTTGCAAGTATTATGCTAGGTCTCACAAGAGACCACATATTCTAAGATTCTAGTCATATAAAATGTTCAACGTAGGCAAATCTATAGAGACAGAAAATAGGTCAGTGGCTGCCCACAGTTGGGAGGGAGAGGCGTGCATGTGCTGTCACTTCAGTTGTGCCCGACTCTTTGCAACCCCATGGACTGTAGTTTGCCGGGCTCCTCTGTCCATGGGATTCTCCAGGCAAGAATACTGTAATGGATTGCCATGCCCTCCTCCAGGGGATCTTCCTGACCCAGGGATCGAACCTGCATCTCTTATATAAGTCTCCTGCATTGGCAAGCAGATTCTTTACCACTAGCGCCACCTGGGAAACCCTGGGAGAAGCCGGGTAGGGGAAAATGAGGACAGATTGCTAAAGGGTACAGAATTTCTTCTGGGGATAAAGATAATGTTTTAAAATTGACTGTGGTGATGGTTGCACAAATCTGTGCATATACTAATAACTATTGAATTGTGCTCTTTAAATGGAGTGAATTTTACGGTATTTGAATCATATCTCAAGCTGCTGTACAGTAGAATCTACCTGGTAGATACAGATGCCGACTAAAACTTATTTCAACTTGCTTGTTGTTTTGATATTTTTCATGAAATGTTAAAGGAGGGGGAAAAAAAATCACAGCATAAAAATGTTTCACTTTTACCAGTAATACATCAAAACAATCATCTATCTACAATGACTGTATTCATCTAAGAGTCTCCCAAATTAGAGATTGTTCACTGAAAATTTGTCCAAGGCAGATTTCAGAATTCTGTAATCCCTGGCTTACATTCACAATAACACTCAGAGGCTAAGAATTAGTTCTCCAAATTACAGACAAGGTGAGGGTGACTTAATTTTACATAAACCTCCATGAGTTTTGAGAATGAAAAAGGTTTTGTTCTCCAGTTGATGAACAAGAGAAATAGGGAATTTCACATGTCCAGGCAGTTTTAAAAGTTTGGAAAATGTCCTCTGTAAATGTTACGGCAGACTAGAACAGATTATTTTACCTTTTGGTCAGTTTCAACACTGCTGGTTCTCAACATTTAGAGTTAATTTTGGCACTCAATTTTTAAAGTTCAGAATAACTCTTAGAATAGGTACTAATTTAGAAAACAAAACTTTTAATGTATACACATTAGGCTTGAATTTTAGCCAAATTTTAAATACAGTCACTAGAGAAATCAAAATTCAAATACAGGATGATGTACTCCGTAACTGAAGTGACCATATGGCCCAGTTTGCCCAGACCTGTCTTAATTTACACTTGTTATTCCAACAGCTGACCCAATGTAACATATATCGCATGCCTTTCATTTTTAACATATTATTATGAATAACTGCATTAAGTGAAAGTGAAGTCACTTAGTCGTGTCCGACTCTTAGCGACCCCATGGACTGGAGCCTACTAGGGTCCATGGGATTTTCCAGGCAAAAGTACTGGGGTGGGGTGCCACTGCCTTCCCCGTAAGGTAAGATAGTATGGATTTATTATACTTTCACCTTCTGCCATGGCTTTGCCTAGTACTCTGTTGAAGTGCAGGTGCAGTGAACAGAGTTCTCATTTTAACTTCTGGTTCACTCTAAAAGCCAACCACTGAGAACCCATCCCTCTTTCCTGACATTTTCCTCATAAAATAAAGTACAAAGTACACTTAGAACTTGGACACTGACAATTACTGGTAGCTAACTATCCAGTCATGGGTGCTAATAGAAGGAATGTCTGAAGCTGCTGTTCCGGCCAGCCACTTGGTGTACCTGCCAGTAGTACCACTGCTATTCTTCAGGCTGCAAAATGCACATGACCTCCAGGCCTCTGTCAGCTCAGTCAATGGGATATACAGTTGTTTGTGAAATACATGCAGGAATAAGACTGTGTGTTCCTGTGCGAAATGTACAGAGAGAGCAATGTGAACTTACACTATAGTAGTTTTGTCATTTATTTAATTGGATTTACACAACACAACAAAATTTTTTTTATAATATTTTACAACAATTATTAGGAAGTTAAACAATTTTAGCACCTCCTTTTATGTTCAAGTGCCCCAGTTTACACAAAGAGTATATGGTCACACTACTATAAACAAACACCTTATTCCCTATAAAGTTGTCGTGGACCATATTAGGGAGTCTATAAATCTAAACCTAACTACATAAAGTATCTCCTAGGTCCTCAAAACCATTAACCCGAAGGGATGGCAGGCAAGGGTCAGCCAACAAGAAAACCAACTAATATCACACTATTACTATAGTAAAACTATTTTTTTAACCAATGTGATTCTTGAACAAATACAAAAACAAACAAACAAAAAAAAACTAGTCCACAACAAGCAAGAACAGTCCACACCTAGACTAGTCCACATCCGATCACAAAAGATTCTAAGTTCTATTTGTTGGTTCACAAAGTGCTTCAAAATCATGTATTAACCCTGAGGACTTCATTCATTTTGAGCATCTGAACAGAGTTTAGGTTAGAAGGAGGCATGAAAACAGTTTAAGCACCGTGCTGTGCTAGGTCGCTTCAGCTGTGTCTGACTCTTTGCAACCCTATGGACTGCAGCCTGCCAGGCTCCTCTGTCCATGGGGATTCACCAGGCAAGAACACTGGAGTGGATTACCAAGCCCTACTTCAGGGCATCTTCCCCATCCAGGGATAGAACCTTTATCTCTTAAATCTCCTGCATTGGCAGGTGGGTTCTTTACCACTATCGCCACTTGGGAAGCCCTTAAGTACCCATAACAAAGGAGAATTTCATCATTTTGGATATCAAATAATTATTCATTCCTTTCTCCAAACAGCACTGATTAATATATAGTTCATTAAAGAGACTTTAAAAGTATCAAATACATTAGAATAACTATAGGACAAATCTGTATTTTTAAAAAATTCTTAAAAGACAATTATTATCTGTAATTGACAAGTTTGCCCATGCTAAATTAAAGACAAAGTCATCTGAGATTCCTGGAGGAGTTTCAAAACCTTTCAAGTCTAAGAACAGAGAAACAATTAAAACAAAAACAAAAACAAAAACCACCATTCCTTTTGTCTGTAACAGCTTTTCTAGTCTAGGTGAATACCTTAACAGATGAGACGAAATCTGAAAGGGAAAAAAAAAAATCCACTTCGACCTTTGAAAAAAATGTACTAAAGGGTGGGAAAGATTCCCTGGAGAAGAAATTGCAACTCCAGTATTCTCACCAGGAAAATCCAAAGGACAGAAGAGCCTGGTGGACTAGAGTCCATAGGGTCGAAAAGTGTCAGTCAGACACAACTGAATGACTAAGCACAGCACAAAAGGGTTACCTTTATAAAGGATAGTTGTTCAATTTTCAAAGTATCCCACATAAAAATTTCAGATCATCCTTCCATTCAATTCAAAACTTAAATTTTAAAATGCATATTTAAGTTTTCAACATTAGATATCACTAAAGATCCTATATAACGTGCAATTAACAGTATTTATTTTTTTAAAAGCCTTTAATCCAAGTACAAAATACCCTAGTCAACATCTCAGTGAAAGTAGTAGGGCAGATCCTACCTCTATTCCAACCAAATGAGTTTAAGGCTTAGGACTTGCCTGGTGGCGCAGTGGATTAGAATCTACCTGCCAAAGCATGGGTTTTTGAGCCCTCATCCGGGAAGATCCCACAGGCAGCGAGCAACTAAGCCCATGCACCATAACTACTGAACCCATGTGCCACAACTAATGAAGCCCAAGCACCTGGAGACTGTGCTTCGCAACAGGAGACGCCACAGTGAGAAGTCCATGCACTGCAAGTTTGAGTAGCTAGACCCCTCTCACAAGTAGAGAAGTAAAGTAAGTAAGTAAAGTCGCTCAGTCATGTCCGACTCTTTGCGACCCCCGTGGACTGTAGCCCACCAGGCTCCTCCGCCCACGGGATTCTCCAGGCAAGATATACTGGAGTGGTTTGCCATTTCCTTCTCCAGGGGATCTTCCCGACCCAGGGATTGAACCCAGGTCTCCTGCATTGTAGGCAGACGCTTTAACCTCTGAGCCACCAAGTAGAGAAAGCCAGTACCAAAGCAATGAAGACTGAGCAGCCAAAATCAAAGTGTCTAAGGAAAATCTGACAAGCAGCTCAAAGAGTATTACTCTCACAATCTTGCCTTAATAATATTGAAAAAAGTCACTAATATTTGCTATATACATATATTCATATATATCACTGAATGGTTGTAAAAAGTTTTTAAAGAAAAGCTGACTGCCTATGTTCTTGTTCACATAAGATCTTAACTAAATAATGTCAGGTCTTTAAGGAAAAAGAATACTCTCTGCCTTGGATGCTTAACCTAACTAGCCCTGAAGAAAAGAGAAAAGCCAGATTCTAATTCCAGCTGTTTTTTCAGCTTAGGAAGCTAGAAAACAAAGATACTTTCCAGCTCTAAAATGATACTCTGTGGATAAAACTAATGAAAACAGTCCAAATACTTTTACAGAATTTAGGTAGGTCTCTCCCTAATGTCTATCAGGCAGAAATGTTATTTTAGAAAAAACCCTGAAAAATACCGAAATGTACAATAGGAATCAAAATCAGCTCTTTCCCCATCCTCATTTATCAACTAGGACTTACAGCTATCAGAGGCACGACAAATGTACAAAGTAAGCCTGGGTCCAGTACTTGTATTTTATGCCAGAAAGCAAGCTGCTTCAGTGGTAAGCTATAGAAAATAGACGCCTACTTAGATTTCTAGGTGGACCGTCAGAATATCATATTTGACCCACTTTATTATGCATATTCCCCCATATTTAAACATCTCTTTACCTGACATGTTCCTTATGATCAACGACATATCACTGTTTACAAAACCATTTACAGAGATTTTTCCCCCCTCTTTGGGAGCATATGAAATAATAATAGATTTGATGAAATGTTATTTTCCTGGATTGCGCCTCCTGAAAATGCTTTCAATTCGATTGACGTCTAATTGTTAGCAAAGTTTGAAAAAAAAAAACAAACATAGTTAGCTTTCATGTGCTTTCAATGCCTGAGGTCCAGGTTGGATCCCTGATCTGGGAACTAAAATCCCAGCCATGCAGCATGGCCAAAAAACAGAAAAGACACATGTTTGATTATATTACAAAACAACCTTGAAATAAAGGTAATCAGCGATTCACCCGAGTCTCAAATATACGAAACTGCTAAGATTCTCTGTAAAATTCCAGTTGAACAAAACAAAAACATACCAGCTAGAAAAAAGTGTATGTTCTTTACACCTGAATCAAGTAATTTGGAAACTAAATCTTTAACTTTCTGTTGTCACTTAATTTTGGAAAATACTGTTTTCAAATCAGCACATATTTTTCAAAGTCTGCAAATTAAGTTTGAATCCTAATAGTCATTTCCTTTTCCAGCACAAAGATGACTCTTTTCAACGATTTTACGACTCAAACAGAAGAAAAATGCTTTGTAAGTTAACTTGTGTACACGAAAGAGCTGTACGTTAAGATTTAGAGAAGCTTCTTTTAAAATCCTCAGAAAGAGTTCCAACTAGTCTGAGCATCAGTTTCCCCGGTTTAGAAGTTTATTAGATAGCTTATAATCTTTACTTATTTGTTCAACAAGTAACTTTTTTGAATATTTACTAGAGACTAAGCAATTATTCACGGAGAGGGCTAAGATGTGACGAGGCACCATCTTTATAAGAGAATGCTGCCTGAAAAGGCACTATCTGACGTCTATAATTTCACACACCTTGAATGAAACGTAGCCAGGCCCTAAACAGCGTATATAAGAGGCACACCTGGCTTAAGTCTAAATCCCGATTCAAAACCGCGCAGTTTCCCGCTGACAACATGGACTGTGCGGGTCTGAAAGAACTCCAGGCCAACGAAAATTTTAACGCAGAAGTGAAAGCGAAGGTGCTCAGTTCGAAAGCGAGACGAAAGGAGGGTCTACAGAAAAAGTGAGTCGGAGGTGACGAGAAACTCAGCGGCGGCCCAAACTGCTCTCTCCACTCCGCACCTCGAGTTAACTTCCCCAGCACCCGGGACTCGCGACTTCCGCGGCCCCCGGGCGCGGTGGCCGCGGCCGGCGTACGTGAGGGGGTTCCCAAGGCCCGGCGCGGGTCCCACCGCCAACCAAAGTGCAAAATAAGGAGTGGGCGGGGCTGGACACACGCTCCTTTCCTCGGAGAAGACGGGGGAGGGGAACGGCGCGAGCGACCCTCCCGCCACCGGATCCGACGGGGGGAGGGGGGCCGCTGACCGGCGACGTGCGGGGAGGAGGTGGGTGGTCACACGGCCTCACCCAGGGCCGGCCTCGCCGCGCCGGACCCCAAGGCCGACGTGGGGGAACTGGGCTGGCCTCACCGAAGGCAGGCGGGAAACCGGGTGGCGGGAAGACGGAGGCCGGCCCAGCTCGAATGCCGCACGCGAGGCCCTGACCCTACCCCGCCTTCGGTGGGCCCGCAGAGCTCCACAAAAGGCTCCCTGGCTCCCGAAGGGACAGGGTGAGGGCTGAGGAAGTCCCCCTCACTCACTCACTCACACACACACACACCAACACACACACACCCGCTCGCCTCCCTACCCCCCACCCTCGGGCCGCCCTCCGCGGGCTCGGCGCCCCACAGCAACGCCGGGGAGGCGGGAGCCAGCGGCTCGGCCCCGGAAAGCTGACGCCCTCCCTCCCCGACGCCCAGAGCTCGGCGGGCGCGGGAACCCCGACACGCAGACAAAAATCAACAAAGCACCTGCCGCTCCCGAGAAGAAAACAAGCCACAGGCCCCAACCGCCCGCTCTCCGACACGCCGCTGCCGGGGCCGCAGGGTTGCGCTGGCGGGCTAGGGGGAGGAAGCAAGGAAGGGCCCCACGCGGTGACTCCCCGGCCCCGGAGCCTTGCCTCCGTCCGGAAGCGGTGAGGCAGGGGCCCCCCACGCCAGAGACTGACCTTGGAGTCTCCGTTGCACAGAGCCATCGGGGCTGGGGCCGCGGCGGCAGCGACCAGAGATGAGACGGGGCGGGAGAGGGCCGCGAGGGTCGACGCCACGGACCACGACTAAGAAGAAGGCCTGGTCGAGGAACGGGCGAGCAAGAGGCGCGGAGAGCAGCTAGCTGCCTGCGAAGCGCCGAGTAGAGCAGCAGCGAGTAGAGCAGCAGCCGCGGAGCGCGGGCCCCAGCGCCGCGGGAGAGGAGACCAGCAGCGCGCACGCTGCCCCCGCCTCCTGCTTCCGCCCCGGCCGGCCACTGGGAGGAGCCAGAACCCGTGTGGCTGGGCTGCCGAGCGGCGGACACCCGCAGCTGCCGCGGCAGCCACCAAATAAGCCCGCCTCTGGAGGAGGGGACTTCGGCGTCCGGCCCCACCTCCAGATCAGTCCCCACCGCCGAGGCCCGCCCCCAGGAAAAGAAACCCACGGATCTCCAGCCTGCCCGCCCAAAGAGAGGCGGGGCCTGCGGCTCATAGCCCCGCCCGCACCCCGCTCTGACCCGCCCTTGGAAGGAGGAGCCGGCGGCAACTAGCTTAGCTGCCCCTGTCCCGCCTCCGCACCCGGTAGCCGGTTTGGCTTCGAGGGCGTGTGGTGCTTTACGCCACCCTCGGCCGCTAAAGCCGGCCTTGGCTGGAAACCCAAGCCGCAGTCCGCTTGCTAT
The DNA here is from genome assembly GCA_935064755.1 of Tragelaphus eurycerus. Taxonomy (NCBI): domain Eukaryota; kingdom Metazoa; phylum Chordata; class Mammalia; order Artiodactyla; family Bovidae; genus Tragelaphus; species Tragelaphus eurycerus. The sequence goes on from CAKXYN010000006.1 coordinate 10,024,086, forward strand.
TTGCCGGCCGGCCTGCAGCCTTGGACGGCTGTGAGAGACTTGTGGCCCTGAGAAGGAGGCCTCCAGAGAACCTGGGTCTCTAGGGAACGCTTACCGGGTGGTGTGGCCTCATCTCAGGTTGCGGCCCATGGAGAAGGCCAGAGCTGCTTGGAAGAGTTTCTTGGTGACAGCCGTGGGCTTAAAAGTGATATTTGATCACTTAGGTCCCTCAGAAGTTCTACATCGGGTGCAGAATTTTCCAAAGGAAGGGGTTTGGGAGCGGCAATCTGATGGAAAACTGAACCCGAGGACAGGAGCTCTGTTTGCACAGCAGTGTTTTTATATTTATTTGGATATTTTGTGGGGAAGAGGGAGCAGTCTTTCCAGCTACTCCATGGCATCCATCAGTGCAAGGTATTATAGTTCCTTGAATTTGGTCACCTAGAGGTCTAAATCAGGATTGGTTTAGACCAATAACACTTGCAACAGCTTTAGTTTACAAAGCCCTTTAACAAATATTCAATCATTTATAATACAGGCAACATTTGCTGAGCTCATGCTATGTGTCAAACTCTAGTCCAGGTATTAAAGGGCTAGCGTAAGACAGCCCAAACTTCCAAAATCTCATTTTATTCTAATTAATCCCATGGAAATAGTGCAGTAAGATTGATGTTTTTATACACTTTTACTAATAAGAAAATTGAGGCTCATTGAGATTATGTGCTTCTCCCTCAAGAGGCTCCTGATCTGGGAAAGAATAGACAGTTTGTTAATAAAACATTTACATGAACAAAAGGTCCAAGACCTTCCTAGACCTCAGACTCAAAGAAAGTATTTTATTTACCTTTTTTTGAGGAGAAAAATGGATACTTGAACTGTCTAAAGCCATGGAGATTGTGTTCTGTTGATAGGTCTGAGTGAACAAACCAGAGAACAGTGTCATAACCAATAGGAGAAGTGCATCAGCGTCCACCTGGAATGGAATGGAATGTGATGTGCCGGCATTAAGGATTGGTTAAACCTCATTGGTATTAGATAATGCCTAGTTTAAATATATTCTAGTGGTCACTTGTGCTTATGGCTAAGAACATCAGCATGTACCAAAATCCTTATAGCCTAAGTCTTCTGACTTCAGAGTCAAAAGTTTTTGACTCTGTTCACCCCTTCCTCCTTCTTGAAAATGGATTTCCTTACAAGGCACCATAGAGATGTCTTTTCACCTCCATGATTGTTCTCCATCACCTTTTCTTGTCGCTCTTCCTGTATCTTTCCTACAGAAGGAAACTGAAGTATTGATTTTCTTCAGTATTTCCATTCCTAGTCCTTTTCTCATCTTACTGCTCACCTGTTTTCCCTGGGGCACTTATTTAAAAATACAGACTTGCTTAAAAACATTTTGATAGACTCTATCATGACAGCTCTCTCTTCTGAGCCCCAGGTCCCTATTATAGTGCATGCCCCCAGTTAGATGTTCAATGTCATAGTGGGTCCTAAACTCAAGTCCAAAACACTGCTTTGTTCAAGACTATTCTTGCTAGTTTTCTGTTCATTTGTTCTATCAAGTATTGAAAGAAGGATACTAACATTTCCAAACATAATTGTGATTTTATCAGATTCTTATAGTTCTATCAGTTTTTGCTTTATGTACTTTGAAGTTCTGTTTTAGGGTCATAAATGTTTGCATGTGTGCTAAGTTACTGCAGTCATGTCTGACTCTTTGTGACCGCATGGACTGTAGACCACCAGGCTCTTCTGTCAGTGGGATTTTCTAGGCAAGAATACTAGAGTGGGTAGCCATTCCTGTCTCCAGGGGATCTTCCAGATCCAGGGATCGAACTCCAGCCTCCTGCATAGCATGCAGATTTTTAACCATCTGAGCCACCAAAGCCCCATAAATGTTTAGGGTCATTATTGATCCCTTCATAGTTATAGGATGATATTTTTTAGATCTCCAGTAATATTCTTCATGCTGACATTTACTTTGTCCAGTATTAAAATATTGAACTTTGCTTTCTTGATTGGTTCTTGGCATGATATATTTTTTGCAACTGTTTATACTGTTCATGTCTTTATGCTTAAACAAGTGTTTCTTGTAGACAGCATATAATTGGGTCTTGCTTTAATTCGAGTGTTCGTATCATTTACAGTTAAATGTGTTTATTGATATGGTTAACTTTATTTCTTTAATCTGGAGATTTTCAAGGCAGTAAGCTGGGGCAATTAAGGGCTCATCTCTGTTGTGCCCTGTCTCTCAGAGATCACTGTCCTTTGTTGCTCAATACCCAGTATCTTGAAACCATTGTTGCATACATTTTGTTGTTCCCAGAAGGGCACATCCAGTTCCTTACTCCATTTTTGGCAGACATGAAAGTCTTTTAATGATTAATTGAGGTATCTCAAACCTATAATGTCTTCCTTCTGTTACTGGTCCTGTCATACTGTTACATGATTATTAAGGTTAAGAGTGAAGATTACCCTGAATTCAGAACAACTTAGGCAACATAGATTAGTGATGCTGATTCTTACAAATGTAATTGTGTGGTTTCTGGGGCCAACACATTTTTTGTATTTGAGTTTTCTTAATTTTATTTTTAATTGGAGGCGAATAGCTTTACAATGCTGTGTTGGTTTCCTGCTGTACAAGAACGTGAGTCAGCCATAAGTATACATATATCCCCACCCTCCTGAGCCTCCCTCCCGCTAGAACCAACACATTTTAAAAGAAACATTTCAGAAAATCCAAAGAGAGAAAATTTATATGACTTTTCAGATCTGGTGAGTATCATAAAATATTTATTTCAGGTATAATCCATGGTCATCTCACTTCATCTTGCAAATATTTAATATTTTTAAATCTCCTATTAATAAAAAAATTAACTTTTAAGTTTGAAAAATATAAGGTGCAAGCTTAAAATGTGGAAGGAAGTACATAGGTTTTCAAAACCCTTTTAGGATGGTTGTTGAGTTGCTAAATCACGTCTGACTCTTTGCAACCCCATGAACTATAGCACGCAATTTGATCAAATTTATGTCCACTGAGTTAGTAATACCATCGAAGCATCTCACCCTCTGCACCACCCCACCTTCTCCTTCTGCCTTCAATCTTTAGCAGCATCAAGGTCTTTTCCAGTGAGTCAGCTCTTCAAATCAGATGGCCAAAACATTGGAGCTTCAACTTCAGCATCAGTCCTTCCAATGAATATTCAGGGTTGATTTCCTTTAAGATAGACTGGTTTAATCTCCTTGCAGTCAAAGGAACTCTCAAGAGTCGTCTCCATAGTTAGAAAGCATTCAGCCTTCTTTGGCACTCAGCCTTCTTTCTGTCCAGCTCTCACATCCTTATGACTACTGGAAAAACTATAGCTTTGACTAGACGGACCTTTGTCGGCAAAGTGAACTCTGCTTTTTAATACACAGTCCAGGTCTGTCACAGCTTTCCCTCCAAGGAGCAAGTGTCCCTTAGTTTCACAGCTGCAGTCACTGTCCACAGCGATTCTGGAGCCCAAGAAAATAAAATCTGTCACTACTTCCACTTTCCCCCCTCTATCTGCTGTGAAATTATGGGACTGGAGGCCGTAATCTTATTCTTCCCAATGTTGAGTTTCAAGCCAGCTTCTCCACTCTCCACTTTCACCCTCATCAAGAGGCTGTTTACTTCCTCTTCACTTGCTGCCATTAGAGTGATATCATATGCATATCTGAGATTGTTGATATTTCTCCCAGCTATCTTTATTGCAGCTTGTGACTTATCCAGCCCAGCATTTCACATGATGTACTCTCCATATAAGTCAAATAAGCAGGGTGACAGTATACAGCTTTGTGGTAGTCCTTTCCCAATTTTGAACCAGTCAGTTGTTCCATTTCCAATTCTAACCATTGCTTCTTGACCTGCACACAGGTTTCTCAAGAGGCAGGTAAAGTGGTCTGGTATTCCCATCTCTTTAAGAATTTTCCACAGTTTGTTGTGATTGACACAGTCAAAGGTTTTAGTGTAGTCAGTGAAGCAGAAGTAGATGTTTTTCTGGAATTCCTTTGCTTTCTCCATAATCCAAATAATGTTGGCAGTTTGTGAGTTTAAAAAAAAAATTCTGAAAACAGCTGTTCTAAATCTGATCATAAATCCTTTGTCCAAAATCTTCTTAATACCTCCCATTGCTCTTGGGATAAACTCCAGACTTCTAGCATTTCTTGCTTGGTACTTGGAGACTTGGCCAGTTCCTGTTCACTTTATAGCCTGCTCTGATCACTGCCCCTCTCACTCTACTCTCTAGCCATATTAAACTGCCTTCATTCCTTAAATGTGACATGTTCTCTCTTGACTTGGGCCTTTTGCACATAAATATCTCTTGTCTAGAATATTTCTGTCCCCTCCCCACAACTCTGAAGTATTGAGTTATATATCTCTTCCTCTGTTTTGCTCTGGTAACCCTTTGTCCTTCATTATTGCTCACCACCCTCTACAGTGTTTACCATTCACTTGTTTCTGTCCACAGAAAAGCCCTGGAAACAATATCAACCCAGTAGCAATAAGCAAACCTAACACCCAGACTGGTTTCTAAATAGCAGTCTTCAGCAAGAGGAATCAGGACTTCTTGGAGAAATAGCTAATTTCAGGATGGAGGCAGGGACAAAGTGACCAGGAATATCTTTTTGTTCAAGAAAGTTAGGAAGTGCTCCGAGAATGACAGGAACATTTCAGAGAGACACAGAATTCACTTAGAAAGAATTTTACTGGCCAAATCTGGAGCTGCTGCTGCTGCTAAGTCGCTTCAGTCGTGTCCGACTCTGTGCGACCCCATAGACAGAAGCTCACCAGGCTCCCTCGTCCCTGGGATTCTCCAGGCAAGAATACTGGAGTGGGTTGCCATTTCCTTCTCCAATGAATGAAAGTGAAAAGTGAAAGTGAAGTCGCTTAGTCGGGTCCGACTCTTAGCGACCCCATGGACTGGAGCCTACCAGGATCCTCCGTCCATGGGATTTTCCAGGCAAAAGTACTGGGATGGGGTGCCATTGCCTTCCCCGTATACTGAAATAGTGATGATAAACAGAGTATATTCTCTGAATAAATTAAGAATCCATCAGTCTATAATGATATAGATAAATGAATGAGTAAACGGAAAAAAAACACTTAAATATAATGTCAACTAATAAAATTCAAAGGATTGAGTTAGAAAATCATTTTTTGAACACTACTATATATAAAATAGTCAACAAGAACCTACTGTACAGGGAATTCTGCACAATATTCTGTAATAACCTATATGGGAAAAGAATCTGAAAAATGTGGATATAGTATAACTGAATCACTTTGCTATCCACCTGAAACAAACACCACATTGTAAATCAAGTATCCACCAATATAAAATAAAAATTAAATTTAGAAAAATCATCATTTGGCAAACATCACAGAAATAATAGATTCAGACAAGAAACATTACTGGATGGTAAAATTCATGGATGAAAATGCAGGATCAAGAACAGGTTTTATTTACATTGTCTCAATAATTATACAAGGAAAATAGTAACTTTACAGTGGAGAAACTTGAGGAACCTCCTTTCTCAAGTGTTAGAAATTAGCATCAACAGTTATGGAAAAATCAATGTGTATCATGTGATGGCTGCAGTAAGCCAACTATACTATTACTTCAGTAGTGTTTGCCTAAAATGTGTTACCTAAGGGTGAGTAAACATCTGGCAAAACCAAATGGAGGCACATTTCAAAAACTAACAGGTCTATCATTGGTCCATTACCTTTGCTTTGCAACAAATACCCTAAAATCTAATGGTTTAAAATAACATTGTCTGTTGCTGTTGTTCAGTCGCTCAGTCCTATCCAACTCTTTGCACCCCCAGGGACTGCAGCATGGTTTAAAATAACATTCACTTTATTACAGTTTGGGAAGGGTAAGTGGCTCAAACGATAAAGAATCTGCCTGCCATGTAGGAGAAATGGGTTAGATCCCTAGGTTGGGAAGGTCCCCAGAGAAGGGAATAGCACCCCACTCCAGTATTCTTGCCTGGAAAATCCCATGGACAGAGGAGCCTGGTGAGCTGCAGTCGTTGGGGTTGCAAAGAATCGGACACGACTGAGGGACTAACACTTTCACTTTTCACTCCCAGCAGGATCAGCTCTTGTCTGCCCTAATATGTCCACAGCTCCACTGGACCTCAGCTGCTACTGCTATTGCTGCTAAGTTGCTTCAGTCGTGTCCGACTCTGTGCGACCCCATAGATGGCAGCCCACCAGGCTATCTCGTCCATGGGATTCTCCAGGCAAGAACACTGGAGTGTGTTGCCATTTCCTTCTCCAGTGCATAAAAAGTGAAAGTGAAGTCGCTCAGTCATGTCCGACTCTTAGCGACCCCATGGACTGCAGCCCACCAGGCTCCTCCGTCCATGGGATTTTCCAGGCAAGAGTACTGGAGTCGGGTGCCATTGGACCTCAGCTAGAGGTAGTCAAAGGCTGGGAGCTAGAACCATGTGAAGGCTTTCACACATCTCTAACACCTAAACTGAGAGACTCAAATGACTGAGAGCCAGGACAGTTACAGCCCATCTGGCATCTCTCTCTCTCTGTGGTCTCCCCATTACCACAGTTCATGGTACCTGGATTTCCTATGAATCAGCTCAGGATTCCCAGGGAGTATGAATGTATGTGAAAGAGACACACACAGAGACAGAAAGAACTGGTAAGAGCCAAGTAGAAGCTGTGTGACCTTTTCTGTCTAGCCTTGCAAGTTACAGTTTATTTCTCTGCACTGTATTCATGGAATAAATCGAAAGGCTCTTCCAGGTTCTGGAAGAACATGATAACTGCAAATGTACAATGCTTGGAAAATATAATCAGCTAGTGATCTTAGAAAATGAAGGTCAGTCTGAGGAACTGTTCCAGGTTGAAGGAAAACATGACAGTTGAGTGAAATATACACAGCTAGATCGAAATCTTTTGCTATAGGGTATTACTGGGTCAGTTGGCAAACCTTGAATACTCCAAGGGGAGCTCTTTGTACTGTTATTGCAACTTTGCTATAAGTTTAAGATAATAAATGAAAAAATAAAATACTCCTTAAAATTTATTGTTTAAAAATCTTACAATTCTTTCATGAAGCAACAGATGACGGTGTAATGAAATAATCACCCACATCTGATACAGGCATATTTTTGAATGTCATGTTTTATTAAAGCAGATCATTGAATTCTATTATCATAATTATATTTTTATTAATTACCCCTGCCATGCTCTCTGTCTCAACTATTCTCTCAAATTTTCATCCCTTTCTCTTAGAGTTGAACTGACAGTCTCCTGGTGAGAGTTGATTCAGCCAAATCCTGTCTCTTCTTCATCTCTGGAAAAAGGAGGAATACAACTTTTGCCTTTGAAAAGTTTTTAAAACTTCTAATGAAGAAAACCTGTAACAATAGTAGTGTCAACTTAAAAAAAAATGCACAACATGAGAGTTGCAAGTTAAGTTTTATTTGAAGCAAAATGAGGACCTCAGCGCCAGGAGACAGCACCTCAGGTAGCTCTAAGAAACTGTCCCAAAGAGATGGGGGGAAGGTCAGTGTATATATGATTTTCGTGAACAGGGAATACATGTCATCAAGCATGTATTTTCTCAGATAGTTTCTGCTAGTGTTGTGAAGCTTTTAGTCATGAGGAAAAGTCATCACCTTGAAGGATTTTAGTGCCTTTGTATATATGAGATGATGAAAGAATTGGACTCATAAAATTGGCTCCTGAAAATATCTGTCTGAAGACTTGTGCTGCCAGTTTTCGCCACCGCCCCTTCCCAGCAGCACGTGACTTAAGTATTACAGAGGTAGGTGGCAAGTGCCAATTTGTAGTTGACAGCAGTAGTAGTAAATCTTACATAGCACTTTATATGCCAAAGCACTGTTCTAAATTTCTTACATATATCAACTCATTTAATGCTCATAACAGTCCTATGAGATGGATACTATCATCATCAGCTTGTTGCCCTTTTATGACTGAGAAAACAGAGACAGACTACGGTTATACGGCCAGTAAACCACAGAACTGAGATTCAAACCAGGTCAGCTAGCTGTAATCTTTTATTGTTTATTAAACATTCAAAATATAAACTGCCAGACAATCTTCAAAACCCACATATCACTTGGTACTTTTTAAACAGAGCAATGGCCCTGTTACCACTGTTTCTTTCAGCTGTTTGCAGTGCCATGATTTTGGTGGATTTTTTTTTTAGATTGGTTATTCTTAACAAAATCCACGGCACAAATTCACTGGGTGCTTATATATTTGTGTGCATGCACGGTGCCTCAGTTGCTCAGTAGTGTCCAACTCTTTGTGACCTTGTATACTATAGCCCACCAGGTGCCTTTGCCCATGAGATTATCTTGGCAGGAATACTGGAGTAAGTTGCCATTTCCTCCTCCGGGGGATCTTCCCCAACCCAGGGATGGAACCCATGTCTCCTGCATTGGCAGGCAGATCCTTTACCACTGAGCCACCTGGGAAGCCTTTGTTTATGTATTTATTTGTGGTTTTAAATGGCTTCCCAGGTAGCTCAACTGGTAAAGAATCCTTGGCTGGTAAAGAATGTTTAGCTGGTAAAGAATCCACCTGCAATGCAGGAGACCTGTGTTCTATTCTTCGGTTGGGAATTTCTCCTGGAAAAGGGATAGGCTACCCACTCTAGTATTCTTGGGCTTCCCTGGTTGCTCAGATGATAAAGGATCAGCCTGCCATGCAGGAGACCTGGCTTCAGTCCCTGGGTTGGGAAGATCCCTTGGAGGAGGGCATGGCAACCCACTCCAGTATTCTTGCCTGGAGAATCCTCATGGACAGAGGAGCCTGGCAGGCTACAGTCTGTGGGGTCACAGAGTTGGACACGACTGGGTGACTAAGCACAACACAGTGGTTTTAAAAAATATGTAACATAAAATTGACCATCTTAACCATCTTTAAATGTACAATTCAGTAGTGCTAAGTATATTCACATTGTTGTGCAACAGAGAGACCTCCATAACTTTTTCATTCTGCAAAAACCAACATCCCATTTCTTCCTCCTCTCAGCCTCTGATAACCACCATTGCATTTTTTGTTTCTATGAATGTGACTACTTTAAATACCTCATATAAGTGAAATCATACAGTATTTGTCTTTTTGTGACCAGCTTATTTCACTTAGTATAATGTCCTTAAGTTTCAACCATGTTGTAGCATGTGACAGAATTTCCTTCCTTTTTAAGACTGAATAAAATTCTATTTTATATGAAAAATATATATGTATTATTGTTTATCCATTTAACTGTCCATGGGCATTTGGGTTGTTTCCACATCTTGGCTATTGTGAATAATGCTGCTGTTGGAGTGTTCATATATTAAAAACTGAAAATATAAGAATGAAACATGGTAACTCAGAAAATAGCTCCCAGTGAGGGTGAAGAAAATGAAGCTCTTCAGGTTTTAGAATGTAGTATGCTTTCATACTTATACTTTTTGTATAATTGATTATAACACTTTACATGGAATTTTAAAATTTAGGACTTTAAGCTGTTTTCAGCTGTATAAAATCACCTTTTATAATGTCCATGAGTTTAGAGTTTTGGCAATAGGTATCATAATACTTGTATATATGTTACTGAACTGAACTTGGGGCTATTCACCTGCCACACAGTAGGGGCAATTTATAACACTGAGTTATGGTAAAGGAAAGTACAGCATTTATTGCAGAAGCCATCCAAGGAAAACAGGAAACTCATGCTCAAAGCCTAGAGAAGGAAATGGCAACCCACTCCAGTATTCTTGCTGGAAAATCCCATGGACAGAGAAGCCTGAGTGATGGACAGGGAAGCCTGGCAGGCTACAGTCCATGGGGTCACCAAGAGTTGGACGCCACTTAGGGACTAAACCACCACCACCATCCTCAAACAACCTGAACTTCCCTATGGCTTTCAGGGAAAGAATATTAAAGGCAACATTTAGGGTGAGAGCTGCAGGGTACATGACTTTCTTCTGATTGGTTGGTGGTAACAGGTGTTTTCAGGAATCTGGATCACCAGCTTTCTGGTTCCACCAGTCTGGGGTCTAGTTCTTGTGTTCAAAAGGTAATCACAATCCTCTGCCTTGGTAGGGGTCTTAGTTCCTGCAGAACAACTGAAAATATGCGTCAGATTGTTAGGTAAGACAGCTTTATCCCTATACATTGTTTCTTGACTGCTTTTCCTTTGTTTCCTTCGCTTCCTTAATTAGTAACTGCTGGAGTCTGGTCTTTGGAATTCAGGGAAGGCCTAGGACAAAGCCTTTTTGTTTTTTCCTACAAAAAAGAACTGGGGACCTGAAGGGACTTTGTACTATACTTGGGAGGGCCCCCAGGATCCTGCTCAGTTTCAATCCCCCTTTTTCTTTAATACTCCTCAATCTTGAGGGGGATCAGGAGTGGGACAAGAAAGGGAATCAAGTTTTGGGTAGAGAGGTTAATCATAAATTTGACAGGGGAACTTGGTTTTAAGGGATCTCAGTTTCACATATATTATGGGCTTAATTTGTAGCCAAGAGCTTGCTGTTTTTGAATTCCTACATTTTCCTAGTAACAAGCTCTACATTCAGAGCTTGAATCTGAAACAGGACAGAAAAAGGCAGGGCACAACCTTTAGAAGAATGACATAGCCGTAGGACATGACAAAACCTAGTTAAAACCAACTAGGTCCAAGATGGCAGATTTGACTTCCAATGGAGCTTGAGCCTCATTATATGCTCATTGTGATACATTTAGTTCAGTTCAGTCGCTCAGTCGTGTCCGACTCTTTGTGACCGCATGGACTGTAGCATGCCAGGCTTCCCTGTCCATCACCAACTCCCGGAGCTTACTCAAAATCATATCCGTCCAGTTAGTGATGCCATCCAACCATCTCATTCTGTCGTCCCCTTCTCCTCCTGCCCTCAATCTTTCCTAGCACTAGAATCTTTTCCAATGAGTCAGTTCTTTGCTTCAGGGGACCAAAGTATTGGAGTTTCGGCTTCAGCATCAGTCCTTCCAATGAATATTCAGGATTGATTTCCTTTAGGATTGACTGGTTGGTCTCCTTGTAGTCCAAGGGACTCTCAAGAGTCTTCTCCAACACCACAGTTCAAAAGCATCAGTTCTTCTACCTTGCTGGCATGTGAAATGAGCGTAATTGTGCAGTAGTCTGAACATTCTTTGCCATTGCCCTTCTTTGGGATTGGAATGAAAGCTGACCTTTTCTGGTCATGTGGCCTTTGCTGAGGTTTCCAAATTTGCTGGCATATTGAGAGCAGCACTTTCACAGCATCATCTTTCTGGATTTGAAATAGCTCAGCTGGAATGTCATCACTTCCACTGCCTAGCAAATTGTGGGTACCCAACTAATAAAGACTCTGCCTGCAATGTGGGGAACCTGGGTTCAAATCTTGGGTTGGAAAAATCCCCTGGAGAAGGGAATGGCAACCCATGCCAGTATTCTTGCCTGGATAATTCCATGGACAGAAGAGTGTAACTGATTACAGTCCTTGGGGTCATAAAGAGTCAGACACGACTGAGTGGCTAGCACTTTCACTATATTCTCTGTCCTAATTTTTAAAACCATGTACATTAGAACATGACAACAAGTAGGAAAATTTTAACAGCAGAAGAACAGGTATGTTAATTTCTAAAATATATGCAGCACATTATAATAAATAAAATAAAAATTACCAAGACCCGAGTGAGAAAGGTGCAGACAAAATTCACAAAATAGGCAGTTGTTGTTGTTGTTACTTGCTAAGTCGTGTCCAATTCTTTTGCAACCCCATGGATTGTAGCCTACCAGGCTCGTCTGTCGGAAAAGGCAATGGCATCCCACTCCAGTGTTCTTGCCTGGAAAATCCCACGGACGGAGGAGCCTGATGGGCTGCCATCTATGGGGTCGCACAGAGTCGGACACGACTGAAGCAACTTAGCAGCAGCTGCAGCAGCAGCAGGCTCATCTGTCCATGGGCTTTTCCAGGCAAGAATACTGGAGGGGGTAGCCATTTCCTTCTCCAGGGGATCTTCCTGATCCAGGGATCGAACCAGCATCTCCTGCATTGACACATGGATTCTTTACCACTGAGCCACTTTGGAAGCCCAAAATAGGCAGTACAGATAGTTAATAAACATGATATGCTATTTTAAATATTTTGGTGTCATTTTCCCAGCCTTCTGAAATTCCATAAAATGAGAGAAGAAAAAATTTTAAGTACAGTATGGCAATACTGGATAAATAGGTAGAAGGTAATAAGCAGAGAAAAAGTTTCTGGCAAGAGTGCAAAATGATACAACTACTTTAAAAACACTGGCAGTTTCTTGTAAAGTTAAATATACACATAGCATGCTCTGCTATGCTTAGTCGCTCAGTCGGGTCCAACTCTTTGCCACCCCATGGACTGCAGCCTGCCAGGCTCCACTATACATGGGGATTCTCCAGGCAAGAATACTGGAGTGAGTTGCCATGCCGTCCTCCACGGGATCTTCCCAACCCAGGAATTGAACCCAGTTCTCCCGCATTGTAGGTGTACTCCTTATGATCTGAGGCACCAGGGAAGCCCATACACATAGCATACAACTCAGCAATCCTATCTTAGGTAATTGCCCACAAGAAATGAAAACTTTATTTACATAAGAACCTGTAATGCAAAGGTTTATAGTGACTTTTATCACCAAAATTTGAAAATAGTCCAAATGTTCTTGAACTAGTGAATGGATAAACACATGCTGGTACATTCATACAATGAAATGTTACTCAGGAAAAAAAAAAAAAGCGGGGTTGGGGTAGGTACACAGGAAGGAACTATCAATACAGGCAACAACATGGATGAATCCCAATGCATTATGTGGATTGAAAGAAGTCACAGTTAAAGGCTACATATTGTATGATTCATTTAATTGACATTTTGGAAAAGTGAAACTATAGGGATTAAAAACATATCAGGGGATCTTCCTTGGTGACTCAGTGGTAAAGAATCCTCCTGCCGATTTAGGAGATGTGAGTTCCATCCCTGATTAGGAAGATCCCACATGTCTCAGAGCAACTAAGTACCACAACTATTGACCTTGTGCTCTAGGGACCAGGAGCCACAACTACTGAAGCCCACATGCTCTAGAGTCCATGCTCTGCAACAAGAGAAACCATCTCAATGAGAAGCCTGCCCACCGCAACTAGAGAGGAGCCCCCACTCGCTACAACTAGAGAAAAGCCTGCACAGCAATGAAGACCGAGTACAGCAGCCTACCAGGCTCCTCCATCCATGGGATTTTCCAGGCAAGAGTACTGGAGTGGGGTGCCATTGCCTTCTCCGAAATATATACATTAAAAAATATTTATTTATTTCTGGCTATGCTGGGTCTTCAGAGAAGGCAATGGCATCCCACTCCAGTACTCTTGCCTAGAAAATCCCATGGACGGAGGAGCCTGGAAGGCTGCAGTCCTTGGGGTCGCTGAGGGTCGGACACGACTGAGCGACTTCACTTTCACTTTTCACTTTCATGCATTGAAGGAAATGGCAACCCACTCCAGTGTTCTTGCCTGGAGAATCCTAGGGACGGGGGAGCCTGGTGGGCTGCCATCTATGGGGTTGCACAGAGTCGGACACGACTGAAGCGACTTAGCAGCAGCATGCTGGGTCTTCATTGCTGTGCAGACTTACTCTAGTTGTGGAGAGTGGGGGATACTCCCTAGCTGTGGTGCGCGGGCTTCTCCTTGCGGTGACTTCTCTTGTGGAGCACTGGCTCTAGCCGTGTGAGCAGCACTAGTTGCAGCACGTGGGCTGTCCAGCACATGATCAACAGGCCAGGCTCATGGGCTTAGTTGCTCCACTGCATGTGGGATCGTCCAGGATCAGGGATCGAACTCATGTCCCCTGTGTTGGCAGGCAGATTCTTTACCACGGAGCCACAGGGAAGCCCCCCCCAAAATTATTAAAAACAAAACAAACACATCAAGGTTTTTCAGGGGCTGGGGGCTGGGTGGGGAGGCTGATTTCAAATGAGCCCAGAGAAGTTTTCAGAGTGATAAAACTATTCCATGTCTTGATGGTGGTTGTGGTTATTACAACTATTTGTGGAAAATGGCTCATATTTGTCAAGACTCATAGAACTGTCCACTAAAATTTTACTCCTCCCTGCCCTCGCCAAATAAAAGCAATTAAAAATTCTGAGGAAGATCCAGAAGATTCCAGTTCACTATCACATGAATGAAAAGTTAAGAAATCTGCAACCACACAGTTTTAGGAAGAGACCACTAGATGGCGGTATTAATTTTCTTAATAGAACCCAGGAAAAATTGGCCTGGGAGTGGAGCAGTTTTTTGAAAAGTTTCTGGAAAATTCATAGCTATAACTCCTGCTGTCAAGACTGCAGTGGTTTCTGTGTTTTTCCTAAGGTCGGACTCCCAGTCTTCCACTGATTCTGCAAGGCCATCAATATCCTTCCAGTAAAGCACTTAGTTTTTGTTTTCTGAAACAGATCGAATAGCAGAACCCTTGTTGTGGCAGAAAGTGAAGAACTAAAAAGCCTCTTGATGAAAGTGAAAGTGGAGAGTGAAAAAGTTGGCTTAAAGCTCAACATTCAGAAAATGAAGATCATGGCATCTGATCTCATCACTTCATGGGAAATAGATGGGAAACAGTGGAAACAGTGTCAGACTTTATTTTGGGGGCTCCAAAATCACTGAAGATTGTGACTGCAGCCATGAAATTAAAAGACGCTTACTCCTTGGAAGAAAAGTTATGACCAACCTAGATAGCATATTCAAAAGCAGAGACATTACTTTGCCAACAAAGGTCCATCTAGTCAAGGCTATGGTTTTTCCAGTGGTCATGTATGGATGTGAGAGTTGGACTGTGAAAAAAGCTGAGCGCTGAAGAATTGATGCTTTTGAACTGTGGTGTTGGAGAAGACTCTTGAGAGTCCCTTGGACTGCAAGGAGATCCAAGCAGTCCATTCTGAAGGAGATCAGCCCTGGGATTTCTTTGGAAGGAATGATGCTAAAGCTGAAACTCCAGTACTTCGGCCACCTCATGCGAAGAGTTGACTCATTGGAGAAGACTCTGATGCTGGGAGAGATTGGGGGCAGGAGGAGAAGGGGACGACAGAGGATGAGATGGCTGGATGGCATCACTGACTCGATGGATGTGAGTCTGAGTGACCTCCGGGAGTTGGTGATGGACAGGGAGGCCTGGCGTGCTGCGGTTCATGGGGTTGCAAAGAGTCGGACACGACTGAGCGACTGAACTGAACTGAACTTTGTTGCTCAGTTGTTCAGTTGTGTCCGACCCTCTGAGACCCCACGGACCACAGCACGCCAGGCTTCCCTGTCCTTCACTAATTCCCAGAGTTTGCTCAAACTCATGTCGATTAAGTCAGTGATGCCATCCAACCATTTCATCCTCTGTCGCCCCTTTCTCCTCCTGCCTTCAATCTTTCCCAGCATGAGAATCTTTTCCGATGAGTTGGCTCTTTGCATGTGGTGACCAAAGTACTGGAGATTCAGCACCAGTCCTTTGAATGAATATTCAGGGTTGATTTCCTTTAGGACTGACTGGTTTGAATTTCCTGGCAGTCCAAGGGATTCCTAAGAGTCTTCTCCAGCATCATCCATAGTTCAAAAGCATCAGTTCTTCAGTGCTCAGCCTTCTTTATGATCAACTCTCACATCTGTAAATGACTACTGGAAAAACCATAGCTCTGATTAGGTAGACCTTTGTTGGCAAAGTGATTTTCAATACGCTGTCTAGGTCCATCAGCTTTTTCTCCAAGCAGCGTCTTTGGACAGCACAGTTGTCCTCACTGCCTGCAGTGATTTTGGAGCAGAACATTAGTTAACCAAGTTTTTGTTTGTTTTGTTTTTCTGACTTTTCATTACATAAAATCTTGAACATGTATGAAATAAACAGAATGGTATAATGAATTTCAGTATTACCAAACATCAGTAGTTATTGGTAATCTACTATTCTTAATTTATCAAACCTTCATCCTTCCCAATCCCCATGCAAATAGCTTTTTATAGTAATTTTACTAATGAGATAAGTTTACATCATTTTGAAATGCAGTTTTTTAAAAAAATAGGCTTATTTTTTCACAGCTAAATTGAGCAGAACACAAATACATTTCCTACATGCCCCTTGCCCCACACATGCATAGTCTCCCCCATAATCAACATTGCCCACAGAGTGGCACATTTGTGACACATCAGTATCACCCACAGTTCATAGTTCATGTTGGTGTCACACATTCTATGGGTTTGGACAAATACATAGTGACATATAAGTATCATTACAGTATCATACAGAGTAGTTTCACTCTACTAAGCATCATCTGTGCTCCCCTTATTCATTCCTCCCTCTCCCTAATCCCTGGCAATATGCACAGATTTTGATTATGTAATTCCCATTTGTTTTGGATAGACCTAGTTTGGAAGTTTCTAGTAACATAAAGCAAAAAGAAAAGGGAACATTGTGGGAGAATGAAATGGAGCAGGACCCTATGGTCCTTGCCACCCCCACCCCATGCATGTCCTCTGCTTGCCTTTTGGATCGAACCCAGGTCTCCCGCATTGGAGGCAGACGCTTTAACCTCTGAGCCACCAGGGAAGTCCATTGTCTGTGGAAAAACTTTAGCCAAATAATAAATTTAATCAGAGAAGTGAGAAAATGCAAAAGCAAAGAAAAGCAGTCAGATAGGACAAAACAATAATAGTTTGGTCAATAAGCAAGATCAAGGACCTTTAGTTCTTTCTCAAGGGCTATAGATAATATTCTGAGCCATAGCCCATGAGCTATCTTATGGAATACCGAAACCGCCACCAAGTGAGATATTAACTACATGATGACCAGACTGTAGCCACAATATGCTATGCTATGCTAATCTAAGTCACTTCAGTCGTGTCCAACTCTGTGTGACCCCATAGATGGCAGCCCACCAGGCCTCCCCGTCCCTGGAATTCTCCAGGCAAGAACACTGGAGTGGGTTGCCATTTCCTTCTCCAATGCATAAAGTGAAAAGAGAAAGTGAAGTCGCTCAGTCATGTCCGACTCTTAGCGACCCCATGGACAGCCTACCAGGCTCCTCCGTCCGTGTCATTTTCCAGGCAAGAGTACTGGAGTGGGGTGCCATTGCCTTCTCCACGATATAAGCTGCCACAATTCCAAGAATCGACTTCAAAGAAATGGGAACAAACTGACCCTGTAACTGAAGATTAACTATACTTAATCAAGATGCCTCTGGTCAGACCACCAATGACCAAGTTTTAGGTGACTGTCTGAGCTGACTGTGCTGTTTCTGCCTGTAGTCCCCTCCCTCCGTCTATAAAAGCTCTTGTCCCCTGACGGTTGAGGATAGGCGGAGTCGGCCTTTGGACAGACATGTGTCTCTTCCCCTACCACTACCCTGGTTGTCTGAAAGAAAGCAAATTTTTCTTTTCACCAATCTAGCTTCTTTATTGGCTTTCGAACAGCGAGCACCCAGACCCTACTTTCAGTAACAAGAAGACTAAAGAGACAAATCCAGTAAACAACTGGATTTCCAGGAGGAGTTAATGAAGAGGACAGAAAGAAAGGAAAAATCAAATGTATTATAAAAGAAAATTTCCCTAAATTCATGAAAAATTCTAAACTTTGTTCAAAAAGACCTAATAAATATTGAATAAGATTAATAGAAAAACATACATGGTGAAAATTCTGAACTCCAAAGACAAAGGAAAACTCCACAAGCTTCCAAATGGAAAAACAGGATACCAGCAAAGGAATAAAAATTGATAGTGTCAACTAAAAAAATAAAGAAAGCACAGTGTGAGAGCTGTGAGTTCAGTTCTGTTTGGGAACTTATTGAAGACTATAGCCCAAGAGACAGTCTCTCAGAGAGTTCTGATGAACCACTAGGAAGGGGTAAGGGAGAGATCAGTGTATATGTGATTTTGGAAAAGTATATGCAATCGAGTAAACATCCGAGTAGAAGGTTGCTGCTAGTCAGGAGGAGCTGATGTCTCCTTTAATGATTTTAATGCTTTTCTAAACATGAGAACATGCAAGAAATTTGGGTCATAAAATCTTCTCCTGAAAATAGCTTACTAGGAGAAGGTCTGTTCTGCCAGTTTTCCTGAGCATAGAGTGCCTCATTCTTGATCTTCACCCTGAACTCCTTTCAGGGTGTGTCAAAGGTCAGCAACTTCAGTGGCTAGGGACTTCATTCTTGTAGAACCAGATGGTGAGTGACATTTTTTTGTTGGTAAAAGTAAATAACAGGGAACTTCCCTGGTGGTCCAGTGGCTAAGACTCCTTACTCACAATGCAGGGGGCCTGAGTTCAATCCCTGGTCAGGGAACTAGATCCCACATGCTACAACTAAATAAATAATTAATTTTTCAAAGTAAATATCAATAATATAAGTAACTTTTTTGATGTAATTAGTATCTTGTTTTTGAGAACTTCAGCCCTAAGTCACAGGAAAAAAGAAGGAAAAAATTTTTAAATTGATATAAAAATATGTATTTTTGTTGTTCTTTGCTTTTGGCTTCCTTGACCATGGATTGAACCCTGACCTCTGGGGGGTTCAATTCACTAGATTGCCAGGGAGTTCCCAAGGTGAACATATGCTTTTATCATTAATAGAAAACAATTAAAAATAGCATCACATTTTAGTGCTCTCATATTGGTGTACACTGACAAATCTGAAATACAAAGGTTGATGAGGGGCAAGCAGATACAATTAATCACATCTAAACATTATACATTAGTATAAAACTTTTTGGAGGACCATTTGGCAATATTACATTTTACATTTTAAATATGTATTTCAACCCAGAAATTTAACTTTAAAATATGTGTTTTATATATTTATACCATTGATAATATCGATATATATTTTACATTTTACATGTGTATTTGGGGGAGTTTTGAGAAAACAAATCATCAAACCAGAAAGAAGCTAAATGGTCATCAGTGTTATAAGTATGAGCCTGGTTGGTAAATTTTAGCAAACCCACACGACTCAGACAGGCCTAGTGTAGACCCTGTGTTCACGCTTAAGAGTATTCAAGTGTAAGTAACGGAGGATTCGGTCGGGCACCTCCAGGAGGATTTTACATTGGCAGTTTCACTAGCTTTATCAAAACGCACCAATCAAGGAAGGCCAGTTTCCCAAAGAAAAGGGAGTTTTACTCCCTTTTACTCCCCTTTACTCACTTAACAGAAGTGAGTAAGGGGCCCTCAGTATGTAAAAAGAGCAGCTGCTCTTGACAGTATTGGCTGAAAGTCCCCCGCAGTAGTGGCCTTATTTTCATAGTAGTGGTGACAGTTGTTCCACATTTGCTGAGCCTGGCAGGGGAGTGCGCCCAGATGTGTAGGAAAATGTCTCAGTTTGTCAAGCAGGAAGACTACCACAAGGCCTTATGATGAGTAAACAGCAACTTGGGCGTGACTTAGCTGTGGACATCCCTGGTGGCGCAGACATTAAAGAATCCACCTGCAATGCAGTAGATGCAGGTTACAGTCCATGAGGTCGCAGAGAGTCAAAACAGAGCAACTAACGCTTTCACTTTAGCATGGAAGACTTGCCTCTGTTCCATGTGATGGCAGCAAGGGCAGCTCAGCCTGGGGCTGGAAGATTCCATTTTAAGATGGCTCACACATAGAGCTGTCAAGTTAATGCTGTTGAGTGGGAGCTCAGCTAAAACTGAGAGCCACGAGCCTTAGTTCCCTTCCCAGTGGTCCTTCCCTTAGTGCATGGAATTCAATTATAAGAGTGATTATCTCAAGAGACAGAAAGTAAAAACTACCAGTTCCTTAAGACTTGAGCCTGGAAATTATTCCAGCATCACTTAACCTGTATTCTATTGTTCATAGAGCCTAGATTCAAGGAAAGGGACATAGATTCTACTTCTCAAAGGCAGAAGTGATAAGGAATTTGGAAGCTATGTTTTAAAACTGCCATATCAAGTTTAGGGAAGACATTACTGTTGGAACCTCTAAAAAGCCTCAAGAGTTTAGATATTTAATGTGAAATATACATAATGTATGACTATCTGGCTTACTATACATAATATCTGGCATTATATTACACCTTACTTACACAAAAATTGCACCATATCTTATATCAGAATTTCCTGACCCATCTCTCACCCTTAACATGCTTTTGGTCACAATTCAGCTTCTAAATGAAAGGAATTGACCAAGACGGCTTTGGACTCTTTGATTCAGTATTATCATTTGAATGTCAGATCTGGGATAGCCATGCTATAATGTTTAAACCTCTGGCAGATTGTGGAAAATGGAATAATGAGGACAATCATAAATATATGAGATGTTTAGAAACTATTTTTTATTTAATTTTTTAGCTAGCCTGTACATAATCAGGGGACTAAGTATCAAAGATCAGTTTGATCAACTTCAGGTAACCAAGTGGCCTTTTAAAGAAAAAGAGTAATCATTTCATCTTTTCTTTTTGATGGGTTCAAGATGTATTAGCTATTGTCTGGCTCTATTGGTTAGCCTGAAAATAGTCAAAAGCAATTGTATTATTTTGGATTATTTTAGACAACAATATTAGTTGTTGAACTTCTTGGTTTGTGCTTGTGCCTGAGTGTGACTCATAGCCAGTATGACCACGTTTTAGATTAGAAACTTCTAATCAGTGTAGACACCTATGTCTGGATTCCTCCTGGTAAGTTTACTGGACTTTAAAAAACAATATGTTACTAAGAGATTTGTTTTGACTACTTAGAAATGCAGGATGCTTGTCCACACAGGTCACAGTTGATATAACAAGTACATGAAAGCTATCTGTACACACAAGAATAGTTCTGAGGGCTTATATTAACAAGACACAAATTTTTTGTTTATAAAAATCCACTAGTATCAATTGCTATTGAATTTCTTGGCCTAATGGACTTCAGTATATTTTTTTATGGCATCTGAATATCTAAGAAAATAATTGGCCTATAGCATATTTCAGTAGTCTATGTTCTTTTTTTTACCCTTGACGTTCCTAGAGTTTCTTTGAAGCTCTAGGAAACATCAGTAACAATATTGGTATCAGAGGTATTGAATACAGTATCAGAGTAGGTGTAGGTATTACAGAGTTGGTATGCTGAGGTTAGTTACATTAACAACAATAATAAGAGTTATAAATTAATATATAAATATTTAATATATGTAACTATAGTTAATATTAACTCTGCAACCTATAGGATTTAGGGGTTAGATGACAAATACAATAGCAAATTATAATTCAAATGATTTATAGTATATCAAAGTCCTTCTATTGGTACCTACACTTGAATTAAGCCAAAATTGCACCTTTCCTTCATGACAATGTCTCAATTTTTAAAACCCTTAAAAACCTACAGATAAATTATTACGTGTATTTTTTTTTTTAATAATACAAGAAAACTTCACTGAACTGGAAGAAGATTTTTATCTTCAGATTGAAATGATTCACTGATTCCAAGTGTGACAGATTAAACTATGTTTACAAATCCTTTGACATGCTTCCCTTCAAAAACACTTTACTGCCTGAGCCCCAGGGAAGTATCTCTTCAAGAGGTGGAACTTTATTCTCCTTGAGTGTTGGCTGGACTTTATTACTTGCTTCTGATGAATGGAATATAGAAGAGATTTTTTAAAAAGTGACAGTATGTGACATTTGTGACTGAGTCATAAAAGCATTGTAACTTCTTTCTTCCTCTTTTTCTTAGATCACCTGCTCTGCAGGAGACCAACCACCATGTTGGAAAACTATCTAATCAGTTTTACAGGGAGCTTCACATGGCAAGGAAATGGGGCCTCCTTCCAACAGCCATATTAGTGTGCCATCTTGGAAATGGATTCTCTAGCCCGTCAAGCATTCAGATGATTGACAGCCCAGCTGACATCTCACTGCAACCTCGTGAGAGATACCACGCCAGAAACACACAGCTAAACCATTTCTGAACTCCTAGCCAACAACTGTGAGATAAAATGTTTACTCTTTTAAAGTGCTAAGTTTTGAGGTAATATGTTACTCAGCAATAGATAATGAATATAACCAGAAAGGATTATGATTTATTTTATAAAAGGCACATCTAGAAATTAAGAAAGAAATCTTAAGTATCAGACAGAAAGAACAACCTATTTACAAAAGAAATAAAATCAGGTGAATATTTCTTCCTTATCAGTTAATGGTAGAAATTGGAAGTCAACAACTACATTTTTTGAACATGTAAGGATTCAGTTTACCTATACATCCAGTTTTTAAAAATAATGAAAGAAATTCTCTAACCATATAAAAATTGAATAGAATTTAATCCTGATTATACTAAGAACTTATGGGCAAGATAAAAAGTGCACACACACACACAGCTAGCTATTCTGCAATATGTAAATCTAAATGGATGCTGACAATATGAATGGGAATTTATAATATGTTATAAAATTAGTCTCAAAATGGAAATAATTTCCACTTACATACTTACTAGCTTAGTATTAAACTTTCTATTACATAATTCACTATTCTACTTTTAACTTAATATGCCTAAGTACTTTAAAAAATTCTCAGCAAGTACATAGACCTTTGATGCTCACAAATGGAATTTCACCTAACAACTACCATCTCTGCCAAAATTTTCCCGGAAACATTACAGAATGTTAGTCTTCAAAACTGCATTATTTGTATAGCTTGGTTTTATGTGTAAACTATAGGTTACATTTAATAAATGTCTAACTTTTTAATTCAAATTTAAGGTCTATCTTCAGGAATCCAAACTTTTTCTTCCCTGAATAATTTTGAGATAAACAGTTGTCAAAATGTCAACATTTATATATGGAAGAGGCCAACAATAAGATGCTTTATCTCTTAAATGGTGTAAGATTTAGTATGTTTATCTTGAATTATACGTTTTTCTTTTTGGCCAAGCCATGGGGCTTAACAGATCTTAGTTCCCCACCCAGGGAACAAAGCTGGGTCACCCAAGTGAAAGTGCAGGGCCCTAACCACTAGACCACCAGGGAAATCCCTCTTTAATTTTAGGATTTAGTTTTGTGGGGGGTTTTTTGGTATATGTAACCTAGTTTTTTTATTGTACTGTAATTGCTTTACAACATTGTGTTAAGTTACCACTGTAGGATGAAATGAATCAGCTATATGTATACATATATCCTCTCCCTCTTGGACCTCCCTCCCCCCACCCCATCCCACCCACCTTAGTCTTCAGGGAGCACTGAACAGAGTTCCCTGTATTATACACCAGGTTCCCACTTCACTTGATAGTGTACTTATGTAAAACTTGATCTCCCAATTCATCCCACCCTCCCCTTGCCCACTGTGGCTAACACTGGTGTTCCAGTCTGCGTTTCTATTCCAGACCTGCAAATAGGCGCTACAGGTTGCTCAAGATTAAGTTCTCCGTGATCATTTCAATAACGCACACCTGTTAACAAGAAACAAAATTTTAATATTTGGTTTTTACTAGGTACTTTACAGTAACTAAAAAATAGAACAATAAGGAATCATTCCAATCTATCCAATTTAACTAGCTATGCAGACACCAGTTCCCCTAAACTTCTTCCCCCACTTTGAAAAACAGACTACAAAGAAAGCTAGCGCGCCTTGAGCAGTTTCATTCATTCCAGGAATAAGGAGGTATTGTAAGGAAGGCGCTTAGCCTTTTAGCCAGGACTCTTTTTTACCCTCTGGAGGGCACAAACCGTCTCTGCCTGCTAAGTAAATTCCATAAACTCAATCCTTCTCCTCACTGTTTCTACCCGGCCCATGAAAGCAGGAGCATCACAAAATACCCAGCCATTGTTTGGGCTTTGCCCACCTCCAGCCTAGTGACTAAATTAGTCCTGAATATTCATTGGAAGGACTGATGCTGAAGCTGAAGCTCCAATACTTTGGTCACCTGATGAGAAGAACTGGTTCACTGGAAGGGACACTGATGCTGGGAAAGGTTGAAGGCAGAAGGGGACGACAGAGGATGAGATGGTTGGATCGCTTCACCGACTGGATGGACAGGAGTTTGAGCAAGCCCCGGGAGTTGGTGAAGGACAGAGGCCTGGCGTTCTGTAGTCCATGGGATCGCATAGAGTCGGACACGACTGAGCGTCTAAACTGAACTGAGCTTAGTGACAAGCCCTCACTGAGTCGCAGGAAATCAGAGGTTGCACCGTAGAAACCTTCGGCTGTCGGCATAGGCCAAGCTGAATCCGCCCTCACGTGCCTGCAGGGGCCCAATGACCGAGACCCACGCTTTCCATACAGTCGCATGCGCTCACAGCGCCGGAGCTCGTGCGATGCCCCGCCCAGGCTGCACGGTGCGTTCGCGTTAATCCTCCCAAGAGGTCTCGGCCACTGGGGCTTCAGGTTCCTACCGAGCATTGTTTCCGAACTCGGCCTCGAGAGCGTGTCCTGATTGGCTTGCCCTGGAGGCGGGTTCAGGACTTATTTGAGACTAGGACCACTTCCTGAAGCTCCAGACAGGAAGTTATCAGATGTCTATGGTGTCCGGTGGAGAAAGTGCTGTCGGCTTTTTTGGGGACGGCGAGAGAGGACCGTGGGTCGGCTGGACTGGCCGTTTGGCCTCGCCGCAGCTAGGACCCCGTTTCCATAACAGCACCACGGCCCCGTCCTCCAGCCTAGACCCCGGCGCGGCTGCCCGGGGGATTTCTTCAGGCTCCTTGACACCGCTCCAAGGAGCACTTACCTGGGTTTTGCCTGGGCCTGCAGCCAGCGGACTGCCTCCCGGCTTCAGCTCTGCGGGCCACAGTAAGAAGTGCCCTTATCAACCCGCGCCCTGACCCCCTTCCTGAGCCATAGAGACCCTGGTCCAGAGCGACAGCCTTGGACCTGGGACTAGACGGATCCAAGACGCTCAGCCCCGGCCCCCCTCAAACGGGGCTCTGCATCGTCTCTGATATGTCACCCACCGTCTCCCACAAGGACAGCAGTCGGCAACGACGGCCAGGGACTTTCAACCACTCTCTAGATTTGAAGAGTGGTCCTCTGCCGCCGGGTTCCTGGGATGATAATCTTCCGGAGGTGGTGGGTGGGGAAGGGGACAAAGAAGCTCTTCTTCGGGATATCAGCACTGTTGATTTCTCAAAAACCCCACGGAGCTGCCGGGCGGAATTGAGCAGCATTTTGCTGTTGCTCTTTCTTTACGTACTTCAGGGCATTCCACTGGGCTTGGCGGGAAGCATCCCACTCATTTTGCAGAGCAAAAATGTTAGCTATACAGATCAAGCGTTCTTCAGTTTTGTCTTTTGGCCTTTCAGTCTCAAATTGCTCTGGGCCCCGTTGGTTGATGCGGTTTACTTTAAGAACTTTGGTCGTCGTAAATCTTGGCTTGTCCCAACACAGTATATATTGGGATTCTTCATGATATATCTGTCTACTCAAGTGGACCATTTGCTCGGAAATACAGATGGCCGAACCCCCGACGTGGTTGCTCTCACTGTGACTTTCTTTTTGTTTGAATTCCTGGCAGCCACCCAGGACATCGCTGTGGATGGTTGGGCGTTAACTATGTTATCCCGGGAAAACGTGGGTTATGCTTCTACTTGTAATTCAGTGGGCCAAACAGCCGGCTACTTTTTGGGCAATGTTTTGTTTTTGGCCCTTGAATCTGCCGACTTTTGTAACAAATACTTGCGGTTTGAGCCTCAACCCAGGGGAATCGTCACTCTTTCAGGTAGTGTATTTATTATGATGTTGGGTTTATTGTACGTTTATAAATCCTTTCGACAGTGTGTGCGACAGTGTGTGTTAGAACCGTTATTTAATGAACTGGAAATCATATTATGGGAGATGATCGGAGGTAAGTTATCTGTTCTGCTAACATGAGCTTCAGCCATAATGATTACATTAAAACAGTCATAATTGATCTGTATTCTGAAGTGAGCAGGGAAAGGCAACTCATCCAATAAACGTTGTGTAAGAGCAAACAAAACTCTGAGTCTAGGGATACTTTGGCGCTTGCATAATAATGGGTGCACATTTTTTAAAAGTCTGGCTGGTGTGAACACATGAACCCAGCCTGACTCTATAATTTTCCTTTTGTCTTTTGTTAGATTGAGATTTCTAGCTCCATGCTTTCTAGTCCATTCCTACCCTTATTGTTATACCAAGACCCTGTTTCTATCTCATCTAGTCTTCTGATGAATGGAACAGGGTTAATCCATTCAAACATTAGTGAGTGGGCTAAGTGACAGAGTTCAAAGGGCCTGTTGTGATTGAAGCCAATTCCAGCCCTCAAAAAGAACTTTTGAGAGTCAGGCTTTACATTTGCCCTTGTTGAATAAGATTTCGTGATGTGGGTAAGTAAATTTCCAGAAGCTACCAAACACCAGCTGAAAATGCAGTGAAGCAACAAAGTACCAAAAGATACAGGACAGCACATACAGTGTTCCAAATTCCTGAAGCACTGGTTTGTGGCATCTGATTTTGGGAAATGGTGCTGAAAGAAAGGTTGTGGCCAAATTAAAGGTTGTTGACCGAATTCTTAATTGCTACCAGTAAGAGTTTAAAGTTTGTCCTGTAGGTAATGGTTAATCCTATAGACTTCCCCTTCTTTCTACATGAGCATAACACATGGCCCTGTAATGTTTTCTGTTTTTTTGTTTTTCTTTTTGTTCTTTAACTTTCCTAAAAACTTAAACAGTGTAAAATTGCCATTATCAAGAATAACACTGGGACTATTAGTAATAGAGTTCTTAATTCTGGTAGTGATGATGAACTTAGGATGAATTTATGATTGTCTTTTGAAGTTTAAAAAGACAGTGGTAAAGTTTAAAAAGCTCAGTGGTAAAGAATCTGCCTACCAGTGCAGTAGATGAGTGTTCAGTCTCTGTATCAGGATGATCCCCTTGAGAAGGAAATGGCAACCCACTCCAGTATTCTTGCCTGGGAGTGGACAGAGGAGCCTGGCAGGCTACAGTCCATGGGGCATGAAAGAGTTGGACACGACTTAGTAAACAACAACAAGGTGAGTGGTAAGGGCATTTTAAGGGTTACAACATTCAGGGAAGGGAGGAAAGGATTCACAACTGTATTTCTGAAATCGTATACACCCCCTCCACATCCCTACACCTTGTCAGGGACCCCCTTTCTACTTCTTCAAACTGCTAGTGAGCCACTATTACTGAAAATATTAATAGTTATACTTTTCCTTAGTTGGTTTAAGACTGAAGATAGTTGAGTGATACTGCTATGCACCTAGCCAGATTTGTCTCTTAGTGTTCTGGGGTAGCACTCCTGCTCTATGGATAATTTTCTGCTCAGAAATACTTTGTGAATGCATCATATCAGCACCTTGTTGCTTTTTACATGTTTTGCTTTTTGTTTGTTATTGGACGGTTCATATCACCAAAAAGGGCTAATAGGATGATGTGTTCCTTATTATGGGAAAGCCTCAGTAGAGAAATCAAGATTGAAGAGGCTATGGAAGCTAAATTACTGAGTAAGTTAGAGCTTTCTTGTGTGTTAAACAAGTGACTCATACATACAGCATCCTTCCAGAGAATGCGGTTATCCGTTCAAGGACCATTATGGCTACATCCTCCCTCAGTCACAGCCGTACCCCTTTGGAAAGATCAGAAACATACCACTAGATTTTTATTTACACTGGTTTATTATTTTGAATAGCTGTGTTTTTTTTTTTTTAATTTGAACTGTGTTCTCTAGGAAACTATAAAAATAACTTACTTTTTAATTGAACTTTTATATCCGTAGTATATTGCTGTTTTGGGTTCAAGCATTTTAATAAGAGTTGAAGAATTCCTGCTTTTTTCGTTTTCTTTGTACAACTGTACATACCACATTTATAATTTTTTTTTTTTTTTTTTTTTGCGGGGGTGGGGGAACTTAGTATAACTAAGAAGAACCAGTGGCTTTGAGAAATTTAGCACAGAGAGAATCATGGAGGAAATACAGTCGCTCAGGTAATATAAGAGGCAAACACTGAGGTGACTGTTTAGAAAACAAGAAACTTTAAAAGAGGCGTAATTATTTTTTTTTTAATTCTGAGATATATTCTGTGATTAGAACTTTGTTTTGAGCTACACATACATAGGGATAGAATACAATCAGAAGGAACAGTTTTTACATCAAGAAAGTAATAATCTAAATAGTCAATTTAGAATGCAAGGATAGGATGAAAATATTTAATAGAATCCCTTAGAAAGAAAAACTTAATTATGCTGAGATTGCCTTTTGGTTCCTTCAGGAATACAGGACAGTCCTTAACCCACAGGTAACCTTCTTTTGGTCCTGCCCGTTGGTTTTTAAGGATCTTTAGTAGCAAAAAGAGACAACCTTTTAAGTTTCAAGAAATATGAGAGTAACCCAGAAGAACAAAGAGATTATAACATAAAGTTTTATGACTTGAAAAGATATATTTCAGTCCTTTCATTCTTACAGATGAGGAAACTGATAAGGAAACTTAACTGGCTAGAGATTTACTTATGGCTTAGATTTGCTAAGCCATAAGTGTTTGGTGTTTATTTGGTGTTTTTCCTTCAGTTGTCAGAAAGTTAGGAAAAACTTCAAGGAAGCTTCAAAACCTAAATATAAGATATGCTGATTGGGCTTTTCTACCAGAGAAATCAGCACTCTGACTGCTGATGTCTAAAAAAACACATCAGCATGCTCCCAGAATGCCAGATGCCCGGAAGTGACAGATTAAGGGGTTTTTGTTATTTTGTTTTTAAAGTGACCCACATCTTTTTATTTACTTAGCATTGACTCCCTTTTTGGTACTGGTCATATGACAGGTGTTATAATTTGATGACTAAAACCTGGCCATTCTCTGCCCACAAGTAATTTATAGTGGAGTTTTGCCAACTAAAATGACCTGGTGCAAGACTGTAGTTATTGGAGAGGACAATGATGACCTGAAAAACTCATGCCCTTTTAAAGGCAGGTAGGTAGCCTCAGGTCTGGGCTTCTCAGGAGGTGCTGGTGATAAAGAACCTGCCAGTGCAGGAGACACAGGAGACACAGATTCAATCCCTGGGTCAGGAAGATCTCCTGGAAAAGGAAATGGCAACCCACTCCAGTATTCTTGCCGGGAGAATTCCCAAGGACAAAGGAGCCGGGAGGGCTACAGTCCGTGGCATTGCAAAAGAGTCCAACATGACTTCGTAACTAAACAACAACTGGGGCAACAAGATTCAGGAGATATTAAATATTAAAAGCTGGAGACCATACTCCAGAATTTTAAAAAACAAAGCAAAGGAGAAATGGTACTATAAGCTTTCTTTGTCCAGTAAAGAACTGTGGAATTTTGTGGATGGGGTGCATAAAAGCCAGTTTACAAAATACACTGTAAACTAAAAATGCATTTGATTTTATTTGGTATATGTCTTATTTGGTATATGTTGAATTTCATTTCCAATTTCATTGAAATATATTTGGAGGCCAGTTGAATTAGCCTTTAGTATGTAAATGCATCAATAAAAGAATTATAGAACCTCACTAATTACAGTCTTCTACTTTCATTTATAGTGTTCCTAAAAACTCTTTAGTGGAGAAAGCAAAATAGACTTAATACAAGATACTCTCCTAGAAAATGAAAAATGAAACATATAAAACCCCTGATTTCATCTGTTCTTTTAAATACAATTTGGGATAAATCTTGCATTTTTCATGTTCTTTTCATTATTTTATATTTTTTACTGTGGAGTTTATATCTTACAATGTGTGTGTGTGTGTGTGTGTGTGTATATATATGTGCATGTGCATGCATGCCATGTTGCTTTAGTGTGTCTGACTCTTTGTGACTCTATGGACTGTAGCCCACCAGGCTTCTCTGTCCATGGGATTCTCTAGGCAAGAATACTGGAGTAGGTTGCCTTGGATCTCCCATACTCATATCTTGGTATGGGAGATCACAAATATGTATTTTATATGTCAGTGTATATGCTGAAATGTTTATTAAGGATAGGGTGCATATTCAGAAAACAAGATATTTGTTACCTTCTAGGATTTCTGTTCGGGGAAGGCAATGGCACCCCACCCCAGTACTCTTGCCTGGAAAATCCCATGGACGGAGGAGCCTGGTAGGCTCCAGTCCATGGGGTCGCTAAGAGTCGGACACGACTGAGCGACTTCACTTTCACTTTTCACTTTCATGCATTGGAGAAGGAAACGGCAACCCACTCTAGTGTTCTTGCTTGAAGAACCCCAGGGATGGGGCAGCCTGGTGGGCTGCCACCTCTGGGGAAGCACAGAGTCGGACACGACTGAAGCGACTTAGCAGCAGCAGCAGGATTTCTATTTCTTGGTTTGGTGTTAAGTAAGAAAAACTTTTTAAATTTCATTTTTTTCCCTTTACTTTTGAACATGATAGCTGAATTTCAGTTGTCATCAGTTAAAGCTATAGAATACATGATTTCAGCACATCTAAGGATTTCTTTCCTTTTAGATATTTTATATTGTCTTGTGTTTGAGACCTACATTTCTTTACTTTTAAAATTTTTATTGTATAGTTGATTTATAGTGTTGTGTTGAGACTTGCATTTCTTATTCCTAGCACAATCATAGAACTTTTGGTAGAACTTTTTCGCTTAAATTTCCCACTAGTTTTTATAAAAATTTAGTTTAAAATAATTATAGATTCACAGGAGGTTACAGAGAAATGTTTAGGGAAGTCCTGTGCACCCTTTCCCTAGCCCATATAACTATAGTACAGTATCAAAACCAAAGAATTGACATTGGTACAATCCATAGAGTTTATTCAGATTTCAACAGTTATACTCATTTATGTTTGTATTGTTGTATGCAGTTTTATCACATTTAAGCTTATGTAACCTCCAACACCACTATCAAAATACTCAGCTGTACCTTCTCCACAATATACTTTTCAGTTGTTTCTTTACAGCTATGCCCATTTCCTCCTCTCCATCCCTAATCCCTGTCAGCCCCTAATCTGTTTTCCATCTTTATAATTATGTTATTTCAGAAATGTTACATAAGTGAAATCATTTAGTGTATGTCCTTTGGTAATTGGCTCTTTTCACTTAGAATAATTTCTTTGAGGTTTTTCCAAGTTGTTACATGGATCAGTGATTGGTTCTGTCTTGTTGCTGAGACATATTCCATTTTTTTTTTTTTTTACATACTACACTTTGTTTTACCACTCATTTGTTGAAGGTTATTTGAGTAGTTTCTAGTTTTTTGATGATTATTAGGTGCAAATAAGTCTTCATTTCTCTCAGATAAGTGCCCAGGAATGCAAATGCTGGTTTATTTGTTAGTGCATTTTTAGTTTTGAAAGGAACTGACCAAATTTTTTTCTGGAGTGGCCGTATCATTTTCTCTCCTTACCAGCAATATATGAGCGATTCAGTTTCTCTGCATCCTTGCCAGTATTTCCTGTTATTATTTTTCATTTTAGCTATTCTCATGTACCCTGCATCTTCATGTGATAGTTTGGACTACTTACTGTCAACTGTTTTAAAAAGTCAGAATTCAGCTTTCATCTTACAAAAAGTGATTTTTGGGGTGTCAGGATATAGGTTGTACAAAAACTGAATGCAAGAGCCTCCTATCATAGCATCAGAGTAGAGATATATATGTATGTTTAATTAATATGGATTTTGTGCTTGACCTGAACATATTTTGAAACATGGAAAAGTAAAAGTGAAAGTTGTTTAGTTGTGTCCAACTCTTTGTGACCCCATGGACTATACAGTCCATGGAATTCTCCAGGCCAGAATACTGGAGTGGGTAGCCTTCTCCAGGGGATCTTCCCAACCCAGGGATTGCACTCAGGTCTCCCACATTGCAGGCAGATTCTTTTACCAACTGAGCCACAAGGGAAGCCCTTAAAACATGGAAAGAGTGGTTCATTTCCTTCTGTTCAGTGATACATGCTACAGAATTAGAGATGGGAGCATTGCATCTATTGGTCTCTAAGCTTCAGTTTTGCATCCTGGGCTGAGTTTAATGTTTTGGGACAATAGGGCTCTTGATAACCAGACAGCTGCTTAATCTGGTGCTTGATTGAAGAAACCATTTCTTCTACCCCAGAGGGGAACCTAACATTGCTGGAGTTAATGAAAAAGTATGTGATCTCAAACATGGCACCTCTCTAAGGGGTTAGGAAAACTAAAGGATTATGAAGATTTCAAAATTAGCTTTGTGTTTAGTCAATTTTTCCATTGCATGCTGTCTTTGAAAAATTCTAATCCTCAAATAAGATATACTATATTGTATAATCAAAACAGCATTTTCTGGGAGTGCTCTTTGGCATAGATGTTTTGAGAAAATGCTTAGGGGAGTGGTTTGTGACATAGAAGAAGGTTCTGTTTTTTGTTGAGACTTAGCTGGTGACCCAGGGCCAGATACGTAGTATTTCTATTTCAGTTTCTTCCATGGTGAAAGTGAGAGCAGTGGACTGATGATAGCCGTCTAAAGTCCCTTCATACTCTGACTTGTGAAGCAGAGAAAGCTGTGCTGAAAGCAAGATAAAAGGAAGGCCTGATGGTAATGTAAAACAGAAACTGAAAGTTTGTTTTCCTGCCACGGACTTCTGAAGGACTGAGGTTAATTCCCATACAGTGAGAGTTAGAGAGAAGCTCTTCTGATCCAAGGATGGTGGTTATCAGATTGTGCTTAATTTTTCTACCTTTTCTGATGGTGGAAGACAATGAACCTACACCACAGAGGATCTGGAGGCCTGGACCAAAGCCTTGAAGGTTTGCTCAAATATCTATGTTCCAGACTTCATAAGTGGAGTTAAAATAAGTACCTTTTCCCATGGGTCTGTCTGTTTGATCGGAAGAGAGCTTACTTGGAGTAGGTGTGTCTGAGCGTCTGGGTAGTATAATGGGACACATTCTTGTTTCAGAATCAGATCTGAATTTGAATCCCCCCTCTGGTACTTTCTGGTTCGTGATTCTCTTTCACTGAGTATAAAGTGGGAATAATAATGCTTGTCTTAGAGAGTGATTTTGAGACTTACTGCACTGTCCTGTGTTTTGCCTTGGCATAATTGACACTCAGGAGTTGACTGTTACATCCTTTTTGAATACTGGTGAATTGTTGCATAATCTTATCTGCAAACAATATTGAACCTGTTTAACTTGTTCTTACTAATTTTTTTTCTCTCTCTGCACTGGGATCAAAGAGTTTAAATTTAGATAAAGATTTTGTTCATTAAAACTGGGAGAATATACTAAACAAAAAATACTATACTAAAAAAATTTTTGCTGAAAGTAGTATATAGCTTAAAACTTTAAATTTTCACTTAACATTTTTATAAAGACCATTAATTGAAATTTCTGGTGACAGTGAAAGCTTTTTTCAGGGTTTCTTGAATTGCTAATTTAAATCAAATAATGAACAAGAACTTTACCAATGAGAATAAATATTATAGATGATATTCCATAAATGTTATTATTTGTCAATTTCACAGACGAAATTAAGAAGGCAAAAATAGTGAACATTAGCCTCACTTAATTATAAGAATAATCTTAAATTGTTGTTTATTGGTTTTGAACTAGATTTCAAAACTATGTTATTACAAACTACAAGTTATGTTTTGATGTTATTTTAATGAGCTTTAATCATAAGATACGTATTTATTAGTGCATTGGTGAGCTTCCATCTATGGGGTCGCACAGAGTCGGACACGACTGAAGCGACTTAGCAGCAGCAGCAGCAGCAAAGTGAATACCTTTGCATTTAGGAATCTCAGTTTTTCCTGTTTCTTGTTGTTCTTCTGATATCTAGAATTAATGACAGATTCTTCTCAACTTTTGATGGGGTTATGTCTAGTAAGCCCAGTATAAGTTGAAAATTTTTAAGTCTTAGCTTAGTCTTGCCTACCTTAAAAGTGCTCAGAACACTTACAATAGCCCACAGTGAGACAAAATCATCTAACACAAAGCCTGTCTTATAGCAGAGTGTTAAATATCATGTAATTACTGAAACTGTACTGAAAGTGAAAAACATAGTGGTTGTCTGGGTACAGAATGGTTGTGCATTTACCATTGTGATTGTGTAGCTGACTGGGAGCTGTAACTTTTGGGTGCTGCCCGACTTCACAGCAGAGGATTATAATGAATATTGCTAGCCTGGGAAAAGATCAAAGTTTGATGCAGTTTCTACTGAAGGCATATTGCTTTCACACTATCATAAAATTGAAAAATCTCAAGTGAGACCTTCATAAGTTGGAGTCCGTCTGTGTAAATTCCTGTTATGGAGAGAAGAATTCACCTCAGAATACAAATTTCCATGTATGTTTGAGAAGATTTAGCTTTTTTATTTGCATAATTTGAATAGCAGAGCCTAATTTTTGGTTACGCTTCTGGAGACTAAATAATTAGCCAATTCAAGTAGATTCATTTTTATTTTGTTAAGTGTATTGATTTAATTCTGGCTGTGCTGGGACTTTGTTGCTGCGCTGTCTAGTTGCAGTGAGCAGGGCTGCTCTCTAGTAGTGGTACGTGGGCTTCTCATTGCTGTGGCTTCTCTTGTTGCAGAGCACAGACTCGGGGGCATGTGCACGGCACTAGTTGTGATGCACGGGCTTAGTTGCCCCACTGCATGTGGAAGCTTCCCAGACCAGGGATTAAACCCATGTTCCCAGCATTGGTAGGCAGATTCTTAACCACTGGACCACTGGGAAGTCCTAGTAGATTCTTAATTCAACAATATTAAAAAAAACACAAACTTTATATAAGCAGTATGAAATAATGGAACCCAAATCAGAAGATTTAGGTTCTGCCTCTTATTGGGCCTATGGCAAAGATTTAAATATCCTGAGCTTTTCCTTGTCTCTCATAGTAATAATGCCTGTTTTGCTTGTCTCACATGTTGACTACAAAAATCAAATGAAATAGGGGGCTCACCTGATGGTCCAGTGGCTAAGACTCTATATTCCCAGTGCAGTGGGCCCAGGTTCGATCCCTGATCAGGGAACTAGATCCACATGCAGAACTAAGACCTGGTGCAGTCAAATAAATAAATACAAATATATATCATTTTTTAAAAAATCAAATGAAATAACATATAAGAAAGGATTATTTAAATACTAAGGTGAATTTGGTCTATACCGTGAGTTAAGTTGATCTATGATGCTGTCTGTCTTCATCATAAGTGAGTTTTAAACCGTAGCAGCTACCCTTTACCTCGCACAGCAGAGCAAGACTGAATAGAGGAAAACCCTGACTTAAGGAAGGTCTACCTTTTTTGGAAAAAGATGGCTAGACTTCATGAACAGTTAGTTGGTTGTGTTGCATTAGCAATAAACTAAAAAGCAAACACATGTAATACAATTCCAGAATGTTAGAGCTAGAAAACACCTGGGATTTTCTAGGCAAGTCTTCTTACTTTACAAATGCAGGAACTGAGAGAGAGTTATGCATTTTCATAGAGATAAAATAAGATGCATTCTCAGGGTAGTTAAGCAGATTCAGTTTTTAAAATGGGTTGTATGAAGTGCTGACTTCAAATGTAACTTCAGGTAATGTTTCAGCCTTCTCTCAGCCTGTTTCATCATCTGAAAATTGAGACTGGTGATAACGTCATCTATTGTGGTGTTGTAGTAAAGGGAATGATATGTGTAAAATGCTTAGCATATCTATAGCACATGGCATGCACTCAAGAAATAGTCCCTCTATTATTACTATTATTTTTAGCTATTATGCAGAATCTTCCAGAACATTATTCACTCTCTCTGCTTGTTTGAAATACTGGCCAGTGGCCCAGCTCTCTTCCACTGAAACAACCAAAAGAGTGTGTCATGTGTATGTATCACAGAATTGAAAGAGAATATTCTTAAACAGATTAAAAACAAAGTTTAAAAACAGAAGGCAGGAAATTTAATGTAAATGATCATGTTTGTTGTCTAAGTCATCAAATTTTAATAAAGAACTGAAATGATTTAGATGCTTAAGAATTTCTTATGACTGATAGATCTTATGGGATATGAAAAATCATCTCCTGCCGTTAAATAAAATGACACAATAGACTTTTATTTCATTTAACCCACTAAACCCTTTCCGTTTTCCTTGTTAAGTATCACTGTCTGTTCTGGGTCTGTGTAATGTCTTGTATCTGCTGTGCTTGGTCTGGTGCCAGTGACAAGCCCTATGCGTTGACTTTTTTTTTTTTTTTAACAGATTTTAGTTGAGAAAAAGTTGTGTACAGAATTATTTAGTATTAGTGAAGATACATTATTTCACCTGTTAATTATAGATGTAAAACATTTTAAATTTCAGATTTCCTTTTCTTCTGGGGAACTGTATTTTTGATAACAACAACTTTAGTTGCCTTTCTGAAAAAAGAGAACAAAGAAGTATCAGTAGGAAAAGAAGAAACTCAAGGGATCACAGATACTTACAAGCTGCTTTTTGCAATTGTAAAAATGCCCGCAGTTCTGACATTTTGCCTTCTGATTCTAACTGCAAAGGTAAGAGATTTATAAAGCAAATCCCCCATTCTGTTACAAGTACCAATATCCTGAAATACTTCTGTTGCCGTTTCATAAGTCCCTTTCCACTAATACTAGAATTTAACAATAATAACTAATATACTTTATTTACTAAATGTATTTAAACAGATGTGATGATATCAAATCAGACATAATTGCAAACTAAGCTAAATGTCTTAGGATCTTGAAAAAATTATGCCAATTTGAAGTACTTCTAGTCAATGTGAGTGTTTTTAATGAATGATATTAATGCTTAGAAGGGAAATGAATGCCATGAAAAACTAACAGCACTCTGCTGTTAAAATGAGTATGTACTTAATGTCAAAGGTATTGACATTACTTACTTAGAAAGTAATTTACAGATATGGAAATGAATATTAGAAGTCTATTTAAAAATCAGTTAAAACATTTAACATTTCAAAATGTTAAAAAGAAATATACCATCAAACAAATGGATGTTTTAGTGACAATTCTATATGTTTTCTCTATTAAGATATCTTAATTTTTTATAGTTCTAAAACATTTTAAAGAGATTATGCTAGAAGAAAGGTAAGTATACTTTGTTATAATGAACTGTTAGAATTATTACTCCTAAAATATAAAATTGGTTTTAGGATTTTTGGACTATATATTTAAACCTATCTACATAAACACTTTCACAGCTATATTTTGATAACACTAAAGTAAAAATTATAGTCTCATTGTTTTGAAATAGTGAGTTTTTCCTTTCTAGTGATAGGGAGGGTTGGGTTTTTGGAAATTTTAGGAGGTTTAAACTTAAGGTTCAACTTTAGAAAATGATAAAAGGTTCAATTCAGTTCAGTCGCTCAGTCGTGTCCAATTCTTTGTGACCCCGTGAACCGCAGCATGCCAGTTCTCCCTGTTCATCACCAACTCCCAGAGTCCACCCAAACCCATGTCCATTGAGTCGGTGATGCCATCTAACCATCTCATCCCCTTCTTCTCCTGCCCTCAATCTTTCCCAGCATCAGGGTCTTTCATATGAGTCACCTCTTTACATCAGGTGCCCAAAGTATTGGAGTTTCAGCTTCCAACATCAGTCCTTCCAGTGAACACCCAGGACTGATCTCCTTTAGGACTGACTGGTTGGATCTCCTTGCAGTCCAAGGGACTCTCAAGAGTCTTCTCCAAAACCACAGTTAAAAAGCATCAATTCTTCAGCACTCAGCTTTCTTTATAGTCCAACTCTCACATTCATACATGACCACTGGAAAAACCATAGCCTTGACTAGATGGACCTTTGTTGACAAAGTAATGTCTCTGCTTTTTAATATGCTGTCTAGGTTGGTCATAACTTTCCTTCCAAGGAGTAAGTGTCTTTTAATTTCAAAGGTTCAAGAAAGTTAATACTATTATAATGATATTATCTAATTACATCATTTAGACATAACCATTGGTAATATTTTTGGTATATTTCTGCTTTCCCCTATGTATGTATGTATATGCATGCACATGTATACACACACTTTACATGTATAAATATAATTAATGCATTAGCTGTAGTTAATGCTGCTGCTGCTGCTAAGTCACTTCAGTCGTGTCCGACTCTGTGCGACCCCATAGATGGCAGCCCACCAGGCTTCCCCGTCCCTGGGATTCTCTAGGCAAGAACACTGGAGTGGGTTGCCATTTCCTTCTCCAATGCATGAAAGTTAAAAGTGAAAGTGAAGTCTCTCAGTCCTGTCTGACTCTTAGCGACCCCATGGACTGCAGCCTACCAGGCTCCTCCATCCATGGGATTTTCCAGGCAAAAGTACTGGAGTTATCTTGTTATTGTCTTATTCCATATTCCTGTATCATTAATATTTGATAACATGCTTTTTAATAACTATAAATTATTACAGTATATAAATGTGCTATAATTTACTCATTTTTTCTATTATGGTATATTTAATTTGCCATGTGTTTTAGTTACAAAAATATACTAGTGAATATATTTGGATGTAATTCTTTGGTGTTCTGAATAGTTCCTTCCAGTAGATTCTTAGGTTCTTTCCTTCCAATAGATGCAGTGAGTATGATTGTGAAATTGCTTTCTAAAAGATTTTATAATTTATACTGTCACCAGCAATATATGAGTTGCTTCAAATACAGAGTCTAGAATTCCATGTTCCCCCTTTAAAGTAAACCTCATTAAAAGTAACATCTCTCCTAACTTTTAACATCATACATTAGTTTTCCCTACTTTTCAGTTTTATATAAGTGGAGTATCCAGTATGTTTTCTTATGTCTGGCTCTTGTACTCTTTTACTCAACATCATATTTATGTAATTTATCCATATTATTATTTATAGCAATAGTTTGTTCATCTTGTTGCTTATAATATTCCTTTGTAGGAATATACCACAATTTATTTATCCCATTTATCAGCAGCTGTTTAGGTTATTTCTACTTTGGGACCATTATAAATAGTGCTTCTGTGAACTTTTGTGTACGTTAGTTTTGGTGAATGTAGGTAAACATTTTTGTTGGGTAAATACCTAGGAGTAGAATTGCTGGGCCGTAAGAAATGCATAGTATATATGCATTTATATAAGAGATGCATAGTATGTATGCATTTATATAAGAGATGCATAGTATGTATGCATTTATATAAGAGATGCATAGTATGTATGCATTTATATAAGAGATGCATAGTATATATGCATTTATATAAGAGATGCATAGTATATACTATAAACAGTTTTGTGATTGTTCCAATTTTCCCTACCACAAGCACTGTTAGAGAGTTTTAGTCATTGCACAGCCTTGAAACCATAGTATTGTCTTTTCAATTTTAGCCTTTCTGGTGGGTATGTCATAGCATCTCATTATAATTTTTCATTTCCCAGATGGCTAAAGAAATTGAGCATCTTCTCATATGGTTATTAGCTATTTGAATATCCAGAGTTCGCCCTTTTTTTAAATTTGTAGAATTTTTATTTTTTATATATCCTGGATATGAGGGCTTTTGTTAGATATGTGTATTACAGATATCTCCTACACCACTTTTAAGTTATGAAGAGAAAGTATGAAATATCTTTGACTTTTAATTTTTTTGTGTGAAATTTGCTCTTTGGCTTCATTCTGAGAAGTTAAAGTATTTGAAATAATATTTAGCATTAAAATTTTTTTTATTTGTATATTTTCACTTACTGAAAATTTACTTGTATAATTGGAGGAATACCCATATGTTCATCCAAATTCTATAATTAATTGTTAATATTTAGCTCTACTTTTTTATTCTGTAAATTGTTATTTTACATATTTCTTATGAAGTATTTAATAGTAATTTGTACATATCATGCTGTTTTGTCCATAAATACTTGAAGTATGTAGTGTATCTCCTAAGAATAAGGACTTTGTCTTGCAAAGCCACAACTTGATAAAAAATCAGGAAGTTTAAATGGATACAATACCGTTTTCCTTTTAATAAATCATTTATTTTTTGCTATGCTGAGTCTTCATTGCTGCATGCAGGCTTTCTCTAGTTGCAGTGAGTGGGGGGCTGCTCCTCGTTGCAGGGCACTGGCTCCTCGTTGCAGGGCACTGGCTCCTCGTTGCAGTTGGTTCTCTTGTTGTGGAGCATGGGCTTCAGTAGTTGCAGCACACCAGCTCAGTGCTCGTGGCTCATGAGTTCTAAAGCACAGGCTCAGTAGTTGCAGTGCCTGGGCTCTAGTTGCTCCACAACATGTGCGATTTTCCCAGACCAAGAATTGAACCCGTGTCCCCTGCATGGGCAGGTAGATTCTTATCCACCACCACCAAGGAAGTCCAACACAATACCATTTTCTAGTCACAGTCCATATCCAGATTTCCCATTATCCCCCAGAGCAGCCTTTATAACTTAATTTTTTCCTGGTCATCAATCCAATTTAGGATCGCATACTGCGTTTAGTTGGTATGAGCTTTTCTTTGTTCTTCATGACCTGCTGTGCACACTTTTTTTTTTTTCTAAAGATTATTTATTTGTTTATATTTGGCTGTGCTGGGTCTTTTATGCTGCATGGGCTTTCCCTCTTTGCACCGAGTGAGGAAGCTGTGTTCTAGTTGGAGTACCCTGGTTTCTCATTTTGGTGGCTTCTCTTATTGAAACGCCTGGGCTCCAGGGTGCTGGGCTTCGGTATTGCAGAGCACAGGCTCAGTAGTTGTGGGGCTTAGTTGCTCTGTTGCATGTGGAGTCTTCCCAGACCAGGGATTGAACCAGTGTCCGCTGCATTGGCAGGGGGATAGAAGTCCAACCTGGACCTTTTAAAAAATATTTTTTTATTTTATTGGAGCATAATTGATTTATAATGTTGTATTAGTTTCAGGAGTACAGCAAAGTAATTCAGTTATACATATACATATATTCATTCTGTTTTAGATTCTGTTTTCATATAGGTTGTCAGAATTTTGAGTAGAGTTTCCTGTGCTATACAGTAGGTCATTGTTGGTTATCTGTCTATATAGTGGTGTATAGTGATCCAGACACTTTTAAAGAAGACAGGCCGGTTATTCTGTAGAAAGGCCTTCCGTTTATGTTTGTCTAATGTTTCTTCATGTTTAGGTCCATTCTGTGAATGTATGTGAGAAATAATACTGTGAACTTCAGGAAATTTTATCAGGAGCCATATCATATCCCTTTAACCATTAATTATTGTGTTAACCTTGATTACCTTGTTTAATACATTGCAAAATTACTATTTTTCCTTTTGTAATTAAAAATTCATTTATAGGAAAGTACTTTGAGACCATCTGAATATCTTGTTTCACCTCAAACTTTTACCCACTACAGTATTTTAGCATTCTTACTCTTTTTTTTGTAGTTGTTTTTAAGAATTAATCTAAGCATACTTTTTTTTTTTTACCCATCATTTAAATCAACCTCTTAGATGTGTTTTCTCAGAATTACTTTTGAAAAGCTAGATGACTTTTTGTTGTCAGTCAGAAATCATCAAAAATGTGTATGGTATGTGGCAATGATACTTCATTTTAACCAGATTTATTTGGAGTCAAGAGCTTTTCTTTTAAACTTAAAATATACAGAGCAATAAGTTTGGACTTGAACACTGTTTATTGGAAGGCAGAAATTTTTGAAATGGAAATTTAATTGTAATTAAAATTACAGTTCAAAGAGTGCTGAATTTTCACTTGTTTTCACTCCATATTTGTAAGTAGACCATAGAGCTAAGTATGCCTCCATAACTTGATTGTTGTACCAGATATGATACTTACTTCTAACTGGCATGAGTCGTTGATAAGACTGATGTTTCTAAATTACTTACGTATACTTGGAGGAAAATATTTCATAAGTCATAAATTAAAATATTTTTTTGTTTTTATATTGCAGATTGGTTTTTCAGCAGCAGATGCAGTAACAGGACTGAAATTGGTAGAAGAGGGAGTACCCAAAGAACATTTAGCCTTACTGGCAGTTCCAATGGTTCCTTTGCAAATAATATTGCCTCTGATTATCAGCAGATACACTGCAGGTCCCCAGCCACTAAACATATTTTACAAAGCCATGCCCTACAGGTAAAAATGAAATGAAACCTTACTAAATAAGAGAGGTTAAATGAGGAACAGTCATCAGTATCACTAATGTCTATGTATAGAGTATATATGGTAAAAGGCTTGAAAAACATCTTAACTTCTGTATCATTTATATGCACTCTCATCTCTTTTAAACTTCCTAACAGGTTTTAGATTCAGGCTGCTTTCATATGGTAGGCACACAGATTTCTGTTTCTGTTATTCTTTTTTAACCTAAAATAGAAGTCAACGCCACCTTTCTTTCTTATTCTGTAGATTATTGTTTGGATTAGAATATGCTCTACTGGTCTGGTGGACTCCTAAAGTAGAACATCAAGGGGGATTCCCTATATATTACTATATTGTAGTGCTGCTGAGTTATGCGTTACATCAGGTAAGCTTGCTGTGGTTTTTCCCAGGAAGTAAACTGTCTTGTGTAAAATAAAGATGTTTTTCAACAGTTGCCTTAAAATAATGATAATAAATTTTAAGATTTATGCATGAATCGGATACTGAAGAAATTAGTGAACTTTAAACCTTGTGGGTTTAAATATATATATACACACATACACACACATATATATATTCATTTGGCTGTCTTGGATCTTAGCTGTGGCACTTGAGATCTTCTCTAGTTGTGTGGGCTGCAGAGTGTGCAAGCTCAGTAGTAGTGGCACACGGACTTAGTTGCTCCACAGCATATGGGATCTTAGTTCCCTGACCAAGGATCGAGCCTTTGTTTTCATGCTCCTAAATGGAGGGTTAATTCTTGCTGCTTAAGCACTTTTTGCCTCTCAAGGAGATTTTCCTCTTCAGTTTGTCATGTAAATTTTTAATTATATATAAGAAAGTTATATACATATAATT
The DNA here is from genome assembly GCA_935064755.1 of Tragelaphus eurycerus. Classification (NCBI taxonomy): domain Eukaryota; kingdom Metazoa; phylum Chordata; class Mammalia; order Artiodactyla; family Bovidae; genus Tragelaphus; species Tragelaphus eurycerus. Next base: position 10,066,871 of record CAKXYN010000006.1, read on the forward strand.
ATATATTCATATTACCTTTGAATATTTGAGTGCTTACATGTATAATACATATATATATATACACACATATGATATATTTAGGTATAGTATAAATATGAAGTTTTGCTTATTACTGTCTGCATCCTTCACTGCCACCTCACTTGTCATTCTGAATTGTGCCTTCCTTGAATACATGTGATAGAATTAATCTCCTATTTTTTTAGGCCCTGATAGCATGATGTATGCACTTCCTCTTTTTACAGTCTTTGTTGCATTTAATTGTATTTATTTATTCCTGTTTTCCCAGCTTAGAATAAATTCTTCAAGGGCACAGAGGGACTGTATCTGATTGATCTTTGTATTACCATGACCATACTTAAAGCCTGGCCTTTAGCAGGGGCTCAATAAATATTTGTTGGTTTGAGTTTAATAAGAGTCATGAAAATTAATTTTCAGATTTATGCTTTTAATGTTCTTAATTTAGACCATATCTTTCTAAAGTTTAGTTGTCCTAAAGATGTTTTATGTTTTCCTTGTAGGTTACGTTGTACAGCATGTATGTTTCCATAATGGCTTTTAATGCGAAGGTTAGTGATCCACTTATTGGCGGAACATATATGACCCTTTTAAATACCGTGTCCAACCTGGGAGGAAACTGGCCTTCTACGGTAGCTCTTTGGCTGGTAGATCCCCTCACAGTAAAAGAGTGTGTAGGAGCATCAAACCAGAATTGCCGAACACCTGATGCTGTTGAGGTAAGTAAGTTGCAATTTTAGATAATAGTAAGCGAATATTAAGATACTAATTTCCTCATTTTGCCTCTAGACGTACTTCATCTTTTTAAAATCATATCTTCCCAGAGTCTCTAATAGGTTTTTCTTTCCCATCGTAACTGAGGGTATAACACACTCAAATCAGTAAAAGTAGCTCACTTGGAGTTCCTTCTCAGCAAGGAAGGAAGATCTCCTCTACCTTGTGTACCATTGTCCTATACAATAGAAATTTAATATTAGTACATGAAAATTTTATAATGATAGAAGAAGGGAAATTCCCCTGGCTTTCATGTTATAAATGGAGCTAAAACTGAGTGGTTAGTAGTTGGTTGGTAAATTATTTCAAAGTAACATTAACCCACTTCTAGAGTAAACTCATTGAAAATTTCTGCACACTTCCAAATATGAAAAGCTGTATCTTGAAAATGAATATTGTTTACAGCAAGAGCTGAAAATTGTTTTTAATACTCTTAGTAGCATTGGACAGATTAAGATACATTAACTTTGGAGAAGGAAATGGCAGCCCACTCCAATATTCTCACCTTGGAAATCCCATGGACAGAGGGGCCTGGCATGCTACAATCCGTGGGTCCAAGAGTTGAACATGACTTAGCGACTGAACAACAACAACAAAATTTTACTTAACATTGTGACATGAGCATGACCCTGTATCCTTAAATACTCCTTGCTGGTACTGCTGCTATGTCGCTTCAGTTGTGTCCGACTCTGTGCTACCCCATAGATGGCAGCCCACCAGGCTCCCCCGTCCCTGGGATTCTCCAGGCAAGAACACTGGAGCAGGTTGCCATTTCCTTCTCCAATGCATGAAAGTGAAAAGTGAAAGTGAAGTCGCTCAGTCGTGTCTGACTCTTAGCGACCCCATGGTCTGCAGCCTACCAGGCTCCTCTGTCCATGGGATTTTCCAGGCAAGAGTACTGGAGTGGGGTGCCATCGCCTTCTCCAATTTATGAAAGTGAAAAGTGAAAGTGAAGTTGCTCAGTCGTGTCCGACTCTTAGCGACCCCATGGTCTGCAGCCTACCAGGCTCCTCCATCCATGGGATTTTCCAGGCAAGAGTACTGGAGTGGGGTGCCATTGCCTTCTCTGAAATACTTCTTGAGTGCATACCTTTTTTCTTTTTATAGTTGTTTTATTTAAATTAGGATCCATATAAGTTCCCTTTACTGTGTTTTATTATTTTGCCTGTTACAACAGTTCCTCTCTTTTTTGGGGGTAGTAATAAAAAATATATCTAATATTAAAAAAAAATACATTAACTAGTTTTGTCGCTTGAATGAAATGTTTGAGCACAAAAATGTTTTGATTAATCCTTTAAATCACAAAGTAAAAACGTATAAAGTGCTGAATACTTCCGTTTTGAAATTGTGGAGTATTTATTATAATTTTATTTTTACAGCTTTGCAAAAAACTCGGTGGCTCGTGTGTTACTGCACTGGATGGTTATTATGTGGAATCTGTTATTTGTGTTTTGATTGGATTTGGTTGGTGGTTCTTTCTTGGTCCAAAACTTAAAAAATTACAGGATGAAGGACCATCTTCATGGAAATGCAAAAGAGACAAGTAATGCATTCACTACTGGACATTCTAGGAAGATAACTCTAGTTTTAACTCAGAGAGTTATGATAATCAGTGTACAGGAGTATAAAATATTATTTTAAACAGGAAACTATTAATATAAAATGCCAAATGGTTAAAAATATAGAAACCTCTCTGTATATTTAAATATACTTTTTCCTTACCTTGTCAATGTATTTAAAGTTTACTTAAGTTCAGGGAATTGGTACTAAAATAACTTTTCTGGTCTTGTTATTTGATTTATAGATCTTTTTAATTTACTGACCAAAGCATGTTTTAAGCTGCAGTGCAGTAGTCATGGGTGATAACCATGCAGTCAAGTATTGTTATCAGTACTTATCATTGAGCTATGTTAAAATTTTTGGTAAAATATGATAAGTGGACATAGCTTGCTATTCATGTACTATCCACAACTAGTCTGGCCTTGTCAGTTAAATTTTATTTTGAATTGCAGATTGGTTAAATTTTATGTGGAATTTGCTGAGATGAGAATGTAAACTACTGAAATACCATTTTAGTTGTTATTTTCTGACTGTAACCACATTGTGCTAATGAATCTGTGTTAAAGACTATTTTAAATGTATTTCCTGCTTTTGTAAACATTAAAGATTTATAAGAAGATTATTCAAACTATTTTTTATAAAATGAAAGCTATGACTTCTAATTTATTGATTCCCCTTCTCCTCCCCCTTTTTGGAAGCTATCTTGATTCCTTTTTAACTCTTATCCCAAAGCATACATATGTTTTTTGTCATAAGTACTTCATGGCACATGGACAGCTCACAAGGGCATCGAATTTGATGTTGTATGTATGTTCGTGGCAGAGTTTTGAAAATAAAAATTAAATGTTTTTCTTCAAATAGTTTGTTTTTGTTATTGATAGAAAAAAAACAGTAAAGCTTACTGATTAAATAAAATTTAAATTAATAATACTGTAGTTTTAGAAACTAATGTTTTGAAGAGAGAGACAAAGACATTTTGTGCCTTTGACACGTTATGTACTGGAAAAGGTTTCTTAATTAAGCACTTTACTAATGAGAAAAGATCTCACAGTTGCTTTATACCAAATCAGGTACTAATTTTTACTTATTAAAGCACAGCCTTCTGTTTGTAAACTGCAGTTTCCAATGGAGAAGTGCTTTCCCAGGAGAATTAAGGTTTTGAGTACTTTAGCAATTTCCAGCATATTATGTGTACCTGGTGATAAGGTTCTATGCATGTTTTGTGTTGTATGGTACTTTGACTCTTTAGAGAGTACATAAATCTTTCAAAAGTTTGAGAAAAGGAGATAGTAAGTTGACTCTTACTTAATAACTATTATCTTTGTGGGAAAATGCATACTAATGTTTGATTGTGTTAATTTAATGACATAGATTGAGTTTTAGGGTGGGATTAAATAATGGAGGAGAAAATGGGTGGGAGAAAATGGCATCTGAAGCATCTGAAGAAACATAGAGGCACTGGCTTCTAGAACTCATGCATTGACACTGTGTTGGGCATTGATGTCAGATCCTGAAGAATCACCTGAAAAATCATCCTAGAAATACACCAAATGATAGACTACAGTACTTTATCTCATGGGTTTTTCATTGTCATGTATTATAATCAAAATATTTACTTGAATAAAGAAAACCCACTTAATCCCCATGTGAAATTTATTTTGATTTTTAACTTTTGGATTAAGACACATCGCCATAATTACCTTTATTTTTTCCCCATATTGTTACAAATTATACATAAACGTACTTTAGGTTTATAGATCGTTAGGACTTAAAGTGTATTTTAAGCCTTAGCTATAAGGTGAAAGCCATTCTTTGCCTTTGCCTTCAATAAATGAACTCATGCTTTGAGTTATAGTCATTTGGGTATTTGGATACATGCTTGTAATATATGTCAGAAATGACTTGTTTATACACTGATCACTGATGACATTTTATAAATGATCGACCTGAATGTGAGAATCTGTTTGTTGTAAATCTACTAGAAAATACTGCCTATTTTTGTGTAAAAATGTTTTTCCTTATATTAATAGATATATACTAATGGATTAATATATTAATAGATATTAATAGATCCTGATGAACTCTATCCTTAAGTATGAACATTAACTCCTTCAGTTAATTATATATTTCAGTTGAGTTCAGTTCAGTCGCTCATTTGTGTCCGACTCTTTGCAACCCTGTGGTCGGCAGCACTCCAGGCTTACCTATCTATCACCAACTCCCAGAGCTTACTCAAACTCATATCTTGAATGGTTGATGCCATCCAACCATCTTATAATCTGTTGTCCCCTTCTCCTCCCACCTTCAATCTTTCCCAGCATCAGTCTTTTCTAGTGTCAGTTCTTCGCATCAGGTAGCCAAAGTATTGGAGTTTCAGCTTCAGTATTAATCCTTCCAATGAATTATATATTTACTGGCTAATATTGGATATCAGTATCAGTTCGGTTGCTCAGTCGTGTTTGACTCTTTGTGACCCCATGAATCGCAGCATGTCAGGCTTCCCTGTCCATCACCAATTCCCGGAGTCCACCCAAACCCATGTCCATTGAGGCGGTGATGCCATCCAACCATCTCATCCTCTGCGTCCCCTTCTCCTCCTACCCTCAATCTTTCCCAGCATCAGGGTCTTTTCAAATGAGTCACCTGTTCGCATCACATGGCCAAAGTATTGGAGCTTCGCCTTCAACATCAGTCCTTCCAATAAACACCCAAGACTTTAAGATAGACTGGTTGGATCTCCTTGCTCTCCGAGGGACTCTCAAGAGTCTTCTCCAACACTACAGTTCAAAAGCATCAATTCTTTGGTGCTCAGCTTTCTTTATAGTCCAACTCTCCCATCCATACATGACCACTGGAAAAACCATAGCCTTGGCTAGACAGACCTTTGATGACAAAGTGATGTCTCTGCTTTTAAATATGCTGTCTAGGTTGGTCATAACTTTCCTTCCAAGGACCAAGCATCTTTTAATTTCATGGCTGCAACCACCATCTGCAGTGATTTTGGAGGCCCCAAAAATAAAGTCTGACACTGTTTCCACTGTTTCCCCATCTATTTCCCATGAAGCGATGGGACCAGATGCCATGATCTTCATTTTCTGAATGTTGAGATTTAAGCCAACTTTTTCACTCTCTTTCACTTTCATCAAGAGGCTCTTTAGTTCCTCTTTGGTTTCTGCCATAAGGGTGGTGTCATCTGCATATCTGAGGTTATTGATATTTCTCCTGGCAATCTTGATTCCAGCTTGTGCTTCTTCCAGCCCAGAGTTTCTCATGATGTACTCTGCATATAAGTTAAATAAGCAGGGTGACAATATACAGCCTTGACATACTCCTTTTCCTATTTGGAACCAGTCTGTTGTTCCATGTCCAGTTCTAACTCTTGCTTCCTGACCTGCATATAGGTTTCTCAAGAGGCAGGTGAGGTGGTCTGGTATTCCCATCTCTTTCAGGATTTTCCACAGTTTATTGTGATCCACATAGTGAAAGTCTTTGGCATAGTCAATGAAGCAGAAATAGATGTTTTCCTAGAACTCTCTTCTTTTTTCCGTGATCCAGCAGATGTTGGCAATTTGACCTCTAGTTCCTCTGCCTTATCTAAAACCAGCTTGAACATCAGGAAGTTCACGGTTCACATATTGCTGAAGCCTGGCTTGGAGAATTTTGAGCATTACTTTACTAGCGTGTGAGATGAGTGCAATTGTGCAGTAGTTTGAGCATTCTTTGGCATTGCCTTTCTTTGGGATTGGAATGAAAACTGACCTTTTCCAGTCCTGTGGCCACTGCTGAGTTTTCCAAATTTGCTGGCATATTGAGTACAGCACTTTCACAGCACCATCTTTCAGGATTTGAAATAGCTCAACTGGAATTCCATCACCACTAGCTTTGTTCGTAGTGATGCTTTCTAAGGCCCACTTGACTTCACATTCCAAGATGTCTGGCTCTAGGTCAGTGATCACACCATCGTGATTATCTGGGTCTTGAAGATCCTTTTTATACAGTTCTTCTGTGTATTCTTGCCACCTCTTTTTAATGTCTTCTGCTTCTGTTGGGTCCATACCATTTCTGTCCTTTATCGAGCCGATCTTTACATGAAATGTTCCTTGGTATCTCTAATTTTCTTCATGAGATTTCTAATCTTTCCCATTCTGTTGTTTTCCTTTATTTCTTTGCCACTGATCTCTGAAGAAGGCTTTCTTATCTCTTCCTGCTATTCTCTGGAACTCTGCATTCAGATGCTTATATCTTTCCTTTTTTCCTTTGCTTTTCACTTCTCTTCTTTTCACAGCTATTTATAAGGCCTCCTCAGACATCCATTTTGCTTTTTTACATTTCTTTTCCATGGGGATGGTCTTGATCCCTGTCTCCTGTACAGTGTCACAAACCTCCGTCCATAGTTCATCAGGCACTCTGTCTATCAGATCTAGTCCCTTAAATCTATTTCTCACTTCCACTGTATAATCATAAGGGATTATCAGATCAGTCGCTCAGTCGTGTCCAACTCTTTGCGACCCTAAGAATCACAGGACGCCAGGCCTCCCTTTCGATCACCAACTCCCGGAGTTCACTCAGACTCATGTCCATCAAGTAAGTGATGCCATCCAGCCATCTATCCTCTGTCGTCCCCTTCTCCTCCTGCCCCCAATCCCTCCCAGCATCAGAGTCTTTTCCAGTGAGTCAACTTTTTGCATGCAGTGGCCAAAGTACTGGAGTTTCAGCTTTAGCATCATTCCTTCCAAAGAAATCCCAGGGCTGATCTCCTTCAGAATGGACTGGCTGGATCTCTTTGCAGTCCAAGGGACTCCCAAGAGCCTTCTCCAACACCACAGTTCAAAAGCATCAATTCTTCGGTGCTCAGCCTTCTTCATAGTCCAACTCTCACATCCATACATGACCACAGGAAAAACCATAGCCTTGACTAGATGGAATTTTGTTGGCAAAGTAATGTCTCTGCTTTTTAATGTGCTCTCTAGGTTGGTCATAACTTTCCTTCCAAGGAGTGAGTGCCTTTTAATTTCCTGGCTGCAATCACCATCTGCAGTGATTTTGGAGCCCAGAAAAATAAAATCTGACACTGTTTCCACTGTTTCCCCATCTATTTCCCATGAAGTGATGGGACCGGATGCCATGATCTTCGTTTTCTGATTGTCGAACTTTAAGCCAGCTTTTTCACTCTCCTCTTTCACTTGGATATAAATACATATATATGTATATAAATACTACATACACATCCGTTTGCACATTGGTTGCAACATGTTTGAATCAAAGATAAGTTTAAAAAGTTCTTATAAGATTAGCTAAGACTAAAACTAAAAACTTCCTCCTTTGTAAATATTTTAATTTTACCTCATTAATCATAACACTTTGTTTAATACCTAAAACAGATTTCTCTATTTTAAAAATATTAACCCTTTGAGAGAATTCCCTGGTGGTCCCCTAGTTAGGTCTCTGCACTTTCCCTGCTGAGGCCCTGGACACAATCCGTGTTACGGGACTAAGATCCTGTCAGCTGCTCGGCCCCCCCCCCAAAAAGTTAAACTTTTGAGAGCCAAGCCTATTGTTTGATTTCATCCTTTTATGACAAGTGTTTATATCCTAAATAGGTGACAGTGGGACCTTGAAACTCCTGTACTGCTTGCAAAACTCTGGATATGTGATTTTTAATTTTTCTAGAGAGAGTTCTTATTAAAATTGTAAATGGTCTGTGATCCAAAAAATGTTAAAGCCATGTCTATTAAATATGGGCTATACTATGAATTTTTAACATATATTTGAGATAATAGTTGTAAAACTAATTGTGTGAAGCATTCTGAAAGTGAAAGTGAAGTAGCTCAGTCATGTCCAACTCTTTGCGACCCCATCGACTGTAGCCCACCAGGTTCCTCTGTCCCAGGGATTTCCCAGGCAAGAATACTGGAGTGGATTGCCATTTCCTTCTGCAGGGGATTTTCCTGCCCCAGGGATTGAATCCAGGTCCCCAGCATTGTGGGAAGATGATTTACCGTCTGAGCTACCAGGGAAGCCCAAAGCATTCTGAGGATAATGTTAAAAGAAAAATCTGTGATGAAAATGTCAGCTACAAATTGGCACTTACCAAGAACATTGCCAATGACTGAACAACAAAGGCATTTGCCATCTGCCTGTACAGAGATTGAACCTCCTGCTGCTATAGCCGTTGACCTTCAACAACCCTTGAGGGAGTTCAGGGTGGAATGAAGCACTGTGTGCTCCAGGGAATCTAATGGCAAGGGTCTTTAGATAGTTGGATGTTTTTAGGAACAGATTTTATGATCTCAATCCTTTCATCTGCCCATAACTAGAGAAGCAGTAAATCCCTGCAGGGTGACATCAGATCCTCATGACTGAAAAACATTTTGTAAAATGAGTGTTTAATGGTATTGAACTCCCCCTTCACCATAACCTTATAGGTTGACCTCCCGCCACTGCTGCTTTGGAGTAGTCTCTCAGAGCTATCTGAGATGCTGCCTCCTGAGCTGTAGTCCTCATTTTGCGCCAAATAAGATTCAACTCTCAAGGTGAGTATCTTTTTTAGATGCACAAAAACTAGAAAATCTCTGTATAGTAGTGAACAAGAATCTTGAAGGGATTAGAGCAGACAAGATACTACTGGTAGAAGAAGGACCTTAGAGTGGATGGGATTCCACAAAAGACATGTGGAATTAGTCATGTAATCCTTTTTTCCTGTAAACAAACAATTTTGCCTTGTTAACAGAAATCCCAAAAAAGTATGTTATTTTATTTTATATTAAATGGTTGAGATCTTTATTTAATATAAGACCAGACTTGTCTTTGTGTTTTGGGGCTCATGTCTTTTCACATATTTGAAAAAATGAGTAATACTATATGTCTGCTGCTGCAGCTAAGTTGCTTCAGTCATGTCTGACTCTGTGCGACACCATAGACGGCAGCCCACCAGGCTCCCCCATCCCTGGGATTCTCCAAGCAAGAACACTGGAGTGGGTTGCCATTTCCTCCTCCAATGCATGAAAGTGAAAAGTGAAAGTGAAGTCACTCAGTTGTATCCAACTCTTAGCGACCCCATGGTTTGCAGCCTACCAGGCTCCTCCATCCATGGGATTTTCCAGGCAAGAGTACTGGAGTGGAGTGCCATTGCCTTCTCCGATATTATATGTCAGACCGTGCTAAAAAAAAAAATAAATAAATAAACCAACGTCTTCAACATTCTATGAAGATTTCCAAAATGTGTTTCAGTTCAGTTCAGTCACTCAGTCTTGCCCGACTCTGTGACTACACGAACTGCAGCATTCCAGGTTACCTGTCCTTCACCAATTCCCAGAGCTTGTTCAGACTTCTGTCCATTGAGTCAGTGATGCCATCCAGCCATCTCATCCTGTCTCATCCCCTTTTCCTCTTGCCCCCAATCCCTCCCAGCATCAGAGTCTTTTCCAATAAGTCAATTCTTCGCATGAAGTGGCCAAAGTATTGGAGTTTCAGCTTTAGCATCAGTCAGAACAACCAGGACTGATCTCCTTTAGAATGGACTGGTTGGATCTCCTTGCAGTCCAAGGGACTCTCAAGAGTCTTCTCCAACACCACAGTCCAAAAGCATCAATTCTTCGGCACTCAGCTTTCTTCACAGTCCAACTCTCACATCCATACATGACCACTGGAAAAACCATAGCCTTGACTAGATGGAACTTTGTTGGCAAAGTCATGTCTCTGCTTTTTAATGTGCTATCTAAGTTGTTCATACCTTTCCTACCAAGGAGTAAGTGTCTTTTAATTTCCTGGCTGCAATCAATATCTGCACTGATTTTGGAGCCCCCAAAAATAAAGTCTGACACTGTTTCCACTGTTTCCCCATCTATTTGCCATGAAGTGATGGGAATAGATGCCATGATCTTAATTTTCTGAATGTTGAGCTTTAAGCCAACTTTTTCACTCTCCTCTTTCACTTTCATCAAGAGGCTCTAGTTCTTTGGTTTCTGCTGTAAGGATGGTGTCATCTGCATATCTGAGGTTATTAATATTTCTCCTGGCAATCTTGATTCCAGCTTGTGCTTCTTCCAGCCCAGAGTTTCTCATGATGTACTCTGCATATAAGTTAAATAAGCAGAGTGACAATATACAGCCTTGACGTACTCCTTTTCCTATCTGGAACCATTCTGTTCCATGTCCAGGTCTAACTGTTGCTTCCTGACTTGCATACAGATTTCTCAAGAGGCAGATCAGGTGGTCTGGTATTTCCATCTCTTTCAGAATTTCCCCCAGTTTATTGATATCCAACAGTCAAAGGCTTTGGCATAGTCAATAAAACAGAAATAGATGTTTTTCTGGAACTCTCTTGCTTTTTCCATGATCCAGCGGATGTTGGTAATTTGATCTCTGGTTCCTCTGCCTTTTCTAAAACCAGCTTGAACATCAGGAAGTTCACGGTTCACATATTGCTGAAGCCTGGCTTGGAGAATTTTGAGCATTACTTAACTAGTCTGTGAGATGAATTCAATTGTGTGGTAGTTTGAGCATTCTTTGGCATTGCCTTTCTTTGGGATTGGAATGAAAACTGACCTTTTCCAGTCCTGTTGCCACTGCTGAGTTTTCCAAATTTGCTGGCATATTGAGTACAGCACTTTCACAGCATCACCTTTCAGGAATTGAAATAGCTCAACTAGAATTCCATCACCTCCACTAGCTTTGTTCGTAGTGATGCTTTCTAAGGCCCACTTGACTTCACATTCCAGGATGTCTGACTCTAGATCAGTGATCACACTATCGTGATTATCTGGGTCTTGAAGATCCTTTTTATGCAGTTCTTCTGTGTATTCTTGCCACCTCTTCTTAATGTCTTCTGCTTCTGTTAGATCCATACCATTTCTGTCCTTTATCGAGCCCATCTTTACATGAAATGTTCCCTTTGTATCTCTAATTTTCTTCACGAGATCTCTAGTCTTTCCCATTCTGTTGTTTTCCTCTATTTCTTTGCATTGATCTCTGAGGAAGGCTTTCTTATCTCTCCTTGCTATTCTTTGGAACTCTGCATTCAGATGCTTATATCTTTCCTTTTCTCCTTTGCTTTTTGCTTCTCTTCATTTCACAACTATTTATAAGGCCTCCTCAGACAGCCATTTTGCTTTTTTTTGCATTTCTTTTCCATGGGGATGGTCTTGATCCCTGTCTCCTGTCCAATGTCACGAACCTCCGTCCATGGTTCATCAGGCACTCTATCAGATCTAGGCCCATAAATCTATTTCTCACTTCCACTGTATAATCATAATGGATTTCATTTAGGTCATACCTGAATGGTCTAGTGGTTTTCCCTACTTTCTTCAATTTAAGTCTGAATTGGGCAATAAGGAGTTCATGATGTGAGCCACAGTCAGCTCCCGGTCTTGTTTTTGCTGACTCTATAGAGCTTCTCCATCTTTGGCTGCAAAGAATTTTTTCAAGATAGCAAAGTTTGATACTTTCAGCTAAATTTCTAAGAGTCCTTTTGCAGTATTAACCAGGAGATGAAATCCACCAACCCTCAAATTAAACTCCTTAAGGACAAATTCTGAAAGAGATGGGAATACCAGACCACCTGACCTGCCTCCTGAGAAATCTGTATGCAGGTCAAGAAGCAACAGTTAGAACTGGACATGAAACAACAGACTGGTTCCAAATAGGAAAAGGAGTATGTCAAGGCTGTATATTGTCACCATGCTTATTTAACTTATATGCTGAGTACATCATGAGAAATGCTGGGCTGGAGGAAGCAGAAGCTCACATCAAGAATTCTGGGAGAAATGTCAATAACTTCAGATAAGCAGATGACACCACTCTTACGGCAGAAAGTGAAGAGGAACTAAAGAGCCTCTTGATGATAGTGAAAGAGGAGAGTGCAAAAGTTGGCTTAAAGCTCAACATTCAGAAAATGAAGATCATGGCATTTGGTCCCATCACTTCATAGCAAACAGATGGGGAAACAGTGGAAACAGTGTCAGACTTTTTTTTCTGGGCTCCAAAATCGCTGCAGGTGGTGCTTGCAGCCAGGAAATTAAAAGACGCCTACTCCTTGGAAGGAAAGTTATGACCAACCTAGACAGCATATTAAAAAGCAGAGACATTACTCTGTCAACAAAGGTCCATCTAGTAAAGGCTATGGTTTTGCCAGTGGTCATGTATGGATGTGAGAGTTGGACTATAAAGGAAGCTGAGCACCGAAGAATTGATGCTTTTGAACTGTGGTGTTGGAGAAGACTCTTGAGAGTCCCTCAGACTGCAAGGCGATCCAACCAGTCCATTGTAAAGGAGATCAGTCCTGGGTGTTCATTGGTAGGACTGATTTTGAAGCTGAAACTCCAGTACTTCGGCCACTCATGCGAAGAGGTGACTCATTTGAAAAGACCCTCATTCTGAGAAAGATTGAGGGCAGGAGAAGGGGACGCAGAGGATGAGATGGTTGGATGGCATCACCGACTCAATGGTCATGGGTTTGGGTGGACTCCGGGAGTTGATGATGAACAGGGAAAACTGGCATGCTGCAGTTCATGGGTTCGCAAAGAGTCGGACACAACTGAGCAACTGAACTGAACGGAATTTGATAGTGTTAATTTTATAATGTAAGTACTATTTAGTCTGAGATGGAGATCCATTCCATTTTTTACCTGTTAAAAACTGCTATTGGAGTCTATTAGAGTCTTCATTTTAGTCCTCTTAATTGTTAGCAAGGTAGAATGGGCATGGAGATTAGTTCTCCATGCTAATAGTCCTTCCTGGAATTCTGTTTTGGTAGAAGCAAGTCCTATATCAGAGCAGAATTGTTAATGTACATGACTCATGTCCTCTCCTTTGAACTAAGAGAAACTTTGTTGGATATTGTTTTTAAGGAGATCTGTCTGTTTTATTTTTTTAACCTTCAGGGGGCCAGGCATTTTTATTTGGAGAAAATAGTTTTACGTAGCAGAATGAAAATTTTATTTATTTAAATTAATTGATTTTATTTGTTCATCATTCATTTTATTTTTTGGCCACACTGTGCAGCTTGTGGTATCTTAGTTCCCTGACCAGGGATCAAACAGACTCCCCCTGCAGTGGAAGCATGGAGTTTTAATCACTGGACCACCAGGGAAATCCCAGAATGAAAATTTTATGATTAATTATAGTTCTTCTTTTTAAAAAATGTTCAAAAGATCATCTTAATATATCAGCAGTATTAACTTGCATAATTTATAAGAAGTCTTGAAGCACTGAGGAAAAGTTTGCTAAATTTTAATAGTTTTCTATTATCAATATAGGTATAACTTTTTATAATAATTTTGTGTGAAGAATAATAATTAAATAGCATGTTTGAAATAAGGATTTTGGTATAATTCTTAGGGAGTTATCCTAAGTATCTAAAATTTAGCACCTTAATTTCAATAAATAAGTCAATATTATAAAGTTTTTATTCTATATTAAAATTATTATTCTAAATTAATAATTATTATTTCAACTAAATTGAATCACTGTTATAGAATATGAGTATTAAAGGCTAGTCTTAATTTCATCAAAGTGACTTTTAAGTGTTGGGCAAAGTTTGCTTTTTAATAGCCTTATACTTAATGAAATTTAAACTTTTTATCACAAGCAACTATACAATTAGGAAAATATAAAATGGGACAAAATTTTGATATTTTAGAAAGTGAAACATATCCCATAAATTGCTAGAGTACCATTGTCAAGTTATATTGATTAATCTGTATGTATTGTCCTCTGATAGTGCCTTTGCAAGGCTTAGTGTAAAACTGAAAAAATTAATCAATTTTGAAAGCCACCATTGTTGAGGTTAATCACTGCACTTGTGTACAGTTTTGAGTCAAAAATGCACAGTCAAAAATCATTTTAATTATCATCTTTGGAAGATCTAGCATTAGTTTTGATAGCTTAGCATTATTTAAGTACATGTGAAACATTTATTTGGCTTATTTATTAAAAGAGGTGCATTAAAGTTTGATATTTGTGCAGTTATTTAAGTATAGTAGATTTGAAATAAATTCTCCATATTTTTATTTAAAGAATGATTTAATGCTCAGAATGATTGCTTAATGATCTCTAAAATATAAAACAATGAAAGATTGCTTTCATTTTTATTAAGTATTAGCTAAGTTTACCTTTTCTTGAAGAATTTTCCACAGTTTATTGTGATCCACACAGTCTAAGGATTTGGCATAGTCAATAAAGCAGCAATAGATGTTTTTCTGGAACTCTCTTGCTTTTTCCATGATCCAGTGCTTTGGTTCCTCTGCCTTTTCTAAAACCAGCTCAAACATCTGGAAGTTCACGGTTCACATATTGCTGAAGCCTGGCTTGGAGAATTTTGAGCATTACTTTACTAGCGTATGAGATGAGTCCAATTGTGTGATAGCTTGAGCATTCTTTGGCATTGCCTTTCTTTGGGATTTGAATAAAAACTGACCTTTTCCAGTCCTGTGGCCACTACTGAGTTTTCCAAATTTGCTGGCATATTGAATGCAGCACTTTCATAGCATCATCTTCCAGTATTTGAAATAGCTCAACTGGAATTCCATCACGTCCACTAGCTTTGTTCGTAGTGATGCTTTCTAAGGTCCACTTGACTTCACATTCCAGGATGTCTGGCTCTAGGTGAGTGATCATACCATTGTGATTATCTGGGTCGTGAAGATCTTTTTTGTATAGTTCTTCTGTGTATTCTTGCCACCTCTTCTTAATATCTTCTGCTTCTGTTAGGTCCATACCATTTCTGTCCTTTATTGAGCCCATCTTCAAGGAGTACATCACGACTGTATATTGTCACCCTGCTTATTTAACTTATATGCAGAGTACATCATGAGAAACTCTGGACTAGAAGAAGCACAAGCTGGAATCAAGATTGCTGGGAGAAATATCAATAACCTCAGATATGCAGATGACACGCACCTTGTGGCAAAGAGTGAAGAGGAACTAAAAAGCCTCTTGATGAAAGTGAAAGTGGAGAGTGAAAAAGTTGGCTTGAAGCTCAGCATTCAGAAAACGAAGATCATGGCATTTGGTCCCATCACTTCGTGGGAAATAGATGGGGAAACAGTGGAAACCGTGTCAGACTTTATTTTTCTGGGCTCCAAAATCACTGCAGATGGTGACTGCAGCCATGAAATTAAAAGACACTTACTCCTTGGAAGGAAAGTTATGACCAACCTAGATAGCATATTTAAAAGCAGAGACATCACTTTGCCAACAAAGTTCTGTCTAGTCAAGGCTATGGTTTTTCCAGTGGTCATATATGGATATGAGAGTTGGACTGTGAAGAAAGCTGAGCGCCAAAGAATTGATGCTTTTCAACTGTGGTGTTGGAGAAGGCTCTTGGGAGTCCCTTGGACTGCAAGGAGATCCACCCAGTCCATTCTGAAGGAGATCAGTCCTGGGATTTCTTTGGAAGGAATGATGCTAAAGCTGAAACTCTGGTACTTTGGCCACCTCATGCAAAGAGTTGACTCATCGGAAAAGACTCTGATGCTGGGCGGGATTGGGGGCAGGAGGAGAAGGGGGACGACAGAGGATGAGATGGCTGGATGGCATCACTGACTCGATGGGCATGAGTCTGAGTGAACTCCGGGTGTTGGTGATGGACAAGGAGGCCTGGTGTGCTTCGATTCTTGGGGTCGCAAAGAGTCGGACACGACTCAGCGACTGAACTGAACCTAAGTTTACTTTCAAATCATTCATGTCAAAATTATGCTAGCTTGGCATTATATAATTAAAAGCAAATGCAGTGATTTCAAGAGATACGCACGTAAACCACATTTCTTTTTTTCTGTTTTTATGAAGTCAGCCTGCAGTGTTGATTGTACTGGGCAAAGTGAAAATAGGTAGAGGCATAACACTTCTCCTTCAAGAGAAGGTAATATATATGGGCAGTTTGAAAATAATATAGAATTTCCTTTGACACGTTTGTGTATGGATGCGGCTTCTTTAGTTATAGTTTTGAAAATTTCTTTAAAGGATAGTTTGGAACTGTAGATAAAATGTTTTGTTTCTGCAGAGTTGGAGCTTTCTGAACAAATTTTAGTCAGACTTGGACTGAGAAGACAAGTCATGAAAGTTAAATTGTGACTGAACAGATAGTGAGAAACTATCCAGAATATACTAGTTTGCTAGGGCTGCCTTAACAAAATACTGTGGACTACATGCTTAACTAGTGGGTCAGACAGTAAAGCATCTGTCTGCAATGTAGAAGACCCGGGTTCAATCCCTGGGTTGGGAAGATACCCTGGAGAAGGAAACAGCAGCCCACTCCAGTATTCTTGCCTGGAAAATCCCATGGACCGCGGAACCTGGTAGGTTACGGTCCATGGGGTCGCAAAGATTCGGACATGACTGAGCGACTTCAGTTTCACTTTCACAGACTTAAACAAAGGAAATTAATTTTCTCACAGTTATAGAGGCTGGAAGTCTAAGATGAAGGTGATGGTAGGTTTGGTTTCTCCTTGTTTTGGAAACTGCCACCCTTTTGCTGTCTTCACATGACCTTTCCTCTGTGTGTAAACATCCCAGATGTCTCTTCCTCTTACAAGGACACCAGTCCTGTTGATTAAGACACACACCCTAATGACTTAACAACCTTATTTACCTCTGTAAAGGCCCAAGCTCTGGGAGTCCAGAGTTAGTGATGGACAGGGATGCCTGGTGTGCTGCAGTCCATGGGGTCCCAAAGAGTCGGACACGACTGAGCAACTGAACTGAACTGAACTGAATTGAAAGCCCTATCTCTAAATACAGTCATATTGGAAGTTAGTACTTTTTCTTTTTTATTTATTATTATTTTTTTTATTTTTATTTTTTTTAAAGCAAGGGAAAGTGGGCAAAGGAAGGGATCCATGAGGATGGGAGGGAATGGGAGGGAAGAAGAGGGGTAATGGTGGGGAGGAGTATATGTAAATTCTTAGCTGATGGATTTCTATTTTTAATCATAAAGAACATTTAAAAAATCATGTTTAATTCATCTTATATTTGGAGATTTGCAGATTTAGAGATGGTGCTGATTGCAATAATAACCAGTTAGTGTGTGATAAGAAGACTAGAAAAGCAACTGGAGATGAGAAGTTCAGGGAACTGAAAGTCCAGTTTGGTTGTCCTCTCATCTTACACACATCTAGGCATTTTATAGTTGTAGATCTATCTTTACAACAATGTGTTATTAGGACAGGATCACATTTATCACTGCGTCCTCCCTAATGCCCAGAATGGTACCTGACCCATAAAATACTCAGTAAACATTTACAGAATGAACAAATAAGTCTATTTTTTTTAAAAATTCTGAAAATTATTCCTGAATTGAGAGCTGCATCCTGGGACACCACTGTCTTCACTCCTCGTGGATCACTTCTTGTGGGCGGTCTCGTGGATAATAACATTTACTGCTGCTGTAGATGCTGTGAGAAGCACTCTTTGTAATTCTCATAGTGTAGGGGGTTGCTGAGGAAGTAATTCACTCCCTTACACATTTTTCCATCCATTAGGACCCACAAGGGAAACTTTTCTAGGATTTCATTCCTAGGAAGACCTGTGACTCTCCTGAGTGAACTGACAATTTATGAGGCTCATAAGTGAATGTGTTTTCCTCTTTGCTTTGTCTATTACAGCCAGATTTGTATAGGTGTGAGAGGGGTGTTAAAGTCTCCCACTATTATTGTGTTATTGTTAATTTCTCCTTTCATACTTGTTAGTATTAGTCTTAACATATTTTGGTGCTCCTATGTTGGGTGCATATATATTTATAATTGTTACATCTTCTTCTTGGATTGTTCCTTTGATCATTATGTCGTGACCTTCTTTGTCTCCTTTTCAAAGCCTTTGTTTTAAGTCTATTTTATCTGATATGAGTATTGTTAATCCTGCTTTCTTTTGGTCCCTATTTGCATGGAAAATCTTTTTCCAGCCCTTCACTTTCAGTCTGTATGTGTCCCCGGTTTTGAGGTGGGTCTCTTGTAGACAAGATATGTAGGGGTCTTGTTTTTGTATTCATTCGGCCAGTCTTGGTCTTTTGCTTGTCTCTTGTAGACAATATATGTAGGGGTCTTATTTTTGTATCCATTAGGCCAGTCTTTGTCTTTTGGTTGGGGCATTAGGCCCATTAATGTTTAAGGTAATTATTGATAAGTATGATCCCGTTGCCACTTATTTTATTGTTTTGAGTTCGAATTTATACACCCTTTTTGTGTTTCCTGTCTAGAGAATGTCCTTTAGTTTTTGTTGGAGAGCTGGTTTGGTGGAGTTGAATTCTCTCAGCTTTTGCTTGTCTGTAAAGCTTTTGATTTCTCCTTCATATTTAAATGGAAGTTAGTACTTAAACATAAGAATTTTTGAAAGACACAATTCAGCCCATAACAGTTCAGTTCAGTTGCTCAGTCGTGTCCGACTCTGCGACCCCATGAATCACAGCACACCAGGCCTCCCTGTCCATCACCAACTCCTGGAGTTCACCCAGACTCATATCCATCGAGTCAGTGATGCCATCCAGCCATCTCATCCTCTGTCGTCCCCTTCTCCTCCTGCCCCCAATCCCTCCAGCATAAGAGTCTTTTCCAATGAGTCAACTCTTTGCATGAGGTGGCCAAAGTACTGGAGTTTCAGCTTTAGCATCATTCCTTCCAAAGAAATCCCAGGGCTGATCTCCTTCAGAATGGACCGGGTGGATCTCCTTGCAGTCCAAGGGACTCTCAAGAGTCTTCTCCAAAACCACAGTTCAAAGGAGTCAATTCCTCGGCACTCAGCCTTCTTCACAGTCCAACTCTCACATCCATACATGATGATAGGAAAAACCATAGCCTTGACTAGACAGACCTTTGTTTGCAAAGTAGTATCTCTGCTTTGGAATATGCTATCTAGGTTGGTCATAACTTTCCTTCCAAGGAGTAAATGTCTTTTAATTTCATGGCTGTGGTCACCATCTGCAGTGATTTTGGAGCCCAGAAAAATAAAGTCTGACACGGTTTCCACTGTTTCCCCATCTATTTCCCATGTAGTGATGGGACCAAATGCCATGATCTTCGCTTTTCTGAATGTTGAGCTTTAAGCCAACCTTTTCACTCTCCACTTTCACTTTCATCAACAGACTTTTTAGTTCCTCTTCACTTTCTGCCGTAAGGGTGGTGTCATCTGCATATCTGAGGTTATTGATATTTCTCCCGGCAATCTTGATTCCAGCTTGTGTTTCTTCCAGTCCAGTGTTTCTCATGATGTACTCTGCATATACGTTAAACAGGGTGACAATATACAGCCTTGACGTACTCCTTTTCCTATTTGGAACCAGTCTGTTCCATGTCCAGGTCTAACTGTTGCTTCCTGACTTGCATACAGATTTCTCAAGAGGCAGATCAGGTGGTCTGGTATTTCCATCTCTTTAAGAATTTCCCCCAGTGTATTGTGATCCACACAGTCAAAGGCTTTGGCATAGTCAATAAAGCAGAAATAGATGTTTTTCTGGAACTCTCTTGCTTTTTCCATGATCCAGCGGATGTTGGCAATTTGGTCTCTGGTTCCTCTGCCTTTTCTAAAACCAGCTTGAACATCAGGAAGTTCACGGTTCACATATTGCTGAAGCCTGGCTTAGAGAATTTTGAGCATTACTTAACTAGTGTGTGAGATGAATTCAATTGTGTGGTAGTTTGAGCATTCTTTGGCATTGCCTTTCTTTGGGATTGGAATGAAAAATGACCTTTTCCAGTCCTGTGGCCACTGCTGAGTTTTCCAAATTTGCTGGCATATTGAGTACAGCACTTTCACAGCATCATCTTTCAGGAATTGAAATAGCTCAACTGGAATTCCATCACCTCCACTAGCTTTGTTCGTAGTGATGCTTTCTAAGGCCCACTTGACTTCACATTCCAGGATGTCTGGCTCTAGGTCGGTGATCACAGCATCATGATTATCTGGGTCATGAAGATCTTTTTTGTACAGTTCTTCCGTGTATTCTTACCATCTCTTCTTAATATCTTCTGCTTCTGTTAGGTCCATACCATTTCTGTCCTTTATCGAGCCCATCTTTGCATGAAATGTTCCCTTGGTATCTCTAATTTTCTTCACGAGATCCCTAGTCTTTCCCATTCTGTTGTTTTTCTTTATTTCTTTGCATTGATCACTGAAGAAGGCTTTCTTATCTCTTCTTGCTATTCTTTGGAACTCTGCATTCAGATGCTTATATCTTTCCTTTTCTCCTTTGCTTTTCCCTTCTCTTATTTTCACAGCTATTTATAAGGCCTCCCCAGACGGCCATTTTGCTTTTTTGCATTTCTTTTCCATGAGGATGGTTTTGATTCCTGTGTCCTGTAAAATGTCATGAACCTCATTCCATAGTTCATCAGGCACTCTATCTATCAGATCTAGGCCCTTAAATCTATTTCTCACTTCCACTGTATAATCATAAGAGATTTGATTTAGGTCATACCTGAATGGAGAAGGAAATGGCAACCCACTCCAGTGTTCTTGCCTGGAGAATCCCAGGGATGGGGAAGCCTGGTGGGCTGCCGTCTATGGGGTCACACAGAGTCAGACACGACTGAAGTGACTTAGCATAGCATAGCACTTAGCATACCTGAATGGTCTTAGTGGTTTTCCCTGCTTTCTTCAATTTAAGTCTGAATTTAGCAATAAGGAGTTCATGATCTGAGCCACAGTCAGCTCCTGGTCTTGTTTTTGCTGACTGTATAGAGCTTCTCCATCTTTGGCTGCAAAGAATATAATCAATCTGATTTCGGTGTTGACCATCTGGTGATGTCCATGTATAGAGTCTTCTCTTGTGTTGTTGGAAGAGGGTGTTTGCTTTGGAAGAGGGTGTTTGTTATGACCAGTGCATTTTCTTGGCAAAACTCTGTTAGTCTTTGCCCTGCCTCATTCCGTATTCCAAGGCCAAATTTGCTTGTTACTCCAGGTGTTTCTTGACTTCCTACTTTTGCATCCAGTCATCTGTAATAAAAAAGACATCTCTTTTGGGTATTAGTTCTAAAAGGTCTTGTAGGTCTTCATAGAACCTTTCAACTTCAGCTTCTTCGGCGTTACTGATTGGGGCATAGACTTGGATTACTGTGATATTGAATAGTTTGCGTTGGAAACGAACAGAAATCATTCTGTTGTTGTTGAGATTGCATCCAAGTACTGCATTTCGGACTCTTTTGTTGACCATGATGGCTACTCCATTTCTTCTGAGGGATTCCTGCCCGCAGTAGTAGATATAATGGTCATCTGAGTTAAATTCACCCATTCCAGTCCATTTTAGTTTGCTGATTCCTATAAACCCAAATAAGATGGTAGGTGTTGCAAGAAGACATCAGAGGGCAAACACACTGAAACCACACTCACAGAAAACTAGTCAATCTAATTACACTAGGACCACAGCCTTGTCTAACTCAATGAAACTTAGCCATGCCCGTGGGGCAACCCAGGCTGGGCGGGTCATGGTGGAGAAATCTGACAGAATGTGGTCCGCTGGAGAAGGGAATGGCAAACCAATTCAGTGTTCTTGCCTTGAGAACCCCATGAACTGTATGAAAAGGCAAAATGATAGGATACTGAAAGAGAAACTCCCCAGGTCTGTGTCCAATATGCTATTGGAGATGAGTGGAGAAATAACTCCAGAAAGAATGAAGGGATGGAGCCAAAGCAAAAAGAATACCCAGCTATGGATGTGTCTGGTGATAGAAGCAAAGTCCGATGCTGTAAAGACCAATATTGCATGGGAACCTGGAATGTCAGGTCCATGAATCAAGGCAAATTAGAAGTGGTCAAACAAGAGATGGCCAGAGTGAATGTCGACATTCTAGGAATCATCGAACTCAAATGGACTGGAATGGGTGAATTTAACTCAGATGACCATTATATCTACTACTGCGGGCAGGAATCCCTCAGAAGAAATGGAGTGGCCATCATGGTCAACAAAAGAGTCCAAAATGGAGTACTCGGATGCAATCTCAAAAACGACAGAATGATCTCTGTTCGTTTCCAAGGCAAACCATTCAGTGTCACAGTAATCCAAGTCTATGCCCCAACCAGTAACGCTGAAGAAGCTGAAGTTGAAAGGTTCTATGTAAACCTACAAGATCTTTTAGAACTAACACCAAAAAAGATGTCCTTTTCATTATAGGGGACTGGAATGCAAAAGTAGAAAGTCAAGAAACACCTCGAATAACAGGCAAATTTGGCCTTGGAGTACGGAATGAAGCAGGGCAAAGACTAACAGAGTTTTGCCAAGAAAATGCACTGGTCATAGCAAATACCCTCTTCCAACAACACAAGAGAAGACTCTATACATGGACATCACCAGATGGTCAACACCGAAATCAGATCGATTATATTCTTTGTAGCCAAAAATGGAGAAGCTCTATACAGTCAGCAAAAACAAGACCAGGAGCTGACTGTGGCTCAGACCATGAACTCTTTATTGCCAAATTCAGACTTAAATTGAAAAAAGCAGGGAAAATCACTAGATCATTCCAGTATGACCTAAATCAAACCCCTTATGATTATACAGTGGAAGTGAGAAATAGATTTAAGGGCCTAGATCTGATACATAGAGTGCCTGATGAACTGTGGAATGAGGTTCGTGACATTGTACAGGAGACAGGGATCAAGACCATCCCCATGGAAAAGAAATGCAAAAAAGCAAAATGGCTGTCTGGGGAGGCCTTATAAATAGCTGTGAAAAGAAGAGAAGCAAAAAGCAAAGGAGAAAAGGAAAGATATAAGCATCTGAATGCAGAGTTCCAAAGAATAGCAAGAAGAGATAAGAAAGCCTTCTTCAGTGATCAATGCAAAGAAACAGAGGAAAACAACAGAATGGGAAAGACTAGGGATCTCTTCAAGAAAATCAGAGCACCAAAGGAAGATTTCATGTAAAGATGGGCTCGATAAAGGACAGAAATGGTATGGACCTAACAGAAGCAGAAGATATTAAGAAGAGATGGCAAGAATGCACAGATCAGATCAGATCAGATCAGTCGCTCATTCGTGTCCGACTCTTTGCGACCCCATGAACTGCAGCACGCCAGGCCTCCCTATCCATCACCAGCTCTCGGAGGTCACTCAGACTCACATTCATCGAGTCAGTGATGCCATCCAGCCATCTCATCCTCTGGCGTCCCCTTCTTCTCCTGCCCTCAATCCCTCCCAGCATCAGAGTCTTCTCCAATGCGTCAACTCTTCGCATGAGGTGGCCAAAATACTGGAGTTTCAGCTTTAGTATCATTCCTTCCAAAGAAATCCCAGGGCTGATCTCCTTCAGAATGGACCGGTTGGATCTCCTTGCAGTCCAAGGGACTCTCAACAGTCTTCTCCAACACCACAGTTCAAAAGCATCAATTCTTCGGCGCTCAGCCTTCTTCACAGTCCAGCTCTCACATCCATACATGACCACAGGAAAGACCATAGCCTTGACTAGGCGAACCTTTGTACAAAAAAGATCTTCATGACCCAGATAATCACGATGGTGTGATCACTGACATAGAGCCAGACATCCTGGAATGTGAAGTCAAGTGGGCCTTAGAAAGCATCACTACGAACAAAGCTAGTGGAGGTGATGGAATTCCAGTGGAGCTATTCCAAATCCTGAAAGATGATGCTGTGAAAGTGCTGCACTCAATATGCCAGCAAATTTGGAAAACTCAGCAGTGGCCACAAGATTGGAAAAGGTCATTTTTCATTCCAATCCCAAAGAAAGGCAATGCCAAAGAATGCTCAAACTACCACACAATTGCACTCATCTCACACGCTAGTAAAGTAATGCTCAAAGTTCTCCAAGCCAGGCTTCAGCAATATGTGAACCGTGAACTTCCTGATGTCCAAGCTGGTTTTAGAAAAGGCAGAGGAACCAGAGATCAAATTGCCAACATCTGATGGATCATGGAAAAAGCAAGAGAGTTCCAGAAAAACATCTATTTCTGCTTTATTGACTATGCCAAAGCCTTTGACTGTGTGGATCACAGTCAACTGTGGAAAATTCTGAAAGAGATGGGAATACCAGACCACCTGATCTGCCTCTTGAGACATTTGTATGCAGGTCAGGAAGCAATAGTTAGAACTGGACATGGAACAACAGACTGGTTCCAAATAGGAAAAGGAGTACGTTAAGGCTGTATATTGTCACCCTGTTTATTTAACTTATATGCAGAGAACATCATGAAATACGCTGGACTGGAAGAAGCACAAGCTGGAATCAAGATTGCTGGGAGAAATATCAATAACCTCAGATATGTAGATGACACCACCCTTATGGCAGAAAGTGAAGAAGAACTAAAAAGCCTCTTGATGAAAGTGAAAGTGGAGAGTGAAAATGTTGGCTTGAAGCCCAATATTCAGAAAACGAAGATCATGGCATCTGGTCCCATCACTTCATGGGAAATAGATGGGGAAACAGTGGAAACCGTGTCAGACTTTATTTTTCTGGGCTCCATTATCACTGCAGATGGTGACTGCAGCCATGAAATTAAAAGACACTTACTCCTTGGAAGGAAAGTTATGACCAACCTAGATAGTATATTCAAAATCAGAGACATTACTTTTCCGACAAAGCTTCGCCTAGTCAAGGCTATGGTTTTTCCTGTGATCATGTATGGATGTGAGAGTTGGACTGTGAAGAAGGCTGAGCGCCAAAGAATTGATGCTTTTGAACTGTGGTGTTGGAGAAGACTCTTGAGAGTCCCTTGGACTGCAAGGAGATCCCACCAGTCCATTCTGAAGGAGATCAGCCCTGGGATTTCTTTGGAAGGAATGATGCTAAAGCTGAAACTCCAGTACTTTAGCCACCTCATGCAAAGAGTTGACTCATTGGAAAAAACTCTGATACTGGGAGGTATTGAGGGCAAGAGGAGAAGGGACGACAGAGGATGAGATGGCTGGATGGCATCACTGACTTAATGGATGTGAGTCTCAGTGACCTCCGGGAGTTGATGATGGACACGGAGGCTTGGCGTGCTGCCATTCATGGGGTTGCAAAGAGTCAGACATGACTGAGCGACTGATTTCTCTGATTCCTAGAATGTCGACATTCACTCTTGCCATCTCTTGTTTGACCACTTTCAAGTTGCCTTGATTCATGGACCTGAAATTCCGGATTCCTATACTAAAGGCAGTGACACTCCACCCCAGTGCTTTTGCCTGGAAAATCCCATGGATGGAGGATCCTGGTAGGCTCCCGTCCATGGGGTCACTAAGAGTCGGACATGACTGAGCGACTTTACTTTCACTTTTCACTTTCATGCATTGGAGAAGGAAATGGCAACCCACTCCAGTATTCTTCCCTGGAGAATCCCAAGGACGGGGGAGCCTGGTGAGCTTCCGTCTATGGGGTCGCACAGAGTCGGACACGACTGAAGCGACTTAGCAGCAGCAGCAGCATACTGAACTGAACTGAACTGAATTTAAAGGCCCTATCTTAAAATACAGTCATATTGGAAGTTAGTACTTAAACATAAGAATTTTTGAAAGACAGAATTCAGTCCATAACACAGATGGTTGCATCTCTACTAGGCACAGTTCAAGGGGGATGAGAATGAAGATCATGGAGACAGCTCTGGGTTGTACATCTAGAGATACAAGTCTTGTCTTCCCACTGAAGACATATATTTACATTCCAAAGGATAAGAGTCTAGGATCCTTCCCAAGGAGAATTTGGTTAAATTAAGGAGATAAGATATATCTTCCTTTTCCTGTAAGAGAGGAGAGCTTCCATATAGCTATCCTTTATAGGGCCCCAAATTCATATTTTGAAGTTCCTCCTCTATAGTACTAAGCCTGTTATATGTCAGCTTTTATAACTGTTATCAATCTGGCTTTTATCAGTCACTCCACAGCTAAGAATTGATAATTGGAATATGGGAAACCAGTGTGGTTATTAAAAGTAATAATGAAGTCCTGCTCCAGAAACTTTGTGTGTACATTCAGTACAATGTGGATAAATATAACTTAACAGACATATAAGTTTCTTGAAATTGAAACTTACAAGTTTCAATTGAAATTGAATTCTGTTTAATTCACATTTTTTTTTTGTATTATGGTCAGATGCCTGGGGTTATGAAAACCTGTGTCTTAGAATTAAGGCTCAAGTGATTAGATGTTTTCTTTTGTGTTTTCTTCTAGCCTAAATGGGGCAAATTAAGTAATTCAATTTAAGGTTAAAAAAAAAAAAAGCCCAGTCCTTTAGAGGAAAGGAAATTGTAAATTTATAAAAGTATTTCAGTAGTGAAGTATGAGTTGAGGCAAAAATTGTAAGGTTTATGTGGAGGAAATGAGACCCTGTAAGTTGGAAAATGAAAACTACCACAAAAGCAGAAACAACTGACTGTGCGTTGAAAAAAAAAAAAAAATTGATGCCGAGCAGGGCCTTGTGGGGCTCCTGGGCACAGAGGCCTTTTTGTCCCTCATTTCTTAGAGGCAAGAGTCCACCCTCCATGACCTTCTCTCCATTCCAAATGGCAGAACAGTTGCTAATGCCAATCAAAGGAGTGATATTAAGGAAACCACCTGAGGCAAGATTAAAGGACCATATTAGGAGACCACCTAAGACCCTGCACACACCCTAATCTTGTCAGCAAACTGCCCACCCTTTTAAAACTTTGCAGAAGAAAAAATACAAGACTGTTACTGCCTTGATCCTTAGCACATACTCCTACCTGACTATTTTGTCGGCACTAGTGGTAAAGAATCCAGTGCAGGAGACATAAGAAATCTGGGAAGATTCCTTGGAGGAGGACATGGTAATCCACTCTAATCTTCTTGCCTAGAGAATCTCATGAACAGAGGAGCCTGGCAGGCTACAGTCCATAGGGTGGCAAAGATCAGACAGGACTGAAGTGACTTAGCATGCCACCTCTGACTATTTAGCCTTTCCCTGCTCACCAGAGAGTGGGGCACAGTTCTTGAGGCACTGGCGTACTGTGTTCCTCCTTTGCCTAGCAAAGTAATAAAGCCCCTTTTTCCTTTTCCTCAGTAACCATTTCCGTATTTCTGTTTGGCGTTGGTACGTAGCCAAGATTTTGGCAGCAAATTGATGAAGCGATTTCAAAATTGTACTTTTAAATTTTTTTGAACATTTTTGTTTACTGCTGCTGCTGCTGCTAAGTCGCTTCAGTTGTGTCCGACTCTGTGCGACCCCAGAGACGGCAGCCCACCAGGCTCTGCCGTCCCTGAGATTCTCCAAGCAAGAACACTGGAGTGGGTTGCCATTTCCTTCTCCAATGCATGAAAGTGAAAAGTGAAAGTGAAGTCGCTCAGTCATGTCCGACCCTCAGCGACCCCATGGACGGCAGCCCACCATGCTCCTCCATCCATGGGATTTTCCAGGCAAGAATACTGGAGTGGGGTGCCATTGCCTTCTCCAATTGTTTACTAGGCTTCTGTTAGAAAATAAGAGTTTAAAAACTTTTTATTTTATATTGTCGTGTAGTTGATTTACAGTGTTGTGTTAGTTTCAGGTGTACAGCAAAGTGATATACATATATTAAGTAGAGTTCCCTGTGCTACTTAATAGGTCCTTGTTGATTATCTATTTTATATATAGTAGTTTGTAGATATTAATCCCAACCTCCTAATTTGTCCCTCCCTGCCACCCACCTTTCCTCTTTGATAACTGTAAGTTTATTTTCTAAGTTTGTGATCCTGTGTCTGTTTTTGTAAACAAATTCATTACTATAATTTTTAAAGGTTCCACATGAAAGTGATCTATTTGTTTTTCTTTGTCTGAGTTAGATTATATAAGTCTCTAGGTCCATCCCTGTTGCTGCAAATGGCATTATTTCACTCTTTATGGCTGAGTAATATTCCATTGCACATGTGCACCACATCTTCTTTATCCATTCACCTCTCATTGGCCATTTAGGTTGCTTCCATGTCTTGGCTACTGTAAATAGTGCTTCAGTGACAACTGAGGTGCATGTATCTTTCAAAGTATGTTTTTTTCTGCATATATGCCAGGAGTGGAATTACTTGATTGTATGGTAATTCTATTTTTAATTTTTTAAGGAAACTCCATACCATTCTCCATAGTGACTGGACCAGTTTACATTCCCACCAACATGTAGAAAAGTTCCCTTTTCTCCACACCAAAAGTGGAGTGGTTTTTAAAAATTCATTTCTCTTTCAGCCCTCAAATTTTTAAAAAATTGCCAATCAGATACTGCCTATACTGAGACTGACTTATACATGGATCATTAGGTATATACAGTCAGAAAATAAAAAAGCTAAGATTTTACAGACTATAAGCATTGGTTTATTATATTTAGTATTTTTATTATTGATTTATTATTGCTTTATTGTGTTTACTTTTTCTTTTTTTTTCCGCCAAGTTCTAGTAAAATGAAATTGGAGGAGAGATCAGTTAAAGGTCTTCAAGATAGACAGTCTAAACTAGACTAGTAGCATTGGAAAAGAGGAAATGGATTCCAGAGACTGTGAGGATGAATTGCAAGGACAGTTGGATGCTATCGGAAGCAAGGACATGAGATTTTGAGTTTAGATCATATAGGAAATGTGGATGGGGGAGCAGCTTTGAAAGAGAAGGCAGTTTTAGTCAGAAGATGGTTGTTATGAGTGTAAATAGGTACTGTGGTGTTGGAGAAGACTCTTGAGAGTCCCTTGGACTGCAAGGAGATCCAACCGGTCCATTCTGAAGGAGATCAGCCCTGGGATTTCTCTGGAAGGAATGATGCTAAAGCTGAAACTCCAGTATTTTGGCCACCTCATGCGAAGAGTTGACTCATTGGAGAAGACTGATGCTGGGAGGGATTGGGGGCAGGAGGAGAAGGGGATGACAGAGGATGAGATGGCTGGATGGCATCACTGACTCGATGAATGTGAGTCTGAGTGACCTCCGAGAGCTGGTGATGGACAGGGAGGCCTGGCGTGCTGGGATTCATGGGGTCGCAAAGAGTCGGACACGACTGAGCGACTGATCTGATCTTTGAACTTTTTTTCTCCTAAGGAATTGAGACTTGAGCATTCTCTTGAGAAGAAAGGGCGAAAGTTTGTAGGACAAAGTTCTGGAGAAGTCAGGGTGAAGATAACATAGTATTCTTTTTAAAAATTAACATTTATTACTGTAAAGAAATCTAATGGTACATCTTCATCATTCCAGTCCCAATAAAAATAAGAAAATTAAGAGTTGGAATTTTGTTATTAAAGCTCATACTCCTCATGGTGAATATCAAAAGTATATTTTGAAGGGCTCACCATCTATCAGCCTAGGATTGGGCCATAGCCTTCTGATGGTTCTTCTTACTATCAGTTCTACTGTATCTATATTTCTCATTACAGATATTATAGAGTTCTTCCAAAATGCAATCAGAAATTATGAGGGAAAAAAGAAGTCATTAACACCTTTCTTTAGAATAATTGCTTCCCTTAAAGTAATAAAATCCATAGTTTTCATGATCTTGTTGCATTTTCCAACAGTCTCTGTTCATTGCATAATTTACATACCAGCCACAGTAAGAGAATTTCTGATTTTTAGAACACTGTATACTCAGTCTTCAAGGCAAGCCCCAAGGTATTCTTCCTCTAAAATTAGCCGTGGGCTTTCATTTACTCCCTTGTCCCCAGGACCTCAGCTCATTTAATCTCCATAAAAATCCATAATCTTAAAAGGTAAGTATCATTGTAATTCCTATTTTATACAAGAGCAAATGGAGACATGGAGAAGGTAAATGGTTCATTATAGGTCAGACTGCTAGGAAATGGCAGAGTCAGATTCCAACTGTGGTAATCTAGCTGAGTTCACACTCTTAAATCACTTAAGTGCCAAAGCTGTGCTACCAATACAAGCTCACCCAGCCCACCTCACAGCTTAACATTATTCTATGCTGAACTTTGGGAGAAGGCAGTGGCACCCGACTCCAGTACTCTTGCCTGGAGAATCCCATGGATGGAGGGGCCTGGTGGGCTGCAGTCCATGGGGTTGCTAAAAGTCGGACACAACTGAGCGACTTCCCTTTCACTTTTCACTTTCATGCATTGGAGAAAGAAATGGCAACCCACTCCAATGTTCTTGCCTGGAGAATCCCAGGGATGGGGGAGCCTGGTGGGCTGCCATCTATGGGGTCACACAGAGTCGGACACAACTGAAGCGACTTAGCAGCAGCAACAGCATGCTGAACTTTGCCTCTCAGATGATAACTCAATTCCTCATGAAAGAGATAGAACTCCTCATTCTTGAGCCAATATTCCATTTTCCTTTTTATGTTTTTTGGTTCATACCATCTCTTATTCTTTAAATACTTTTCCTCCTAAAGGTGACCTTTAATGAGAATAATTATTTGACAGGGATAAGAGTTGTAGCCAGATGAGACATATCATTCTCTGAACTTGGAGAAAAGAATATGAGACAAAATTTAGAATCTGTTGAAGTGGGAACAGAAGTTGAACTTTTTCCAGGTATTTTGGTATCATTGACTAAAAAAGATGCACAAGTTGAGAGTTGGGAGTTAAGTTTTATTTGGGGTAAAATGAGACTGCAGCCTGGGAGATAGTACCTCAGATAGCTGCTCCAAATAGGCAGTCGGGAAAGGTCAATATGTAAGATTTCAATGAACGGGGAGTTCAGTGCAATCAAATACAGTACCAAAGGTTTTCTGCTAGTCAGAAGGATTTAGTGATTTTCCAGATATGAAAGGCTTCCCTGGTGACTCAGATAGTAAAGAATCTGCCTGCAATGGTGAGAGACCTGGGTTCGATCCCTGAGTTGGGAAGATCCCCTGGAGAAGGAAATGGCACCCTCTCCAGGATTCTTGCCTGGGGAATTCCATGAACAGAGGAGCCTGACAGGCTACAGTCCATGGAATTGCAAACAACTGGACACAACTGAGCAACTGACTAACATATAAAGAGATGCAAGGATTAGGATCATGAAATCAGTTCCTTAAAATATCTAACTATCTAAAGACCTGTTAGAGATACCGTGGGAATATTTCATGCAAAAATGGGCATAATAAAGGACAGAAATGGTATGGACCTAACAGAAGAAGAAGATAAGAAGGTGGCAGGAATACACAGAAGAACTATTCAAAAAAGGTCTTAATGACCCAGATAACAGCAATGGTGTGAACACTCACCGAAAACCAGACATCCTGAAATGTAAAGTGAAATGGGCCTTAGAAAGCATCACTACAAGCAAAGCTAGTGGAGGTGATGGAATTCCAGCTGAGCTATTTCAAATCCTAAAAGATGATGATGTGAAAGTGCTGCACTCAATATGCCAGCAAACTTGGAAAACTCAGCAGTGACCATAGGACTGGAAAAGGTCAGTTTTCATTCCAATCCCAAAGAAAGACAATGCCAAAGAATGTTCAAATTACCTCACTACTGCTACTACTGCTAAGTTGCTTCAGTCGTGTCTGACTCTGTGTGACCCCAGAGGTGGCAGCCCACCAGGCTCCCCTATCCCTGGGATTCTCCAGGCAAGAACACTGGAGTGGGTTGCCATTTCCTTCTCCAATGCATGAAAGTAAAAAGTGAAAGTGAAGTCGCTCAGTCATGTCCGACTCCTAGCGACCACATGGACTGCAGCCTACCAGGCTCCTCCATCCATGGGATTCTCCAGGCAAGAGTACTAGAATGGGGTGCCATTGCCTTCTCCAAAATTACCTCACAGTTGCACTCATTTCACATGCTAGCAAAGTAATGCTCAAAATTCTCCAGGCTAGACTTCAACAGTACGTAAACCGAGAACTTTCTGATGTTCAAGCTGGATTTAGAAAAGGCAGAGGAACCAGAGATCAAATTGCCAACATCTGTTGGATCATAAAAAAACCAAGAGGGTTCCAGAAAAACATCTACTTCTGCTTTATTGACTTTGCCAAAGCCTTTGACTGTGTGGATCACAACAAATTAGAAAATTCTGAAAGAGATGGGAATACCAGAAAAATAGTCTGTCACTGTTTCCCCATCTATTTTGCCATGAAGCGATGAGACCAGATGCCATGATCTTTGTTTTCTGAATGTTGAGTTTTAAGCCAGCTTTTGCACTTTCCTCTTTCACTTTCATGAAGAGGCTCTTTAGTTCCTCTTTCCTTTCTGTCATAAGGATGTATCATCTGCATATCTCAGGTTATTGGTATTTCTCCCGGCAATCTTGATTCCAGGTAGTGATTCATCCAGCACAGCATTTCACATGCTATAACCTGTTTACAAGTTAAATAAGCAGAGTGACAATACACAGCCTTGATGTACTCCTTTCCCAGTTTGGAACCAGTCCGTTGTTCCATGTCCGGTTCTAACTGTTGCTTCTTGACCTGTATACAGATTTCTCAGGAGGCAGGTCAGGTGGTCTGGTATTCCCATCTCTTTCTGAATTTTCCACAGTTTGTTGTGATCTACACAGTCAACATTCAGAAAACTAAGATCATGGCTCTGGTCCAATCACTTCATGGCAAGTAGATGGGGAAACAGTGGAAACAGTGACAGACTTCATTTTGGGGGCTCCAAAATCACTGCAGATGGTGATTGCAGCCACAAAATTAAAAGATGTGTGCTCCTTGGAAGAAAAGTTATGACCAACCTAGACAGCTTATTAAAAAGCAGAGACATTACTTTGCCAGCAAAGGTCTGTCTACTCAAAACTATGTTTTTTCCAGTAGTCATGTATGGATGTGACAGTTGGACCATAAAAAAAGCTGAGCACCAAAGAATTGATGCTTTTGAACTATGGTGTTGGAGAAGACTCTTGAGAGTCCCTTGGACAGCAAGGAGATCGAAGCAGTGAACCTTAAAGGAAATCAGTCCTGAATATTCATTGGAAGGACTGATGCTGAAGCTGAAACTGCAATACTTTGGCCACTTAATGCAAAGAGCTGACTCATTTGAAAAGACCCTGATGCTGGGAAAGACTGAAGGCAGGAGAAGTGGACGACAGAGGATGAGATGTTTGGGTGACATCACGGACTCAATGGACATGATGGGAGTTGGTGATGGAAAGAGAGGCCTGGCCTGTTGAAGTCCATGAGGTCTCAAAGAGTTGGACACAACTGAGCTACTGAACTAAACTGAACAGAGTCAAAGGCTTTGGCTTAGTCAGTAAAGCAGAAGCAAATGTTTTTCTGTAACTCTCTTGCTTTTTCTATGATCCAACCCATGTTGGCCATTTGATCTCTGGTTCCTCTGCCTTTCCTAATTCCTGAAGGGACAGCTGTTTAACTGTCTATTTTCCACTTAACATAGTAGCGTGTAAGAATAATAACTGACTTCAATTCAAAATTACGTCCCTGTTCTTTTTGTTTGTTGCAATTCATACATATATAGGTGTAACACATGTGCACACACATAGTATTTGGATGTGTGTAATTTTGGACAACAAGCTCTTATGGTTTAATTTGCATTTCCATAATGACTAGTGATGTTTAGTATTTTTTTTCTTCCAAGTAGTATCCAGAAAACATATTCAAATTGTGGATTCTCTGGTTTTGTGTAGTAACTCCATTCTAACATTTCAGTCCTTTTTTGAATCCATTCTTCTGCACTCTGCCGAGGCAGTTTAGCATCTCTACTTCATTTACTATCAGATCAGATCAGATCAGTCGCTCAGTCGTGTCCGACTCTTTGCGACCCCATGAACCGCAGCACGCCAGGCCTCCCTGTCCATCACCAGCTCCCGGAGGTCACTCAGACTCGCATCCATCGAGTCAGTGATGCCATCCAGCCATCTCATCCTCTGTCGTCCCCTTCTCCTCCTGCCCTCAATCCCTCCCAGCATCAGAGTCTTCTCCAATGAGTCAACTCTTCGCATGAGGTGGCCAAAATATTGGAGTTTCAGCTTTAGCATCATTCCTTCTAAAGAAATTCCAGGATTGATCTCCTTCAGAATGGACTGGTTGGATCTTCTTGCAGTCCAAGGGACTCTCAAGAGTCTTCTCCAACACCACAGTTCAAAAGCATCAATTCTTCGGCGCTCAGCCTTCTTCACAGTCCAACTCTCACATCCATACATGACCACAGGAAAGACGATAGCCTTGACTAGGCGAACCTTTGTTGGTAAAGTAATGTCTCTGCTTTTGAATATGCTATCTAGGTTGGTCATAACTTTCCTTCCAAGGAGCAAGCGTCTTTTAATTTCATGGCTGCAGTCACCATCTGCAGTGATTTTGGAGCCCAGAAAAACAAAGTCTGACACTGTTTCCACTGTTTCCCCATCTATTTCCCATGCAGTGATGGGACCAGATGCCATGATCTTCGTTTTCTGAATGTTGAGCTTTAAGCCAACCTTTTCACTCTCCACTTTCACTTTCATCAAGAGGCTTTTTAGCCCCTCCTCACTTTCTGCCATAAGAGTGGTGTCATCTGCATATCTGAGGTTATTGATATTTCTCCCGGCAATCTTGATTCCAACTTGTGTTTCTTCCAGTCCAGCATTTCTCATGATGTACTCTGCATATAAGTTAAATAAACATGGTGACAATATGCAGCCCTGACGTACTCCTTTTCCTATTTGGAACCAGTCTGTTGTTCCATGACCAGTTCTAACTGTTGCTTCCTGACCTGCATACAGATTTCTTAAGAGGCAGATCAGGTGGTCTGGTATTCCCATCTCTTTCAGAATTTTCCATAGTTTATTGTGATCCACACAGTCAAAGGCTTTGGCATAGTCAATAAAGCAGAAATAGATGTTTTTCTGGAACTCTCTTGCTTTTTCCATGATCCAGCGGATGTTGGCAATTTGATCTCTGGTTCCTCTGCCTTTTCTAAAACCAGCTTGAACATCAGGAAGTTCACGGTTCACATATTGCTGAAGCCTGGCTTGGAGAATTTTGAGCATTACTTTACTAGCGTGTGAGATGAGTGCAATTGTGCGGTAGTTTGAGCACTCCTTGGCATTGCCTTTCTTTGGGATTGGGATGAAAACTGACCTTTTCCAATCTTGTGGCCACTGCTGAGTTTTCCAAATTTGCTGGCATATTGAGTGTAGCACTTTCACAGCATCATCATTCAGGACTTGGAATAGCTCCACTGGAATTCCATCACCTCCACTAGCTTTGTTCGTAGTGATGCTTTCTAAGGCCCATTTGACTTCACATTCCAAGATGTCTGGCTCTAGGTCAGTGATCACATCATCATGATTATCTAGGTCTTGAAGCTCTTTTTTGTACAGTTCTTCTGTGTATTCTTGCCACCTCTTCTTAATATCTTCTGCTTCTGTTAGGTCCACACCATCTCTGTCCTTTATCGTGCCCATCTTTGCATGAAATGTTCTTTTGGTATCTCTGATTTTCTTGAAGAGATCCCTAGTCTTTCCCATTCTGTTGTTCATTCATTCCCATTCTGTTGTTCATTCATTTACTATAGGCTGCTTTAAAGATAGGTGTCCTTGCTTTAAAGATCCATCCCACTTGTATAGTAGAATTGGCTCTAGGAGCTTCCCTGGTGGCTGAGAGGTAAAAATTGCATGCCAATTTGGCCTTGGAATACGGAATGAAGCAGGGCAAAGACTAATAGAGTTTTGCGAAAAAAATGCACTGGTCATAGCAAATACCCTCTTCCAAAACAAACACCCTCTTCCAACAACACAAGAGAAGACTCTATACATGGACATCACCAGATGGTCAACACCGAAATCAGATCGATTATATTCTTTGCAGCCAAAGATGGAGAAGCTCTATACAGTCAGCAAAAACAAGACCAGGAGCTGACTGTGGCTCAGACCATGAACTCCTTATTGCCAAATTCAGACTTAAATTGAAGAAAGTAGGGAAAACCACTAGACCATTCAGGTATGACCTCAATCATATCACTTATGATTATACAGTGGAAGTGAGAAATAGATTTAAGGGCCTAGATCTGATAGATAGAGTGCCTGATGAACTGTGGAATGAGGTTCGTGACATTGTACAGGAGACAGGGATCAAGACCATCCCCATGGAAAAGAAATGCAAAAAAGCAAAATGGCTGTCTGGGGAGGCCTTACAAATAGCTGTGAAAAGAAGAGAAGCAAAAAGCAAAGGAGAAAAGGAAAGATATAAGCATCTGAATGCAGAGTTCCAAAGAATAGCAAGAAGAGATAAGAAAGCCTTCTTCAGGGATCAATGCAAAGAAACAGAGGAAAACAACAGAATGGGAAAGACTAGGGATCTCTTCAAGAAAATCAGAGATACCAAAGGAAGATTTCATGCAAAGATGGGCTCGATAAAGGACAGAAATGGTATGGACCTAACAGAAGCAGAAGATATTAAGAAGAGGTGGCAAGAATACACAGAAGAACTGTACAAAAAGATCTTCACAACCCAGATAATCACGATGGTGTGATCACTGACCTAGAGCCAGACATCCTGGAATGTGAAGTCAAGTGGGTGGGCCTTAGAAAGCATCACTACGAACAAAGCTAGTGGAGGTGATGGAATTCCAGTTGAGCTATTCCAAATCCTGAAAGATGATGCTGTGAAAGTGCTGCACTCAATATGCCAGCAAATTTGGAAAACTCAGCAGTGGCCACAGGATTGGGGAAAAGTCAGTTTTCACTCCAATCCCAAAGAAAGGCAATGCCAAAGAATGCTCAAACTACTACACAATTGCACTCATCTGACACGCTAGTAAAGTAATGCTCAAAGTTCTCCAAGCCAGGCTTCAGCAATATGTGAACCGTGAACTTCCTGATGTTCAAGCTGGTTTTCGAAAAGGCAGAGGAACCAGGGATCAAATTGCCAACATCCGCTGGATCATGGAAAAAGCAAGAGAGTTCCAGAAAAACATCTATTTCTGCTTTATTGACTATGCCAAAGCCTTTGACTGTGTGGATCACAATCAACTGTGGAAAATTCTGAAAGAGATGGGAATACCAGACCACCTGATCTGCCTCTTGAGAAATTTGTATGCAGGTCAGGAAGCAACAGTTAGAACTGGACATGGAACAACAGACTGGTTCCAAATAGGAAAA
Organism: Tragelaphus eurycerus; assembly: GCA_935064755.1. NCBI lineage: Eukaryota > Metazoa > Chordata > Mammalia > Artiodactyla > Bovidae > Tragelaphus > Tragelaphus eurycerus. The sequence continues at coordinate 10,104,075 of CAKXYN010000006.1, forward strand.
GGAGTACATCAAGGCTGTATATTGTCACCCTGTTTATTTAATTTATATGCAGAGAACATCATGAGAAATGCTGGACTGGAAGAAGCACAAGCTGGAATCAAGATTGCTGGGAGAAATATCAGTAACCTGAGATATGCAGATGTCACTACCCTTATGGCAGAAAGTGAAGAGGAACTAAAAAGCCTCTTGATGAGAGTGAAAGAGCAGAGTGAAAAAGTTGGCTTAAAGCTAAACATTCAGAAAACTAAGATCATGGCATCTGGTCCCATCACTACATGGGAAATAGATGGGGAAACAGTGGAAACCATGTCAGACTTTATTTTTCTGGGCTCCAAAATCACTGCAGATGGTGACTGCAGCCATGAAATCAAAAGATACTTACTCCTTGGAAGGAAAGTTATGACCAATCTAGATAGCATATTCAAAAGCAGAGACATCACTTTGCCAACAAAGGTCCGTCTAGTCAAGGCTATGGTTTTTCCAGTAGTCATGTATGGATGTGAGAGTTGGACTGTGAAGAAGGCTGAGCACCAAAGAATTGATGCTTTTGCACTGTGGTATTGGAGAAGACTCTTGAGAGTCCCTTGGACTGCAAGGAGATCCACCCAGTCCATTCTGAAGGAGATCAGCCCTGGTATTTCTTTGGAAGGAATGATGCTAAAGCTGAAACTCCAATACTTTGGTCACCTCATGCAAAGAGTTGACTCATTGGAGAAGACTCTGATGCTGGGAGGGATTGGGGGCAAGAGGAGAAGGGGACGACAGAGGATGAGATGGTTGGATGGCATCACTGACTCAATGGACATGAGTCTGAATGAACCCTGGGAGTTGGTGATGGACAGGGAGGCCTGGCGTGCTGGGATTCATGGGGTCGCAAAGAGTCGGACACAACTGATCGAATGATCTGATCTGACCAGGAAGATCCCATATGCTGAGGCACAGTTAAGCCCGTGTAGCACAATTGGAGCTGGTGCTCTAGATCTGGGGAGCCAAAACTGCTGAACCCAAGTACCACAGCTACTGAGAGCCCGTGCTCTCTAGCAGGAGAAGCCAGCGCAATGAGAGGCCCTCGCACAGCAATTGGAGAGTGGTTCCTGCTCTCTGCAACTGGAGGAAAAGTCTGCACCGCAATGAAGACCTAGCACAGCTAAAATATATATATATATAAGAAAAATAATATGGCTCTAGATTTCTTTCCCAGGATGCTCAGTAACCTTATATTCTGCTTTCCTGGTTCCACACCTGTAAGATTCACTCTCAGAAGTGTTTTCCCATCCCCTGCTGGTACACTAAAGCCTAAGTTATATAATTTTCTCTGTGAATAACATCTTTCCACCCTGAGCAGGTTTGGTATATTTCCACTCAGATTGTGCTCAGATTGGCCTTGTTATTGACCTGGAGGCATTGAGTGGAGGCTCTGCAGATCCCAGAGACTTGCTGCAGCAAGTGATCTATAGATGCAAGGAAACAGAGACTGTGTTAGGTGTAAACTGTGAGGCAGATGATAAGGTTACTTAATTTCCTGTGTTTGTACAACAATACAAATTTATGCTTGCTGTCCCAGCAAAATTTATTTTTTTATAATTTTATTTATTTTTGACTGCATTGGATCTTTGTTGCATGCAGGGTTTCTCTATTGTGGCAAGTGGGAGCTACACTCTAGGTGCATGCATAGGCTTTTCTTATTGTGGATCATGGGCCCTAGGTGATTGGGCTTCAATAGTTGTGGTTCCTGGGCTCTAAAGCACAGGCTCACTAGTTGTGGCACACAGGCTTAGTTGTTCCTTGAGATGTGGGATCTTTTGAGACTAAGGATCGAACCTGTGTCTCCTTCATTGGCAGGTGGATACTTTTGGACTGAGCCACCGAGGAAGCTGCCAGCAAAATTATTCCTAGAACTTTGTTTTAATACTGAAAAATGTCATGGTTTTGATAATAAATTGTATGGTCATCCTAGTGATAGAAAAGAGGGTAAGGAAGTTAATTTCATAATGAGAAGGAAAGTGTAAATGGAAGAAGAGAAAACCAAGGTCAGGTAGGTATCGGACCAGATCAGATCAGTCTCTCAGTCGTGTCCGACTCTTTGCGACCCCATGAACCGCAGCACGCCAGGCCTCCCTGTCCATCACCAGCTCCCGGAGGTCACCCAGACTCACACCCATCAAGTCAGTGATGCCATCCAGCCATCTCATCCTCTGTCGTCCCCTTCTCCTCCTGCCCTCAATCCCTCCCAGCATCAGAGTCTTCTCCAATGCGTCAACTCTTCGCATGAGGTGGCCAAAATACTGGAGTTTCAGCTTTAGCATCATTCCTTCCAAAGAAATACCAGGATTGATCTCCTTCAGAATGGACTGGTTGGACCTTCTTGCAGTCCAAGGGACTCTCAAGAGTCTTCTCCAACACCACAGTTCAAAAGCATCAATTCTTCGGCGCTCAGCCTTCTTCACAGTCCAGCTCTCACATCCATACATGACCACAGGAAAGACCATAGCCTTGACTAGGCGAACCTTTGTTGGTAAAGTAATGTCTCTGCTTTTGAATATGCTATCTAGGTTGGTCATAACTTTCCTTCCAAGGAGTAAGCGTCTTTTAATTTCATGGCTGCAGTCACCATCTGCAATGATTTTGGAGCCCAGAAAAACAAAGTCTGACACTGTTTCCACTGTTTCCCCATCTATTTCCCATGCAGTGATGGGACCAGATGCCAGGTAGGTATAAAAGTATTAGGAAAGAGTCACAAACCCCTGATGTGATTCTTAAGACTTCACTGGGGCTATTTTCCAGTGTCTGAGATTCCTAGTATGATAATTTTGTGAGGTTCCTTTCCCTCTCATTTCTACCTCAAACATTTACACTGGAAGGACTGTTTCTCTTATTCAAAGTAGAGAAAGTAAATCTGTCTTCTTAAACAAGAAGTCAATAAAATAAGTATTGTTCTACCACAAAGGCTAAACTTGGAGCTCTATATTAATATAATAAAGATTTCATCTGTATATAATTTCCAATGTTCTGCCAGAAATTCCTTCCACAGACTTAATTGCCAGACTAATGCCTAGAAGTGAAAGTAAACAGAGCATGTAAATTTAATAAGAGCTAAGGGCTGCAGTGATAACCCCGGGAGGCAGACGTTTCAGAGTTTTACTATCTCATTTTCTAAATTAAGCTCATTACATGATAGAGTGGAATGGCAGAACACTGTTCTATAAATAGGAAAATACTATAAGAGTATTTAATTCTTGAACTTGATGTAATATAAAGATTACAAGTGACATTGCAGAAATGTATTCATACAGTGTCCTTGTCATGTTGGTTGCAGTCTTTAATTCTTGTTTATTTTTAAAATAATTTTATTTATTTATTTATTGACTGTACTGGGTCTTCATTTCTGCACGGGCTTTTCTCTAGTTTTGGCAAGTGAGGGCTGCTCTCCAGCTGTGGTGCAAGGACTTCTAATTGAGGCAGCCTCTCGTTGTGGAGCACAGGCTCTGAAGCCTTCTGCCTTTAGGAGTTTCAGCACAGGTCTCAGAAGGCTGACTAGTTGAGGCCCATGGGCCTAATTGCTCTGCCACATGTGGGATCTTCAAGGACCAAGGATCAAACCTGTGTCTCCTAGGAGGGAGGAGGGTTCAGGATGGGGAACACGTGTATACCTGTGGCAGATTCATTGTGATGTATGGCAAAACCAATACAATATTGTAAAGTTAAATAAAATAAAATTAAAAAAAAATAAAAAGACTATTCCGTGACACATGAAAATTGTACAAAAAAACAAAACCAAACCTGTGTTTCCTGCATTGGCAGGCAGGTTCTTTACTACCGAGCCATCAAGGAAGCCCTGATTCTTATTTTAACTCTTACTTTGATTCAGCAAAGTTACTATCTTTTCTTCAAAATGTACACTGTGGAAAGAATAGAAATATCTTGACATGTCTTTTCCTTTAGAGGATCATAATTTACTGAGCAAAAAAGTGCTATGAAAAAATTGAGCAGACAGTAATTTTGTTTAGGAGAATGCTCTGGAGAGGAGGTTTTATCTTTTATATGCTTCCCACATCCCCTTCTGAGGGTGAATGCTATGCCAAGAGCCCCAGGCATAGCAAAGCAACTCCGGCTTTTTTCTTAAGCTTAAGTGGCCATGTTTTTAACCACTAAACCTTGTCATACAGACTCCAGCTGATTGTGCTAGAGAAGTGAGCCTCTGACTAAAAGCCACTTTATAGACCAGCTATCAGTCTATTAGGTGGCTTGGCCTGAAAACTCTTCTTGATAGGAATGATAATGCTTGGACCAATTACAGTTGGAGGTTATGTGGGAGACGTACTAAGTGTGTGTTATATTGTCAAGAGAAATACACAGTGAGACAGAAAGTGAGTCATTAGGGATAGGTTAAACATTCACAGAGACCAATGAACTTCTGATCCTGAGAAGAGAACCATGTTGGTGGCTGACTCAGTAGAGTTGTATAAGTTCTTGAACAACTTCTTTATTCTCAAACTGCATTCTAAACATAAGACCTAGCTAGACTGCAGTTACTGATCACTGCCCAATAACTGAATTGAGGTTCCAGGGTTCCTAATTTCTGCAAGTATTATTATAGTATTCAAACTCCTCCCTCCTACCCTATTTTTTTTTTTTTTTCAAAAATCAAGTTATAATTTACCTGTAGTAAAGTGCACAGTTCAGTCACTATTCTACAAAAACTTTGCTCCAATATAATTCTGTTCCTGCCCCACTCCTTTGTGCTATTTTTTTTGTCATAGAAATACCTTTATTTATTATAGGCCCTCAATACAGTTTGTATTATTGCTTTATCCAATTGTATTTTGAATCATACAGGAGAAGGAAAGAATTAGAGACAAAAATATATTTGTACAATATCTTATATTTACCTATCTAATTACCTTTCAGTTAAGTTCAGTTCATTTCAGTTGCTCAGTCATGTCTGACTCTTTGTGACCCCATGAATCGCAGCATGCCAGGCCTCCCTGTCCATCACCAACTCCCAGAGTTCACTCAGACTCACATCCATCAAGTCAGTGATGCCAGCCAGCCATCTTATCCTCTGTCGTCCCCTTCTCCTCCTGCCCCCAATCCCTCCCAGCATCAGAGTCTTCTCCAATGAGTCAACTCTTCGCATGAGGTGGCCAAAGTACTGGAGTTTCAGCTTTAGCATCATTCCTTCCAAAGAAATCCCATGGCTGATCTCCTTCAGAATGGACTGGTTGGATCTCCTTGCAGTCCAAGGGACTCTCAAGAGTCTTCTCCAACACCACACTTCAAAAGCATCAATTCTTTGGCGCTCAGCCTTCTTCGTAGTCCAACTCTCACATCCATACATGATCACTGGAAAAACCATAGCCTTGACTAGGCGAACCTTTGTTGGCAAAGTCATGTCTCTGCTTTTCAATATGCTATCTAGGTTGGTCATAACTTTCCTTCCAAGAATTAAGCGTCTTTTAATTTCATAGCTGCAATCACCATCTTAAGTGATTTTGGAGCCCCAAAAAATAAAGTCTGACATGGTTTCCACTGTTTCCCCATCTATTCGCCATGAAGTGATGGGACCAGATGCCATGATCTTCGTTTTCTGAATGTTGAGCTTCAAGCCAACTTTTTCACTCTCCACTTTCACTTTCATCAAGAGGCTTTTTAGTTCCTCTTTACTTTCTGCCATAAGGGTGGTGTCATCTGCATATCTCAGGTTATTGATATTTCTCCCGGCAATCTTGATTCCAGCTTGTGCTTCTTCCAGACCAGGGTTTCTCATGATGTACTCTGCATATAAGTTAAATAAGCAGGGTGACAATATACAGCCTTGACGTACTCCTTTTCCTATTTGGAACCAATCTGTTGTTCCATGTCCAGTTCTAACTGTTGCTTCCTGACCTGCATATATGTCTTTAATTCTTCAAGTTACTAGTTCTGCACTCCCTAATGACTGTAGTGCTGAATTGGTCTGAAAGAGAATGGAAGGGAATGGAAGGAAGGAAGATGAGGACAAAATAGAAGTGGAGAGAAGAGAGGTAGAGATTTTGCTGTGCAGAAAATGGAAGAGATTCTCTTTTATGCAATTAATACTTGGAAGATTCTTCTCTGTATCAGGAAATATACTAAGCACTGGCTATTCAGTCGTAGACACACACTAATAAATAGACATAGGCCCTGACCTGCAGGCTAATGGGGAAGGAAGAGAATAAAAAGGGAAGTCTTAGCAGTCCATCAAACTACACATTAAATTTTATGTTGTGTATGGTATGGGCTTATCTGAAGTAGTGTTTAGAAAAGACCTCTTTGTGGGTATGATATTTAAACTGAGACCTGAAGGATAAGGAGCCAGCTTGGTGGTAGTGATAGGCCAGGGAGGTGAAGAGGGAAGAGGGATCAGGACATTCTAGACAGAGGAACAATATTTGCAGAGACTCTAAGACAGGGATGAACTTGATGTGCGTGAAGACAGATGGTCAGAGAGGGGACTTCCCTGGTGGTCCAGTGGCTAAGACTCCGTGCTCCCAATGCAGGGGGCCCTCGTTTGATCTCTGATCAGGGAACTAGATCCCACATTCCACAACAAAGATCAAAGATCCTTTGTGCGGCAACTAAGACCCTGAACAGCTAAATAAATAAATATCAAAAGGCAGCTAGGAAGCTGACTGTGCTTGAGCCATAGTGAGTGAAGTGGGGAGTAAGAAAGAAAAAATAGGCAGGGCCTTGATTATGTAGCACCTTGTATGTGATCCCAAGGGGTTCTCACATTACTTGAAGCATAAGGGAAAGCCATTAAAGCAGAGGTAATAAACTGAAGATCTGTAGTCTCTGTCTCAAGATATATCTTGTACCCAGCACGATGTGTTGCCAACACTTATTCTTTAAAATTATTTTATTTATTTATTTTGGCTGCACTGGGCCGTTGTTACTGCTCTTGGGCTTTTCGCTAGTTGTGGTGAGCATGAGCCTCTCTCTAGTTGAGGAGTGCAGGTTTCTCATTGTGATGTCTTCTCTTGTTGCAGAGCATAGGCTCTAGGGCACTCACAGGCTCAGTAGTTGCGGTGCATGGGCTTAGCTTCCCCAAGGCACGTGGAATCTTCCTGGACCAGAGATTGAAACCATATCCCCTGCATTGGCAGGCAGATTCTTGACCACTGGACCACCAGGGAAGTCTGCCAACACTTAATTTTAATTTCAAAGTAGGATGATTTCATATAAATGGTTAGATTTGCAGCTCCTCTTTAAAAAAAAAAAAAAGCCTTGAAGACTTCCCTATACCAAATCCCAAATGTTTGCTGAAGGTTCAGTATAGTCCAATGTTGGGGTTTTGCTGACAAGTATAATAAAGAAGTCAGAGGGGGATTGGAGTTGAGCCTATCTTTAAGAAAACGATTATAATGCTGAATCATATAGTCTAAGCTGGATAAGATGGGAACTGAGGTCTAGAGGGGGCTGATGAATAGAACACGGTGCTTCAGTGGATTGCTCAAAGAATTATTGCTCTAAGAAGTATTTTCACAAGTTAACCAGGAGAACAGGAGGTTGTATGGGAGAGTGAAGTGTTAAGGGCTATGATGGCAGGCATGGTAATTTCTGGTGAAAATAAGATCCAGGGTATAATCATGGGAGTGGATGACTGACATGGGATAGAAGGAAAAGTCACCAGGCATGAGACAGTCAGCCACCTGAGGGATCAGGATAATGACAGGAATTGAGATGAGGAGAAAGACTTTAAATTAGATGCTGAAGTTTTCAGTGACTAGGAGAACATGACAAAGAATCAGAGGATGACAGCCTTGATCACTCCTGACAGTCCTGAAGAGGGGCGGGAGGCTGAAGGGAGCAAGGAAGTTAGGAGCTCCTTTCTGATCCTGCGGTACACAGGTGCTTTAGTTATCTCAGGCCACTAAGACAAATGACCATAAACCGGGTGACGTCAACAAACATTTATCACAATTTCCAAGGCTGCAAAGTCCAAGATCAAGATGCTGCCAAATTTGATTCCTGCCACCTTCTCTGTATGCTCACATGGCAGGGAGAGAGGGAACTCTTCCTCTTCCTATAAAGACATTAATCCCATCATCAGAACTCCACTCTATCTAAACATCAGAACTCCACCTTATCTAAATCTAATTACCTCCCAAAGATCTCGTCTCCTAATACCATTGTATTGAGGGTTAGAATTTCAACAAAGAATTTTGGGGCGATGCAAACAGTCCATAACAATGGGTGTGTAAGAAAAATGGGATGAGTGAATTTAAAATCAGAAACCAAGGCTAGAAACTGGGATGTTTTTGTGAGTGGTTCCATTCAATTTGTTTTCCTTTTACTTTGGATTCTAGGAACACTCACTTTAATATATAGTTATTTCTTTAAAAACATGTAATTTTACCTCGTTAATATCCAACTTCCCCCAGACCTCTATTATAGACACAGTCTTTGTGTCTATGATATTGTGGGAAATTAAGGGATGGGCAGAGAATCTAGGTATGCTTTTCTGTGCCTACTGCTACTGGTATAAGCAACATATCCAGTGAGTTCTCAGAGGTCAGTAGCAGCAAAACAAGCAGGGTTCTTTGGTGGAGCTACTCCAGAAGAATGTTAAATTTCGGTTAATCTGCAGAAATCCTGGGGCAGGCACTACTCACACCAATGGTTAGTGGGATGATGCTAAATTATTACTGAAAAGACATTTTCAGAAATCTAGAGAAGTTAGAGACACCCAGGTGACAGATATCTGGGGTAGAGAAAAAAGACTGGGGTGCAAACTAGGGAGAATGGACTAGTTATCTTCAACTAGGACAGCTAGCGTGGGAGCAGAAAGGAGGTAAGAGAGATAGGACATTTAGAAAAGCAAAGGAAGCAGAATTAGGCACATAATTGCCCAGTGTCTTTCTTTTATTTTCATTTATTAAATAAAGCTATTCAAAATCTAATATGCAGAGCTTCTGTTTTTACATGACAGAGTGATTAAAGATTTTGGTGTAGTGTATCTTTTTTTTTTTTTTTTTTCTCTATTATCATTTGTGTTTTTCCTTCACTGGAAGTATATAGGGATTTAGGTGATTTAGCTGATTGTCTATGTGGGAGTCAGTATTGTGGTTAAGTGCACAGACTGAGCCAGCTGGCTGAGTTGAATCCCAGCACTACAGCTCAGCTCACCACTTCTTGGCTTGGTGACCTTGGCTGCTGGCTTAACACTTTCTAAGTACTTCCTCTTTAAAACTGGGGTTAATAAAAGTGCCTGTCTCATAAAGTTGCTATGAGGATCAAAAGAGTTAATATATGAAATAAAGTATTTAGGACAGGGCCTGGCACATAGTAAGCAAGATCTAAGTGTTAGCCATTGTATTTACTATTGGCTACAGGGAATGGCTGGAGCAGCCGGGAAGAGATACCCCACGCCCAAGGTAAGAGAAACCCAAGTAAGACGGTAGGTCTTGCAAGAGGGCATCAGAGGGCAAATACACTGAAACCATACTCACAGAAAATTAGTCAATCTAATCACACCAGGACCACAGCCTTGTCTAACTCAATGAAATCAAGCCATGCCCGTGGGGCAACCCAGGATGGGCGGGTCATGGTGGAGAGATCTGACAGGGTGTGGTCCACTGGAGAAGGGAATGGCAAACCACTTCAGTATTCTTGCCTTGAGAACCCCATGAACAGTATGAAAAGGCAAAATGATAGGATACTGAAAGAGAAACTCCCCAGGTCAGTAGGGGCCCAATATGCTACTGGAGATCAGTGGAGAAATAACTCCAGAAAGAATGAAAGGATGGAACCAAAGCAGAAAGAATACCCAGCTGTAGATGTGTCTGGTGATAGAAGCAAAGTCCGATGCTGTAAAGACCAATATTGCATAGGAACCTGGAATGTCAGGTCCATGAATCAAGGCAAATTGGAAGTGGTCAAACAAGAGATGGCAAGAGTGAATGTTGACATTCTAGGAATTAGCGAACTAAAATGGACTGGAATGGGTGTATTTAACTCAGAGGACCATTATATTTACTCCTGTGGGCAGGAATCCCTCAGAAGAAATGGAGTGGCCATCATGGTCAACAAAAGAGTCCAAAATGCAGTCATTGGATGCAATCTCAAAAACGACAGAATGATCTCTGTTCGTTTCCAAGGCAAACCATTCAGTGTCACAGTAATCCAAGTCTATGCCCCAACCAGTAACGCTGAAGAAGCTGAAGTTGAACGGTTCTATGAAGACCTACAAGACCTTTTAGAACTAACACCCAAAAAAGATGTCCTTTTCATTAGAGGGGACTGGAATGCAAAAGTAGGAAGTCAAGAAACACCTGGAGTAACAGGCAAATTTGGCCTTGGAATACGGAATGAAGCAGAGCAAAGACTAACAGAGTTTTGCCAAGAAAATGCACTGGTCATAGTAAATACCCTCTTCCAACAACACAAGAGAAGACTCTATACATGGACATCATCAGATGGTCAACACCGAAATCAGATCGATTATATTCTTTGTAGCCAAAGATGGAGAAGCTCTATACAATCAGCAAAAACAAGACCAGGAGCTGACTGTGGCTCAGACCATGAACTCCTTATTGCCAAATTCAGACTTAAATTGAAGAAAGTAGGGAAAACCACTAGACCATTCAGGTATGACCTAAATCAAATCCCTTATGATTATACAGTGGAAGTGAGAAATAGATTTAAGGGCCTAGATCTGATAGATAGAGTGCCTGATGAACTATGGAATGAGGTTCGTGACATTGTACAGGAGACAGGGATCAAGACCATCTCCATGGAAAAGAAATGCAAAAAAGCAAAATGGCTGTCTGGGGAGGCCTTGCAAATAGCTGCGAAAAGAAGAGAAGTGAAAAGAAGAGAAGCGAAAAGCAAAGGAGGAAAGGAAAGATATAAACATCTGAATGCAGAGTTCCAAAGAATAGCAAGAAGAGATAAGAAAGCCTTCTTCAGGGATCAATGCAAAGAAATAGAGGAAAACAACAGAATGGGAAAGACTAAGGATCTATTCAAGAAAATCAGAGATACCAAAGGAACATTTCATGCAAAAATGGGCTCGATAAAGGACAGAAATGGTATGGACCTAACGGAAGCAGAAGATATTAAGAAGAGGTGGCAAGAATACACAGAAGAACTGTACCAAAAAGAGCTTCACGACCCAGATAATCATGATGATGTGATCGCTGACCTAGAGCCAAACATCCTGGAATGTGAAGTCAAGTGGGCCTTAGAAAGCATCACTACGAACAAAGCTAGTGGAGGTGATGGAATTCCAGTGGAGCTATTCCAAATCCTGAAAGATGATGCTGTGAAAGTGCTGCACTTAATATGCCAGCAAATTTGGAAAACTCAGCAGTGGCCACAGGACTGGAAAAGGTCAGTTTTCATCCCAATCCCAAAGAAAGGCAATGCCAAAGAATGCTCAAACTACCACACAATTGTACTCATCTCACATGCTAGTAAAGTAATGCTCAAAGTTCTCCAAGCCAGGCTTCAGCAATATGTGAACCGTGAACTTCCTGATGTTCAAGCTGGATTTAGAAAAGGCAGAGGAACCAGAGATCAAATTGCCAACATCCGCTGGATCATGGAAAAAGCAAGAGAGTTCCAGAAAAACATCTATTTCTGCTTTATTGACTATGTCAAAGCCTTTGACTGTGTAGATCACAATAAACTGTGGAAAATTCTGATAGAGATGGGAATATCCGACCACCTGATCTGCCTCTTGAGAAATCTGTATGCAGGTCAGGAAGCAACAGTTAGAACTGGTCATGGAACAACAGACTGGTTCCAAATAGGGAAAGGAGTACATCAAGGCTGTATATTGTCACCCTGTTTATTTAATTTATATGCAGAGAACATCATGAGAAATGCTGGACTGGAAGAAGCACAAGCTGGAATCAAGATTTCCGGGAGAAATATCAGTAACCTCAGATATGCAGATGATACCACCCTTATGGCAGAAAGTGAAGAGGAACTCAAAAGCCTCTTGATGAAAGTGAAAGTGGAGAGTGAAAAGGTTGGCTTAAAGCTCAACATTCAGAAAACGAAGATCATGGCATCTGGTCCCATCACTACATGGGAAATAGATGGAGAAACAGTGGAAACAGTGTCAGACTTTATTTTTCTGGGCTCCAAAATCACTGCAGATGGTGACTGCAGCCATGAAATTAAAAGACGCTTGCTCCTTGGAAGGACAGTTATGACCAACCTAGATAGCATATTCAAAAGCAGAGACATCACTTTGCCAACAAAGGTTCGCCTAGTCAAGGCTATGGTCTTTCCTGTGGTCATGTATGGCTGTGAGAGCTGGACTGTGAAGAAGGCTGAGCGCCGAAGAATTGATGGTTTTGAACTGTGGTGTTGGAGAAGACTCTTGAGAGTCCCTTGGACTGCAAGGAGATCCAACCGGTCCATTCTGAAGGAGATCAGCCCTGGGATTTCTTTGGAAGGAATGATGCTAAAGCTGAAACTCCAGTATTTTGGCCACCTCATGCGAAGAGTTGACTCATTGGAGAAGACTGTGATGCTGGGAGGGATTGGGGGCAGGAGGAGAAGGGGACGACAGAGGATGAGATGGCTGGATGGCATCACTGACTCGATGGATGTGAGTCTGAGTGACCTCCGAGAGCTGGTGATGGATAGGGAGGCCTGGCGTGCTGCAGTTCATGGGGTCGCAAAGAGTCGGACACGACTGAGCGACTGATCTGATCTGATCTGACAGGGAATGGCAACCCACTCCAGTATTCTTGCCTGGAAAATCCCATGGATGGAGGAGCCTGGTAGGCTACAGTCCATGGGGTCGCAAAGAGTGGGACACGACTGAGCAACTTCACTTCACTTCACAGTACTCAGACAATATATTCCTTGCAGGCAGCCCTTATAATATGTGTCATTAGGGATACAGCATACTCTATTTTGATCTTTAAAGGTAATGATATATATGCCCAAGGTTAAAAAAAAAAAAACAAAACTGTCCAATATGTTAGCCACTAGATAGTTGTGACCATTTAAACAAATTAAAATTAATAAAATTAAAAATTCAGTTCCTCTGTTATACTAGCTACATCTCAAGCACCCAGTAGCCACATGTGGCTATTTATGACATTGGATAGTGCGATACAGAACATTTCTGTCATTGCAAAATGTGCTGTTAGGTCTCGTAGATAGTGAAACCTTCCTTCCGTTCCCACAATCCCTCCATCCAGGGGCCATCCCTGTTACACAACTTTTGATGGCTCAGACACAACTTTTTAACACAAATATAATTTGCACTGTCGTGTGACTTTTTTTGTTTTAAAATACATTAACTGTATTGATTTTTTACGGATATATAATTGACATAGCATTTCTTAGTTGTAGGTGTACACTGCAATGATTTAATATATTCACACTATATTGCAAAACGATTACCACAGTAAGTTTAGTATGTCAGCTCCCTGCATTTAATCATAGATTTAGAGCATCTGATATTTAGCTTAGGAAGCAACTGTGACAACTTGAAAACACAATTCAAATATAAGGAATGCACATTTTAATATATTTGGGAGCAAGTGTAAGAATGGTCTACTTCAATTTTCTTTCTTGTGTGGCACATGCTCTGAGTTAAGCGAGTTGAACTGATCATCTTCCATCAGCATGCCCTGGAATCCTGCAGCTCCCATCCCCTAACGACAGAGATCTCTTGCGCTATGAGAAAACCTCGTGTAAATTACTGGAGGATCACTGTAAAGACGTCTCCTAACGGGTGGGGAGGACCGCCCCCGGCCACTTCTTGGTTGCTGAGAACCGGACCCGAAGGTCGGCTCGCGAGGCGCCCCCTCTAACCGCAGCGGCTTGGAGCCCGCCGTCCGCCCGCCCGCGGAGAGCGGCGCCCCCTGTCGTCCGGTCGAGGAGGAGGCGCCCGCTCCCGGGAGGCCGGGAACATGGCGGGGCAGCCCGCGGCCCCGGCCACACCGCCGCCCAACCGGGACGGAGCAGCGCCCAACGTGGTGGCGCGGATCTCGCAGTGGGCCGACGACCACCTGCGCCTCGTCCGGGTACTGCAGGCCGGGCGGTGGTGGGCGCGGGCCGCGCAGCGCCAGGCTGAAGGAGACGCGTCCTGGGGGAGGCCCGGGCAGCGGCGGAGGGCCGCCGGGTCGGGGCAGCGTGTGCAGGGCGGCAGGGGCGCGCGGCCTGGTGGGGCTGCCTCGGCCCCATCACTGGCTTGACTGCTGGGCCTCACGATGCCTCCGAGGGGAAGCTGCAGCCCAGCGCGGGGCGCCAGCGGGGCCATTGGAGCAGTTGGGGAGGGGCGGGCAGTTTGAAAAAGGCGGGGCATCGCAGGCGACCAGGGGAGAGAAGATTGTGACCAAGCCCTGGTGGTGATTTTTTTCTTTGTAACAAAGAAAAGCAGGCAGGAGCTGCCTGCTTCGTGGATGGTGTGGAAATTGCTGAAATGGAGGAGTTGGGATAAATGATTTGTTGGGGAAATCTCCAGAGCTCTTTGCAAGGTGAAATTGAAGATGCCTATTAGACTTCTAATGGAGATGTGTGAACTTCAAGGTGGTCATCAGACTTCCCAACGTAGCTTAGGTGTTCTAGGCAACTGGATACAGGAGTCGTGTCTTGAAGGGAGATCAGAACGGGAATCTGGGAGTGGGCTGCATAATACCTTAAGTATTTAAAGTGTAAATAAACCTTATAGTATTTTAGTATTTTTATAGAAAACTTCTAGTATTCAAAGCTTGGATGACTTCGAGCGAGTCAGAAAAGCTGAAAAAGCTCTAGGCCTGAGACCTGAATGTGAAGTCGCTCAGTCGTGTCCGACTCTTTGCGACCCCATGGACTGTAGCCTACCAGGCTCCTCTGTCCATGGGATTTTCCAGGCAATAGTACTGGAGTGGATTGCCATTTCCTTCGCCAAGGGATCTTCCCGACCCAGGGATCAAACCCGGGTCTCACGCCTTGTAGACAGACGCTTTACCGTCTGAGCCACCAGGGAAGTCCAGGATTAAGACTTGAGGGCCTCTCTAACATTTAGAATTTGGAGAGTGAAAAGGAGATCAGCAAAGACTCGGAGGGAACAGACAGAGGGGAAAAGGAATATCAGGAAAACCAAGTGTGCTAGAAGCCAAATGAAGAGAATGTTTTCAGATGGGAGAATTCTGCTGGGAAGTTGAGTAGGCTTATTATGTTTGCATATACTTTGCAGCCAAAGTGCCAGGACCATGTCTATTTTCACTCACCAGGACTGCAGCTCAATGCTGAGACTGCAGCTCAATGCTGAGACCGCAGCTTACTCACCTGCAGCTCAGTCCTGGGAACAGTGCCTGCCACTTAGTGCTACATAAATATATTTAACAATGGATTGTATACATATATGTGTGTGTATGTGTACATAGAAACACGGATGTTAACTGACAAGGCCTTGGTTCTTCCAATTAAGCAGGAAGAGATGCACTGGTTAATTTCAAATAAAAAAAATAACCTCATCAGGATTGGGAGAGGAAACAGTATTTAAATTAGTGTGTGGATGTTTTATTCCAAATAATCCAATCACAGAATGTACTCTTGTATATATTTTCATCTCTTATATGCTTAGTTGTGTTTATTGAAGGAAAGCACGTTAGATTACCACTGTTGGTGAGGGAGTTGCAGGATCCTTATTAATTAAACTTTAGATCGATTTCAGTTTAAATGAAATACATTGCTATGATTTTCCTGACTGTTTGCCTTGTCTGTTTCCCAAGTGCTGTGTTTTATGGTATTGCTAATAAAGTTTTCTACTAAATACTTTAATTCCACCTGCAGACTTAGGGTTATGGAGTTCCTATGGGCCTTGCACAAAAAGTATTAATATTAGACTGATTCATTCAAGGGACTCATGGTTAAAGCAATACAATCAATAGAAAACAGTACAGTATTATGTATATAATTACTGTGTGTACCAGGTTGTCTGGGAGAAAAAGGGTAAGATTAATAGGTGGTGGGCAGTTGTTTTTTTGGGGGGTAAGAAGTGGGCCTTTAGTTGAAGGATATGCCTTATTTGACAAGTTAGGTATAAGGGATGACTTTTTTTTCCTGCCTTCTATTTAGTACTTTCTGTATTGTGAATAATAATTAGAATTAATCATAAAATCTCTTTCTAAAGAACATCAGCACTGTAATGGCCATGGCTGGAGTAATGTTACTTCTAAGAAGTGTTCGACTGGTAAGTTAACAAATTAAGATATTATGATAAGCACTAGACAGTTAATTTCTCTCACTTCAGATGATTTTTATCTTAACATGGGTATCATTTTGTTATTCATATTAGAAGCTTTTAAATAACATTTTAGAACAGTGAATGTACTTTAAGATGTTGGTTTAAAAGTAGCACATCCACAGGGTTTTATGGAAAGAATTTCACAACCTGTCTTTCCATAATGACTTTTCTTCATGCTTGAAATAAATAATCACTAAATTTGCATTTCAGATGCTGAAGAATATCTCAAAAATGTTTTCTGTAGCGGTTTTAGGTTTAAACTGAAATTAAATTATGTCCCTTTGAACTAGATAATTTATGCTTATTTAGTGTGTTTTTTTGCCCTTTCAAAAGTATTTTAATAACAGACATTTTGGAAGTGTATTTGATAATTCAGGATTTACAAGTACTTTTTAATATACCTGACTGTTGTCATAGGAATTCATTTCAGTGTCATGTTATGAACTGGAATAGATATATTGCTTCTGTATGTATTTATTTCCTATACTTATCTCTATATTGTTTTGTATTATCATTGACTACACCTCTTTACCATACTACATCTTTTCCAACTATTGCCTTTACACCCAGACTCCAACTTCAGAACTTTTGTCTTTTTTTCCTTCTTCTTCTTTTTTTTTTTTTTTAATGCCTTGAACTCACTTTTTTAAAGCTGAGATGTAATTGTCCTACAGTGCTGCATATGTTTAAGGTGTCCAGTATAATGATTTGACTTACGTACCTCAGGAAATGATTACCACAGTAAGTTCGATGAACATCCATCATCTCATATAGATACAAAATTAAATAAACAGGAAATAATTTTTTTCCTTGTGATGAGAACTCTTAGGATTTACTTTCATGTATAATAACTTTCATGTTAACATCAGATCAGATCAGATCAGTCGCTCAGTCGTGTCCGACTCTTTGCGACCCCATGAACTGCAGCACGCCAGGCGTCCCTGTCCATCACCAACTCCCAGAGGTCACTCAGACTCACATGCATCGAGTCAGTGATGCCATCCAGCCATCTCATCCTGTGTCGTCCCCTTCTCCTCCTGCCCCCAATCCCTCCCAGCATCAGAGTCTTCTCCAGTGAGTCAACTCTTCACATGAGGTGGCCAAAATACTGGAGTTTCAGCTTTAGCATCATTCCTTCCAAAGAAATCCCATGGCTGATCTCCTTCAGAATGGACTGGTTGGATCTCCTTGCAGTCCAAGGGACTCTCAAGTCTTCTCCAACACCACAGTTCAAAAGCATCAATTCTTCGGCGCTCAGCCTTCTTCACAGTCCAGCTCTCACATCCATACATGACCACAGGAAAGACCATAGCCTTGACTAGGCGAACCTTTGTTGGCAAAGTGATGTCTCTGCTTTTGAATATGCTATCTAGGTTGATCATAACTTTCCTTTCAAGGAGTAAGCGTCTTTTAATTTCATTACAGTATTGTAAATTATATTACTCATGTTTTATATTACACATGTTTTCCATGTATTTACATACACAAGTATTTATCTTATAACTGGAAGTTTGTACCTTCCAAGTTCTCCCTCCCTCCATCTCCTACCTCTCATAACTGCAAATCTGATCTGTTTTTTTATGAGTTTGTTTTTGAAGTAAAATTGACCTACAACACTATGTTACTTCCTGTTACAAAACATAGTGATTTGATATTTCTATACATTTCAAAATGATCACAAGTCTGTCACTCTACAGAGATTCTGCATAATTACTGACTGTATTCCCTATGCTGTGCGCTTCCTACCTGTGACTCACTTATTTTATAACTAGTCCCATAAAGACTTTGTAGTGTACTTGCTAAGAGCAGGAATACTTTCCTCCATAATCACATTAATATTTTTGCATCTAATAAATTTAACATTTTTGTAGTAATTTCTAAAATCCAGTTAACATTCATATTTATCTCCTGAAAATATCCTTTGTAGCTGTTTTTTCTCCCAGTCTAAGTTTCAGTCAAGGATCATGCACTGTATTTAGTTGTCGTGTCTCTTTGGTCTCCTTTAATCTAGACTTTTACACCCACTTTAATTTTTGTCTCTCATGACACTGATTTTTGAAGCGGCCGAGTTAGTCTTAGAGAATCTCCCACAGTCTGGATTTGTGTTTCCTCCGTAGATTTAGCATGAACAAGAAGGTGATGGAGTATGCTGCTTCCTGTTATGCTGCATCAGGAGACTCACAGTGTCTGTCTGTCTAGAACATATCACATCTAACATAATTAATAACCTCTTAGTATCATCTAATATCCAGACAATATTAAGAATTCTTTGATTGTCTCAATGATGTCTTTTTTTAAAAAAATAGGTGATCTGTTTATAGCAGGATTCTAGTGGTCCATATATTGTATTTGTTTGTTATATCTGTCTCATTTATTTTATAACAGTCTATACCCCCACTCCCCCCCGCTTTTTTTCCCCGCATAAGCCATTTATTTTTTAGAATAACCAAGTCATTTATCCCATTATTAATGTTCCACATTCTGGATTTGTCTGCTATGATGTTTTTCTTGTTTGGAAAAAATTTTTTTGATGTTTAGACCAACTTTACTGTCTTAGAAAGTTGGTTACTAATTTATCCTTCTGCCTGTTATGAGGCTCTCACCCAGCCATGCTTATGAATTAAGCTTGTTTCTATAGTACTGTTAATATGAAAGACACAGGTATAAAATGTTGAGTAACTCCAAGGTGTTAGGTATTTCAATTGGAGAAGGCAATGGCACCCCACTCCAGTACTCTTGCCTTGAGAATCCCAGGGACGGGGGAGCCTCGTGGTCTGCCGTCTATGGAGTCGCACAGAGTCGGACACGACTGAAGCGATTCAGCAGCAGCAGCAGGTATTTAAATAAATTCCTAATGTTGGCCTTTTGGAGGGGCGTTTTTCTCCTATGAGATTGAAAAATAAGGGAAAAAAAAACTTGTTGATTAGTAGTCTAACTTAAATTGCCTCAGAATTGGCTAGATTCTCCAAGCAGTTGCTGCTGTTGCTGTTTAGTTGCTAAATTATGTCCAACTGTTTGCGACCCCATGGACTTTAGCCTGCAAGGCTCCCCTATCAGTGGCGTTTCCCAGGCAAGAATATTGGAGTGGGTTGCCATTTCCTTCTCCATCTCCCAGAGTACCTGTATTAATAGATAGTACATTTATAGAATGAGATAGTAATTTAACCAGTAAGATAGTAAGTTTAACCAGATTTTGTGTAGTGCCAGGCACAGTTGTATGCTCACTGCTTCTTGATAAATTGTGTCACATTTTAAGGATGTAAGCTTTTTTAAAAGTGAGGAGTCTGTTTAATGTTCTCTATATAGTAGTCTCAAATAGTAGAACAATGACTAAAGGTTTCTAAATAATGTGCTTATAAACACTTCTGTTAAGTCTTTTAAAAATATTAATATAAAATTAAGAACCAAATTAAAAATGTTCAGTGGTTATTATGTCTTCTTTGAAATGTTTAGAGAATATAACATGCTTAATTTTAAAATGAAAATAGTAATAAAATGTTATACTTTTCTCCTTGTAAATCAACAGACATCAAAATTCACACGTTCTTCAGATATTCCAGTAGAATTTATAAGAAAGAATGTTAAACTACGAGGACGACTACGCCGAATAACTGAGAATGGTTTAGAGATTGAACATATTCCCATTACTTTACCTGTTATATCTTCATGGAGAAGTAAGTAAGGCACAAAAATAATAGCACTAAATAACTATTTTAAAGTTCCTTTATTAGAAGTTATTTTTAAAATAGCAAAAAAAAAGTCATTTTAATTTTTAATAACTCTCGATTGTCTATAAGAGAAAGTCCAAACTCTTGACTTACACAAACGAACTATTTATTTATTATTTAATTTTATTTATTTATTTATTTTAATTGGAGGCTAATTACTTTAAAATATTGTGGTGGTTTTTGCCATATATTCACATGAATCAGCCATGGGTATACATGTGTTCCCCATCCTGAACCACCCTCATACCTCCCTCCCCATCCCATCCCTCAGGGTCATCTCAGTGCACCAACCCTGAGCACCCTATCTCATGCATTAGATCTGGACTGATGATCTCTTTCAAATATGATAATATATTTGTTTCAATGCTTTTCTCTCAAATCATCCCACCCTTGCCTAATCCCACAGATTCCAAAAGTCTGTTCTGTACATCTGTGTCTCTTTTACCATCTCACATATAGGGTCATTGTTACCATCTTTCTAAATTCAATACAGTATTCAATACAGTATTGAATTGATATATTGGTGTTTTTCTTTCTGACTTCACTCTGTATAATAGGCTCCAGTTTCATCCACTTCATTAGAACTGATTCAAATGCATTCTTTTTAATAGCTGAGTAATATTCCATGAAATTAAAAGATGCTTGCTCCTTGGAAGGAAAGTTATGACCAACCTAGAGAGCATATTAAAGAGCAGAGACATTACTTTGTCAACAAGGGTCCATCTAGTCAAGGCTATTGTTTTTCTGGTAGTCATTATGGATGTGAGAGTTGGACTATAAAGAAAGCTGAGTGCTGAAGAATTGATGCTTTTGAACTGTGGTGTTGGAGAAGACTCTTTAGAGTCCCATGGACTGCAAGGAGATCCAACCAGTCTATCCTAAAGGAGGTCAGTCCTGGGTGTTCATTGGAGGGACTGATGTTGAAGCTGAAACTCCAATACTTTGGCCACCTGATGTGGAGAGCTGACTTATTTGAAAAGACCCTGATGCTGGGAAAGATTGAGAGCAGGAGGAGAAGGGGATGACAAAGGATGAGATGGTTGGATGGCATCACTGACACAATGGATATGGGTTTGGGAGGATTCTGGGAGTTGGTGATGGACAGGGAGGCCTGGCGTGCTGCAGTTCATGGAGTCGCAGAGTTGGACACGACTGAGCAACTGAACTGAAGTGAACTGAATATTCTATCGTGTATATGTACCACAGCTTTCTTATCCATTTGTCTGCTGATGGACATCTAGGTTGCTTCCATGTCCTGGCTATTGTAAACAGTGCTGCAAAGAACATTGGGGTACACGTGTTTCTTTCAATTCTGGTTTCCTTGGTGTGTATGCCCAGCAGTGGGATTTCTTGGTCATATGACGGTTCTATTTCCAGTTTTTTAAGGAATCTCCAAACTGTTCTCCATAGTGGCTGTACTAATTTTCATTCCTACCAACAGTGTAGGAGGGTTCCCTTTTCTCCACACGCTCTCCAGCATTTATTGTTTGTAGACTTTTTGATAGCAGCCATTCTGACTGGCAGGAGATAGTACCTCACTGTGGTTTTGATTTGCATTTCTCTGATAATGAGTGATGTTGAGCATCTTTTCATGTATTTGCTAGCCATCTGTATGTCTTCTTCGGAGAAATGTCTGTTTAGTTCTTTGGCCCATTTTTTGATAAAGTCAGTTATTTTTCTGGAATTGAGCTGCAGGAGTTGCTTGTTTATTTTGAGGTTAATTCTTTGTCAGTTGCTTCATTTGCTATTACTTTCTCCCATTCTGAAGGCTGTCTTTTCACCTTGCTTATGGTTTCCTTCATTGTGCAATAGCTTTTAAGTTTAATTAGGTCCCATTTGTTTATTTTTGCTTTTATTTCCATTACTCTGGGAGGTGGGAGGATCCTGCTGTGATTTACATCAGAGAGTGTTTTGCCTATGTTTTCCTCTAGGAGTTTTACAGTTTCTGGTCTTACATTTAGATCTTTAATCCATTTTGAGTTTATTTTTGTGTATGGTGTTAGAAAGTGTTCTAGTTTCTTTTACCAGTGGTTGACCAGTTTTCCCAGCACCACTTGTTAAAGAGATTGTCTTTTCTCCATTGTATATTCTTGCCTCCTTTGTCAAAGATAAGGTGTCCATAGGTGCGTGGATTTATCTATGGGCTTTCTATTTTGTTCCATTGATCTATATTTCTGTCTTTGTGCCAGTGCCATACTGTCTTGATGACTGTAGCTTTGTAGTATAGCCTGAAGTCAAGCAGGTTGATTCCTCCAGTTCCATTATTCTTTCTCAAGATTGCTTTGGCTATTTGAGGTTTTTTGTATTTCCATACAAATTGTGAAATTATTTGTTCCAATTCTCTGAAAAACACTTTTGGTAGCTTTATAGGGATTGCACTGAATCTATAGATTGCTTTCGGTAGTATACTAATTTTCACTATAACACTGATGATTTCTTTCATCAGTGTTTTATATTTTTCTATATATAGGTCTTTTGTTCCTTTAGGTATATTTATTCCTAGGTATTTTATTCTTTTCATTGCAATGGTGAATGGAATTGTTTCCTTAATATCTCATTCTGTTTTCTCATTGTTACTGTATAGAAATGCAAGGGATTTCTGTGTGTTAATTTTATATCCTGGAACTTTACTATGTTCATTGATTAGCTCTAGTAATTTTCTGGTGGAGTCTTTAGGGTTTTCTATGTAGAGGATCATATGATCTGCAAACAGTGAGAGTTTTACTTCTTCTTTTCCAATTTGGATTCCTTTTATTTCTTTTTCTGCTCTGATTGCTGTGGCTAAAACTTCCAAAACTATGTTGAATAGTAGTGGTGAGAATGGGCATCCTTGTCTTGTTCCTGACTTTAGGGGAAATGCTTTCAATTTGTTGCCATTGAGGATAATGTTTGCTGTGGGTTTATTATATATGGCTTTTATTATATTGAGGTATGTTCCTTCTATTCCTGCTTTCTGGAGGGTTTTTATCATAAATGGATGTTGAATTTTGTCAAAGGCTTTCTCTGCATCTATTGAGATAATCATATGGTTTTTATCTTTCAATTTGTTAATGTGGTGTATCACATTGATTTGCGAACATTGAAGAATCCTTGCATCCCTGGAATAAAGCCCACTTGGTTATGATGTATGATCTTTTTAATATGTTGTTGGATTCTGTTTGCTAGAATTTTGCTAAGGACTTTTGCATCTATGTTCATCAGTGATATTGGTCTGTAGTTTTCTTCTTTTTTGGCATCTTTGTCTGGTTTTGGTATTAGGGTGATGGTGGCCTCATAGAATGAGTTTGGAAGTTTACCTTCCTTTGCAATTTTCTGGAAGAGTTTGAGTAGGATAGGTGTTGGCTCTTCTCTAAATTTTCGGTAGAATTCAGCTGTGAAGCCATCTGGTCCTGGGCTTTTGTTTGCTGGAAGATTTCTGATTACAGTTTCGATTTCTGTGCTTGTGATGGGTCTGTTAAGATTTTCTATTTTTTCCTGGTTCAGTTATGGAAAGTTATACTTTTCTAAGAATTTGTCCATTTCTTCCAAGTTGTCCATTTTATTGGCATATAGTTGCTGATAGTAGTCTCTTATGATCCTTTGTATTTTTGTGTTGTCTGTTGTGATTTCTCTGTTTTCATTTCTAATTGTGTTGATTTGATTCTTCTCCCTTTTTTTCTTGATGAGTCTGGCTAATGGTTTGTCTATTTTATTTATCTTCACAAAGAACCACCATTTAGCTTTGTTGATTTTGGCTATGGTCTCCTTTGTTTCTTTTGCATTTATTTCTCCCCTAATTTTTATGATTTCTTTCCTTCTTCTAACCCTGAGGTGCTTCATTTCTTCTTTTTCTAGTTGCTTTAGGTGTAGAGTTAGGTTATTTATTTGATTTTTCTCCTGTTTCTTGAGATAGCCTTGTATTGCTATGAACCTTCACCTTAGCACTGCTTTTACTGAATCCCATAGGTTTTGGGTTGTTGTGTTTTCATTTTCATTCGTTTCTATGCATATTTTGATTTGTTTTTTGATTTTTTCTGTGATTTGTTGGTTATTCAGAAGTGCATTGTTTAGCCTCCATATGTTTGTTTTTTTAACAGTTTTTTTTTTCTTGTAGTTGACATCTAATCTTACCGCATTGGGATCAGAAAAAATGCTTGAGATGATTTCAATTTTTTTGAATTTACCAAGGCTAGATTTATGGCCCAGGATGTGATCTATCCTGGAGAATGTTCCATGTGCACTTGAGAAAAAAGTAAAATTCATGGTTTTAGGGTGAATTGTCCTATAGATATCAATTAGGTCTAACTGGTCCATTATATCATTTAAAGTTTGTGTTTCCTTGCTAATTTTCTGTTTAGTTGATCTATCCGTAGGTGTGAGTGGGGTATTAAAGTCTCCCACTATCATTGTGTTACTGTTAATTTCCCCTTTCATACTTATTAGCATTTGCCTTACATTCTGCAGTGCTTATGTTGGCTGCATATATATTTATAATTGTTATATCTTCTTCTTGGATTGATCCTTTGATTATTATGTAGTGTCCTTCTTTGTCTCTTTTCACAGCCTTTATGTCAAAGTCTATTTTATCTGATATGAGTATTGCTACTCCTGCTTTCTTTTGGTTTCCATTTCCATGAAATATCTTTTTCCAGGCCTTCACTTTCAGTCTGTATGTGTCCCTTGTTTTGAGGTGGGTCTCTTGTAGACAACATATATAGGGGTCTTGTTTTTGTATGCATTCAGCCAGTCTTTGTCTTTTGGTTGGGACATTCAACCCAATTACACTTAAGGTAATTATTGATAAGTATGATCCCGTTGCCATTTACTTTGTTGTTTTGGGTTCGAGATTATAAACCTTTTCTCTGTTTCCTGTCTAGAGAAGATCCTTTAGTGTTTGTTGAAGAGCTGGTTTCGTGGTGCTGAATTCTCTGAGCTTTTGCTTGTCTGTAAAGCTTTTGATTTCTCCTTCATGTTTGAATGAGATCCTTGCTGGGTACAGTAATCTGGGCTGTAGGTCTTTCTCTTTCATCACTTTAAGTATGTCCTGCCATTCCTTTCTGGCTTGAAGAGTTTCTATTGAAAGATCAGCTGTTATCCTTATGGGGATCCCCTTGTGGGTTAATTGTTGTTTTTCCCTTGCTGCTTTTAATATTTGTTCTTTGTGTTTGATCTGCGTTAATTTGATTAATATGGGTCTAGGGGTATTTTGCCTTGGGTTTATCCTGTTTGGGCCTCTCTGGGTTTCTTGGACTTGGGTGGCTATTTCCTTCCCCATTTTAGGGAAGTTTTCAAGTTTTGAGTTATCTCCTCAAGTATTTTCTCATGGCCTTTCTTTTTGTCTTCTTCTTCTGGGACTCCTATGATTCAAATGTTGGGGCATTTCACATTGTCCCAGAGGTCTCTGAGGTTGTCCTCATTTCTTTTAATTCTTTTTCCTCTCTGCTTCATTTATTTCCACCATTCTATCTTCCACCTCACTTATCCTATCTTCTGCCTCAGTTATTCTATTGTTGGTTCCCTCCAGAGTGCTTTTGATCTCAGTTATTGCATTATTCATTATTGATTGACTCTTTTTTATTTCTTCTAGGTCCTTGTTAAACTTTTCTTGTATCTTCTCAATCCTTGTCTCCAGACTATTTATCTGTAACTCCATTTTGTTTTCAAGATTTTGGATCATTTTTACTATCATTATTCTGAATTCTTTTTCTGGTAAGCTCCCTATCTCCTCCTCTTTTGTTTCGTTTGGTGGGCTTTTATCATGTTTGTTTACCTGCTGAATATTTCTCTGTCTTTTCATCTTGTTTAGGTTGCCGTGTTTGCGGTGACCTTTCTGTATGCTGGAAGTTTGTGATTCCTCTTTATTGTGGAGATTCCTCCCTGTGGGTAGAGTTGGACAAGTGGCTTGTCAAGGTTTCTTGGTTAGGGAAGCTTGCATTGGTGTTCTGGTGGTGCAGCTGGGTCTCTTCTCTCTGGAGTGCAGTAAAGTGTCCAGTAGTGAGTTTTGAGGTGTCTGTGGGTTTGGTGTGACTTTTGGCCACCTGTATTTTTGTGCTCAGGGTTATGTTCCTGCATTGTTGGAGAATTAGCCTGGTATGTCTTGCTCTGAAAGTCGTTGGCTCTTGGTTGGAGCTTGGTTTCAGTGTAGGTATGGAGGCTTCTGTATGAGCTCTTGTTGATTAATGTTCCCTGGAGTCAGGAGTTTTCTGGAGTTCTCAAGTTTTGTATTTAAACCTCCTGCCTCTGGCTTTCAGTCTTATTCTTACAGTAGCCTTAATTCTTCTCCATCCATACAGCACTGATGATAAAACATCTAGGTTAATGCTGAAAAGATTCTGCACAGTGAGGGACACCCAGAGAGGTTCCCAGAGTTTCAAGGAGAAGAGAAGAGGGAGGAGGAAGATATAGGTGACCAGGAGGACAAGAGGGGGAATCAAAAGGGGAGAGAGCAGTCTAGCCAGTAATCAATTCCCTATTTGCTCTCCAGGTCTGGAATATTCAGAGAGGTTCACAGAGTTCCATAGAGAAGAGAAGAGGGAGGAAGGAGATAGAGGTTACGAGGAGGGCAGTCAAAAGGAGAGAGACCAATCTAGCCAGTGATCAGTTCTCTAAGTGTTCTCCACAGCCTGGAACACCCAAAGAGATTCACAGAGTTAAGTAGAGAATAGGAGGGGGAGGGAGGAGATAGAGGTGACCTGGGGGAGAAAAAGGAGAGTCAAAAGGGGAGAGAGCAATCAAGCCAGTAATCACACCCCTAAGTAAAAATGGGTACTGAAGATTGGATTCTTAAAGGTACAAAATTGATAACAAATACCAAAAAGCAAATATTAAAAATCTAGAGTAGAGGTTAGACTCTCAAAAATACAGTATTAAAAAAATAAAACAAAATCGCAAAAGTTATAAATATAAATATATATATATATATATGAAATTTGCTTTAAAATAGGGTCTTTTTTTTGCAAGGTAATAGGTTTTAAAAATGAAAATTAAAGGAATAATAAAGAATTTAAAAATTAAAAAATGATAATAATAGAATCTTTGGCTGCAAAAAATATAATCAATCTGATTTTGGGGTTGACCATCTGGTGATGTCCATGTGTAGAGTCTTCTCTTGTGTTGTTGGAAGAGGATGTTTGCTATGACCAGTGCGTTCTCTTGGCAAAACTCTATTAGCCTTTGCCCTGCTTCATTCCATACTCCCAGGCCGAATTTGCCTGTTACTCCAGATGTTTCTTGACTTCCTACTTTTGCATTCCAGTCCCCTATAATGAAAAGGACATCTTTTTTGGGTGTTAGTTCCAGAAGGTCTTGTAGGTCTTCATTAAACTGTTCAACTTCAGCCTCTTCAGCATTACTGGTTGGGGCATAGGCTTGGATTACTGTGATATTGAATGGTTTGCCTTGGAAATGAACAGAGATCATTCTGTCATTTTTGAGATTGCATCCAAGTACTGCATTTCAGACTCTTTTGTTGACGATGATGGCTACTCCATTTCTTCTAAGGGATTCCTGCCCACAGTAGTAGATATAATGGTCATCTGAGTTAAATTCACCCATTCCAGTCCATTTCAGTTCGCTGATTCCTAGAATGTTGACGTTCACTTTTGCCATCTCCTGTTTGACCACTTCCAATTTGCCTTGATTCATGGACCTGACATTCCAGGTTCCTATACAATATTGCTCTTTACAACATCGGACCTTGCTCCTATCACCAGTCACGTCTACAACTGGGTATTGTTTTTGCTTTGGCTCCATCCCTTCATTCTTTCTGGAGTTAATTCTCCACTGATCTCCGGTAGCATATTGGACACAGATCTGGGGAGTTCCTCTTTCAGTATCCTATCATTTTGCCTTTTTATACTGTTCATGGGGTTCTCAAGGCAAGAAAACTGAATTGGTTTGCCATTCCCTTCTCCAGTGGACCACATTCTGTCAGACATCTCCAACATGACCCTCCCATCTTGGGTGGCCCCACACGGCATGGCTTAGTTTCATTGAGTTAAACAAGGCTGTGGTCCGTGTGATCACATGGGCTACTTTTCTGTGATTATGGTTTCAGTGTGTCTGCCCTCGGATGGAGAAGATATACAGTCAGCAAAAACAAGCCTGGGAGCTGACTGTGGCTCAGATCATGAACTCCTTATTGCCAAATTCAGATTTAAATTGAAGAAACTGGGGAAAACCACTAGACCATACAGGTAGGACCTAAATCGTATCCCTTATGATTATACAGTGGAAGTGAGAAATAGATTTAAGGGACTAGATCTGATAGACAGAGTGCCTAATGAACTATGGACAGAGGTTCATGACATTGTACAGGAGACAGCGATCAAGACCATCACCATGGAAAAGAAATGCAGAAAAGCAAAATGGCTGTCTGAGGAGGCCTTACAAATAGCTGTGAAAAGAAGAGAAGCGAAAAACAAAGGAGAAAAGGAAAGATATAAGCATCTGAATGCAGAGTTCCAAAGAATAGCAAGGAGAGATAAGAAAGCCTTCCACATGATCAATGCAAAGAAATAGAGGAAAACAATAGAATGGGAAAGACTAGAGATCTCGTCAAGAAAATTAGAGATACCAAGGGAACATTTCATGCAAAGATAGGCTCAATAAAGCACAGAAATGGTATGGACCTAACAAAAGCAGAAGATATTAAGAAGAGGTGGCAAGAATACACAGAACAATTGTAGAAAAAAGAGTTTCAAGACCAAGATAATCACGATGGTGTGATCACTCACCTAGAACCAGACATCCTGGAATGTGAAGTCAAGTGGGCCTTAGAAAGCATCACTACGAACAAAGCTAGTGGAGGTGATGGAATTCCAGTTGATCTATTTCAAATCCTGAAAGATGATGCTGTGAAAGTGCTGCACTCAATATGCCAACAAATTTGGAAAACTTAGCAGTGGCCACAGGGCTGGAGAAGGTCAGTTATCATTTGCATTCCAAAGAAAGGCAATGCCAAAGAATGCTCAAACTACTGCACAATTGCACTCATCTCACACACCAGTAAAGTAATGCTCAAAATTCTGCAAGCCCGACTTCAGCAATACGTGAACCATGAAATTCCAGATGTTCAAGCTGGTTTTAGAAAAGGCAGAGGAACCAGAGATCATTTTGCCAACATCCACTGGATCAATGAAAATGCAAGAGAGTTCCAGAAAAACATCTATTTCTGCATTATTAACTATGCCAAAGCCTTTGACTGTGTGGACCACAATAAACACAATTCTTCAAGAGATGGGAATACCAGACCACCTGACCTGCCTCTTGAGAAACCTATATGCGGATCTGGAAGCAACAATTAGAACTGGACAGGAACAACAGACTGGTTCCAAATAGGAAAAGGAGTGCATCAAGGCTGTATATTGTCACCCTGTTTGTTTAACTTCTGTGTAGAGTACATCATGAGAAATGCTGGGCTGGAAGAAGCACAAGCTGGAATCAAGATTGCCAAGAGAAACATCAATAACCTCAGATATGCAGATGACACCACCCTTATGGCAGAAAGTGAAGAGGAACTAAAAAGCCTCTTGATGAAAGTGAAAGTGGAGAGTGAAAAAGTTGACTTAAAGCTCAACATTCAGAAAACGAAGATCATGGCATCTGGTCCCATCACTTCATGGGAAATAGATGGGGAAACAGTGTCAGACTTTATTTTTTTTGGCTCCAAAATCACTGCAAATGGTGACTTCAGCTATGAAATTAAAAGACGCTTATTCTTTGGAAGGAAAGTTATGACCAACCTAGATAGCATATTGAAAAGCAGAGATATTACTTTGCCAACAAAGGTCCACCTAGTCAAGGCTATGGTTTTTCCTGTGGTCATGTATAGATGTGAGAGTTGGACTGTGAAGAAAGCTGAGTGCTGAAGAATTGATGCTTTTGAACTGTGGTGTTGGAGAAGACTCTTGAGAGTCCCTTGGACTGCAAGGAGATCCAACCAGTCCATCCCAAAGGAGATTAGTCCTGGATGTTCATTGGAGGGACTGATGCTGAATCTGAAACTCCAATATTTTGGCCACCTCATGTGAAGAGTTGACTCATTGGAGAAGACTCTGATGCTGGGAGGGATTAGGGGCAGGAGGAGAAGGGGACGACAGAGGATGAGATGGCTGGATGGCATCACCAACTCGATGGACATGAGTTTGAGTGAACTCTGGTGGTGATGGACAGGGAGGCCTGGCGTGCTGTGATTCATGGGGTCGCAAAGAGTCGGACATGACTGAGTGACTAAACTGAACTGAACTGAATTGTAGAATATATCTAGTAATTTCTCTGGAGCTGTTGAGGGCAACGGGGTCAGTTCAGTTCAGATAGGTCCTTGTTCCAGCTTATACTTCTTCTCAAGGTCTATATGTTCCTTCCAATGTAGCCAGTGCTAACTACAGGGTTTTAATCTGTTGCACCTGTCACTTCCAAAGGGGTTCCCTCTTCTTTGTTTATTTTGACTTCCTCTGTTTGCATGTGTCTTCAGTATCTAACTTCTGCCCTGACACAAGGGGGCGAAGGTGGTCATTTATTTAGGCTTAGTTGTTCACTTGTGCTGTGGGGAGGCTGGAACACTGCAAACAAATATCACTGGCGTGTGTGGGGAGTGCTCACAGTGACTCGGCCGCACTGGGTTTGTCCCCGCTGACGGTGTGTGTGGTTTCCCGGTCTACACTGCTCACGCTCCAGGTTGCTCTGCAGGGGAACTGTCTAAGGCCGGCCCGGGGTTGCATGCACTTCTTATGTCTAAGCCGCTTAGGTTCAGGTTCTTGGGTACTCCACAAAGGCGCAGACTCAGTTGGGCCAACGTTTTGTGCCCTTCCCAGGTCTGAGCAGCTCAGGCGACCATGTGCTTGTCGAGCGCACACTCCCCAGGTGGGCAGTGTGTCTTATCACCTCCCCTGTCCCAGCCGCTTGGTTTCCTGGGTGCGCAGCGGGAGTGCCATCTCAGGTGTGCCATGTGTCTCCTCTGTGGAGCTGATCTCTGGCTGTGACCCCCTTGGTGGATGTCAGCCGTCCAGGATCCCAGGAAGACTTGGTTAGCAACTGGGAGCCTGCTCACAGTTTGGTAGAGAATGCCGTCTCTGGGGCCAAGTTTGCCCCTTGCCTTCTGGCTCTGACTGTTGCCTGCCTGCCTCCCTGCCTCCAGCGGGGGATGGGCCAGTCCACTGCTGGCTAGCTCTCCTCTGGTATTCGCTCAGTCCTTTGTTCTGTGAGGCCAGTGCCTTAGGTTAAAGCTTTCTGTGGACAAGTTCTCTCTCTCTCTCTCTCTCTGCTCTTTGTTTTTCTCTCTGGCCATCCCACAGTTTGGGTTGCTATCTCATGTTAGCCCCCTCAGATTGCCCTCAGGACATTCAGGCCCGGTCCTTACCCTAAGCAGTGCAGCCCGCGCCTCCCTGTTCAGCCCCCACTTGCTGGTGGCCGACGCAAGCATCTGGGGTACTTCACTGGGAGTTGCCGTTAGGGGCATAATCTGTGCGTTTTATTTATTTATTTTTTCCTCCCGGTTATGTTGCCCTCTGAGATTCCAAAACTCCCCAGGATGGGTCTCTGTCCCTAACTCTTTTGTCTCTCTTTTTATCTTTTATATTTTGTCCTACCTCCTTTCGAAGACAATGGGCTGCCTTTTTGGGTGCCCGGTGTCCTCCGCCAGCATTCAGAAGTTGTTTTGTGGTATTTGCTCAGCGTTCAAATGATCTTTTGATGAATTTGTAGGGGAGAAAGTGGTCTCCACGTCCAATTCCTCTGCCATCTTAGGACCGCCCTTCCACAAATGAACTATTTAATTTGGTTCCAGATTTCTTTTCTTCCTTCCCTCCTTTTTTCACTTAGCTACTCAGGCATTCAAACATTTATTCCACAAATATTGAACACATATTATGTTCTAGGTCCTAGCTAGCTGTACATGCTAGAGTGAAACAAACAAGAGCACTCTACCCCTTGGAGCTTACAGTCCAGATGGAAGATGGGAAGCAAAAAAAAGAATAATTATCCTAAGGGCTATGAAGAAAAGGATCAGGTTGTAGAATGAGCATTACTGGAGTTTGTGTGAAGAGGGAATCCACATATATGGTGGTCAGAGAAGGCCTCATCAGAGGCCTGGAGAATGGGAAGGAGCTGGCTAGGAAGAACATGTGTGAAGATGAGCCCGGCTCTTTTGGTAAGGCATGTGAAGGCTCATGTGGCTGGAGCATAGGGAAGAAGGGGACAAGAGACACCAAAGAAGTTGGAGAATTGGGCAGAGTCCAGAGCTTGCTGCTGCAATTCCCTTTTCTCCCTGCTTCTCAGCAAAGACCACAGCCACACAGACCTTCTTGCTGCTTCCATGTGTTCTCACGCCCTGGGCATAGATCTTTTCCAAGTGCCTGAGTGTCTATGGATTCTTTTTGTTTGTTTGTTTTTTCTATTTTTCTTTACTATTTGGCATGTGTAATCTTAGTTCCCCAACCAGGGATTGAACCTATACCCCCTCCACTGCAAGCATGAAATCTTAACCAGTGGACCACCAGGGACGTCCCAGTCTGTGGATTCTCTAGGATCTAACTCTAATGTCAGCTGTTTTGTGAAGCTCTCCTTAACTCCTAAGCAGAGCTGGCCTCTTTCTTTCCTATGCCCCAAGCAATTTATACATACTGCAATTACAGTACTAAAACACATTTTCCTGTAATTATGTATCTAGGTTTATATCCTTCTATTGAACTATGAGCCCCTAGTGGGCAGGGAACTTTTCTTATCTAATTATTCACAGTCCCTAGAAAAATAATTTTTAGCCAACAGAGACTTGGCAAAATTGTCAAATGATTTAATTGAGTCATATTTAAAGATCTCCTTAATATTATTTTAATGTTTTAAAGAAAGTTCTTATTTCTTTACCCTGAGATGAATGAGTATCACTCTTCAATTGACATACGGCTATAAAGGAATAAGATTGATTTTTTTTTCCCTCAAGCTCACCTGACATGATTGATTTTATTTCTTAACAAATCAAGCAGAACTTACACAACTTACAACAGTCATTTGAATGACTGTTGTTCCCTAAAGAAAGACTACTTGGGATATTTATTTGTTGGCCATTTCAGCTCTAAGCATGGTTCATACTTCTCAGTTGTTGTAGTAATGCAGTAGTAATTTAAATCTCACCTGTCGGAAATAGTGATGATTTTTTAGTGCTTAGACAGCAAGGCCATCACTTGTGATTGTCCAGGTGGTACATTGCACAACTCCAGGGTTGGTATTCACTGGGTATCTGTCCTGAAAGGTGTGCAATGCCACAGCACTGTAATTGCTATATTAGAGTGCTATAATTGCTATAATATTATTATTAGTGTATTATTAGTATATACATCAAATAATAATGTTTATCAACTTGGTACAATCAAAATTTTAAAGCTGAAAGGAAACCTACTTCCCCTACTTGTTTTAATATTTTCTATGGAAATTAAAGGCCATGTATGCAGCCATCTCCCTAGCAGTTGATGAAACTAAAGATTAGAAAATAGATTCTTTGCTACCCAGTCCACAACTTTGTGTATAGAGTTGCAAAAATTAAAGAAACAGACACACCAACAGATGCTAACCAGTACAAACGTAATGATAGTGTTAATAGTTTTTGTAACTGACATAAATTGTTCATTAAAAAAAATATTTATTTATTTGGCTACATCAAGTCTTAGTTGCAGCATGCGGACTCTAGTTGAGGCATGCAGGCTTAGATTGTCCCACCTAGTCATGTGGGATCTTCGTTCCCTGACCAGGGATCGAACCCGTGTGCCCTGCATTGTAAGGCAAGCTCTTACCAGAGAAGTCCCCAAATAGTTCATGTTAAAGAGATCAATTTGCATTTACATTGGTTAAACCTGTTTACCTATAAAACAGTTATAGAATCTAGAAGTTGCTTTCCAAGCACTATTTTGAATGACATAATAAGATGTTAGAGCATAATCTTGCTCATTTAAGAATAGCTATTAATTGAAAGCCCCCTATGTTCCTTTCACTGTTTTTACTTCCTATAGAGGATAGAGATGGACTTTTGATTTTCTTGTAAGGAGGGCTAAGATTCAGGGCCCCCAACTTGAGGCCATTCTAACCAAATGGTTTGGCTCAGATAACTACATCAGAGTAGAGTCTGTGTGGTATAGTCGAACGTGTTTGGTGTAGAGAGCTTGTGTTCCATTTCCAGTTCAGCCAGTGGTTTCCACCACTATCAAACAAGAGAATTGTAACATTTCCAAGACTCCTTCTTCATTACTATTCTGTTGTATCCTTGCCTTCCATGATCTTATCTTTGGTGTATGTGATGAGGCAAACACACACAGAGCTGAAAATTTTTATGAAGTGAAACTCTTAGAATACTTCATTCTCCAGTAGATGTTTACTGAACACCTGCTCTTTTGCTGTAGTTTCAGTATACAGTGGCAAACAATGGATGTGAGCCTATGGTAGTCAGGAAACCTGCAGTCTAGTGATATTATTTCAAAGCTTCTTCTGTTCCTAATAGTAAATTTTACCATTTACCTAATGGTAAAAAATAATCTTTTTGATATATGTGATATACCTGGCTCATGAAACTGTCCACTGTCATGAATCCATTTATAATATTTATTTATTCAGTCATTTATTATTTCTGTTGTGAGGTTGTGGAATCTGAGTTCCCAGACCAGAGGCTGAACCCAGGATTCCATAATGAAAGTGCAGAATCCTAGCTGCTAAACCACCAGGGAACTTCTTGATTTTTAATATTCTATAAATCTAGGGGATGAATCAGTTGTTTTGGGGTCAAGTACTATCTTTCTAAAAACCTTAGGAATATTAAGTTGTGAAGTTTCCTATCCATCTGATAGAACATAAATGTAACAAAGTCCTTAGTGGTGGTTTACATCAGTATTCATCTTATGTCTGCAGTTTTCTCCAGGTGCCCATGGTCTTTCCCTTACTTGACATGCTCAGTTCCTATTCCTCCCTGTGCCTTTCTCTGTTCTTTCTGCAAAACCCAAGCCATACACTTTTGATGGAGTGCT
Source organism: Tragelaphus eurycerus (assembly GCA_935064755.1). Taxonomy (NCBI): domain Eukaryota; kingdom Metazoa; phylum Chordata; class Mammalia; order Artiodactyla; family Bovidae; genus Tragelaphus; species Tragelaphus eurycerus. The sequence continues at coordinate 10,139,009 of CAKXYN010000006.1, forward strand.
GTTGAGCTCCTCCACTGGAGCTCGTTTTGCTGTACCTTTATAATCCTTGGCATTGTGTCATCCTACCCAGTATGAATTAGGCTTTTTAAAAGTATATATGTAAAAGATTTATTGAAGAGCTGGAAAGACAGGGATTCATACAAAGCTAAAATTAGAAATCATAAATATTAAAAGTAACCTCTCCTTTTTCAAGAAAACATCAACTGTTTGGGCAAAAATATTTGATGGATATAACTTACCTTATTCAGTAGATTAGCTTCTGGAAAATTTATGTTTACATTGGCATTGACCATATCATATTTTAAATGCTTAATGGGGACTTTGCTAATTTTAAAGGAATCCCATGACCTTTGTTGAAGTGAAGAATTAGGACATTAATACTCAAGGTTGATAGTGTTGACTAGATTCATGTTTTTGGTCCTAAAGATTTGGTCTTAAAGACTAGAGGATATTTTATTGAAAGACAATTGGTGTTGATGGTGGCATTAAAGGGCTGAAGAGAGGCCTCAGAAGAACTTCCCTGGTGGCTCAGATGGCAAAGCATCTGTCTACAATGCGGGAGACCTGGGTTCAATCCCTGGGTCAGGAAGATTCCCTGGAGAAGGAAATGGCAACCCACTCCAGTACTCTTGCCTGGAAAATCCCATGGACGGAGGAGCTTGGTGCAGGCTACTGTCCATGGGGTCCCAAAGAGTTGGGTACGACTGAGCGACTTCACTTTCACTTCACTCATTAGGTACCAGTGATTTGATTTCATCTAATCTTTATTATGTGTGTTCTGCCTTAATCTAATTTGTGAATATACTGTATCACAGAGTTTTCTAAGGACATAATCCTCCTACTGATACCTTTTGAAACTTCTCTAACTGAAACTCTAGGACAAGTTTCAAGAAACCCAAGCCTTAAAGAAAATGGTTTTCTATCATCAAATAATATCATGAGAAACTTCTAGGATATCTTTCTGAACTCAAGTGTTACTTTTTCCCTAGCAATTAAATGGACAAACTTTATACTTTCAACTATCAATACTTGTATAAGAGTTTAATATATGTTAAATGTATAATTTCTTTTAAAAAAAGCATTAACTTTTTTTTTTTTTTTTTGCCAGCTATTTCCCTTTTTGGAAAGTTGTAAACTTTTTCTAAAATCAGATCCTATTATTAAAGTTTAATTGGTAAAAATTTTATCCAGAGTTTGCCCAAACAAACTTTCTTAACGCTGTGTTGTTGTTCAGTCATGTCTGACTCTGTGACCCAAATGGACTGTAGTACGCCAGGCTCCTCTCAGTTCAGTTCAGTTCAGTTCAGTTGCTCAGTCATGTCTGGCTCTTTGCAACCCCTGAAGTCCAGGCTTCAGTCTGTCAGGCTCCTCTGTCCTCCACTATCTCCCAGGATTTGCTCAAATTCATGTTCATTGAGTCAGTGCTGCTATCTAACCATCTCATCCTCTGCTGCCCCCTTCTCCTGTTGCCCTCAATCTTTCCCAACATGAGGGTCTTTTCCACTGAGTCGACTTTTCTTATCAGGTGGCCAAAGTATTGGAGCTTCAGCTTCAGCATCAGTCCTTGCAATGAATATTCAGGCTTGATTTCCTTTAGGATTGACTGGTTTGATCTCCTTGCTATCCAAGAGATTCTTCTCCAGCAAGACAATTTGAAAGTATCAATTCTTCAGCACTCAGCCTTCTTTATGGTCCAGCTCTCACATCCATACATGACTACTGGAAAAACCATAGCTTTGACTATATCGACCTTATTACTTGGAATATAAATTGATAAAATCCTATCTGGAAATCAGTTTTATAAACTGTATAAAAATAATGTTGACATTAATATTTATTGAGTTGGTAAAACAGCCTCAGTAAATTAAGTGAAAAAGCAGTTTATACGGTTTTATTGATAGTAGGAGCCTATATTATTGAATGACATGACTTGTAGCATTACGTGTATGTGTACATATAAATAAATCTGGAAGATTTTTTTAAAAAAAGGTAAATTGGTTAAACCCCACATCCTGTTCTGGATCTTACTGAAATGAGTTTTTTAAATTATTCCATCTGTTACCTACTTGTATTATTTTAAAAGGCAAGTTGACTATAGAAATAAATGATCTACATCTAGAGAGTCTGAGTATTTATAAGTAACATATCCAGTTGTGTTTTGGAGCACAGATGACTTTGGAATTTGCTTTTGCAATTGTGGTATTAAAGGTAAACTCTTTTCTGCTTAACCTTTTTAGAAGAGCCATGCGGCGTTTTGCTGATTAAGTTGGCCGGAGTAGAACTTAGTGAAACTGGGAAGGTGTGGTTACAAAAAGAGCTAAAACCTTCCCAAGTACTATGGTTCCAACTTCTTGGAAAGGAGAATTCAGCACTCTTTTGCTACCTTTTAGTGAATAAGGTAAGTAGTGTGAAGAAATAACTAGCAATATTTTATTCTTATTATTTATGCATAAGTGAAAAGTGAAAGTGTTAGTCATTCAGTCGTGTCTACTCTTTGTGACCCCATGGACTGTAGCCCAATATATAAACACGTCATTAATTAGAACCTCGATTATATAATGAAACTGGTTTTCTTTTGTCTTTTGTAACTACTACTGCTAGTGATTATGTATAAGGAACCATGTTTCATATATAAATTTTTCTGTAAAATTTGTTTATTATAGAAAATGTTTATATGTTTATTATAGAAAAATAGAAAATTAAGAAAAAGTATAAAACTTCAAATTATTAATGACTGTCTATTGCTTATTTAAAAAGTATCTTATATATTTATTTATGGACAAGTGTATTATATCACACTCGTTATAAACCACTTATTGAGTGTGGTGTCAACTGGTAATAGCAAAGAGCAAGAATGTTTTCTGAAGGTAAATATTGCTCATTCTGGTCCAATACCTTGTAGAAAGGTATGACTTAACGTGTAAGTCTTTGAATTCTAAAAGCATTGAGCATATTTAGTATTACTGGACATATTTAAATGGAACCTATTTAATTACTATTTACTTTTTTTTTTTTAAATACTGTTTATGATCCATAGGCATTGCTTCAGAATTTTCTTCCTTTTGTGATTGACTGTAGCCATTCTGTAACTGGGAATGCCACAGAGCCTCATTGCTGTTGCTCTGTTACTGTCTTGAGTTCTTAGATGTGCCTTCCTCCAGATTTCTTTTGGTGGACGATTACTGAAAAAAGGACATGGAAAAATGAAATAGTTGAAACTTTAATATGAAAGAATTAAGAATTTTTTTTTAATTTACATTATTATGACAGTATTAAGGGTAGTTTTTCTTTTTTAAGTTCTTTATTATACTACAAGTGAGAATAGTCGGAAGAAAATAATAATCTCACATTAAAGTGATTAGAATTGTAACATTTAAATTATTAAAAGCTTTCTGAATTAATAGAACACCTAATGAAATCCATTAATTTTTATATGTCCAGGTCATATTCAGTTCTTTCAAAATAAGAATTATCCAACCTTGATTGGTTGAAGCATCTGTATTTAACTAAGTTGATAATGCAAAGTTATATAAAAGATCCCAAAGGCCTTATTCAAATATTAACTTCTCTTTTAAATTGAGGAGTATGTATTATTTATCCTCAAACCCCACTATGGAATCATTTTATTCCCATATAAAGGTAGGACTGAGTAACCAAGTGGAAGAGCTGGTATTGAAGTCCAGCTCCTTGGGGCTCCTGAGCCTGAACTTCACCTTTTCTGTCTTTACCTTATACCAGACTATACTTCACGCATATTTCAGTATTTACTTCTCCTGTTGAACTTTTCTGTAGTGTGAGGTTGAATTTTAATTATTCTCATTTTGGTTAAGCTCATTAAATTTAAAAGATTGAGACAAATATGATATACCCTTTAAAACTGTATTTATTAGCTGTTTATCATCATGTACCAAAAGTTACTGCATTTAAAGGAACAAAAGTTTCCTATATTCTTTTAGATAATCTTAGAAAATGTTTCCTAATTTAAACCTTTAGTTTTCACATTAAAAAATTTTAACTGTGAATTACTTGTCTAATTAAACTCTAAAATTACTAACACCTGTTAAAATTAATCTTGTTAAATTAAAATCCCAGAGGGACTGTGGAAACAGCTAAGCAGGATCTCTTTTACACTGTAAATTAGTAAGGAGAAAAAAGTTCCCACTTATCTGGTTTCACTAGGCAGTGAGGTATAACTAAAATTTCTTGAAGTTTGAAGATTCAAGGGCCAGGGCTGTTTTTATGTTCATTATTTTATGGGCCATCTTTTAAAAACATTCTTACATGCCAGGCCTTGCTAAACACTGCAATTCTGAACCTAATTTAACAGTTCTGTGATGCTTCAGTCCATTTTGGATTTGTCTACTTTTTAGTTTTGTTAATTTCTTTTGCTGTGGCCTCCTGTCATTTTCCCTAACTGGTGTGTGCTCCATTCTCTATTCAAACATCAACCAAAAATCAAAAATCTCTTTTCATACTTTATCGCTTCTACACACTTTTGAGTTAGGTGACCATTGAGCCTGTAGAGAACTGTGTGTTATAAAAGAGTCGGTTGTCTTTGAGCAAAGGTCTCATCTCGTAATAAAATTCTTGGATTTAACATTAGCTGTTTTAAGCTCTTAAGGACCCCTTTGCACATATATGTATATGTGTGTGTGTGTGTGTAAATATATATATATGTATATTTTGTGGCTATGCCACATACCATGTGTGTGCCCTACCAGGGATCAAACCCATGCCCATGCCCCTGCAGTGGAAGCATGGATTCTTAACCTTTGTACCACCATGGAAGTCCCATCATTTATATTTTTGACTTTTCTCTGGAGAACTCAAATTGCAGATTGACTGATTTTAAAGTAAATAAGGTATTATGGGTATAGTAGTAATTTTATTAAATAATTGGTTTGTGTTATTTTTTATTCAAGGGTAGATTTTTTAGTGTGAGTCTGAATGAAGAAATCCTGAGAAGAGGTCTTGGCAAAACTGTTCTTGTTAAGGGGTTAAGTCATGATTCTAAAATCTATTGGAGAATTCACAGAAATTTACTTAAAGCTGAATTAACAGCCTTAAAAAAAGGAGAAGGAATATGGAAGGAAGACTCTGAAAAAGAAAGTTATTTGGAAAAACTGAAAGGCTCCTGGAGAGAAATATGGAAAAAAGACAGTTATTTAAAAAAAAATGGATCAGATTTCAACTTGAAAAAAGAAAGTTATTATGACAAATTTAAAAGGTCTTATGAAACATGGAAAGAGAACATGAATAATTACTCCTTAATACTGAAGTTCAGAGAACTTGTGAGTCGCATACACTTTCGTAGAAAAGAATGAAATATTCCAAGAGGTCTGGAGGTGACCTACTCCAAAAAGAATAAAACATGTAATTATAATGGATAATTTTAATATATAATGGATATTTTTGAGTTGAAATATAATATAATGGATATTTTTGAGTTGAAACGTGTAATATATAATGGATATATATTGAATTGAAATGGGAAATTTCCCCAGAAGATCAAAGTTGCATTCTAATGGTATTTAAATATTTAAGAGATGATTCTTTGTACATGTAATATCAGAGTAATGTAAATAAATTGTGATTAATATAGTATGGTTTTAAGAAGAATGAAATACTCCGTAAAAGTTACAGGTTGGGCTTCCCTGGTGGCTCAGTGTAAAGAATCCACCTATCAATGCAGAAGACAACTAAGCCTGTCCAGCACAATTACTGACCTGTACTCTAAAGCCCAGGAGCTGCATCTACTGAATCCCTGCGCCCTGGAGCGGTGCTCCACAACAGGAGAAGCCACCACCATGAGAAGCCCACGAACTACAAATAGAGAAAAGCCTGAGCAGCAGTGATGACCCAACGGAGCCAAAAAAAAAAAAAAAATTTATCAGGTTGAAGGAGGTATACATATAATGATAGTATATGAAGAGAAAGTTTAACTATTGGCCGTTGTATTATTTTAGTCATTTGGGGCAGCCATATTTAGCTTTTGTTAAAAGACAGTATTTGTCTATTTTGCCAGTTTTATCAACTTTGATTACTTATAATAAAGGAACTCTTTAGGCAGCATGTCTGAGGCTGCTCTTTCTCCACTGCTCTCTAACTGCTTATGAATTTGGGGCAGAGCCACAGGGGAAGGTCACTTAGACCATTTCTAGTAATAAAGAGTGGCTTATTTCCACCTGTTGTTAGATGAGGGGGATAATCCTGAGAACAAAAGCACAAATGTGCTAAGGATGGCGGCACAGAGATAGGAAAGAACAGGGATGACTTCTGACATTGTCGAGATCCCAAGGATTTGAACTGTCTTGCCTCCCAATTTCTCATTATGCAAGGTAATACATTTCTTTATTTTTTAGAGCCAGTTTGAGTGGCTTTGAGGATGTGACATACAAAAACATGTACTTGCTGCTAAAATCATCCTGACATTATAAGCTTCTTTCAAAACACCAGCAATGATCCAATCACAGTCTCTCCAGAAGTTTTTCCTAATGGGTTGCAAAGGAACTGACCAAAGTCAGAGGAGTCATCTGGTCCTCTTCATTCTGACTCCTATCAGAATCAGTGATTTAGATCAGATCAGATCAGATCAGTCGCTCAGTCGTGTCCGACTCTTTGCGACCCCATGAATTGCAGCACGCCAGGCCTCCCTGTCCATCACCAACTCCCGGAGGTCACTCAGACTCGCATCCATCGAGCAGTGGTTTAGAAGGGGAAGTTTACTGCTGCTACCTGATTAAAGCAGGAAACTGCTGCTTCCAGGATAAAACATAGCAAGGTAGTATTTTTCTGGTGGTCCAGTGGTTAAGAATCTGCCTGCCAATGTGGGGACCATGAGTTCCATCTCTGGTCTGGGAAGATTTCACATGTTGAGGGGCAACTAAGCCCCTGTGCCACAACTACTGAACTTGTACTCTACAGCCCTGGAGGCACAACTACTGAAGCCTCCATTCAAAACAAGAGAAGAGCCCTCACTCCCCACAACCGGAGAAGGCCCTCACACAGCAGTGAAGACCCAGCACAGCCGAAATGAATAAATAAATCCTGTTTTTTAAAAATAAATGTAACCTAAAAAACACACATACACACACACAGAGCAAAGTAGATTTCCCAACATTTTCTAATTAAACAACATTAATTTTTAGTGAGGTCTCAAATCTTCCAAAGTTCTTTTTGTGTGTGTGACTTTATTTCATCATCTTTGGGGTAGGATAAGAAGTTATATGGTAGATTTTGTTCCCTGGGTCTAATGCCTCAATAGCTTTCTATTTTAAGGGGATGTGTTATTTTTATTTACAGAAATGTTAAGATTTTTATTTACAGAAATGTTAAACTAGTTTTGTGGCAAGCTCCTGAGCCTTTCTTCCCTCCTCAGTTTGCCTCCAAGTGATGTCAGATCTCATCACAGTTATCACTGGAATTAGTTCTGATGACCTCTGCCAGCTCAGCCAGTGCACTATTATCTTTCCTGTTGAACTGTTTGAAGGCGGGGCTGGTGAAGCCCCTCCTGAGGACTGTGTAACCTGGTCTAATCTTTTCCTTGAAGAGATAGTGACCTGAAAGTGAGTAAAGTCACTCAGTTGTGTCCGACTCTTTGCGACCCCATGGACTGTAGCCTACCAGGCTCCTCTGTCCATGGGATTTCCCAGGCAATAGTACTGGAGTGGATTGCCATTTCCTTCTCCAGGGGATCTTCCTGACCCAGAGATAGAACCTGGGTCTCCCACATTGTAGACAGACGCTTTACCATCTGAGCCACCAGGGAAGTTTGAAGAGAGGGAACACTAATTAGACCAGCTTGTTTGGTCCAAGGGCAAGATGAACTAGATACTGCAGAGAGGCTAGATCTTTGTCATTGGGGATGGTTATAACAGGACTATCTAAAAATGTGAAAAAGCCCATTTAGGCTAAATTTCTGACCAAAGTCCAGGTTCTTTACCTTTTTTTTTGTTTGTTTTGTTTTCTTTTTTTTTTTTTTAATTAAATTTTATTTTGTTTAACTTTACAATATTGTATTGCTTTTGCCATACATCAAGATGGATCCACCACAAGTATACATGTGTTCCCCATCCTGAACCCTCCTCCCTCCTCCCTCCCCATACCACCCCCCGGGGTCGTCCCAGTGCACCAGCCCCAGGCATCCGTTATCAGGCATCGTACCTGGACTGGCGACTCGTTTCAGATATGATATTATACATATTTCAATGCTATTCTCCCAAATCATCCCACCCTCTCCCGTTCCCAGAGTCCAAAAGTCTGTTCTATACATCAGTGTCTCTTTTGCTATCTCATAAACAGGGTTATTGTTACCATCTTTCTAAATTCCATATATATGCGTTAGTATACTGTATTTGTGTTTTTCTTTCTGGCTTACTTCACTTTGTATAATAGGCTCCAGTTCCATCCTCCTGATTAGAACTGATTCAAATGCATTCTTTTTAATGGCTGAGTAAAATAGAGAATTTACTACTATTTAAAAAAAAAATTAGTTTTTGATTGTGCTGAGTCTTCTTTTGCTGTGTTTGGGCTTTCTATTGTTGCAGAAAGTGTGGGCTACTCTCTAGTTGTGATACGAGAGCTCTCATGGCAGTGGCTTATCCTGTTGTGGAACACAGGCTCTAGAGCATGTGGGCTTTTAATGCTTGTGGCATGTGGACTCAATGGTTGTAGCTCCTGGGTTCTAGAGCACAGGCTCAGTACTTGTGGCACACAGACTTAGTTGTTCCGTGGCATGTGAGATCTTCCTGGACCAGGGATCGAACCTTTGTTTCCTGCATTGGCAGGTGGATTCTTTACCTCTGAACCACCAGGGAAGCCCAAGGATTTACTACTTCTTGGTCTCTTGCCTTCAAAAATGACAGGGCCCATGACCACCTTTCCCCTTGGCTTTCTTTTTTTGGTATTTAGGCTCCTTTACTTTTAAAATATATTTCTATGACATGAATTTAGTTCTTACAATATTTCTAAAGGATTGAATTTTTATGGTTCTTTTCTATATATTTTGTCTTAGACCCACATTTCCTTTTGGGGGTTTTATTTATTTTTCATTTTTCAATCCTACTTTCTAAAAAATACTTATTTATTTATTTGTCTGCATCAGGTCATAGTCGCAGCGCACAGGTTTAGGCTCTGTGGCATGTGGCATATGGCATTTTAGTTCCCCAGCCAGGGATTGAACCTGCATTGTGGATTCTTAAACACTAGACCACCGGGGAAGTCCCCATACTTTTTATATATGAAATGCTGATAGCATTACTAGCTTTATCATAATTAACAGTAAACAAAACTTGAGAAAAAAGTGAAAGCTAGTCCCGTATATATCATTCAGCACTGGTCATTTTGGGCAGCATCCAGAGGAGGAAAACAGACATCCAAGGGCTCCTTACATGTGGCTTTCTGTTTGTGGTGCTAGTGTTTCTGTTAGTTCCACCCATGAGACAGACAAGTTCCAACTCTTCTCTACACTAGTAAGAGTCACAGTTACTGATCAGCGAGGGGTCTGTAGGGCTTTCTATCATTGTCCCCAGGCTTGGGAGATTCTTAACTCTTCTTTTCCCACCTGCTTGACTCCCAACGCAATCTAGTTCATAGCCTTTAACTGCTGGATTCCTACCATCTAGGATGGGAAGTGCCTTCTCTATAGCTGGAGGAAAGAAGCATCCTTATCTCCAAACACAAAGGGATGCCAAGTGGAATCCTCACAAACAGGCTTGCTAAATTTCCCCCAGTAAATGTACTACAATCACGTCACTCCTTTCATATCATATTCCTCCACAACTACATACTCTTCCATTAAGCCTACCATAAAGTACTCAGGTCTATTTCTTTGGGTCTTTATTTCCTTACGAAGTCTCTTGTGTCATACAAAACTTGTATTAAATAAATTTGTGTGTTTTTCTATTGTTAATCTTTGTCAGCTTAATTTTCAAACCCAGCCAGAGACCCTCAGAAGGTCAAGGAAAACTTCTCCCCCCTCACACCACAAAGAGCCAGAAAAGCCATCTCTACCCCAGCTATCCCAGAAGCAGGTGCATCTCCTTGGTATGTCTGCCATCACTTTTAATGGTGACTTAAGCAATAATAGTATTGTTGGTGCCCTGGACTTCTGAAATGCTGTTTCTTGGCTTCTTGAAATATGTCCTGTTTCAGGGAAGAAGGAGGAGAGGTCAGAGTGAACCTCTGCTTTTGCTGCTTTTTCAAACTCCTTCGGCTTAAAATATTCAGTATACTAAGGTGCCATCTTTTGGGGGGCGTGTGTTTGTGTCTGTATGCTCAGTCATGGCCGATTCTTTGTGACCCCATGGACTATAGCCTGCAGGCTTCTTTGTCCATGGAATTTCCCAGGCAAGAATACTGGACTGGGTTGCCATTTCCTTCTCCAGAGGATCTTCCCGACCCAGGGATCAAACCTGTGTTTCTTGCATCTTCTGCATTGGCAGGCAGATTCTTTACCACTAGCACCTGGGAAGCCCATATTTTGGGGGTAGTATGTCTTAAACACCAGCAGTGGTTTGGAACTTTTCTAATGTTACCCAGGTAGCTATTTCAATGAAGGCAAACCACAGGAAGAAAGTAATGCAAATTTATGAGAAGACTGAAGAAAATAAAAAGCCCAGGATTAAAAATTAAAAGGTCAATAGATATTTTAAAATAAAATAGTAAAAAAACTTAAGAAGTGAACCATATTTCTATTCCAAAATGGTTCTTGAGCTCACTCATTTACCTTCTTTTCAAATTATGTCTAAATATCAAATAAAGAATGGAGAAAAATGGTATCAAAGTTGGAAGGCTGTATTAGTAAGGCCTTTAATTAGCTAGATATTTTGAAGTTTTGCCAACTATGATGAAAAGAGTTTGACTGAGATACTGATGATTCTAGGGTTCATTATTCCTCAGGAAAAAGGATGAGTTCCCTTTAGGAAGTAAGTCCCTGCACCAGTTTGGGATCTCTGAGTGATGTGAATTCCTTTTGCTCAGGTCTTGAGGTGGGCTTCTCTGGTGGCTCAGCTGGTAAAGATTCCACATGCAGTGTGGGAAACCTGGGTTAGATCCCTGAGTTGGGAAGATCCCCTGGAGAAGGAAATGGCTACCCACTCCAGTATTCTAGCCTGGAGAATTCCATGGACTGTATAGGCTATGGGGTCGCAAAGAGTCAGACACGACTGAGTGACTTTCACTGAGGAAGTTCCTCATGATCTGGAAGCCTAAGGCCACATGTCAGTTCATCCAGTTTACTGTATAACATAGAGGGAAAATAGGATGTCAGTAGTTTCTAGAATATGTTCCAACCTGCTGGACAGGGATAACAATGCCTCCCAGTCCTGGCAGTGTGCACATTTCTTAGTCAATCTGGGTGCCCAGTTCTGCTCTCTGGAAGATTACCTTTACCTTTCATAGCCTCTTCACAAGGGGGAGGATCTACCCTTTGAGGGCTGGGCAACTTCAGAAGCTCCTTTCTGTTGCTGTGGGTTCATGGTCAAAGGGTTGAGCAATCACATACATTTTTTTTTTTCTCCCATAGGTTTAAATCTTTATGGTTTTGAGATCTATCAGTGTACTGAAAACTACTGCTTTTCCTTATTTTCATTTAAAAGAAAATTATTTATTTGGCTGCTCTGGGTCTTAGTTGCGACCTGCGGAATCTAGTTCCCTGACCAAGGGTTGGACCTGATCATCCTGCATTGGGAGTGCAGAGTCCTAACCACTGGAAGGCTAGGGAAGTCCCTTCTTTTCACTTTTAAAGAACATTGTGGCACCACATTTTTAAGCTGTAGGTCATGAGCTCTAATTAATGAGATGGACATCAATTTAATGTGTTATTGTTGCTGCTGCTAAGTCACTTCAGTCATGTCCGACTCTGCGATCCCATAGATGGCAGCCCACCAGGCTCCCCTGTCCCTGGGATTCTCCAGGCAAGAGCACTTTAGTAGGTTGCCATTTTCCTTCTCCAATGCATGAAAGTGAAAAGTGAAAGTGAAGTCGCTCAGTCGTGTCTGCCTCTTTGCGACCCCATGGACTAAAGCCTACCAGGCTCCTCTGTCCATGGGGTTTTCCAGGCAAGAATACTGGAGTAGGGTGCCATCGCCTTCTCCATAATGTGTTGTTACTAGCAATTAAAAAAGATAAAAAAACAGAACAGAATATATGAGTGCATGGCAAATAACAAAAATAAGTGGGTTTTTTTGAAAAAAATTTTTTTTACAAATATGTTTGAATGTGTGTGGCTTGGAAAGCAAAAATATATGGATTACTGAAAGTCACTAGAGAAGCTCTCATTCTCCAACAAGCTCTTCTGAAGAATCCTAATCTGTAGATTTATATAACTAAGTTAGCACTACAGCTAATTCAGGCAGAAGTGAGATTTTTAGAAATTGAGGTGCTGGGATCATTACTTCTATTTTCTGTTCTGTTTTGTTATTTAAACAGCTTGTAGAGACTTTGTCAATGAAATTAAGTAATTAGCGCCCTCTTCTGTTCTTCAACACCAATGCTGCTGCTGCTAAGTCACTTCAGTCGTGTTGGACTCTGCAACCCCATAGATGTCAGCCCACCAGACTCCCCCGTCCCTGGGATTCTCCAGGCAAGAACACGAGTGGGTTGCCATTTCCTTCTCCAAAGCATGAAAGTGAAAAATGAAAGTGAAGTCACTCAGTTGTGTCAACACCACTACACATACCTATTTCAAAGAATCCCTGGTGGCTCAGATGGTAAAGAATCTGCCTGTGATGCGGGAGACAGGTTTGATCCCTGGGTCAGGAAGATCTCTTGGAGAAGGGAATGGCTACTCACTCTAGCATTTTTGCCTGGAAAATTTCATGGACAGAGGAGCCTGGTAGGTTACAGTCCATGGGATCACAAAAAGCTGGACATGATTGTACGACTAACACTTTCACACATATTTATTTTAGCACTTGACACATTGTATTAATAAATAGGAGATCTACGGGATCGTCTTTCACATCTGAGGTATAGTGCATCCTGTTACTCAAACCATCACTTATAAATTTTAGATCATTTCTGCTCCTTCCACTGCATTTAGCTTAGTTGCTTGCTTATTGGGGACTATGCTGCTGCTGCTGCTAAGTCACTTCAGTCGTGTCTGACTCTGTGCGACCCCATAGACGGCAGACCACCAGGTTCCCCCGTCCCTGGGATTCTCCAGGCAAGAACACTGGAGTGGATTGCCATTTCCTTCTCCAATGCATGAAAGTGAAAAGTGAAAGTGAAGTCTCTCAGTCGTGTCCGACTTTTAGCGACCCCATGGACTGCGGCCCACCAGGCTCCTCCATCCATGGGATTTTCCAGGCAAGAGTGCTGGAGTGGGGTGCCATTACCTTCTCTGATTGGGAACTATAAATATTCATTTAAAATAAAGGAACCAAATAAGGAATGAAGTGGACCATTACAGCATTGCCTTCTCATTTTGACCAAAACTGGTTTTTCCAGTCTAATTTCCCGTTGTACCTCTCATGATCTTACACCAAGAAAACTGATTTGCTTTAAATAGTCTGAAGGAACATTTTTTAAGCTAGTCAAATTTGAACATGATATTTTGAACAGATCAAGCCCCCAAGTACATATTTAGTTTAAATATGCAAGTAAATGAAACAAAAACTAACATATGGTTTTTAAAACGCAGTTTTTCCTTTCACTATGTTTGTGTGGGAAAACCTAACCATTTGTTGTCTGGTTTAAAAAAAACAACTGTTACTAATAGAGATTGCATGCTTCATTAGGATTCCAAATAGTCCTGGAAATAGAATTTTCCTCATGGTGTAAATTGCCTTCCCAGCACCCAGCTTTCAAAGTTTTGGAATTTGTATTGTCTTACCAGTTTCTTCATTTTTCACTCTGCAATATGATTTGCCCACGTGCCTAAACTTTTGTTCAGTGACTATAAAAATAATTCCTGTATTAGATGACTGGTCTGCAGTTAGACTTTGATTACATTATGGGATTTTTCTTTTGATTATATTATGGGATTCTGCAGGAATTTGTAACAGTATGGGAGGGGGAAATCCCAGTATATTCCCTAAGGGAAATATGTAATGTCAAAGTTTCAATATTATTTCTTAGGCTGTAGGAAGTACTTCAATTATATGTCTGTCCTGCCCATCAGGCTCTGGCCATCTTGAAAGCTATAGATATTGGCTCTGTGGGAGGTCTTTCTGGAAACAAAACACATAGAAGCTGAGTTGTGATGCTTTTAGGAGGAAGGAGAGGGGACTCTGTCCTTCTCTGACACTATTGTTTCCTCCAAAATACTTCATTCTGCTCCCCAACTCCCAACGAGGACACAAGTTGGGAAGAAACAGAAGATGGGGAGAGTTCACATTAATTAGCATGCTGTTTTCCTTTTACAAAGTATTCATTCTGTGCTGGGAACTGAAACTCTTGAGATGTATAACTGGTTATAAGAAAATCTTAGTTGAATCGAAGGACTTAGGCAGGCATAACTCAGCTACTTTACCTTCATCCAGCATTCACAGGATGAATCTCTTTCCCAAGGTATTAAAATAGGGAACCTGGAGTTTAGAATTCAGATATCTAGTCCAGACTCATTCTTGATCTTGACAATTTAACCTATATTTTTTCCTTATTTGTAAGGTGAAAATTGCATTTGCTTGTAATATTTTTGACATTTCCATATAAAAGGGGAAACAATTATATAGGCTTGTTATAGAAAAAGCATATGAATAGCCTATGTAAAAATGTTATTTATTGTCTGTTGGTAAGGAGTTTGGGGGCTTCCGCTTCCCTCATGGTTCAGACAGTAAAGAATCTGCCTGCAATGCAGGAGATCTGGGTTCGATCCCTGGGTTGGGAAGATCCCCTGGAGAAGGGAATGGCAACCCATTCTAGTATTCTTGCCTGGAGAATTCCATTGACAGAGGAGCTTGGCAGGTTACAGTCCATGGGGTCACAAAGAGTCAGACATAACTGAGCGACTGAACAACAAGAAGAAGGAGTTTACCCTTAAAACATTTTTTTCTTTCGTAGGCAAAATATGTTTCAGTGTGTAGTTTGTTAGCATTTAAAAGCTTGAAATGGGTTGCCAATAATAACAGTAAACATAACTGACATTTTTGAGAGCTAATTTTGTACTAGACACTTTGCTAAGAGCTTCACATGTATTTGTCTTCAGTTTAGTTATTTTGGAGGCATGCATTTCTTTCATTAACTAACATTGTAGAACCGCAGAAATGTGTTTATTATCAATTTAAGTATTCCAGTGAATTTTCCACATTCCTGAATAGATAAAAGATTACTAAAATATTAATAATTGTTGAACCTGGATAATACAATACCTAGAGTGTCCTTATACTATTCTGCTTTTGGGTACGTATGAAATTTTCCATAGTAAAAAGTGAAAAACAAACCAAAACCCATAATACAATCCCATCATCCAAGATCATCCATCCTGCTTATGTTCCTTTCTTTCCATCTCCTGCTCCACATATGTGGATACACGTCTCTCAAGCTGGGAAGGGAAAGACCAGTGACACTTACCCTGGGCTGCCTACTACCCCCTACCCCATCCTTCTTGATGGACTTAGGAAGTTTCTCTTCTCATTTTTCTCCCTCTCATACGGGTATGAATCTGTACCAAACATGTGCTGTCTTTCTTTGGTGGCACATTCAGGAGCGGGTACTTAGGGGACACCTGCTCTTTTCATCTGCTAGATTCTCCTCCTACCCTTCTTTGGGAAGAGCAACCCCTTTCCTATGGTGAGCAAATCCTCCCCCCAATTCTGGTGGGGCTGTTCCTCATAATATTCCACCTAGCCCTGGGGAGGCATGAGTATCTAGTCAGGAGTGGGACACATATATACTCTGTTGATGACCAAAATAATTGATCTATATAGATGGGACACATGATTTGAAGCAGGTCAGTTAGAATCCTTTCAATCTTATTTACAGATGGTAAAAGCAGGAAGGCCTCCCTTCCCACCCCCACTTCCCCCACCTCCGCCACCAACCCTCCAGGGTGTTAGCTGAGATGGTTGAAGCCTGGAGCTGTCCCTGGCCATGCTCCACCCCCACCAGCCTATAGAGGACGCTCATGTGTAGTAGGAGAGAATACAATCAAAACTTTGAAAAAAGCAGAGAAAGAGTAGGAACAAAAGTGAAAATGAGCGCAATGATGACTAAACTCCAGGATCCAGTCATTACTGCAGCCCTTATCCTTTCTCCTGTCTTAAGTTAGGAGTCAGCACATTGCCTTTTGCCCTCAAGCTAATTTGAGTTGGGATTTTTATCTAAAAGTCTTCATCATTACAGGGAGCAGATCTGTGACAGCTACTGCTCTGTATTTCAGGAGTCCTATCTATATTCCAGCTAAGACTTCAGCAACACCTGGTACATGACAAGTGCTTCAGACAAGAGTGTTGAAAGCTCAATAGGTCCTCCTTGATAATTGTTAAGCTCTTTGGTCATCCTCTTGATTTCTTGGTGCATTGATTAAAATAGAATATTCATCTCTTTCACTCGCTTGTTTCATGCTGGTAACTTAAAGATTTGATTTGAGTCTCTCAAACACAGCTATTTTTGCAACTGAAAGCATGATTTTTTTGCACAGCTAGAGAAAGCTATTTCCAACACAGATTTCTAGTTCAGTTTTCTAAGAACTCCGTAAGATTTGCAGCACAGCGGGCCCACCGCAAGGCACATCAATCATCTCCCATTTATCGGGCACCTTTTACAGGATTTTCTGTGATCCTGGTGTCAGTGCGCACTGTGTATCAAGGCAGAGGTGATATGGAGGAGTCTGGCAGCTATTTAGAAGGGAGGCCAGGCAGTGCTGTGCCAGTATAATTAATGAGAGTCATCGCTCTGAAAGCCAGAGGAGAGTGGGGGTTGGGAAGGATGTCTTTCACCAGTCAATGGCATTTAAGAAAAATCGGTGCTTTCATAGCCCTTTTACTGCTGTGAGGAGGTTAAGTCAAAGGAGTGCTGTAAAGGGCTTTCTGTAACTCCCTGCGAGGATGGAGGTCCCTGTGTATGGGGAAGCGGGGAGAATTCAACCTGAGATTTTTCAGCAAGGCTGATTTCAACCTTGAATTGGGCTCCCAGCAGGAGTTCCTTATGCTTGGAAATCCTTACTAAAAGATTATAGCTTACGTGACCAAGAGATCAGTCAAAAAAGGTACTTTATTACTATTTGGGACTTATGTTTTACCTGCTCAAAGAAGTGTTAACCTAGGTCCCATTTTCTCCAATTCCCTTGTAACCAGTGAAGGAAGAATGGGGTGTTATTTGGTTTGTTTTCCTATGGACTGTTCAGTAACCATGGAAGGGTTTGTGTAACCTAGAGAGGCTGTTTACTACCCACTGTCTAATCTCTTTGTTATTGTTCTCCTTGATTGTCACAAGCAGGGAAAAATAGTTCTGTCCTGCTTCTAAAAAGTGTAACAACCACATTTTCTTGGTTTTAGTTAGTAATTTTTCTCTGATTAATGGTGAAAGAAAGAGGGAAAAGCTACATTAAAAGATTTATGGATATATACACTTAAGACCATGATGAAGGATGATTCACACCAACTTCAGAATGATTGCCTTTGAGGAGAAAGGGAGGGAGAAGGGCCATGAGATGGGGTTTTAGCTGTATCTGGAATGCTTTATTTAAAAAATGAAGGGATGAAGGAATGAGAGTATGATTTGGGTTGTTTGCCTTGTTTTTGGTAGGTTCGAAATATTGTATAATTTTAAAAAATGTAGTGTTCTCAAAATTATGATAATTGATTAAAACTATCAAAATAAAGGATGGATAGCAAACAAGTGCCCTTGTTCTGAACATTTTTATGCATTTATTTCACCATTTGTCTTTTTCCTTTCTGAAAAATTGCAGATGCAAACACAGTAGGTTGGGGGGACATGGATAACTTCTAGGATTGTGTGAGGGGGTTGTCTTGAGTATCTTTCTCTTCCTTTCTTTTTCTTGGGGGAGGGTGCTTCCTAATCACCAGGGAGATTAACAGTCAAACAACTCTCCAAAAAGCAACATAGGGCTGGAAGGACGATCTGCTTAATTTCTTCTAAACTGGGAATTTGCAGCTGGGCCAGAAAATTTGGGACATTGTCTTTCTATGGAGCCAAAGGACCTTCTACATCTTTTCCCAAACTGATTTCTTCCTGGTACTCCTGGCAGGAAGAAATCCAAGTAACTATTCAGGTGGCTTTTTCCTTTTTTCTGAGAGTCTAGGATCGCCTTCTGGGATAAAGTTTCTTCTTGCCCATGGTGCTTTGCTGTGACATTGTAATTGCCTCTGTTGAATTGAATAATACAAATGGGTTGTTTCTATGGTATCGGCTAAGTGGGATGAAAAGGTGAAACCCTAGATCTTGCGTTGGGAGGTCACGGTGCTACCACCGCCCCCCCCCCCGCCCCCCCACTAACTGTCCGTCAAAGCTGACCGGCTGCCAGGCCCCCTGTTCTCCGAGCTCTGGCGCTCATTTGTAACTTCCTGAGCAAATTCACGCTTGACAAAGAAAATGACTTTAGTTTATGTTGTCACTAAGCCCAGAAAATCCCTGCCAACCCCCAGCTGCCAGCTTTCCTAGGACCTTCTTATTGGTGGAGAATTTTAAACTGAAGGTGAGTGAGGAGCCTCGTCTCCCAGTCCCTCCCAGCCAGGCTTTGAACTAACAATAGGGCAGGTTGAATGAAGGCTGATAAATGCAAATCCCGGAATGCCGACACCGGATCACAGCGCGACCGCCTGGGTGCGCGCTCCAGCCGCCGCAGAGACCTAGTCACTCGCCACGTCGGGATGCTCGGTAGATTGCATCGTTTTAGCACAACTGGACTCTCTACTGCTTCCCTCCGTAGGCCCGAGCTCTCGTTCATCGCCTGTGGGCCGCTCGAGTCCCCCTGCCACTAAATTGATCTGATTGAGTAACTGGCATGTTAACTCTTAGGAGAAGCACCTGGGAGAGGGGGCGGGGAAATAAAAGTGGGCTTTACCTTCTCTTGCTCAGTTTTAGCTCCACTTTACTCGAGGCAGGTTTTCTTGGTTGTAACAGCGTAAGAGATGCTATTTTCTTAGAATGGTAAAAACAAACAAACAAACAACAACAAAACAAGAGGGGAGATAAGATGAGCAGGTGGGAATTTTCCTTAAGATGTACTTCTGGCACTTTTTACTTCGGTGCAAACTGCCCATAGTCCCTGCTCCCTTCCTTCCCAGCTTCATTTCGCCAGACGCCTTTACAGTCCCACAGCGGACGTTCTTGAGTATCTCAGCCCCGAACTGAGTATCGAGGGGTTTCCCTAGGTTTGGGACCCTTTGAAACTTGAGGGAGAAAAACAAAACAACAACAACAAAAAGAGTTCATCTTCAGTGCTCCTGACCCTTGCCTGCCGGGGAACCCCTCAAGGAGGTGTAAGCCCTGGGGTCCGGACCCAGCGCTCCGACCCTCGCACCCTGTCGCTGGGTCCCCTCGCGGCGGCGCCAGCTCCAGTCCGCTCTCCGCGGCTCCAGTTCCTGATTTCCGCCGGAGCTGAGGCACTGGCAGGGAGGGGGCTCCGGAGTGAGTGTGAGGATTTGAATGAGAAAGCAGGTTGTGGCGGCGGCGACCCATTCTGTCCTGCCCGTCTCTGGGGATCTACAGGCTGGTGTGCAGACGAGTCCTTCTGGGGGGCTTTTCTGCTCCTCCATAGGGTTTTGGAGTTGGAGTCACAGGGACCAATAACTCCTCAAGCCAGCACTTCGGAGGACTCAGAGGAATCCATCTCTCGAGCACTCAAAGTTGAGCAGGTCAGTGCTTTGGGGGGAGTCTGGGTGGCGGACGAGAAAGAAGAGGACTGGTACTGCTGTTCAGGTGTGCAAGTGGCTGGAGTTCCTCTCTCTGCAGTTCCGGCCGGGACACGCTCTTTAGGACAGTGTGAGGTGTGCGAGTGGGGATCCCTCAAATCCCCTGACGGGGAACTGGACCACAACTGGTCTTGGGGCCCCGTAATTTAGAAGGATGGGTGTGTGAGCCTGCGCCAGGATTTAACTCTCAGGTCTCTTGTGGTGGTAAGTGGGGGTTTATGCACGGTGAGAGGTAAAGCACCGCTCACTGCAGGGTGCTTCACCTCTAGGCGGGCCTCCTGTCTGACCCGCAGTCGCCGCAAAGAGCAGGTCCGCTTTTCCCAGCAAGGGGAGTGCGGTGTCCATTACATTTGGAGTCTCACGAGCTCTTCCTGCGCCCAGTGACCTCACTCAGGACCCTTTCAGAGAAGACCGGGTGCTCTCAGTGCTGGGAGGATTTACTCCATTGCCCTTTCCTGGAATAAACCCGGGGCACCCGAGCGGCGCGGTGCGGGGCGGTGGAGGCTAGTCCCGGACACACAGCCGCGCGCTCTGCGCTTGCGTGGGGTTTCCATAGCGACGGCGCCGCGAGTCTGCAAAGCCACCCGGCGTGCCCCAAGGCTTGCTCCCTGTTGAGCGTCTGCGGCGCTCTCTCCTCCAGACTTTTTCTTTGTTATTTGTAACTTGGAATAAGTTTATGATCTCATTTTGACGTTAGGAGTTCAGCATTAGAACAATAACCAGGTAAAATTTTAAAGACCCCCTCCCACGTCCTAGGGCAATACCACTTTGATCATCGACGGAAGAGATGAGAAATTGCTTATTGGGACGGTGTTTTGAGATCTACGCGCCCCCCCCCCCCTTCTTTTAGCCCATGAAAGTGGTCCCGAATAAAATATTCTTACTAGTTAAGCAGTTTTTTAAAAATTGGTCAGGTGTTCTTGAGCGTTAAGGGGACGGACCTGTGCCTCTTTTCCGCAGGTGTAGAGGCGGGCGTGTACAAACTAGAAGCACCTGTGTCCTCCTTTTGGCTTGTTTATGAGAACTTAAGGCGATCAGAAATGGACCAACGTAAAATGGCAATGAAAAGAAACAAAGGCTTTCCCAGAAGTGATTGTTTTTCCAGTTGCTCAGGCGTTTTGATCACTTCTGGGGTTAATCATCTGCAGGGAATGTTTCAAGAAACTTTGACACGAGCCAGTCCGATACCTCAAGCTTTCTGTTGAGAGAGTCACTTTTTCTTAAAATTGGGTCTTGACAACTCCATTGCCCTTTAAGAGTTTCACTTGTTTACGCTTAGGTTAGCATTTGGCAAGGATACACATCTTAAGGGTTATGCAGAAGGAGCTGTAGCTCCTTGTAGTACACTTCTTAAGGTACATCAGTATTTGGCAGCGTGATTGGTATACTTGGTTGCTATTAAACAAACATTGGTAAGAATTAACTGCTAATAAAAGTATGAAAATGGAATTACTCTTTCTGGGATAAAGTGCAGCATAAAAAACACCGTAAGTGTAGTAATGAATGAGCACTGTCTTGCAATATCCTATTTTTAAGTAATTTGCCTTCAAGAATAGCAAATGTTTATTAGTGGTAGTATTCAGACAATATCCTTCCACCATCAGCAAATGAAGTCAACGGTAATATGACTTTTCAGATGATTAACAAATAACATGCTGTTAAAGTTCTCTTTCCCATCCCATTCATTATGAATGCCGAGACATTATGCAATCCATCTGGCTCAAACGTTTAGAAGTGTCCAATTAAGTTTTTTATCATTAAAAATATAAAAACTCTTAATTTTCAGGTTCAGATACTTTGTGACCCTATTTGGTGGCTTGTAACTGGCTCCAATTCCCTAATTCTCAGTGACATGTGTTTCTGCTGGTTCCAGGAGGTAAACTGCAGTTTAGCAGATCATGGGATAATGAGACTGGGAGTGCTTGGGGGAAGGCTGGGGAGAGGCCATGGGATGAGACAAAGGGAGGGAAGGTTGATGGGCAGAGCCAGGATTTATAGCTGCACCAGATTATTCATAAAAGCTGTTACAGTCATTGCTTCTGTTTGATACATTTCCCCACATCATCAACATCAATTATACTTATTTTTAGAATCAGTTTTCTAAATAATTATAAAGACAGTTACAGAAATAGAATATGATAAAGGTGGTTTATATTAGGGTGCTATAATATACTGGGGAAATTCTTAAATCCTTCCTATTTAATTTATTCATTTAGTCAACAGTATTTATTGAAAACCAGTTATATATAAGATATACAACAAAGTGATATATAAGATATAGATAAGTACACCTAGATTTCTGTTCTCAATGAACTAAGAATTGTGACTTCTGAAATAATTTTAATCCTGTTTCAGGTTTTCAGGGAAAAGATGCTATCTGTGGCACTCTTAAGGAGAGCGCTTAAATAAGTGCCAAGCAATCAGACATCTAGATTCAGAAACAAAGGCTTAAACTGATAAAAAATATCCTGAACCTTGTTTTTGAGCATTTTAGATGAGTCATATATACAGTAAGAAACATTATGTGCATCTGTCTTTTTACATTTTTGTAATACAGTCTCAACCATAAAACCTGCAGTCTTGGCAAGTGCAGTTTTTGAATTCAGGAGGAAAAGAGAAACCCTGTAACTCTCAGGTTTCTTAGCTGAAGATAAGGTGAGTGATTCAGTAGTCCTTTGTTCTGGCTCTGTGTTTCATGACATAATAAACCTCCTGCAGCTCCCTTCTAAGAATAGTTCTGGTCTGCATGCTTGAAGGATCATGACTATTATTTGTCTGAGAAAAAAAAAAAGATATACAATTATGGTAGAAGTTTAAAAGGAATACAATAGGGTATGTGAACATTTTAACTTTTGAAATGAAATAATTTCTAGGCATTTGTCATGCATTTAGACTCCACTGAAATCCATTATAGTCATGACAAACCTCTGGCAATAATAATAACCAAGGTTGACAAACATTTCCTCTGGTCACTCTTGGGACACAGAAGATGAAGGAGACTGTAGCCTCCCTTTCTTCAGTCTCATGAGTCTGCTCAACATTATCAGCTCAGAGAAGCTTGCTGAAGAGCATCGCCATTTGGTTATTGCTCTTTGTTTCAGAAAATCAGACTCAGCTGTGAATTGTGGCCGAAGTGGTGCAGAACTCATTTCTTTGAACAATGCCTCCTCGGCCTGGGAAGCATGTTCTCTCTCCTCACTAGTAGGAGCTTATTCCAGGCTGGCTTTGCTCACAAGGAAAATCATTTAGACACAGTTCAGTGGACACTCACTCACATTTCTTTGATACCCGTGACCATTTTTGTTTAAGGAGAAATCCAGGACTGCTGTGGTAGGGTGTGCCGAATTAGAAGTGCATTTTAAGAAGCCGTGAAGAAGTTTACACAGCTTTGTGTTGTTATCCTCAGGGTCTCTGTCTTCTGTGCTTCAAAGTAAAAGAGGGCAGGATGGACACAGAAGGGACAGCTAAGAAAACTTTTGTAGCAAAGTTAAAGTCTCATCAAGTTCTGCACTTTTGATGCATTAAAAGCACCAAATACTTGTGCCTCGTGATCTGTCATGTTACAGAGCAGAAAAATATGTCTACTGTGTTTATTATATGACTCGGAAAGCCAGAGCCCAAGGTTGCCAAAAGATTTCTTAAAGTCCTACAGCTAATAAATGAAAAAACGGGTGAAAATGTTATGATTACTAATGATGCTGCTGTTTCTAGGAAATCTAGGGAGGGCGGATATGAAATCCTTTTTCTAGACTTTGGTGTTTGTAACCATATAAACTTGTTGTATTTATAAAGTGGTCAAACACCAAGAGTGTTTTATGATTTAGTTTAATTTCACTGAGTCGAATTGACAGTGGGCACCTTATGATTTAAATATTTGGTTATAAGCAAATGTATGTCATGAGAATATGTATGGTTCATGTGTATAAACAAGAAAGCGATCTTTTTTAATATGTATTTTGGCCTGAAGAATTCTACCGTGATTAAGACAATGTAAGGGAGAGCAGCATTTCTGGTTATTATCCAGTAAATATCTTAAGGAGTTCTAGAAGAAAAGGAGAAAATGAACATTGATATAGTCCAATCATGTGCCTGTGCATTTATTTTAGTTCAACTTTAAAATTCATAAAGAGATTCAGGAATTATTATCCCATACTACTTAATGAAACAGTGAGACTTGGAGATTAGTTTCTTGCCCCGAATCTAAGTGAGTATGAAAGTGTCTTGGAATTAGAACCCGGGTCTGTCTGCCTCCGTGTTCTGTTATGTCATGTAGTCATTCAGAAGAGCAAGGCTAAATTATGAAAAATACTGAGTTTTCATTCAAACTCAGCATGCCATCCAAAATACAGACATTTGGAAGTTTCTCTGATAAGCTTTCTGGTGAGTGGAGATGATGCATTCCCTGTATGGAGTTTAGGAGGTTATAAATCCAGGTCTGGTTCCAGAAAAACATTCAAGTCTTTGTTTATAAACTGTGTTGGCTATTTGTTTAGAAGTGAGTGGTGTTTAGATTCTCTTGTGCAAATGCTTTTGCACATCAAAGTGGCCCACTTATCACTTTGAGATTGTTGTCAAATTATGCTGGGTCTAAGAGGATCCCTCATGATTTTAATGTGTGTTTTCTGGCATCCCAAGACTTAGATGTTGATTTTTATCTTGTGTAAGCTTTGCTCACTTATTTTTCTTGAAATAATGACTTACTGCTGGATGAAATCAGATGGCATGTTTCCGTAATGTTTTTAAATTGGAGACCTGAATCACCTCAGACGGTTGCTGAAAATTTCTAAACTTTGGCCAGAAGCTGGAGTTTTGATACTCCTGAAACTACTCTGGTCATGGTGTTGAGACTATACTCAGCTGGTTTCAGATTCACAGTGTTTTTGAGAGGGTTTACCCAGGAAGAAACTGAGTCTCAGGGATGTCCACCTCAAATAGCTGGGAATTGAACCTTGATTTGCCAGCAGATGCCTGGTCTAGTGACCTAATTAGCACACCTCACCTTAAATGCACCCCTTTCTCTCCTGGGCCTTCTTTTTCTCCCTGTATCTCTGGCTCCGGGGGAGAAGAAAAGGTTGAGGGTTTCAGAAGACTGGATGCCAGACTTCACTTTGGAGTTCAGCCCAGCCTCGCTTCCTCGCAATGCGAAGGACCCTGGGGTGTGTTCTGAGTTCCCCTCTGTTTCTCTGTGACTTACCCTCCTAGCGGCCTCTTTTCTCTGTGGCTCCATCTTCAGAATCTAGCAAGGTGCTTAAGAACCTGTCCAACCATTCGTGTGCCCATGCATTAGCTATTCTGTTGCCACTGAAAGGCAGAAAGATCTAGTTTGGTGCTCTCACTTGTGAGTTACTGATTAACTGATCTAAGGCAGTCATGGTTTCTCTTTCATCTGCCTTGCTTCCTTGTTGCTAGCCCACAAGAACCAAACATTTGAATTCAGCTTCCTACTTCCCTCTTCTCTCCCTCTTCAACTTAACTGAAGGAGCCACTGGATCTTGGAACAGGTCTCTGTGGAGCGTTAGTGGAGCCTCTGGTGGGAACTTTGAAGACCTATTTGTTTTTTCCAGGGGTCAAAATCCTGGACCAGAAGTTAAGTGAGTGGATTTGCTGTTTGATTGCATGTAATTTAGTTCTCCAGACTTCCTATTTCTTTTTGCCAAACAACTCTTCCTTAACTTTGAATGATATGGGATTGAAAAGAATTTTTTTAAAAATGATTTCTTTATTAAAAAAAGGAGTTAGGGTTATGAAAGATCCTTTGATTTTTATTTCAATTCAAAGACTGTTGGTTCCAGACAACCATTTGTGTAAAACAGAAAGAAAAGGAGGGATGGGAAAAGAAGGTTTTCTTCTATGCATATAGAATACCTCTGGAAGGGTACACTAGAAACTAATCATGTTGGTTGCTGGGAGACATACCAGAGGTAAACTCTTCACTATATACCTTCTTATGCCCTTGGATTTTGAAACTTAATGAGTAAAATTAAAGTAAAAAAAACAAACAAACTTGGGTTTCAATATTAAAGAAACAAGTAACTATCTCCTGGGACCTAAGTGATAGAAGTAGGAAACTGGGAAGCGATATTAAAGAAAAGAAATTCTTTTTTTAGCTATCTTTTTAAGGCTCACCAGCGTTCACATTTAGTAATTTCTTTTGTATTTAGTAATTTTTAAAAGCAGTGTTTTTCAACACTGGATTTCAATAACAGGGCTTGGGGAGGGTTTTTTGTTTTTGTTTTTTAATTTTCATAGTTTTCTTCCCTCTCATAAAGCATCAGCTATTGGCTGCTCCCAGACTCAGTGGACCAATGAGAATCTGTTCCTTTCCTGAGTCACTAAACCTGTCTTCTGCTGGCAGTGTGCTTATGAAATGAAGCCTAGAAAGCCCTCTCCCCAACCCACTCAACCTCCTGCCCTGTTTTTTTCCCCCATGGAGAAATCCCTGTAATGTGATTATTTTATTTTCCTAATGTGTCTAAATGCGAATGTTAGAGGAATCTTTTCTTCTCAAATTGAAAAGGGGGGAAAAAGGCTTATACAACTGTTTTATTCTGAACCACAGCTTTTCTTTTTGAAATAGATTGTGAATTGGAAGTAGTTTTCTGTTTACTGGGTAAATCTTGAAAATACAATCTTGGAAGAGAGAGAACACAAAACTGTGTACCAACTTCTTTTTCACTCGTCCAAAGAGAAGTGTGAAATGTATTATTTCGTGTCCAAGTTTCAATCAAAAGCAAAAAACTCAAGTCAGGGTCAGTTCTCAACTTTTTGAAAATTCCTCATTGAAAACTGAAGTTAATAAGGTATTCTTTCCTCACAGAATTCTTATTACTCTGTTACTTTTGTTAGAAAAGAATAACTGGATAGATCGTACATTCTCACGTTTAAAATTTTTAAACCTAAAAGAGCATTTAGTGAAAATTCTATAACCTCTCTCCTTCAGCCATCCAGTTATTTCTTTAATAGACCAATAGTTATTGGTTTCTTCTGTATTTTTTAAAAATATATAAGCAAATGCATATGGATGCTTTTTGCCTTCTTTCAAAAATCAAAGGGTAATACACCATCCATATGAATCTGCTTTTTTTTTTTTTTTTTACTGTAATAATATATATTGTATGTCATTCCATATCAGCATATAGGGCTTCTTAAATTTTTTTTTTTTTTACTTAATTTTAATTATTTTTTGGCCACACCATATGACATGTGAGATCTTAGTTTCCCCAACTAGGGGTGGAACCCACACACCTGGTGTTGAGAGTGTGGAATCTTAACCACTGGACCACCAGGGAAGTCTCCTTTTTATTAATAGCGTACTTTAAAATAGCAGTTTTAGGGTCACAGCAAAATTGAAGGGAAGGTATAGACTTTTCCATGTATTCCCTGCCCCCACCCAGTACATAGACTACCCATTACCAACATCCCTTACCAGAGTGGTACATCTGTTATGATAGATGAACCTACATTGAGACATCACAGTCATCTAGAGTACATGGCTTACATTATAGTTAACTCTTGGTGTTGTGCATTCTGTGGGTTTGGACAAAAGTGTAATGACCTGTATCCATCACTATGATATCATACACTGTGTTTTCACTGCCCTAAAAATTTTGTGCTCTGCCTGTTCAGCTCCCTCTCACCCTTCAGCTCCTACCAGTCACTGACCTTTTCATTGTCTTGCTAGTTTGGCCTTTATCAGAATGTCCTATAGTTGGTATCATAGTGTAACCTTTTCAGATTGGCCTTTTTTCACTTAGTAGTGTGAAAGGATTCCTCCAAGGCTTGATAGCTCAATTCGTTTTAGTGCCAAATAGTACTCCATTGTCTGCATGTTTCAGTTTATCCATCCATCTATTGCAGAATATCTTGATTACTTCCACGTTTTAGCAATTATGAATAAAGTTGCTCTACACACTCATGTGCAGATTTTTGTGTGGACATAAGTTGTCAACTCCTTTGAGAGTTGACAGTACTAAAGAGTACAATTGCTGGATTGTACGTAAGAATATGTTTTGTACGAAACTGCCAAACTGTCTTCCAGGGTGGCTGTACCATTTCTCATTCCCACCAGCAGTGAAGGCAAATTCCTCTGTTGCTCCACATGCTCGCCAACATTTGATGTGTTAGCTGGATTTTGGCCATTCTCATAGGGGTGTAGTGGTATCTCATTGTTTTAATTTGCATTTCCTGATGACATATGATGAAAAGAGGATCTTTTCATATGCTTCTGTGCCATCTCTGTATCTTTGGTGAGGTGTCTCGTTCTGGTCTGTTTTTTAATTCCATTTGTGTGAGTGTGTGTTTTAAGCATTCTATGTATATTTTGAATAAATCTTTTATTAAATGTCTTACAAATATTCTCTCCCCGTCTGTGGCTTGTCTTCTAATTCATTTGGCATTGTTTTAAATTTTAATGAAGTTCTGCTTATCAATTCTTTGTTTGGTGTATCATCCCTTTGATGTTGTATCTAAAAAATCACCACCATGCCCAAGGTCATATAGACGTTTTCCCCCTATGTTATCTATCTAGTTTTTGTGTTTTAAATTTAGGTTTGTGATTCATTTCGAGTTAACTTCTGTGAAGGGTATGGTTAAATTCATTTTTTTTTTTGCATAGGGATGTTCAGTTGTTCCAGCACCATTTGTGGAAAGCTGTTGTTCGGGCACCATTTGTTGAAAATTGTTTCATGGTATTGCCTTTGTTTGTAAAAGATCAGTTGATTTCCATTTATGTGGATCTGTTTCTGGGCTATCTGTTCTGTTCCACAGATTTATTCATTTACTCTTTGTTTAATACCACAGTCTTGATTACTGTAGCTTTAGAGTAAGTCTTCAGAGAAGGCGATGGCAACCCACTCCAGTACTCTTGCCTGGGAAATCCCTTGGACGGAGGAGCCTGGTGAGCTACAGTCCATGGGGTCGTGAGGAGTCGGACACGACTGCACTTTCATTTTCACTTTTCACTTTCATGCACTGGAGAAGGAAATGGCAATCCACTTCAGTATTCTTGCCTGGAGAATCCCAGGGCCGGAGGAGCCTGGTGGGCTGTGGTCTTTGGGGTCGCACAGAGTTGGACACGACTGACATAACTTAGCAGCAGCAGCAGAGTATGTCTTGAGTTGGATTGTTTCAGTCTTCCAACTTTGTTGAATATTGTGTTGGCTATTCTGGATTTTTTTTTTTAATTGCTACATATTTTCCAATGTATGAATATATTAAATTTAACCAGATTAATGCACAATTAGGTTGTTTCTGAACTTTTGAAAACAATGATGTAGTAAATAACCCTGTACATACTCTGCATGCTCAAGTATGGCTATAGAATGAATATATTTTTGGAAGTGGGATTGCTAAACGAAAGGTATACACATTTGTAACTTTGATGAATAATGTTAAATCAACTCTGATGGAATTTGTACAGTTTTTTTCTCATCAGAAATGTATCACATAATGATTTCTCCACATGTTCACCAACACAGTTTGTCATTACACTTTTTTAATTTTTGCTAATCTGATAGGTAAAAAATTACTATCTTGGTATAGATAAAACTTGCTTTTCTCATATTCACTTATGGGTGATTTTGCAAATTTCCATTTTGAGCAGAGTCTCAGAGTAGAAAGTGTCACTTCGTTCTCCCTATTATAGATGAAAAAAAAAATCAGTTTTGAAGAAGCAAATGAATAGGTTTCTGATCACTGCCTGATAGAGGATCAGAGTCAGCACACTTACTTTTGTTAAATGATAAGCATTTAGTTGCTTTCCACACTTCCTTCCAAGCCTCAATATTTCACTCCTCTCCCCAGGTCTGGGAGAATTGATATCTTCGACATCTAAGAGCATCTCCAGTCCTGGCAGGATGGTGTCAACAATGGGCTCGGCTGTGGCCCTGCTTGTTACCACTCCCTGGTTTGGAAGCTAACTTGAATTCCTTATTGTCGTCTGTGGCTGCATAGGTTCTTGTGTCCTAGCATTACTGAAGGAAAGAAGAAGTGGTGAGCGTTCAGACTTCGGTGGGTTCAGCTGCTGTTTGTTTGGACACTCGAGAGATCCCTGCTCTTCCCTGAACATGCATGAGATGCTTAGGAATAATGGAGAATTCTGAGGGTGGCAGGGAACCAAGCCCTGGCTATAAGAATATTGTACCTCCCTCTGGTTCCCATGATTTTAGTGTGAACATATTAGATATTCAAGGGGAGGAAACTGTGCAGGAGAATATAGTAGGAGAAGACCCACAGGCCAGGGACAACCAGGGGTTAGCTGCTGTGTCTAAAATCTTGTTTGTACTAATTTAAGGACAAACACCACACTATAAATTTCATTTGAGGAATTTGTAATACTGTTTGGTTTTATTTCCCTGTTTTGTCTTGTTAATGCTTTCTATGACACCTTTCTTCAGATGGCAACTTTGGACAAGCTGTTTATTAGTTAGATTTAAAGAATCAAATACTTATAAGCTTGACCAGGAAGTATGTTAGATGCATTTAACTTGGGCTAACTACATCAGCTTCAGATATTTTTCCTCAGAGCTTCTTAATAATTAAGAATTCAGCACCTGAAAAACAAAGCCGAGTTTCCAAAATTTAAAGCATTTGGCTAGATTTTTTGATGTTCTTTTGAGCTTGAAAATTTTTATAATCAAATTAGGTTTACTATCCCTTGTTCTTTACTGCTTTGAGGACCTCTAACCTTTCCTTTTACAATTTCTGATGTCCTAATATTTGCGCTGATATAAGTTCTCTGTTGAACATCTAGAAGGTTAACATCTCTGCTGGCTTTAGAGAAATTAAACTCTTAAGTCTTTACCCCCATTATCTCAGGCTAAAATCTTTGCAAAATTAGTCTTTATGATCTAGTCACTAAGTCTTGTCCGACACTTTCGCAACCCCATGGACTGCAGCCCACTGGGTGCCTCTGTCCGTGGGATTTTCTAGGTAAGAATACTGGAGTAGGTTGCCATTTCCTTCTCCAGGGATCTTCCTCACTCAGGAATCAAATGGCGTTTCCTGAATTTTAGGTGGATTCTTTACTACTGAGCCACAAGGAGGGCCCTTTATGATCACTGCTGCTGCTGCTGCTAAGTCGTTTCAGTCGTGTCTGACTCTATGCGACCTCACAGACAGCAGCCCACCAGACTCCCCTGTCCCTGGGATTCTCCAGGCAAGAACACTGGAGTGGGTTGCCATTTCCTTCTCCAATGCATGAAAGTGAAAAGTGAAAGTGAAGTCATTCAGTCGTGTCCTACTCTAAGCGACCCCATGGACTGCGGCCCACCAGGCTCCTCTGTCCATGGGATTTTCCAGACAAGTGTACTGGAGTGGGGTGCCATTGCCTTCTCCGTTATGATCACTACTATCCTTTTAAAGAGAGGTGAGGTCAATCAATCTCAGGATTTAGATTCTGAATAAGTTACGTTTAAGCATTCTTGATGATATGTTATTTTTGCCAGTACCTTATATGTACTTTGTTATATCACATTATATTTAAACAGCATATTAACAATGTACTTTAGTCATTTTTGCTTTGATAACTGAGAGCAGTATTTGGGGCATCTACAGTGCCTTCCCCGGAGAAGGCAATGGCACCCCACTCCAGTACTCTTGCCTGGAAAATCCCATGGGTGGAGGAGCCTGGTAGGCTGCAGTCCATGGGGTCGCTAAGAGTCAGACATGACTGAGCGACTTCACTTTCTCTTTTCACCTTTATGCATTGGAAAAGGAAATGGCAACCCACTCCAGTGTTCTTGCCTGGAGAATCCCAGGGACAGGGGAGCCTGATGGGCTGCCGTCTCTGGGGTCGCACAGAGTTGGACACCACTGAAGCGACTTAGAAGCAGCAGCAGCACAGTGCCTTCCCACTAAACTACCCTTCCCACTCCCCTCCCTTCTCATCTTTCCTCTTTTAAACCTACTGATCTTTTGACATCTAGCTCTATCCTCCCACCCTACAGGAACTCTTTCCTGACATCCTGGGTTTCTTTTCTTTGAACCATTACAGGATGCTTCATTTGCCAAGTATTATGTATTCTGCTTTTTTTCTGTGCAAGTTTTATATAATTTTTGGGGGTTTATCTATGCATTATTCTCCCATCTCCATCATTAGTTTCTTGAAGACTGCAACAGTGTTTAGCCATCTCTCCATCCTCTCAATATTTATAGCACCTGTAGTAAGGCTCAGAGAATACTTGTGGGTTATTTGATTCATAAATTGGTTTGACTGTAGCTTTTTGCACCTTAACGGGTCCTGAACTCCTGTTTTTGAGCACAGATCAGGGGCCACTTCCCCTACTTACCCTGCTGTGTGGTCTGGAAGGAGAGAAAGTACTAACTGGAGGTTTAATTGCCTAATTAAAGGCAGATCTCTTGTTGGAGCTGCACATATTGCTGAGTGGAAGTGGTAGGGAAAGCAGGCAAGGATGAGAATCCAATGTATCCTCTGTGATAAGCTCTCTTTCTCACTGGTGGGTGGGCAAGTGGATAGGAGAAAAGGTGAGATGAACTTGGGAGAGCTGGGAGATCTGCTCTTCTCCGGTGGTAGCCATTTCTGAGACTGAATTTTGGACATCCTTATACATGAAGGAATTAGGAGTAGAGCTATTCTGAAGTCCTTCTTTAGTTTTTAAAAACTATGAAAATCACTGGTTTAGAGATAACCAGTATAAATCAAAGGTGTTTTTTTTTTTTTTTTTGATGTTAGACGTGGACAGAAGTAGATGAAATTAGGATTGTGACCAAAAAAAAGTTTGCTGTTAGTGTGTCATCAGGAATAGTCTTCAAATATGATCAAAGGTATTAATATTGGGCTGGATTTTGCGACTGGTGGCCACTGAGAGTTGAAATCTAATTACCTAACAGTCATTCCTTTGGGACTTTTTTTTTTTTAATGTAGTTTTAATTTCCAGTCTGTACTTTGTGTCTACTTTTAAAATTAAAGAATATACTTTTAAAAAGATGAAAATATCTCAACCGTGACATGAGCATAGGGAATTAGAAACGATTGTACATTGAGAAGTCTGGATCCTGTCACTGACTGTGCCATACCTAGTAGTGTGTTCTCTCCCTCTCTCTTACTGTCTTTTTCTCTCTTCCTCTTCATTATTTATTAAGTAAAATTACATAGATCTTAAGAGTGTAATCATTGCAAATTACATTGACTGGATATAAGGTGATAATGATGTCTTTAGTGGAAACTAGATAAAGGAAGTGACTTAAATTGAAGAAACAAAAGGAGTCAATGTTTTCCAAAGTTTCTGTATAGTTTGGGAGGAGGTTAAAGATAGATTAAATTTGTACTTTGATAGATCAAGTGTACGTGTTAAAATTTCTAAGGCAACCACTAAAATTTAGTAAAAGAATGAATAACTAACTAAAGGGGAAATTGAAATGAGAAAACTATTAAATATGAAGGCAAGAGAGTTGAGAGAAGAGATATAGAATAGGCAAGACAAGTAGCAAACACAAAATAAGATGTAGAAGTAAAATGAAATGTATTAGCAACTATAAAGAAATCAAAGATTGTTAGACTAGATGCAAACTTAGCTATTTTCTATTTATAAAAGATGTGTCTAAAACATAAGGATACAGAAAGGTAAACAGGTAATTATAAACTAAAAGCTGGCAATTCTGACATCTGATGAAACTGTCAAAAAAGCATTTTTAGAGATAAAAGAATGTGATGTTGGTTCAAAAGTTTGAACTCATCAGAAAAAGCTTTTCTGCATCTCATAACGTGGTCTCAATGTATATTATGCATGTTATAGAAAAATTGAGAGAACTGCAATGGGAAACACATATATTCCCAGTGATATTGTAATGTGCTTCATCAGTACTTGATAAAGAGGGGAAAAGATCAGCTACCGCATACAATATTTGAGCTATACAGTTAGTAAGTTTGAGCTGATAGACATGTGAAGGCATTGCATCTCAAAACCACAGAATGCACACTTTCAAGCACATGAAGAACACTTATAAAAAGTGACCTCAAACTTGGTCATCAAGCAAGTCTTAACAGTGAACAACCGATTGGTTTCATCCAGACCAGATTTGTGACCACAATGTAGTTAAACTAGAAACTGATAATAAACAGTGACTATGAATAATTATAGAAATATGTTTCAAAATGACCCTTGGATCAAAGAAATTGCAATGGAAATCAGAACCTATTTTTAACTGGATGATGACAGAAATATGATGGGTCAAGACTTGGGGTAGGGGTAAGCAGCTAAAGCATAAAATGTTAAAATTAGAAAAAAAGTCTGAAAATTAGCTAGACACTGAAGAGTTAAAAAAGATGCAAAACAGAGAAAACAGATTGAAGGAAATAATAATTTCCTTATTCAATGGAGAGGATCAAAAATGATACAATTCGGTTCTTGGTAAAACCTAGTAATGTTGATTAACACCTGGTGAGATCAATTTCAAAAGGGAAGAGAGGCACAGTATTCCTAAGCAATATTAGGCGTGGAAAAGCAGATGTTGTAGATATTAAAAAATATTATGAATTACATGATGCTAAAACATTTGAAAGCTTAGAGGAAATGAATATATTTTTAGACAAATATAACTTACCAAAACTAGAAAAAATAGGCTGAATAGTTCTTAATTTTTAAATTAAATACCCCATTCATCAAATATTTCTCCATAAAGGAAGGTCTAGATTTAGATGGGTTTATGATCAAGTTCTACCAAGCGCTCAAAGAAATAATTTCAAACTTGCATAAATCATTCCAGGGAATAGAAATGCATTTTTCAAGCTATGATAACCTCAGTGTACAAATTTGTCAAGAACAAGAGGAGAAATGGAAATTATAGTACAAACTTACTTAGAAATATACATGTAACAATCATAAAACCTGAGCAGGCCAAATCCAGCAATGTGTTAAAAAGGTAATACATGGTAAACAATTTGGTTTTATCCTGGAATTGCAGAGTTGATATAATATTGGAAAATTCATATTAACAGATTAATGGAGACTTCCCTGATGTCTCAGATGGTAAAGAATATGCCTGCAACACAGGAGACACAGGGTTGATCCCTGTGTTGGGAATTTCCCCTGTAGAAGGGAATGGCTACCCACTCCAGTATTCTTGCTTGGAGAATTCCACGGACAGAGGAGCCTGTTGAGCTACAGTCCATGAGGTTGCAAAGAGTCGGACACGACACATGATATTAAATAGATAGAAAATGTCTTAAAATGTTTCATATTAAATAATGCAAAAGCTGTTCAGAACATCAAAAGAGGGAGTTTTCTTATAATAAAGAATATTTACAGATAACATGGCAAACATTACACTTAATGGTAAAATATTAAATGTACTTCGTTCTTGTTAAGATCCATTATTCTATGCAATATTGCTTTTGATGGTTTTATATCATACTGTATCCCATTTTTTCACATAGCATCATGAGTATTTTCCACGCTCCCTTACAAAGTTTTTTGCAAACAGAAGTGTTAATATCTATCCTATATTGACGCTACCCTAAATGCTGGCTATTTAGTGTTCTATCTTTTCTGCATCATGAAAAAATGATGCAATGAATATTTTCTCATGTATACATTTTTGTCTGTATTTTTAGTGACTTCTTTTTGATATATTTCCAGCAGCTGAATTACTGAACCAAAAGGTATGAACTCTTTGAAGCACTGGATACATATTATATACTTGAAATCAGTCCTTTCAAATGAAGCATGGCCATGTCTTTGGAGAGTGATTGTATCTCAGTGCTCAACTTAGCTCAGAGCATTTGCAGCTCCTGATTGCTTTAAAGAAAAGAAAACAGACGGAGAACTTGGGGTTTAGTGATGTCCCCTGTGAGCCTTACAAAATGAACAAAGTACTCTTTTATTTCTTTCCCTGTGTGTACATAGCTGGGAGGGGGCTAGCTATGGAATTAGGCTGTTTGCAGAGCCCTGTAACAACCAGTTTGGCGGTGCTTGGAAACCCGTGGGAAGTGGGGGAGGGAGCTTATGAGGGGGGAGGGGAGGACAGTGAGATGCCATCTGTGGAGCGGGCCGCTCTGGCCTGGTCCCTCTGAGCCAGGCGTCTGAGCTGCTTTAGAACCTGTTAGTCTAGGCCTGGCCAGGGGACAGGAGCTGTGGCCCCTCTCACCCCATCCGTACACTATGTAATTCTTTTGATTTTTTTTTTTTTTTTTTTTGGTCTTAAAATCAGTGGAGAAATGAGAGAAGCAGCAGCTGTCTCTAAAACCTTAGCTTTTAACTGGCCTGAGTTTGAATTCTCAGCGTTTAGGGAGACCTTGGTGTGGAAATTCCCAAAAGTGTTGTGTCAGAGGCTATGAGGTGCAGGACACAGTTTGGGACCTTTTTCCTGCTGTATTCCTGTTTCTCAGTGCTTCTCGTTTCATGAATGTTGCTGTCAGAGCCGATTAATTATGTCTTTTGTCCCTCAGCAAGGCTTAAGGAGAAGGAAATCATTCCTGCATATGAGTTAAAGGCTATACTGATGGGAATTAACTCTGTGGTTTCTCAGGGCTATTTTAATTTATAATTAAAGCTGTATGGCTGGGGATATTAGTGGGGGGTGGGAGTTGCTGACAGCCCTTATTAAGTAGAATATTAAGTTTGGAAGCTCTGAGAGAGCATCTCACTCATCACCACCCCTGTTTTGTTCCATAGATGAGGCAGCCCAAGCACAGGGGAGTGAAGAGATTTACCTGACACTGTTTAGTCAGAGGATCAACTGGGTTGGAACCCTGGCCTCTTGACAGCCAGTCAGACATTTTTCCATTGTCTCTCATGCCTTACTACCTCTCATGAACTAGTTCGTCCTTTTCCAACAACAGGGTGTGTTTACACGTTTTAATTTCTGGCTGTAGCCTTCTTCCCTGTTGTTAGCAATTTGGAAAACACATGAGCCCCTCAGACAGTTTGCACAATGATTTCTGGCTCAAAAATTTGGCCTTGGTGTTTCTGAACTTGGTCCAAGTAGCTCACTCAGATTTCACTGCAAAGAAACCTCCCACTATTTGATTCTCAAAGGACTGATACTTTGCTCTGATCCCCTCCAATCTGTATACTCAAAAGGCTGCTGGATGGAGGGACAAGGAAGGTATTTTTTTTTAGTAAGTAATGTTTCATTTAGTCATCTCCTCCCTTTCTCCTGGCTCTTCTCCTTCACTGGCTGGCCCATAGTAGAATTGGATTGAATGGTGGAGGTGGGAAGAATTGATTTTATTAATCATGAGTAATACAACTCTTGGCTCTTTCATAGGGAAGCAGAGATCAGGGAGGAAACACGGCTGGATACAGTGTAACCTTGGGATTAGGTCAGTGGCTTTGGGAGTCAGAAGACATAAATTTGCAACCTATTGTTTCCTATTAAGCTCTTTGAACTCATGCTTAATAATACATGACTTACAGGGCTGCCATAAAGATCATTTTTAAAAAAGACAAGATATAAATGGAAATATTGTATAAACCATAAAATGATTTACAAATAATATATTTTTAAGAAAGAAAGAATGTAAAGGAATGGGAGTAGAAGTGTTGGTTTTTATGGAAGAGGGGTGCCAGAGGAGAATGGGCCGTGATGTAGCAGTCACAGGAGATGAAGGGGTGGAGATAGTCAGTATATAGTAGACAAATCCCTGTACTTAAAATATAAGTATACATGGAAACATAAATATAGTCCCTTTCCCCAAAGTTCTCTTTTAACATTCTCCTGTTCCTTCTTTTCCTTTGGCACAGTGTTAGAACTCTGTTTACCATATATGAAGTTGAATGGTTTGCTTTTTATTAAGTCATTCAGTGGCTTGAACATGTTAGTTGAGTTCCATAAAACTCATGTTAAAGCAGTAGTATAGATTTGCCTCACATGTAAAAATAGGTAAAGAAATTCTAAAGAAAAGATTTCAGGGTTTGCTCTGCTTAAATACACTTCAAGGGGATTGACGGAATCCTTTACTACTGGAAAAAAGAACTTGAATACAGCATATCCTTAGGGAAAGCCCAAGTAAATACAGAGTCATATTTTTGAAACTTAGAGGACCAGCTAAAAAAACTTGCCAAGGTCCACCCCACCCCCACCCCCACCCGTGATTCAACTGTTAGAGGTGAAACCAGAATAGCGAGCTCATGACTGCCAGCCAGGTGTCTCTTGATACTTTGCTGACATATTTCATCAGTCAGAACTCTTTGGATGCAAGTGACAGAAAACCAATGTGGCTTAAATAAAAGTAAACATAACATAGAAAAGAATGTACTGGCTCATTTACCTAAAAAGTACAGGAAGAGATCTGACGTCAGGTGTGCCTTAAATGATAAACTAGGACCAAGTTTCTGTTCATTCCTCTTGGTTGGATCCCGTCTCATCGATTTTTTTTTTTTTTTAACCCTTGTAGTGGCAAGGAGTTCTAGGTTTTCAGGCTTCACAACTTCATAACCTCACAACTTTGAGTCCAACAGAAAAGAAAGTTTCTCTTCTCCAACAGTTCAGACTTCCGTGACTGACTCTCAGTGGTCCAAATTGGGTGATGTGCACCTCCTGCTTTACGGCCTGAGGGAGGTGGTGCTCTGAGTTGCCAGGCTTAGCCAGGCCCCCACCTGACTTGCGACGGAGCTAACACCAGTTGAATCTCATGGACAGAACTTGGGAGAAGGCGTTTCTTAGAGGACAACCAGAGGAAGCAGAGGGACAACCAGCAGATGGCTGTCACTATGAGCTTTTTCTTAGGGCCTTTCTTTAAAATGAATGGGTGTTGGTGTGAAAACTTTCTCTCTCACTCTTTTTGTGTGTGTGTGTGTGTGTGTGGAGTTTTAAAAGCATTGACAGATGCTTCATAATCAAAATAGTTTCTACTTTTCTTAATGAAAAATGTCCTTGAATTTCTAATGTTTCTTTGGGCTTCCTTGCTGGCTTCAACATTAAAAGAAGTCTGCCTGCAAAGCAGGAGACACAGGGTTGATCCCTGGGTTGGGAAGATCCTCTGAAGAAGGGAATGGCTACCCATCTAGGATTCTTGCCTGGAAAATTTTCATGGACAGAGGAGCCTGATGGGCTACAGTCCATGAGGTTGCGAAAGAGCTGAATATGACTGAATGACTAACATTTACTTACTTTCTTGGTGGTCCTTTCATAGTTTTATGTCTGGCCTGTAGTTTGACACTGACAACTTTGGTTATGTACCTACACAGAAAATGTCAAAAATAAAAGTATTAATAGAATTATTATAAAAGTTACAAATGACTTATGAATTTAGGAACATTTTAACTTATTAGATACTTTTAATTCATCGCATGAATCCTGTGATTGGGGCTTCAGTCTGTCTGCCCTCTGATGCCCTCTCTCAGCACCTACCGTCTTACTTGGATTTCTCTTACCTTGGACATGTGGTATCTCTTCACGGCTGCTGCTCCTGACCTTGGACATGGAGTAACTCCTTTCAGCCACTCCTGCGCCACTCAGCTGGCACTTCTGCACCACAATCACAGACAACTAGCCAATCTGATCACATGGACCACAGACTTGTCTAACTCAATGCAACTAAGCTATGCCGTGTGGGGCCACCCAAGATGGATGGGTCATGGTGGAGAGGTCTGACAGAATGTGGTCCACTGGAGAAGGGAATAGCAAACCACTTCAGTATTCTTGCCTTGAGAAACCCATGAACAGTATGAAGAGGCAAAAAGATAGAACACTGAAAGATGAACTCCCCAGGTCGGTAGGTACTCAATATGCTACTAGAGATCAGTGGAGAAATAATTCCAGAAAGAATGTAGCAATGGTGCCAAGGCAAAAACAACACCCAGTTGTGGATGTGACTGGAAATAGAAGCAAGGTCTGATGCTGTAAAGAGCAATATTACATAGGAACCTGGAATGTTAGGTCCATGAATTAAGGCAAATTGGAAGTGGTCAAACAGGAGATGGCAAGAGTGAGTGTCAACATTCTAGGAATCAGTGACATTCTAGGAATACAGAACTAAAATGGACTGGAATGTGTGAATTTAACTCAGCTGACCATTATATCTACTACTGTGGGCAGGAATCCCTTAGAAGAAATGGAGTAGCCATCATGGTCAACAAAAGAGTCCAAAATGCAGTACTTGGATGCAATCTCAAAAACGACAGAATGATCTCTGTTCCTTTCCAAGGCAAATCATTCAATCTCATGCTAATCCAAGACTATGCCCTGACCAGTAATGCTGAAGAAGCTGAAGTTGAATGGTTCTATGAAGACCACCAAGACCTTCTGTAACTAACACCCCCA
Source organism: Tragelaphus eurycerus (assembly GCA_935064755.1). Classification (NCBI taxonomy): domain Eukaryota; kingdom Metazoa; phylum Chordata; class Mammalia; order Artiodactyla; family Bovidae; genus Tragelaphus; species Tragelaphus eurycerus. The sequence goes on from CAKXYN010000006.1 coordinate 10,179,049, forward strand.
AAAGATGTCCTTTTCATTATATGGGACTGGAATACAAAAAGTAGGAAGTCAAGAAACACCTGGAGTAACAAGGAAATTTGGCCTTGGAGTACAGAAGGAAGCAGTTCAGTTCAGTCGCTCAGTCGTGTCCAACTCTTTGCGACCCCGTGAATCACAGCACACCAGGCCTCCTTGTCCATCACCAACTCCCGGAGTTCACTCAAACTCATGTCCATCGAGTCGGTGATGCCATCCAGCCATCTCATCCTCTGTCGTCCCCTTCTCTTCCTGCCCCCAATCCCTCCAAGCATCAGGGTCTTATCCAGTGAGTCAAGCCTTCGCATGAAGTAGCCAAAGTGTTGGAGTTTCAGCATCAGTCCTTCCAATGAACACCCAGGACTGATCTCCTTTAGGATGGACTGGTTGGATCTCCTTTCAGTCCAAGGTACTCTCAAGAGTCCTCTCCAACACTACAGGTCAAAAGCATTCCTTATTACCAAATTCAGACTTAAATTGAAGAAAATGGGGAACCACTAGACCATTCAGGTATGACCTAAATCATATCCCTTATGATTATACAGTGGAAGTAAGAAATAGATTTACGGGAACAGAGCTGATAGAGGGCCTGATGAACTATGGACGGAGGTTCATGACATTGTACAGGAGACAGGGATCAAGACCATCCCCAAGAAATAGAAATGCAAAAAGTCAAAATGGCTGTCTGAGGAGGCCTTACAAATAGCTGTGAAAAGAAGAGAAATGAAAAGCATAGGAGAAAAGGAAAGATAAGCATCTGAATGCAGAGTTCCCAAGAATAGCAAGGAGAGATAAGAAAGCCTTCCTCAGTGGTCAATGAAAAGAAATCAGTTCAGTTCAGTTACTCAGTTGTGTCCGACTCTTTGGGACCCCATGAATTACAGCATACCAGGCCTCCCTGTCCAACACCAACTCCCAGAGTTCACTCAAACTCATGTCCATCTAGTTGATGATGCCATCCAGCCATCTTATCCTCTGTCATCCCCTTCTCCTCTTGCCCCCAATCCCTCCCAGCATCAGAGTCTTTTCCAATGAGTCAATTCTTCTCATGAGGTGGCCAAAGTACTGGAGTTTAAGCTTTATCATCAGTCCTTCCAAAGAACACCCAGGGCTGACCTCCTTTAGAATGGACTGGTTGGATCTCCTTGCAGTCCAAGGGACTCTCAAGAGTCTTCCCCAACAACACAGTTCAAAAGCATCAATTCTTTGGCACTCAGCTTTCTTCACAGTCTAACTCTCACATCCATACATGACTACTGGAAAAACCATAGCCTTGACTAGATGGACTTTTGTTGGTAACGTCTCTGCTTTTGGATATGCTATCTAGGTTGGTCATAACTTTCCTTCCATGCAAAGAAATAGAGAAAAACAATAGAATGGGAAATACTAGAGATCTCTTCAAGAAAATTAGAGATACAAAGGGAACATTTCATGCAAAGAGGGGCTCAATAAAGGACAGAAATGGTATGGACCTAACAGAAGCAGAAGATATTAAGAGGTGGCAAGAATACACAGAAGAACTGTACAAAAAAGACCTTCATGACCAAGACAATCACGATGGTGTGATCACTGACCTAGAGCCAGACATCCTGGAATGTGAAGTCAAGTGGGCCTTAGAAAGCATCACTACGAACAAAGCTAGTGGAGGTGATGGGAATCCAGTTGAGCTATTTCAAATCCTGAAAGATGATGCTATGAAAGTGCTGCACTCAATATACCAGCAAATTTGGAAAACTCAGCAGTGGCCACAGGACTGGAAAAGGTCAGTTTTCATTCCAATCCCAAAGAAAGGCAATGCTAAAGAATGCTCAAACTACCGCACAATTGCACTCATCTCACACACTAGTAAAGTAATGCTCAAAATTCTCCAAGCCAGGCTTCAGCAGTATGTGAACCGTGAACTTCCAGATGTTCAAGCTGGTTTTAGAAAAGGCAGAGGAACCAGAGATCAAATTGCCAACATCCTCTGGATCATGGAAAAAGCAAGAGAGTCCCAGAAAAACATCTATTTCTGCTTTATTGACTATGCTAAAGCCTTTGACTTTGTGGGTCACAATAAACTGTGGAAAATTCTGAAAGAGATGGGAATACCAGACCACCTGACCTGCCTCTTGAGAAACCTGTATGCACATCAGGAAGCAACAGTTAGAACTGGACATGGAACAACAGACTGGTTCCAAATAGGAAAAGGAGTATATCAAGGCTGTATGTTGTCACCCTGTCTATTTAATTTATATGCAGAGTACATCATGAGAAACACTGGGCTGGAGGAAGCACAAGCTGGAATCAAGATTGCCGGGAGAAATATCAATAACCTCAGATATGCAGATGACACCACCCTTATGGCAGACAGTGAAGAGGAACTAAAAGCCTCTTGATCAAAGTGAAAGACGAGAGTGAAAAATTTGGCTTAAAACTCAACATTCAGAAAACTAAGATCATGACATCTGGTTCCATCCACTACTGCTGCTAAGTCACTTCAGTCATGTCCGACTCTGTCGCATCACTTCATGGCAAATAGTTGGGGAAACAGTCTCTGACTTTAGTTTTCTGGGCTCTAAAATCACTGCAGATGGTGATTGCAGCCATGAAATTAAAAGACGCTTACTACTTGGAAGGTAAGTTATGACAAACCTAGACAGCGTATTAAAAAGCAGAGACATTACTTTGTCAACAAAGGTCCGTTAGTCAAGGCTATGGTTTTTTCAGTGGTCATGTATGGATGTGAGAGTTGGATTATAAAGAAAGCTGAGCACTGATAAATTGATGCTTTTGAACTTGGTGTTGGAGAAGACTCTTGAGAGTCCCTTGGAGAGCAAGGAGATCCAATCAGTCCGTCGTAAAGGAGATCAGTCCTGGGTGTTCATTGGAAGGACTGATGTTGAAACTGAAACTCCAAATACTTTGGCCACCTGATGTGAACAGCTGTCTCATTTGAAAGACCTTGATGCTGGGAGGGATTTGGGGCAGGAGGAGAAGGGGATGACAGAGGATGAGGTGATTGAATGGCATCACTGACTCAATGGAAATTAGTTTGGGTGAACTCTGGGAGTTGGTGATGGAAAGGGAGGCCTGGCATGCTGCGGTTCATGGGGTCAGGAAGAGTCGGACATGATTGAGCAACTGAACTGAACTGAACATGAATCCTGTCTGCATGCTTACTTGGCTTCTTTTATTTCTTGTTGCTGCTTAGAGTTTTTGGAGTTGGGAGATTCTGAGTAGAGTTGATTACAATTTCTTATTCAAATCACATGCGTAATTCTGTAGAAATATGTTTATTCATATGGCTAGAATGTCACAATATATTAGTAAGTTATCAAGTGAAAAAATAGGCTTAAGAAAATAGAATTTAGTTTTTGTTTTAAAAAAAAAAAAAGGACCACAAAAAAAAAAGTGTCCATGGCAGTTGTTGTCTTTGGCTGATAAGTGATAGCACTATATAAGTTTTTTTTTTTTCTACTTGCTTCAAGCACTAAAGATGGATAAAAATAAATTGTTAAAGATAAATACACATATATAAGCATTTTCTGTGACTTTCCCACCTACTAAAAAAAATTTAGATTAACCGTGTTTCAAAGGCAGAATTTGGAACTAGTTTTAATGAGTTGCTTCTTTAGGTGATATTCCTTAGTCACTGCCAATTAGTAATTTTTAATAAGAATTGGAGATTTAAATGTTCTGTAGAGTTCCAAATGTAACGTATATTAAATAGCAAATATTAAATCAGTGAAAGTGTATTTTAGTGGCAATTTTCACCTATTATGTTCACACAAATGGGGTCACAAAACACTCAAAAGACTCCTGCTTTGGGACTACTGAGCCTGGAGTTCCTGCTAGCTTTCTTGAGGAGCTAGCAATGCGGTCTTGCAAGTTACTCCTACTTTCTGAGCTACACCTACTTTCCTTCTGGCTACACTGCATGAGATTTGGCTGAGCTGGTTTCTAAGGTCCCTTTCAGTTACTTCTTCCTCAGTGAGCACCTGGCCCCTGGCTCAGCTAATTCTGGTTGTGGCTAAGGTTGGCTTTGTTGCATAGCGGTTGCTCCCCTTGCCTCTGCCCTACTGACTCCATTCATTACCTCCACCTCCATTACCTCTCAATTTTGAAATCATTTGCTCTGACTCTGGAAGCCAGAGCGGGCACTTCCTTCATTCTCAGACTGGAGGGAATTCAGGAAGTGGGGTGTATGACGAAGGCGTCACTTGTGTTTACCAAGGGCTGTGTGTGCACAGCTCAGGTGCAGCTTACTGTCTGCTCTTCAGCAGCGAACAGATGCCAGGGGAGGTAAGACATGCCAGTAATTAACCAAAATAGGGGACACACAGCCTGTTGACCACAGTGTTCAATTACTTATCTTTGTGTTCTAGTTTAATCATTTAAACTGAGTCTCCTCCTCTTAAAAACACCTACCCAGCAGAGCTCGTCATCCAAACATACAACTTTAAGTCCCATTGCTGCTCACCCTAGCAGCAGAAGTGAGTTACTTACTCCAAGGTCCTCATCTCTCCCTTCATCTGATTAAAAGGAAGGGCCAAATGAGGGTCAGGTATGTGTGTGTATGTTAGGTATGTGTGTGTATGTTTTAACTATGTACAAATGCACCTTTTTTTTTTCATCTTCCCATCCCACTAATCTTACTTGGATTAAAAATGAACAGAGAGAGCAAAATAAAGACTGAAATAAAGAATAAAAAATAATAAAAGAAAAAAAATAAAGATTAAAAAACCAAATCATAAGATCTAGTATGGAAAAATTAGCATGAATACAAACAGGGCTCTCCTTAATTCTGGATAAACTAAAATATTTCTAGTATAAATCATGAATATACTTTTGTAGGAAATAGTTACAACTGGTATTACTGAAAATTATTTCCAGTTAGTAAAAAAAGGTATTCTTATTAAAAACATAATGTATACATGTATGCAAAATTGAATACATGAATATATATAGAAATGAATATGTTGTGCTTAGTTGCTCAGTCGTGTCCAAAACTTTGTGACCGCATGAACTGTGTCATGCCAGGCTTCTCTGTCCATGGGGATTCTCCAGGTAAGAATACTGGAGTGGGTTGCCATGCCCTCCTCCAGGGGACCTTCCCAACTCAGGGATTAAACCCAGGTCACCTTTATAGCAGGTGGATTCTTTACCATCTGAGCCACCAGGGAAGCCCAGAAGTGAATATATGTATAAATAAGTAAATTCATAAAAAGACTGGAATGATGCACACCAAGCCAAAGTTATCATTCCAGGAAAGGGACATGAAATGAGGCAAGTGGGGATTTTGGATGAAAATATTTTTGATGTATTTCAGTATTGAGTTTTTTTTAAAAAAATAGGTGAGCATATCTAACTATATAACTAGAATACTTAAAAACAATCTTTGTAGTATGGTGGGGAGCAGGGAGGGTTGTTGCCATAATCATTTGTTTTCTGTCCTATTTTACAGTTGGTTGCATGGGTGATTTTATCTTGGTGAGATGGGACTCATCTTCAGCCTGGGGGAGTGGGAGAACCAGCCAGGTTTAGCCAAGTGCCTGTGTGCTTAGTCCCTCAGTTGTTCCCAGCTCTTTGTGACCCTTTGGACTGCAGCCCGCCAGGCTCCTCTGTCCATGGGATTTTTCAGGCAAAAATACTGGAATGGGTTGCCATTTTCTCCTCCAGGGGATCTTCCCAACCCAGGAATTGAACTCTTGTCTCCTGTGTCTCCTGCATTACAGGCAGTTTCTTTACCCGCTGAGTCTTTGCAGAAGTCAGGTGGGGGTGGGGTAAGAGGAAGTGGGGAATTAAGAGGAGAAAATCATTTGCTCTGACTCAAAGCCAGAGTGGGGCACTTTCTCCTGGAGCCAGAGAAAAGATAGGTAGTTAGGGGAGGGAGGAAGAATAAACATTGGGGAGCCAAGGAGAAGCGCTGGCAAGAGTTTTAGGAACCTCTACTAGTTGTGGTTCCATTAATGAATAGGCACAGCTCTGGTTGTTTATTTTCATCAGCACTTACTGACTGCCTTTACAAAAGTCTAGATTGCTTTAATAGAACAGATGACAAATGTGGGTTTTCCTTCGTGCCAGCCTTGCTTGGTTTTCCCTGGCTGTATTTTATGATCAGAAAAGGAGCTGGAATTCTGAAAAGTTGCTTTAGCCAAATGCTGGGAACAAAGGGAAACTTGTTATGCACATCAGCTTTTGGAGGCGTTTAATTCATCAGCTCGGATCTCTGCCTTTCAAGTCCTCGCTCTGGTTAGCACTGTGTTTCTCTGTCTGTGGAGGGGCAAACCTTCTGGAGAAGCCGGACCCACTGCTTGTATACCCGGCTCTGGTTACACAAGTAAGCTCAGTCTGGTCAGAGGCAGGCCCTAGTCGTCCTAAGTGGCACCCATAGTGAGTCCAGAAGAGGGAGACAAGCTTTGTTACTATGTTTGCCTGACCCCTGGCTACATGGACACGTTACAGTTTCTAAGATCTCCATGGACAGATCATAAATGTAGTCCTCCAGAGTGGTGTTGACTTAAAAAGTCAGAAACTGGGAATGACAGTCACCCTTCTGTTATCACCTTTCCTCCTGCAATTGAGCTTTCCTGAAAAGCGACTAGCATGGGCTCGTTTGAGTCCTGGCTGAGTGGATGGGGCCAGGAGCACAGAAACCAGTCTTGAAATTTGTTCCCTGGTGGTGGATTGGTTTTCCCCCAGGACAGCAGTAACTTTGAGCCCTGTAAGGCGCTATTAGAAAAAGCTCCAGCGGTGGTGTGTTAAAGGACCTTCTACTGGGTGGGAAAACTTTTGGGGAATTTCTTGGGGCCTGGAGGGGTACCAGCTCCCTGTGTGGAGGAGGTGGGAGCCCTGTGTGCTGTCCCCGAACGCCTGGGGACTGAAAGCATCAGGTGGCCAGTGTGGGCATGTGGCTGCTGCTTTCTTCTTTTTTTGTCTCATTCTGTTTCCCTTGACAGGGCAATTTGGTTTTGATGCTGTGCCAGCAATCTTCTGACAATGAGTTACTGGAACTTGGAGAAAAGGAACTGTGTGCAGTACCGCAGGCATTTTCTGGTGGACAACAGCCTGTTTCATGGTGAGTTGCTTTTTCTACTCCTGTAGTTGGATCTTTTGTTTCTGACAGCACTTTTATTCCAGCACTCCAGATGCAAATGTGGTATAATTATTGGGTTAAACCAAGAGCTTGAGTTAACTTGCTGATGAAAAATTACCCAAGAAGCCCCATAGGACTCCTTGCCCACAATTGGAGTTGGCATGCCCCACCTCAACAACCATAACCACATCGTCACTTTCTACCTTGAAAGTTAGTTTATGTCAGGGCCTTTCCTCCTCTTCCAGTCATATTCCTTCCTTTCTGATGTTTGAAATTTGAGGGGCTAGACCCACAGGTAGTATTCAGTTAATATTGGTGGATCATCATTCAGGGCTTATAACCAGCCTGGTTTGTGCGTTCCATCAGGCACCGTACAAAACAGAGCAGGTCATGGCACGTAACCGGTAACAGGGTGGACGAATATGGCTGTAAATCAGAATGGTCAACATTAGTCATTTTCATGTAACAGGGTGGACGAGTGTGGCTGTAAATCAGAATGGTCAACATTAGTCATTTTCATGACAAACTAAGATGAATTGCCATTACCCTGCTGCTGTATTTGTCTTGTGATAGACAGGGGTAAGCTCTGTCAATCCTGATATCGGGATGCCATTGGGTGAAATTGACTCAAGTTGAAACACGTGTGTTGGCAGGATTTTGGGAGTGATCTCCATCAAGAGTTAGTGGAACTGTAGCAAGAAGAGAGATTTCATGAGTAGAGTGCTGCTGAACAGAATCCTTAACCTAACCTGCCTTCTACTTTGTCAGTTTGGTTTTTCTTCCTCAAGTTACTGCAGATATAATGTTTTTTATTGCTTTAGATTCACTTTAAGATAAACTTAACTCTACTTTGTCAGAGCATGCTTTGCCATGTTTTTTTCACGTTCATTATACCACCTTGCTATGGAACTTTGCTAGATAGAGGATGCCTTCATTTACAGGTCAAGAAAGGGAGGAAGAGAGGAAAAGACTAGCCCAAGTTGGCATAACCTGTTATTAGCAAAGTCAGAGCTAAAATTTTAGCCTCTACTCTTCCAGGCTGACTCTCTGTCGGCATTGTATTGGTGAAGACCACTTAGCAGAGGAGATGAAAATGTTGTAACAACACTTTGGAACTGAGTTCTGTTTTGTTTTCCTGTGAGCCTCATCTAAGGACCCTGTTCCTAGCTTCATCTCTCACACAGTGTTTGCTGTTAAAAATTTACAAATTTGTTTGCTGTAACAAAGTGTGGTATTTTCTGTTACAAATTTACTTGTAATAAAAAAATATGATAATCAAGGAAACACAGGAGTTAGAAAAATTGCATTCTTTTTCCAAGTTTTGTGCCAGTTTTGAAAAAGTTCAGGTTTTAGTCATTCATTATTTTAGAATACCTTTGTCCAGACATCTAAAGGCTATAACAACTTAAAAACAATTTTCTATGTATTTTTATAGTTGTGTTACCACTTAGTGAATTACTGTATTGCTGGTAGTTATGCTGATGGCTTGAGAAACATGGTCCTACTGAATGCTTTTAACACCTTTGCCATAGTTATTATTCATCCCATTTTATGGATGGGGAAAGAGGTTTGCGGATGTTGCAAAGTGGTGATCTAAAATCAAATTCATATCTGCTTAACTCCAGAGCCCCACTGTTTTCTTCCAGGCTCCATCTCCATTTTAATAGAGCAATTAACACTCTGAGAAGGTTGAAGTTCTATTCAGCAGTGTTGGCTCTGCTATTAACTAACCGTATCTGATCTTGACCAAGTTATATAATCCTTCAGACCTCAGTTTTCTCTTCTGTGAAATGAGTGTGCCATTCTCCATAATTTTTCTAGTTTCCTTCCAGTTCTAGGTTCCAAGATTCCATTGAAGTATTTCTGAGGATTACACTTGTCTGTGTTTTGTGAGCTGTCTTGTCTCTAAACGTGAGATACACAAGGGGGCAGCAGAATACTTAAAATATGAGTTGGTTCCTTCTACATTGACGAATTACTCTTTTGAGAGGATTTAGAGATAGCAAATCTTCTCAAGATTAAAAGGATTAAAACCAATTAGAATTATGATTCGCTTCATTTATAATAAAGCAGTAGCCTTAAGTATTTCTGATAGTATAAAATATCATTTTGGATCTCTGTGCTAAAGGCTGTGTAATTCAGAAAAGTATGATGCTTCTGCTCTTGCTGTGTATTTACCTCTGCAGAAAAGTAATGCCTGTGAAGGCAGGAGTTTATGTAACTTAATGGAGAATTTTGAGGATTCACCCCACCCCAGTACTTTTGCCTGGAAAATCCCACGGACGGAGGAGCCTGGTAGGCTCCAGTCCGTGGGGTCGCTAAGAGTCGGACACGACTGAGCAACTTCACTTTCACTTTTCACTTTCATGCATTGGAGAAGGAAATGGCAACCCACTCCAGTGTTCTTGCCTGGGGAATCCCAGGGACAGGGGAGCCTGGTGAGCTTCCGTCTATGGGGTCGCACAGAGTCGGACACGACTGAAGCGACTTAGCAGCAGCAGCAGTATATTTTAAGCCAAGGGAGCACTAGTAATATCATTTTTATAGAGAATGTCTGAACATTTCTGAGAAAAGTTAGGAGACAGGGCGTGTTGAGTTAGAAAGGTCAGATTTCTTTTAGAGGAGCTTCTCCAGGTCTGCTGGTAACTCTCCTTACAAAACCAAGACAAACAAAAAGAAACAAAACCCCATTCATTATAAACAGAAAAGAACCATTTCCTCTGCAAGATAATAGACTTTTAGAATATGCATACTTAAGGTAGTATTCCCAGGAGAAAAGAGCCACTTTAAAATGAGGACTAGGTGGCCTGCTCAGTGATAAAGATTGCACCTTGAATGATGGAGATCTGGGTTGGGGAAGACTTCCTGGAGGAGGGCATGGCAACCCACTCCAGTATTCTTGCTAGGAAAATCCCATGGACAGAGAAGCCTGGCAGGCTATGGTTCATGGGGTTGCAAAGAGTGGGACATGACTAAAGGCACTCCGTTCAGTTCAGTAGCTCAGTCATGTCCAACTCTTTGTGATCCCATGAACTGTGGCATGCCATGGCTTCCCTGTCCATCACCAACTCCTGGAGCTTACTCAAACTCATATCCATCCAGTGAGTGATGCCATCCAGCCATCTCATTCTCTGTCTTCCCCTTCTCGTCCTGCCCTCAATCTTTCCCAGCATCAGGGTCTTTTCCAGTGAGTCAGTTCTTCGTATCAGGCGGCCAAAGTATTGGAGTTTCAGCTTCAGCATCAGGCTTTCCAATGAATATTCAGGACTGATTTCCTTCAGAATGGAATGGTTTGATCTCGTTGCAGTCCAAGGGACTCTCAAGAGTCTTCTCCAACACCACAGTTCAAAAACATCAGTTCTTTGGCACTCAGCTTTCTTTATGGTTCAACTCTCACATCCATGCGTGACTACTGGAAAAACCATAGCTTTGACTAGATGGACCTTTGTTGGCAAAGTAATGTCTCTGCTTTTTAATATGCTGTCTAGGTTTGTCATAGCTTTTCTTCCAAGGAGCAAATGTCTTTTAATTTCATGGCTGCAGTCACTATCTGCAGTGATTTTGGAGCCCAAGAAAATAAAGTCTGTCACTGTTTCCACTGTTTTCCCATCTATTTCTCATGAAATGATAGGACTGGATGCCATGATCTTCATTGTTTGGATGTTGAATTTTAAGCCAGCTTTTTCACTCTCCTCTTTCACTTTCATCAAGAGGCCCCTCAGTTCCTCTTTGCTTTCTGCCATAAGGGTGGTGTCATCTGCATATCTGAAGTTATTGATATTTCTCCGACAATCTTGATTCCAACTTGAGTTTCATCCAGCCTGGCATTTTGCATGATGTACTCTGCATATACGTTAAATAAGCAGGGTGACAATATACAGCCTTGACGTACTCCTTTCCCAATTTGGAACCAGTCCATTGTTTCATGTCTGGTACTAACTGTTGCTTCTTAACATGCATACAGATTTCTTAGGAGGCAGGTTAGGTGGTCTGGTATTCCCATCTCTTGAAGAATTTTCCAGTTTGTTGTGATCCACACAGTCAAAGGCTTTGGCATAGTCAATAAAACAGAGGTAGATGTTTTCCTGGAACTCTCTAAAGCCGCTGAGCACCTTTAAGCTCTCACATAGCTCACAGGTGGGTTATAGAGGTCAAGAAAAGTAAAAATAAAAATGTAACATTTGTATACTGTTTCACAGTTCATAAAGTGCATTCATAGCCTCTTTTTCCGAATATAGAGGAGGTGAGTTCTCATTGGAACAATGTAGAAAATTACCCACAATCCCACAAACCAAAGAGTAACACTAACCTTCAGTTTCTGTACAGTCTTTTATCTTTTCTCATTTTTGCAACAATCCTGATCTAGGAATAGAATATTTGGAACAGGTAGGAAATTGTGGGTGCTGGCTAACAGTAATGAGCTGGTTGAATTGACTTAATTCTGTGTCAATGAGGAGAAGACTTCTGGTAGGAATGATGATGAGGTTTTTTTTTTTTTTTTTTGATTTCCCACTTGTCTGTCCTTTGCCCCGATTTTTAGTGAGTCTATTGAATCCAAAGGGATTATAAGCCTTTCAAAGAAGCCAATTGCTAGAGGCTTTTTCTAGTTGGATTTTGTTTCTAATTTGTTTGATATAGAGAAAAAACTTGGGCAAAGAATAATTTGTGTAGTATGAACCTTGCTTTGATGGCTGATATTTTCGTAAATTGTTCTCATTTGAAAATGACCTGTATCCTCAGCTCTTTCTCTTGACTGTTGTGAATTGCTTCATTTTTTTTTTTTTTTGATTTGGGACACAGATTCTTAAACCAATTGTCAGTATATTTGCTATTTAACATATATAATTTCTAATGCACATAAGCTTTTTCAAACATTTGAGTTTCTCCAAGTCACCTTGGAGGTGACTTAATTTTTATTTCTAGCATTGCTTTTTATAATTGTGATACTGGAAAAGCAACGTAAGTAGGATTTTTATTTGACTGTAAAATTTGTAGTTACCTTTGCACTGGCAAAAAGCAGCATGTCCCTTTGGGTGGAGGTGGTGGGAGGTTGGTGTGTGTGTGTGTGTGTTCCTAAGTCCTTCCTGACCATAGAGAGACCAGTAGCAAGGACTGACAGGTTTTTAGGACAAATGTCATTTATTCACAGAAGAAGAGTGGAGAGGTTTACCTCACTAGAATTCCATCCTGTCAGATCCTGCCTGGTAAATATGCAAGGAGAATGAAGTTATATAGAAGTTAATTAGGGTTCTTATTAATTTAAGCCAGTTTATTAGCAAGTTATGACTTAAGCAGCCTGCCTGCTTTAGGGGTTTGGGGCATTACTACCTTTTTTTTTTTTTTTTAAGAGTGTCATTGTTTTACTGAGTTAAAGCCTAGCTTTTCCAGCCAGTGACTGTATAAACATTCTCTTCTGGGTCCAGAAAAATACCAGTGCATAGAGAATACTTATTAATGCAATGATAGTCAAGATATTGTGGGCATCATTAAGATCAAAAGTATTATTTCTTGGAGAGGAACACTACATGGAAAAAATTTCAAAGACAAATTGAGACAAAGAGTTAAAAAAAGACCTTAAAGGAGAGAATGTATAATATATATAAATGTTGTAAATTTAATAGAACTAATTTTGGAAGCAGCTTTGGCCAGTGGATTCCTCTTTAGCCCAGTACTCAGGCAGAAAGCATGGAGGACAGGTCTGTGATGTTAAGGGCATCTTGCAAATAGCCAGAGGCAGTTAAGGCTCAGCAAAAAGAGTGAAGCCTCTTGCAGGGGTCACCCTCCCACTGGGTTGCTGTGAACTTTGTGCTTTGGACCAAGTTTCCATGTCGGCAAATGCTGCTATCTAGGACAGATGACTTCTAAATGTCTTCCTAAGTGTTAAAATGTCAAGAAATGCTTGTTTCCCCACCTCCCCTCCTCAGGCCACTTTTAAATAGAGGCTGTTTGAGGAATTTGCTATGAATTAACTGACCATCATCGACTCAATAGACATGAGTTTGAGCAAACTCCGGGAGATGGTGAGGGACAGGGAAACCTGGCGTGCTGCAGTCCATGGGGTTGCAAAGAGTTGAACGTGACTGAACAGCAGCAGCCAACCAAATTGGTCTATGTACTTATTCCTTGCTTGAGACAAGTTAGAGTTCGCCATTCAGGCCTTAAGAAAAGTAGACACTTGCGTGTAGTCAGACATAAACTTTGTTGTGAGCTGGTGAGGCAGACTTACTCTATAACCTTTTGGTCACATGATGTTCTTCCTTCATCTCCTGGAGACAGAGAAAATTCTCAAAACCTCAGTGAAGTGCTTTTTATTTCAAAATTCATTATTTTTACTCCTCTTCCCCCCTTTTTTTCTTTCTTTCTTCATGACGGGCATTCCATTTATAACTTGTTTATTGAGCATTCTCAATTTATTGTAGCGTATACACAGTTGTTTTATTTTTCACCAATTACTAAAACAGCTTTCCTGGTGGCTCAGATGGTAAAGAACCTGCTTGCAATGCAGGAGACCTGGGTTTGATCCCTGGGTTGGGAAGATCCCCTGGAGGAGGGCATGGCAACCCACTCCAGTATTCTTGCTTGGAGAATCCTGTGGACAGAGGAACCTGATGGGCTACTGACCATGGAATCACAATAAGTTGGACACAACTGAGTGACTAACACTAACATGTACAAAATTGTTTTATTTTTCACCAATTACTACTTTGAAAAATAATCTTTGCAACATCTTAGGCAAATTCTATTACTTTTTGGCTACTTTTGGTTATTGAGGTGCTGTGTGCTCATGCGTGCTTAGTTGCTCCCGACCCTTTGTGACCCTATAGACTGTAGCCTGCCAGGCTCCTCTGGCCGTGAATTTCTCCAGGCAAGAATACTGGAGTGGGTTCCATTTCCTACTCCAGGGGATCTTCCAGACCCAGGGATTGAACTCAAGTCTCCTGTATCTCCTGTATTGGCAGGTGGGTTCTTTACCACTGTGCCACCTGGGAAGCCTAGTTGAGGTCTAGTCCAGTTTGAAATGTTAAAGTCAAACTCATTTAAATCCTATCTCCTCCCTTACCCCTGGCTCGGGGCTGAGGGTGGGCATTCTTCTGGCCCTGCTATAGTTCTTCCCCTTGAAAAAGAATTCAAAATCCTCAGATTTTGGTACTAGGGAAGAGGGATGGGGGAAGCAAAGGCCTTTGAGCCACACCCCAGCCCCTGTTTGTTTGTCATTAGTGGTGAGATGATCAAGACTCTGGTTCCATCTTCTGTGAATATTTGGTTTCACCCTGACTCCTCTGTCAGCTAGGACTCTGCAGAGAGGATCTGCTGTCTTCCTTCAGCCCCACCCAATGTCCATTTCGAATTCCCTCTAGCTGAGGCCTGGCTTCCCTTGCCCTGAGGACTCTTGGTGAGGGGGCGTGGATGACTGCCTGGTCCTTGCCTCTTTTCTTATCTCCGTGTTTCTGCATGTGGATTTCTGTGGGCTCTGGAGGATGGGCCGGGTATGAAGTTGCTCCTGTCCTCCTCCCAGACCTGCTGACCTCTGTCTCTTCTCATACTGTTACGGGCGCTACCCCCATAAGCCTTAGGAAGGCTCTCTGAATTATTTGAATTATTCTTTTATAGAGACATTACTTTGCCAACAAAGGTCCATCTAGTCAAAGCTGTAGTTTTTCCAGTAGTCATGTATGGATGTGACAGTTGGACAATAAAGAAAGCTGAGTGCTGAAGAATTGATGATTTTGAACTGTGGTGTTGGACTGCAAGGAGATCAAACCAGTCTATCCTAAAGGAAATCAGTCCTAAAAATTCATTGGAAGGCCTGATACTGAAGCTGAAACTCCAATACTTTGGCCACCTGATGCGAAGAACTGACTCACTGGAAAAGACCCTGATGCTGGGAAAGATTGAGGGCAGGAGGAGAGGGGAATGACAGAGAATGAGGTGGTTGGATGGCATCACTAACTGGATGGATATGGGTTGTGAAAGAAATGCAAAAAAGCAAAATGGCTGTCTGGGGAGGCCTTACAAATAGCTGTGAAAAGAAGAGAAGCGAAAAGCAAAGGAGAAAAGGAAAGATATAAACATCTAAATGCAGAGTTCCAAAGAATAGCAAGAAGAGATAAGAAAGCCTTCTTCAGGGATCAATGCAAAGAAATAGAGGAAAACAACAGAATGGGAAAGACTAGGGATCTCTTCAAGAAAATCAGAGATACCAAAGGAACATTTCATGCAAAGATGGGCACGATAAAGGACAGAGATGGTGTGGACATAACAGAAGCAGAAGATATTAAGAAGAGGTGGCAGGAATACACAGAAGGACTGTACAAAAAAGAGTTTCAAGACCCAGATAATCATGATGATGTGATCACTGACCTAGAGCCAGACATCTTGGAATGTGAAGTCAAATGGGCCTTAGAAAAGCATCACTACGAACAAAGCTAGTGGAGGTGATGGAATTCCAGTGGAGCTATTCCAAGTCCTGAAAGATGATGCTGTGAAAGTGCTGCACTCAATATGCCAGCAAATCTGGAAAACTCAGCAGTGGCCACAAGATTGGAAAAGGTCAGTTTTCATCCCAATCCCAAAGAAAGGCAATGCCAAAGAATGCTCAAACTACTGAACAATTGCACTCATCTCACACGCTAGTAAAGTAATGCTCAAAATTCTCCAAGCCAGGCTTCAGCAATATGTGAACCGTGAACTTCCTGATGTTCAAGCTGGTTTTAGAAAAGGCAGAGGAACCAGAGATCAAATTGCCAACATTCGCTGGATCATGGAAAAAGCAAGAGAGTTCCAGAAAAACATCTATTTCTGCTTTATTGACTATGCCAAAGCCTTTGACTGTGTAGATCACAATAAACTGTGGAAAATTCTGAAAGAGATGGGAATACCAGACCACCTCATCTGCCTCTTGAGAAATCTGTATGCAGGTCAGGAAGCAACAGTTAGAACTGGTCATGGAACAACAGACTGGTTCCAAATAGGAAAAGGAGTACGTCAAGGCTGCTTATTGTCACCATGTTTATTTAACTTATATGCAGAGTACATCATGAGAAATGCTGGACTGGAAGAAACACAAGTTGGAATCAAGATTGCTGGGAGAAATATCAATAATCTCAGATATGCAGATGACACGACTCTTATGGCAGAAAGTGAAGAGGGGCTAAAAAGCCTCTTGATGAAAGTGAAAGTGGAGAGTGAAAAGGTTGGCTTAAAGCTCAACATTCAGAAAACGAAGATCATGGCATCTGGTCCCATCACTGCATGGGAAATAGATGGGGAAACAGTGGAAACAGTGTCAGACTTTCTTTTTCTGGGCTCCAAAATCACTGCAGATGGTGACTGCAGTCATGAAATTAAAAGACGCTTACTCCTTGGAAGGAAAGTTATGACCAACCTAGATAGCATATTCAAAAGCAGAGACATTACTTTACCAACAAAGGTTCGCCTAGTCAAGGCTATGGTCTTTCCTGTGGTCATGTATGGATGTGAGAGCTGGACTGTGAAGAAGGCTGAGCGCCGAAGAATTGATGCTTTTGAACTGTGGTGTTGGAGAAGACTCTTGAGAGTCCCTTGGACTGCAAGAAGATCCAACCAGTCCATTCTGAAGGAGATCAATCCTGGAATTTCTTTAGAAGGAATGATGCTAAAGCTGAAACTCCAGTATTTTGGCCACCTCATGGGAAGAGTTGACTCATTGGAGAAGACTCTGATGCTGGGAGGGATTGAGGGCAGGAGGAGAAGGGGATGACAGAGGATGAGATGGCTGGATGGCATCACTGACTCGATGGGTATGAGTCTGGGTGATCTCTGGGAGCTGGTGATGGACAGGGAGGCCTGGCGTGCTGCGGTTCATGGGGTCGCAAAGAGTCGGACACGACTGAGCGACTGATCTGATCTGAAGCTCTGTGAGTTGGTGATGAACAGGGAAGCCTGGCATGCTGCAGCCCATGGGATAGCAAGGAGTCGGACATGACTGAGTGACTTGACTGAACTGAAATAAACTCTTCCCAGCTTGTCTCTGGGAATGACTCATCCTCTGATTTTAATTCTCAGAGTACTGTCTGTGCTATTCCATGTTCAGAGACTGTACACGCAATAGGGACTCAGGTCATGTGATTTTCAATAGATGGAATCCCACCCTCCTCACCCCTCGCGGTTCTCCTTGGTCTTTTGTAGAGTCATGCCGGGCCGGTCTGTGTCCACTAACATTTTGGATCAAGTGATGTCCTTTTCCCAAAGGTACTGGCGTTCTTTATTGTGCTTGCTTCTTGCAAGATTGTATATCTGGACTAATCAGAACCAAACAATGATAAGATTTATAAAAATCCGTGGTGAGATGTCTCAGCCTCTTTTCCCCATTGGGAATCTGATTCATTGGGCTTCTGGGGGGTGACTGGACCCGCTGTGTTCTCTTTTGTCACGCTTTCCGTGTCAAGGTCATTCACATTCTGTAATGATGGAGGGCATGAAAAGACCCAGGTGGAGTGTGTACGAAAATGGCAAATTGAAGATCTGGACACCTGGGAAGCCCTGGTGGATGAGAAGTGAACAGTGTTTAGTCTTTGAAGCTTTAGTTGTTGTCTGCAGTGAGCCTGTTGGGTTAAGTGATATCCTTGGCTGGCCTTTCCTGAAGACCTCTCAAATTCTCTCAAACCTCTGGTCACTGGGAGTCCAGCCAAGCAGGCAGGCTACTGATTGTTTTATTCCTTTATGCTTGGGAATACCAATTTTCCACTTAACTAAGTTAGAAAGAAATATCTAATAAACAGTCAACTTTCCCTTCTGATTTGCAGACTTCTCACGTTTTAAATGGCTACTTATGAGAATTACGTCCCCTTAGACCTATGGTACAAATTTAAGCCTTTGTTCTTTAAGCTGCATTTCCATAATTATAATTAATTTTCCTTTGCTCTCTCATCTTCCCCATTGTCCTTCCTACTCTGTACCTAATGTATGCGCAGAGATTGATGGGAGGATGAAACGTCTTTCCACAAGTAGATTCAGGGTTCTTCCCGGGCAGCATAATTATTTAATTTAGTTATACAAAAGATCCAGATTTTTTTTCTTCGACCAAAGTAATAATTATTAGTGATTGTATTTATAATCACAAACAAAAATTGAAAATTCCAGTTTGGTCCTTTACTCTGTGTACATGAAAAGTCATCCAATTGAATGGTGATAGTTTATATGTTTTTTAGAGCTCATTGCTTGAAGCAGGTATGTTTGGAGTTGTTATAAGTGCAAACTGTTGATTTCAAAGGGATACTCAGATTTTTTAAAAATTGGAAGCCCATAGCCTAGTGTATTTTTCACCCACTCTTGCAGCCTCATTTCCCATCTCTACATCTGTAGCTCCCATCAGTGTGTCCCTGGCTTAGATGGCTTCTCTTCTGCACCACGCTCAGATGTCCATCTTCCTACCTGATGGCTCCAATGATGCCTGCCGGCCCTCACACTCAGTATGTCTGGAGCAAAATTGCCTCTTCCCACCAGTACCTGACTGCCTTGCCAATCTTCTCTTGCTTCCCCTCCTTCTTTGCACCACAGCTATGCTGACTTTTGCATTCCTTGCCCACAAAACTAACTCCTTCTTTGCTTGGCTGGCTGCCACCCCATCCTTCAGAGCCCAGATTAAGGGTGCCCTCAAGAGAAGTTTATACTGACTTCCCAGACCAGATCACTCCCCCTTTTATGCCACCCTATCACTCCATATTGCTGCCTCACTGCATTATCACTGTTGTAGTAAAACAGTTTTGTGATAACCAGTTTAATTTCTGTCCTCCTTGTATTCTAACTCCCAGGGTAGCAGAGACTGTTGTGACCTGTATCTCCAGCACACATAGAGTGGCATTGTATGTGCATGCTTGTGTGCTAAGTCACTTCAGTCGTGTCTGACTCTTTGTGACCCTATGGACTGTAGCTTGCTAGGCTCCTCTGTCCATGGGATTCTCCAGGCAAGAATACTGGGGTGGGTTGCCATGCCTTCTTCCAGGGGATCTTCCCAACCCAGAATTGAATCCTCATCTCCTGCATTGTAGGATTCTTTACCGCTGAGGTGTTTAATAAAATGTTGCTGAATGAATTTACTCATTTTAATAGGGGAGATAAGAACCACCTGTTTCATTATTTTTTTCACTCTTAAGTTTGGCCTTTAAACTTTGTGCTATGAAATGTATCAGTTCTCCTGCCGCATGTTCTCTTCTCCCCTTCACTCATGCTTTTGGCTTGGAGAACAAAAGAATACACCTAATACACCTAAATCACACCTTCCTGGAACTGAGAAGGAAAAGGCCAGTCTGCTGAGAATCCTAGTATGCTCCAGAAAAGATGATTGCAAATGTGTAATGCCTCAAAGTGGAAAAGGATGAATCCATTTCTTCAAAAGAATTTCTTAGATGTTTTGAATTCATTTAATAACCCTCCAGAATTTCCCTGTTGGTTATATATACTGTGACAGAAGTTGGTGGACAGCCAAATGGAGGGCGATTTAATCTCTCCTTGGCTTCCCAGTTGGCACAGTGGTAAAGAATCTGCCTGCAATGCAGGAGAATAGGGTTCAATCCCTGTGTCAGGAAGATCTCCTGGAGAAGGAAATGGCATCCCAGTCCAGTATTCTTGCCTGGAAAATTTCATGGACAGAGGAACCTGGTGGGCTACAGTCCATGGGATTGCAAAGAGTTGGCCATGACTGAGCACATCAGCACAGTACAACTATGAAAATAGAGGTTTTATTCATGTAAAAATAACAGTTAATAAAAGCTGTTTAATTGCAGTGTTTTGCATACTATTAAAATTCTCTGTTGCTTGGGTCTGGAAAGTCTTTAGGCACAGAAGTGAGTGTTATCTGTGGGCTAATTCTTACCCCAGAGAGCAGAGAATAGATCTGCCCCAAAACCAAAGCACCAGTTTCCTCAGTAAGGGAGGAGGAAAGGAGGCCTGGGGATGCATGGTGAGAATAATCAAGCACAACAGAACTTCTTTAAAAGTTAAAGAGATGCATTTTTATTTCAGATTTACAAACAAGAAAATGGTGAGCATCTAGGTCTTTCATCTGAGAATCTCAGGCAACATGAGAGTACGATTCTGACTTCTAGGTAGCAAAGTCATCCCAAGAATAATACCTACTTGGGTAGAATAAATGTAGAATCTGTGAAAACATTTTTTTTTTCATTGAATTTTGTCTTGTCCATATTCCTTTCTTGGTCAGAATGTGTGACTGACATATAATAGTGATTTCAGAACTTCTTGTATTTAAATGTAGAAGATGGTGACTTATTCCCAATTAAAAAGGAGAACAGTGGACACATTTATTATTTAGTGTGCTGTTTTATTCCTTGGCAACTTGAAATTGAATATCAATGCATATCCACAGTGACCATTTTTTGAAATTATACCAGTGTCAGAATTTCAAGGTATTGTGCTTTCAAGCCAGTAGAAGCTTATCTCTAGAGACTTGTATTAATTAATTCTTTAAGTCAATGGTTCCCAGCCTTGGTTGCATGTTGGAATCACCTGGGTATATTAAAAAATACCAAAAACTGTGGGTCCCAGCCCAGAGGTTCTGATTAATTGCTCTGGGTTATGGCCTGGGCCTGGGGGAATTTTCAGAACTCTGCAATTAATTCCAGTGGGGGCAACCAATTAGATTCTGGTGGGTTGTAAACCCCAGACTTAAGGTGGCAAATACATATTCTCTCACTGGAACTATAGAACTCATGAATTTGATCATGATTATTTTCTGTGATGCTAGCCTATTTTATACTGACTCTTGAAGGTATGGAAAGAGGGGACATCTCATAAGATTATGGATTCAAGTGTGTGTTTGAATATAGAAGCAGAAAATATAAAAGTCATTTATGCTTGTCATTTTGTGGTTTTCTATTAATTTTTATTCACAATTTTTTTTATAGCAATACAGGCTCACTGTTGAAAAGTTGGAGAGTACAGGAGAGACTAAAGAAATAGGAAGAAGTAGTCTATACTCTCAGTATGTGTTTTAAGTCTGTACTTTCTTAAAGTGATTTAAAAACCAAAGACTAAATAGTGATGCTCCACTCTAGTTTTACATTAGAATCTGCTGAGGTGCTTAAAGATACTGGTGGTTGGGTTCTACCCAATCCTAGTTAAATCATCTCTGGGAGTGGGATGAGTCCTCCATCTTCATCCTTTCATTCCTTCTATCTGTATCTTTCTGTCTGTTTAACTTTGGGTGATTTTGATGCATTGTGAGGGGTGATACTCACTGGGCTAAAATTGCTTGTTTTTTTTTCCTAAAAAAAAAAAAAAGGTAATTGTATTTATTTCTTTATTTTTGGCTGCGCTGTGCCTTTGTTCCTGGGAGGGCTTTTCTCTTCATTGCAGCGGTGGGGGTTGCTCTCTGGTTGCGGTGCCTGGGCCCCCCATTGTGGTGGGCTCTGTTGTTGCAGAGCATGGGGTCCAGGTGCACTGGCTTCAGTACTTGTGGCTCCCGGTCTCTAGAGCGTAGGCACAATAGTTGTGGTGCATGAGCTTAGTTGCTTCAAGGCATGTGGGATCTTCCCAGACCAGAGATAGAACCTGTATCCCTGCACTAGCTGGCAGTTTACCCCCGAGCCACCAAGGAAGCCTTGAGATTGTTGATCTACTAAAATATTAATCTAATCAGTAAACTAAATTAAGTGAATTTACTGATTGAGAACAGTATGTAATTTGCTAGTCTGAGCAAAAGTGATGCATGAAACTCTTTTATGCAGAGGGGTGAGAGGGGCAAGTGATATGCTCACCTTCATATGGTCATTTTTTCCTAACAGATTTATTTCATATTCCTTCTCATATTGTGCTTTCTTAGTGCCCCTTTAGTGTGACTTGTCTGAACTTTATAGCTGAGATATTTGTTGCATGAAACACATGTATTCCCTTTAGTGGTAGTTGACCTCACAAGGTTATCCATAGCCTCCTAACGGTGAACAGAAATACTTAGGGAAGATTCTTAACAACAGGAAGCAGAATGTATAAATGTTTTGCTTTGATTAATCTATAATGAGGACTGCACAGTTCACAACCAGTTAAAGGATAGATGCAGAAATAAACGTGAAGCTCAGGAACTGGGAGAACAGTACCGTCGTTTGGAGTACAGCAGATTAGTCTTGAGTATTATTAGAATTGTGTTTATCTACTCTGGAAAACTAAGGGGTGCTTAGAGATTGAGAGAGGTGCACACATTTTGTTGTGGAAGGCAAACTTTTTAGCCCCTGTAGACATTTGTTCTGCCTCACTTCACATGTGAGAAAGCTAATTCTCCAGGTCCCTGTGTTGTTGCTAGAAGTTCAGAGTTGTGAAGGAGAAGAAATCTTGTCTTCTCAGATCATTCTTTGCACATTGGAGTCATATGGGGGGACACAAAGAGGATGTTAAGATATTTAAGTTGAGATCTTGTCAGGAGGAATTGGTGGATTCTATATTCCACTATTCTTGGGGTGTCTCTATATCAGGAAAGGTTAGGGCTGATGCTGAATCAAGGTTGTCATTAGGACTGGCAATGCTGGTTGCTTTACTAGCATTGTCTTTTAAAAAAAACGTCATTGAAGTATAGTTGATTTATAATGTTGTATTAATTTCTACAATACGGCAGAGTGGCTCCAGTTACACATATATATTCTTTTTCATACTCTTTTCCATTATGGTTATCACAGGATATTGAATATAGTTCCCTGTACTATATAGTAGGACTTCGTTGTTTATCCATCCATATATAATAATTTCCATCCAGCATTATCTCTCTTAAGTTTTTCAGCAGGACAGTTTTAGAGATGAAACGAAGAGAGGTGAATATTGTGCTAAAACCACATGTTAGAGTATGATGTTCAAACCCAGGTTTGTCAGCCTAAAATCCAGTTTCTCTACTATTGTGACACAATGATGTATTCAGTTCAGTTTACTCTCTCAGTTGTGTCCGACTCTTTGCGATCCCATGAATCGCAGCACCCTAGGCCTCCCTGTCCATAATGATGTATTACATATAGTTTTTTCTTCTAAAGCAGTTGCGGGTTGGGGATAGGTCGGATAGATTTGAATGTTTTAAAAGAACTTGAGACTTTTTAGAAGTCACTTGAGGATTTCACAGAAACACCATGGTGAGCTGCCCTTGGGCTGAGAAAGGGGCTTAGGGAACTGGGGTGGGGGTTGAGAGGAGGCATCTCCTAGAGTGGTCCCTCAGAGCTTGTTAGAAATGCTGACTCACAGCCCTGCCTGAACCTGCTGAGTTGGAATCTGCATTTTCCCCAGATCTACAGGTGGTTTGAGTGCACAGTAAAGAGGGGGCAGCACTGCTCTGAGAGATGGACTGGGCTTGTCCTCATGAGTGAGAGATTAGTCCTTATTCTTCGAGGAACAGGTTAGAAGAATGGGGTTACAGGAAGAGAATGACCTCCACCAACCAACACACTGAGAGGATGGAAACTTGTGTGTGTAGTTAAGGATATAAGCAACACCCCAGTCTACAGCATGCATGGCATAGCAGAGCTAGAAAGGATTTGAGAAGCCATCTCATGGGGAGTTCTAAGCAGAACCTGTAGCTGGGCTTCAGGACGTTGTAAAATCTCTGAAAACATTATTCCAGACACTCTGTGTTAATATGGATATACATTTGTTCATCACCCTCCTATGAACAAAGTCCTTAGCTTTCATCATATTTCAAAGTGATCTGTTACTCCTTGCCCCTTCTGAACACTGTAAACCTTTGACTAAAACCACTCTCCTTCAGAGATGAGAAAGCATATTTATATTCAACCATCTAGTAGAAGGGTTAATTCTAAAAGTCAACATTCTGCCAATCCAACTCAACTGGGCTTTATGATCTGAACTGAGCGTTATGAAACTCTAAGTGAATTTTCTGTGAGATAAATCTTGCAAACCTCTGTATTTTCTGATTATTGGAAATGCTTAGATCTTTTTAATAGCATTGCAATATTGTGACACGAAATCAGTTTTACCTGAAAGCATGTTAAAATCTCTGTGTGTTGGCCAGGTGAGTATGAAGTGTCATTGCAGGGCTGCTGGAGAGGGGCCTGAGCATTGTGCATTGCCCTGGTTCCTCTATCACTGAGGACAGCAGGGCTCTGTGAGACAGGCCTCTCCTCATCTGGTGACATCCAACTGACTTTTTTGTGTCTTCATGGCTAATAAATGGTTAGTAACTCTCTGTGGGGAGCCAGGTGCTGAACTTTACAAATAGTCATATAATCCATGTAGCATTTAGATCAAGTCATGATTTCACTATCTGGTAATTTACTATGTGGTAAAGTGTTGACTCCATGAATCTAAAGGACATTTAGAACATTTTTTGTTTCTAGGGATAAAAATTTACAAACTACCATTTTGTAAAACCACAGATGAATAGCCTTTAGTTGTGGAAGTTGACTCTTTAAAGTGGTCCCTCTTTAGTACTTTCCGGGTGGCCGAGTGGTTAAGACTTCACCTTCCTCTGCAGGGACTGCTGGCTTGATTCCTGGTGGGGGAGCTAAGATCCTACTTGCCTCAGGGTCAAAGAACCCAAACATAAAGCAGAAGCAATATTGTAACAAATCAGTAAAGACTTTAAAATAGTACACATCAAAAAATCTAAAAAAAAAAAAAAAAAGGTCCCTCTTTGCATCTACCAAGAAATAGTAAGAGTGTCCAGGTCTTGTGAATTATGTTAGTGGATGGTTATTTTTCAAGGTCAAATACTTGGTCTCAATATCTCAGCTTGTAGCTGGTGAGTGCAACCATCTTTCATGGATGTATGTTCCTATGTTAGCTCCTGAGAACCCATTTGGGAAATAATATTCTTATATGTCCCTTACTTTGAGCACTTTGAATCTTATAATTATATTTTTTGTTCCCCTGTCCCTTCCCATTTATCCTAAATTATATAAATCAGTGTGGATGTTTAATATCTGGCAACTGTAGGTACCATGCTTCTGATACTAGTAATATAAAAATTTTTCTTGGCTAGATAACAAGTCTGCATAAATCATGGTACTAAATTATTTCTAAATTAGATTAATTTATATAAAGTGATAAAATGTTATTGGTTTCCTATTTTATCATCTTTAGTATTCATGAAGGAGCAGTTCTTTCCTCTTTTCTCCAAGGTCTTTAACAAAATTAGCCTTTGTAACCATTTTTGTGCTAGTTGACTGTGAATGAGGAGGACTGATGAAGCAGAAAATTAAAATACTTTTGATGTTGTAATTTTAATACTAATCATTAATCTACACTTCAAAGTTATTTTTCTCATTGATAAATTTATTGCTTTAAAAAATGTATTTCTATCTTAATAATGTTTTTTTGTAGCTACCTTGCCCAGTTAGATGTTTGAAATTCTTGCCATTTGTATAACTTGTCAAGGAATGAGAATTTTGGCAACTAAAATCACCTTGATCGTTTGCAGAAGGCTTAATTATATATGCTCTCAGGCATTTCCCTGCCTGTGTGTACAGATTTTTAAGTTATGAAACATAGGATATCTTGGGTGTATTTTCACCTTTAAGAGAGCATGCATTTGTTATGAGTTCTTCCGAGAGCGGTTAAATTCATTCCTATTTTTGAAGTAAAACACCCCAGAATTTTCGTATAGAATTTTCAGGGTTGGAAAAGACCTCAAGAAATTATTTAGTGTAGTCAGTTGTGAGATTCTTTCCAGAATGAAAGCTCTAGAGAGCAGGGAACATGACTTGAGGGCCTGGCATATGGGAGACATCCAGTAATTACTTGGTGAATGAGTTAGTAACCTCCCACATCTTATCAGTGAGGACCCTGAGGCCTGGGAAGGTTAAATGGTGGGCCAAAGGTGGGTCTAAGTGAACTCTTAGTAAACCAGTAAGCAGTGAGAACCAAGGCCTGGGCAGTGTAGTGCAGTGTGTGGTATACACCACGTCACACCTTGTGCCTGTGGTCTCATTCTAAATAGAGGCAGTTCGCTGATTCCCAAGCACCGCTGTAAACTATCAGTCATTTGTCCTTGCTCCAAGCCCTCATTCCCCCATAGGATATCGCCCTTTTCTCCTTCCTGCCTGAAATTCTGTGCTAGAGATTCAGCAGTTAACAAAGAAGAAATGTGTTGCCATCTAAACAGAGCTTCAGCCTCACCTCTCTTTGCTGTTACTCTTGTTCCCCCAAAGCTCACATGGGACCTTTACTTTTCCTTTGGAAATAATTTATTCTCATAGAAAAGTTGCAGAGAAGGCAATGGCACCCCCACTCCAGTACTCTTGCCTGGGAAATCCCATGGACAGAGGAGCCTGGTAGGCTGCAGTCCATGGGGTCGCTGCGAGTTGGACTTGACTGAACGACTTCACTTTCACTTTTCACTTTCACGCATTGGAGAAGGAAATGGCAACCCACTCCAGTGTTCTTGCCTGGAGAATCCCAGGGACGGCTGAAGCGACTTAGCAGCAGCAGCAGCATAGAAAAGTTGCAAGAATAAAAGTGCAACAAAGAACCTCCATATATCCTTTGCTGCTACTGCTAAGTCGCTTCAGTTGTGTCCGACTCTGTGCGACCCCATAGATGGAAGCCCAGGAGGCTCCCTCATCCCTGGGATTCTCCAGGCAAGAACACTGGAGTGGGTTGTCATTTCCTTCTCCGATGCATGAAAGTGAAAAGTGAAAGTGAAGACATTCAGTTGTGTCCGACTCTTGGCGACCCATGGAATGCAGCCTACCAGGCTCCTCCATCCATGGGATTTGCCAGGCAAGAGTACTGGGGTGGGTTGCCATTGCCTTCTAGAGTTACACTATTACAATCATTGATCTTATATCAAACTATGCTGCTGCTGCTGCTAAGTCGCTTCAGTCGTGTCCGACTCTGTGCGACCCCATAGACGGCAGCCCACCAGGCTCCCCCATCCCTGGGATTCTCCAGGCAAGAACACTGGAGTGGGTTGCCATTTCCTTCTCCAATGCATGAAAGTGAAAAGTCAAAGTGAAGTCGCTCAGTCATGTCCGACTCTTAGCGACCTCATGGACTGGAGCCTACCAGGCTCCTCCGTCCGTGGGATTTTCCAGGCAAAAGTACTGGGCTGGGGTGCCATGGCCTTCCCCGATATCAAACTATACATTTGATCAATTGCTTCAAGTCTAGTCATCATTTCCATTGAAGTCTCAGTCATATACTTGGTAATACAAGAAATAATAATCTTATGAAACAAGCAAAATACAAATGGCATAGTTGATAACAGTGGAATTAAAAGTAAATATTTTAGCCATGAGCCTCCCACACCAGTTTTTTTTTAAAGATTGTCAAGACTAGGGAATGGGTCACTTAGAGCAGAAACATGATTTTTCATGTGGTTCAAATGTGTTACAGTAAAGCATTTATCAGGTACAAAAATACAGCATGCAGTTTGAATTATAGCACAGATATCTCCCTGAGATGCTGTAAGGTATCAAGGGTCTTGTTACCCAGATTTATTTACTGTTAAATTTTACCCTGTTTGCTTCATCATTGCATGCTTGCATACCCCCTTTCTCTCACCACACGCACACACGCACACACACACACATACACACAGTTACTTTTTCTGAATAACTGAGAATAAGTTGCATATATAGTTCTTTGTCCCTAAATACCTCAGTGTGAATTTCCTAAGAATAGGAATATTATTCTCTTATATAAGCAGGGTATAATTATCAACCTAAGTAAATTTAACATTGATAGGGCCATTTAACTTCTTCCTAAGGTTATTTTTGAAGAATTTTTTTTTTTTTCAGCTGTTATCTACAGGGAAACAGATGTGGGAGACGGAGAATAACAAACATGTAGAAAATGTTATAGCATCATAAAACTTTCCAAGCTCTTAGGGTGAGGGCCAGCTTCACATGCATGTGATCTGTGCCTTAGAAGGGCCCTGTGCTTAGTTTAAAGCTCTGCTATGGCTGTCCCGAAATCCTTTATTTTGGGGGAAAGGCCCCATATTCTCATTTCATACTGAACTTGTAGATTATGTAACTGGTTGTGCTTAGAGTCCTTCTGTACTGGTCTAGGATCTTTTGCATTTGTTCTTGTAGGTCCTGTTGGAGATGAGGAAACTGAGGCAGGCTTAGAGGGGCTCAAAATAACTTGGCTCAGATTGCCGAATCACCTGGTAGAACCCAGATTTGACCTCAGATCTTTTTTTTTAGTATTTAGTTTTATTTATTTGGCTGTGTCAGATCTTAGTGGTGGCATAGAAACTCTTAGTTGTGGCATGAGGGATCTAGTTCCTTGACTAGGGATTGAACTCTGCATTGCGAGTGCAGTCTTTAGCCACTGGACCACCAGGGAAGTTCCAACCTCAGGTCTTTTTGATCCCATATCCAGTGGTTGTCACATCGCTTCCAACTCCTCCATGCCTGCAACTCTCCCTGTATGGTGATATTTCTACATTTGGACTTGACCTGTCCTTTCTGTTTTTCTCCTTAGGTTTCTAATTTCTTTTTGATACCACTGGCTCACTCTTTCATGCTAAGTTCCTGGGGTAAAGTGTTAACTGGAAGGCCATTTGGGAAACTTAAATAAGTTGTTAATTTTTGTCTCAAAGGAACTGCCTATGAGTAGCTTCTATATTAATCTTTTACCATATTTGTAGGGAAAAGGCTGCCTGTGGTCACTTCCTCATTCACCCTTACTGTGTATCACAATTCCGGCAACTGGTTTCTTTCGTGCTTCCAGCTTTTAGAGTCCCTCTTGGTGGTTCAGATGGTAAAGAGTCTGCCTGCAATACAGGAGACTGGGTTCTATCTCTGGTTTTGGAAGATCCCCTGAAGAGGGGAATGGCAACCCACTGCAGTATTTCTGCCTGGAGAATTCCATGGACAGAGGAGCCTGGTGGGCTATAGTCCATGGGGTGGCAAAGAGCTGGACATGACTGAGCAACTAAGCACACACACTGTCATCCCTTACGGTCCAGGTCCTGCTTTATTCCCAGTCTGTCTGGGAGTTGGAGAGCTGTTTGGAACCTGAGTTCCTATGGTGGGTCTTCCTGCTCAGACCTTCTTGGTGTCTTAGGCCTGATCCATTCTAGGCCCAGGGATATATCAGTGACCAAGGCAGATACCATTCCTGCTCTCAAGGAGCCTACATTATGTTCCTATCCATGCTGTGTCCCATCTACCTGTCAGGATGGTTATTAGCCAGAAAAATAACATTAGCATCATTGTTGAGGAAAATAAGATAAGGAAAAAGGCTAAAGAAATGAAGTTATATGACTTGGGGAGGGGAGACAGCAAAATACGTGTGAAAAATGTGCTGCTGAAGTTGAGACAACAGTCACTTTCTATCTCATCAAGAAGGAGACAAAGGAGTTGAGTTTTAATTTCTGTGGAGTCATCTAGGTTAGGAATTTAGACTGTTGAGACAGTACTGTGTGTTGTAACATGATAGTTGTTACCAGAGGAACCAGTGCCATCTCTTACTTTGGTTTTCTTCCAGAAAGAAGGGTGATGTCTCTCTGCTCACAGGTAATATCACATTATGTTATGAAAATGCCCTCCCCAGCCATTACAGAGTTAGATTTTCAGAGGAGTACATCTCCTTTCCTGTCCTTCAAGGGGTTTAATGCCCATCTGGCTCTTCCAGAGACTAGCTTCCTTTTCTGTGGAGAGTCTGATCAGTTGCACAAAGGCTGATGGCCCCGAGGCCAGCATGCTGCGCTGGAGGAGACCTGGCTCTGGCCCCTCCTGAGCCAGGCCTTGGCTTTGGTTGGCCTGTGAGAGACTTTCCAGACATGTGGCTGCTGTCTCTCATGCCTGAGCTTTTGTGGCTACTGACTGTATTCTGGGCACCTGAGTTGCTCTCAACTCTTTGTGCTAAGAAGAACTTTGTATAGAAGGAGGTGGTTTCTTTTCTTTTTTTGCTGATCACATTCTTCCTTGTGACAGTGGTCAGTATATTTTTTTTAAGGGTTTGATCTTTTTTAAAAACATTTTTATTGGACTATAGTTGCTTTACAATATTGTGTTAGTGTCTACTCTACAGCAAAGTGTATCAGTTATACCGATCCATATTTGTTGTTGTTGTTTAGTAGCCAAGTTGCATCTGACTCTTTTTTTAACCCCATGGACTGTAGCCCACCAGGCTCCTCTGTCCATGGGATTCTCCAGGGAAGAATACAGGAGTGGGCTGCCATTTTCTTCTCCAGGGGATCTTTCCGACCCAGGAATTGAACCCGTGTCTTCTGCATTGGCAGGTGGATTCTTTACCACTGAGCCACCAGGGAAGGCCACATATACATATATTCCCTCTTTTTTGGATTTTCTTCCCATTTAGGTCACCACAGAGCATTGGGTACAGTTTCCCTGTGGTGTATAGTAGGTTCTCATTAGTTATCTATTCTACATATGGTCGTGTTTATATGTCAATCCCAACCTTCCAATTCATTCCACATCCCCTTCCCCCCTTGGTAACTGTAAGTTCTCTACATCTGTGATTCTGTTTCTACTTTATAGATAAATTCATCTCTCCCATTTTTCTAGATTCCACATATAAGCGATATTATACAGTATTTGTTTTTCTGTTTCTGACTTGACAGTCTCTAGGTCCATCCACATCTCTACAAATGACCCAGTTTTGTTGAAGGAAGTTTCTTAATCTAAAATCTCCTTTCACCCCTTTCCCTGCTCCTCTCTCCTCAGAGTTGCCTTTATGTTTGCCTTCCTCATGGGATCAGTCTGTATGTGTAGAGTTCAGAGGTTTGGTATCACCATATAAGGCAGTTGCATGATGATGACCACGTGTGCCTCCCATTTGAACACACATATTGTAATCCTTCTTAAACTGGCTGTAAGCCAAGCCAGGCCTGGAAGATAATATTACCTTTTATTAGACCCAAAGATGTCAGATTGAAGCATGGCAATATTTCCTTTTTCAAAATATCAGATATGCACAAGCATGGTCATCATATAAGAAAACAGTCCTTGGTTAGTTGGAGAGCATAAGCACCTAGCGTTTCTTCTTCTAGACTTTTATACTGCAGATGTCTAGCTCTTCCCCCTCCAAGGGTGAAGGTAAAGGTGCTTCTCTGTTCAAGGTACAAATTCTTTGTGAGTGCTAGGGGGAGGTTGAATATGTCACTATTTCAATCTTGAGAATTTAATTAACGTGTCAGCCTGCAGGGTAGATATTTGTTTTAATATATGTCACTGTCAACAACCATTAGCGATTCCCATGTTCCTACCTATCTCTGATTAATTCCCGTCTGTTAATGTTATAATTAGCACTGATCAGAACTGATAGTTGATATCTAAACAGTTGATGCTGATTTATAAAGTCTGGGTACCTTTATTTATGTCTGGATATGAGTTCATGAAACCCAAATGTCAAATGAATTTTCACACTTCCTGAGTCTCTACCCACAACAGTTCAAGTGCTATACACACAATCACTGGCTGCTTTCTTACAGGGCCTGGGAATAAATCCTGCCCATGAGGTCTCAGTTATTTTCATGGATAGCTCAAGCTCAAATTGAGCTTTTAGCCTACCAGGGATTTTATCTTGAATTATATTGACACCGTCATCAAACTGACATTGATGTACTTATAAATTTTTATACTAACCTATAAAATTTAAAGTGACATGACCCATAAAGAATCAAGTCTCTCTCAAAAAATGAGAATTTTCTTTTAAAGCCGAGTCATTAAGAAGAGATCAGTAAATCATCAAGGAAGCATCATTTCAAAGAACTGTTGGCTAAAGGGTGGCTTCTTTCTGTCCTGTGAAACAAAGCAAAATTAAATATGGGTAATACTCTGTTTGTTTTAGAATTCAGATGTTTAAAAATGTGTAACAATTGCTTCCGACTGAGGTATGTCAGGATTTTGCTGTAGGGCAAGTCCAAATTGGTTTATTTGAAAAGCATGTGTGATCTATAGGACATGTTCTATGTCATTCTCTCCAATGATGAATAAACAGCTATGTTAATTAAGACTGATGTCTAAAACCCTTGTTTCTGCCATTTTCAGTATTAGTTTAATAAGTACTGAATGGAAACCTCCAGGTCTTTCTCTACTCTTAGCTGAAATTTTGTTGTACACTGTGTCTGCAGTTTAAGTTTTTGGTTGTACTGTGCTGTCTAGCAGCTAAAGATTGTTGGCAATCATCTGTTAAGCACATACCCAAGGTGTGCAGGAAGAGCTACTGCTGCTGCTAAGTCGCTTCAGTCATGTCCAACTCTGTGTGACCCCATAGATCACAGCCCACCAGGGTCCGCTGTCCCTGGGATTCTCCAGGCAAGAACACTGGAGTGGGTTGCAATTTCCTTCTCCAATGCATCAAAGTGAAAAATGAAAGTGAAGTCACTCAGTTGTGTCCCACGTAGCAACCCCATGGACTGCAGCCTACCAGGCTCCTCTGTCCATGGGGTTTTCCAGGCAAGAGTACTGGAGTGGGTTGCCATTGCCTTCTCCGTGCAGGAAGAGCATGACGTTATTATTGAGGCTATAGGTACTCTGTGTACACCTTCGTCTCTGGAGCGCCTTAACTCCTGCCTTGAAAAATGAACTCATGGTAGCATTTCATTTTGTTTGGTGGGACTGGAGGCAAAAATTCTAGCAATTTTTTCATCATAGTCCTGACAGCGTTTTCTAAGCCTTTACATAAAGGTGAGTCCCTCAAATGCATGGTGATGAATAGGCCACAGGCATGTACTGTGCTGGTTTGTTTGAATTGATGTATGATCTCTACTCTTTTAATCCATTTAACTCCAAATTTGCAGGGACTGCATAAGCTTTAATCTAGTGAGTTGAGTCCATTGTAAATATAAACTGAGAGGAGATTTTCAGTGCCACCACCTAGATTAATAGACACTCAGAGGCTAAAGTCTCTACCCTTCAGTTGGCTAACTTTATTTTTTTTTTAAAGTCTCTGTGATTCATGTAGGTCAAGTAATGGGATGGTACTGCTTCTACTTCAAAGCCAGACACTGCTCAGGACATCTGGTTGAGTACAGAAGGCCCTGAATAGTCAGGGGATTTTGATGAAACTACTGGTACCCAGTGTCCCCAGGATGACTGGGAGCAGCAGTCTGGAGCCAAGCCAGGGGGCTTAGACAGGATAATGCTGGAGTGGGAGGTATCCTCTGGTTTGTGGAAGCCAATATGTTTGTTCATCCTGGGAACACCTCCATAAGACATCTGCTTGGGAGTTTCCCCACGTCTAGCTCTTTTGGTTTGTATGTGTGTGTAGAATTCTTGTTTTGAGGTTTCATGTCTTTGTGTGTTTACATATGTGACTTTGCCATATGACTTATAGTGAGGATTTTAGGTTTCCTGTGTAGTTGAGTCTACAGTGAAATTTCCTTAAAGGAATTAGGCTCCAGTAGCTCTATTTGCTGTTCCATGAGGCTTCCAGATGAAAAAACAGACAGCAGGATGTAAATGACAAGCTCAAGATCTCCATGCTACCTTATCTGGAGAAGAATACTGGCTCTAGAGAGAGACTGTGGGCATTCAGAGCCTATGTCTATCACTCATCTGCAATGCCAGCTCAGGAAAGTTGCTTCTTTCTGCCTCCGTCTCCACGTCTGAAGCTAGAGAAAGGAGAATACCAAATTCACTCCTAGGGACATTGTAAGGCTCAAATAAGACACTGCTAGGAGCAGTGTCTGAAAGATAGTAAGTGCTTCAGAAATATTAGTAATCCTCAAAGTTCTACATTGTTTAACACACCAGTGGGAAAGGATTATTTCTCCCCAGTTGAGTGCTACTAAATTGACTACACTTTAAAAAATGTTATTTTTTTTTTCTGAATAAAAGAAAGAAATGCTAGCTCTAAAAAATTATAGTTAAATTTTAGAAGAAAATAACACCTAGAAATTTTTTTTCCAATTAATTTATTTATTTTAATTGGAGGCTAATTACTTTACAGTATTGTAGTGGTTGTTGCCATACATTGACATGAATCAGCCATAGGTATACATGTGTCCTTAATCCTGAACCCCCCTCCCACCTCCCTCCCCATCTCATCCCTCAGGGTCCTCCCAGTGCACTGGCCCTGAGCACCCTGTTTCATGCATCGAATAACACCTGGAAATCTTACTGTTAGTCTTTTCCACATATTTTTTCTAGTCTTTTATTCTGTATTTCTATACATATATATCTTACATAATTAAACTCAGATATCTGGGTCCTTTTACCACATAGATTGTCAAGCATTCTCTAGGTAATAGCAGTGTCTTAAAAGTATTGTTAATGGCTAGATAGTATTCCAAAGCATGAATATATATTTAATCATTCCCTTGTTGATAGGCAGAGCTTCCCTGGTGGCTCAGATGGTAAAGCATCTGCCTGCAATGCAGGAGACCTGGGTTTGATCTCTGGGTTAGGAAGATCCTCTGGAGAAGGAAATGGCAACCCACTTCAATACTTCTTGCTTGGAAAATTCCATGGATGGAGGAGCCTGGTAGGCTACAGTCCATGGGGTCACAAAGAATCGGATGCGACTGAGCAACTTCTTTCTTTCTCTTTATTCTTTTGTTGATAGGGATTTAGATGTACTTATTCACTGCTATAACTAATACTAAGGAAATATCCTTGTACATAGGTTTTTATATTTCTAGTGATTTAAGATTGCTTTATAGCTGTAATGATTATTTATTGGCTGTGCTGGATCTTTGTTGCTGTGTGGGCTATCCTCTAGTTGTGGAGAGTAGGGGCTGTTCTCCAGTTGAGGTGTGCAGCCTTCTCATTGGGATGGCTGCTTTCGTTGTGGAGCACGGGCTCTAGGGCCCTTGGGCTCCAGTAGTTGTGGTGCACGGGCCTAGTTGCTCCGTGGCCTGTGGGATCTTCCCAGACCAGGGATCGAACTTGTGTCTCCTGCATTGTTGTTGTTCAGTCACTAAACCGTGTCTGACTCTTTGCGACCCCATGAACTGCAGCACGCCAGGCTTTGCTGTCCTTCACTATCTCCTGGAGTTTGCTCAAACTCATGTCATTGAGTCAGTGATGCCATCCAACCATCTCATCCTCTGTCTGGCAAAGGTAGATTCTTTACCAATGAGCTGCCAGGGAAGCTCTATAATGATTATTGGCTAAATAAGTACAAACATTTTTAGGAATCTCGCTGCATCTTGCCTGGTGACTAGCTTCATCAGCAGTGTGTGACAGTTCCGTGAAACCTCCTTTTCACCAGGTTACCTAGGTGCTTTGAGGGAAGGGCCGGAGGACAGGGTCTATGGAAGGTCCAGGCTGGCCACCACCTGGGGCTCTTACATTGTGAAGCCACTTCTGCTCTCCACCTACTTCAGTGAGACTCTGCATCTTGAAGAAAATTGAATAGGCTTTAAAAATTGAATGGTAATTTGGGATTATTTTGGGCTTCTCTGGTGGCTCAGATAGTAAAGAATCTGCCTGCAATGCAGGAGACCCAGGTATGATCTCTGGGTTGGAAAGATGCCCTGGTGGAGGGCATGGCAACCGACTCCACTATTCTTGCCTGGAGAATGCTATGGACAGAGGAGCCTTGCGGGCTCCAGTCCATGGGGTCGCAAAGAGTCAGACATGACCGAACGACTGACACTTTTCATTTTGGGTTTTATAGGCTATTTTTCTTTTTAAGAGTCTCTGTGTTCTTATGCCAGAGGCCCATACAACTCTGTCATTGTGTGGGAATATTGTCTAACTGGGAAAAGCAAGGAACTCTGGTGGTAGGTCTGAAATCTTGCAGGTGGTTGTCGTGACCTGGAGCATGGAGCTGATGCGAAGGGCTTGGGTCTAGAGTTGGCTTGGGTTTGAATTTTTGTTCTAACACATCTTGTCCAACCTGTATATGTTTCCAGAGTCTTGCTCTATCTCCCTGCAGAAGTTTCATGTAGATTTAGAGAAGGGCATGTTTGCGTCACGGTCTTTGGTGAACAATAGTTTTTATAATCATGGACTCATGAAGTGACATGGCTCCCATGTTTGTGTTGGAGCTTTTCTAGTTGGACTTGGGAGGGCAAATACTTGTCATGCTTTTGCCCAGAGTTGGTCTAGATTCAGAGGTATATGAACTTTGTGAGACTGTGGTGTGGGGAGAGTATACCAACATTAGACTAAACCAGTGATTGAAGTGGCCACTTAACTTGTTACTGTTGAATATGTATTTGTTTAGGTATGGGGACTTGGCCCTTGGCCTGTACTAGCTCATCTACTTCATAGAAATGCCCTGTGAGCTGGATACTATAGTCATAAGAAGAGAATATTTAGGCACAGAGGAGCCTGATAGGCTGTAGTCCATGGGTTGCATAGAGTCAGGCATGACTGAGCACAACCCACACACAAGGAGAACCTACTGTGTACCATAGGGGATGTTACTCAGTGCTCTGTGGTGACCTACTGCTAAGTCACTTCAGTTGTATCCAACTCTGTGTGATCCCATAGATGGCAGCCCACCAGGCTCCCCTGTCCCTGGGATTTTCCAGGCAAGAACAGTGGAGTGGGTTGCCATTTCCTTCTCCAATGCAGGAAAGTGAAAAGTGAAAGTAAAGTCACTCAGTTGTGTCCGACTTGTAGCGACCCCATGGACTACAGCCTACTAGGCTCCTCCATCCATGGAATTTTCCAGGCAAGAGTACTGGAGTGGGGTGCCATTGCCTTCTCCGGTGGTGACCTAAATGGGAAGGAAATCCGGAAAAGAGCAAATATATGTATATGTGTAGCTGATTCACTTTGCCGTACAGCAGAAACTAATACAACTTTATAAAGCAACTATACTCTAATAAGAATTAAATAAAAAGGAGAAAGCTAATGAGAATTTATAACATACTTACTATATGCCAAGTATTGTGCTAGAACTAATCTGAAATAACCCTGATCTTTTCAAATGAGGGTTTTAGTTAAGAAGTTAGAGATTCTAAATCTGTCTGATTGTTGAGGTTGTCCATCAGAGGAAGCACCACTCCCCACCCCCAAGGTGTGTTATCCTAGACTTGACATCATCTGTGACCTTCTGCTAGGAGAATACTGGGGGACTAATCAGGGGTGATGTATTATTCACACACTGCCCCTGCTGACCTTAGAACAGGTGTTTATTTTATGATTTTTTGAATGGGCAAATAACAGAAGGTTATTTGCTGCTGCTGAAATATTTGGTATTTAATAAGGAGTAGATATTTCTGGGCTCTCAAATCCATAAATGTTCCTTGGTGATCAAGTGTTTACTCATGGGCCATGACTGCTTTTTAAAAGTGGTGCTGGGAAAACTGGTCAAACACTTGTAAAAGAATGAAACTAGAACACTTTCTAACACCATACACAAAAATAAACTCAAAATGGATTAAAGAGCTAAATGTAAGACCAGAAACCATAAAACTCCTAGAGGAAAACATAGGCAAAACACTCTCTGACTTACATCACAGCAGGATCCTCCATGACCCACCTCCCAGAATATCAGAAATAAAATAAAAAATGAACAAATGGGACCTAATCAAACTTAAAAGCTTCTGCACAACAAAGGAAACTATAAGCAAGGTGAAAAGACAGCCTTCAGAATGGGAGAAAATAATAGCAAATGAAGCAACTGACAAACAACTAATCTCAAAAATATACAAGCAACTTCTACAGCTCAATTCCAGAAAAATAAATGACCCAATAAAAAAATGGGCCAAAGAACTAAATAGACATTTCTCCAAAGAAGACATACAGATGGCTAACAAACACATGAAAAGATGCTCAACATCACTCATTATCAGAGAAATGCAAATCAAAACCACTATGAGGTACCATTACACGCCAGTCAGAATGGCTGCTATCCAAAAGTCCACAAGCAATAAATGCTGGAGAGGGTGCGGAGAGAAGGGAACCCTCTTGCACTGTTGGTGGGAATGCAAACTGGTACAGCCACTATGGAGAACAGTATGGAGATTCCTCAAAAAACTGGGAATAGAACTGCCTTATGATCCAGCAATCCCACTGCTGGGCATATACACTGAGAAAACCAGAACTGAAAGAGACACGTGTACCCCAATGTTCATAGCAGCACTGTTTGCAATAGCCAGAACGTGGAAGCAACCTAGATGTCCATCCACAGAGGAATGGATAAGGAAGCTGTGGTACATATACACAATGGAGTATTACTCAGCCATTAAAAAGAATTCATTTGAATCAGTTCTAAGGAGGTGGATGGAACTGGAGCCTATTATACAGAGTGAAGAAAGCCAGAAACAAAAACACAAATACAGTATACTAACGCATATATATGGCATTTAGAAAGATGGTAAAAATAACCCTATTTACGAGACAGCAAAAGAGACACTGATGTATAGACCAGACTTTTGGACTCTGGGACCGGGAGAGGGTGGGATGAATGGGGAGAATAACATTGAAATATGTATAATATTATATCTGAAATGTATTAATCATTCAAACTAAACACTGTCATGACAATTTGTTCATATTAGATGTTTGTAATGTTTCTGATAATCAATAAAAGAGATTCTAGATAAAAAATAAATAAATAAATAAAAGTCCATCTACCTGCCTTGTAAAACCTCTGAGCATTGGTGTCTGTCTTGGCTCTTGAGGATGCCCCAGAGCCATTCAGGATAAACCCAGGGCCCTGCCCTTTGCTGCCGTGTTAGGCTCCATATTTAACATATACCCAGGCTTCTCTAGGGAAAAGCCTACAGAGCTTTGAGTGTGAGAGGGGCTGAGAACTTGTGGGGAGAAAAAGATTCCATGTGGATGAGGAGGGTGAGGAATAGTTGGCTCCCTCTCCTCTCCTGACCTACCCTTCTCTTGGCATCACAAGAATGCCATGGGAGATTTTGTAAGGAAAAAAGAAAGGCTCAGAGGTTAAAGCATCTGCCTCCAATGCGGTAGACCCGGGTTCGATCCCTGGGTCAGGAAGATCCCCTAGAGAAGAAAATGGTAATCTGCTCCAGTATTCTTGCCTGGAGAATCCCATGGATGGAGAAGCCTGGTAGGCTACAGTCCACCGGGTTGCAAAGAGTTAGACATGACTGAGCGACTTCACCTTCACCTTTCCAAGCCTGCCTTGGGGCCACTTTGGTATCCATTTCTTTCCTGGATTGAATAGGAAATTGACCTGAAGATGCCTTTTGCTTTTTGAATAGCTTTGGTTCTAGGGAGCTAAAGGAATTAGAAATCTATCACATGGTGCCAGTTTTGTGTTATGGAACCATCTCTGTCTTTTTGTATAAGATTATCTAGGAGTATTGTGCATGCGTGAGTGCTAAGTCACTTTAGTCATGTCCGACTCTTAACAACCTTGCAGCCTGACTGTAGCCTGCCAGGCTCTTCTGCCCATGGGATTCTCCAGGCAAGAATGCTGGAGTGGGTTGCCATGCCCTTCTCCAGGGAATCTTACCGACCCTGGGATTGAACCCGGGTCTCCTGCATTGGCAGGTGGGTTCTTTACCACTAGCACCACCTGGGAAGCCCATCTAGGAGAATTAGTCATTTGAATTATTTGACAGAAGTATTTCTGAGATATCTCAAATTTTGGGGTGGCATTGTGTGTTCCAAGTGCTGGTTAGTTAATATTAAACAATGAAATCCAGTAGTTTACTGGATTAATGTGAAGGATTTCAAAGACTAATAACAGTAGCATAACAATGATAATATAAAACAATTGTGAGTCTAAGCATTTTTATGTATGAACATTTTGTAATTAATATTCTATTAATATGCTTATTGAACAAATAAGGAAACCAGGGAGCAGAGAATTTAAGTAACTTGCCCAAGGTCACACAGCTAATTGGTGGCAGAGTCAGGATTTGAACCTAGGTAAACCTATACTCTTAAACTCTTAACTGCTGTTGTGTATAGTTGTGTGTGTGTGTGTGTGTGTGTATATATATATATATATATATATATATGTCAGATAAAATCTTGCTGGAAGGATATTTGAATCCAGTGTACCCCACACACACCTTTGAAATTCAAATTTCACAAGAGTAAGAGTAAATAGTGTGGGTTCGCCTGGTGGCTCAGATGTAAAGAATCTGCCTGCAATGTGAGGGACCTGCGTTTGATCCCTGGGTTGGGAAGATCCCCTGGAGTGGAGATCCTTCCCACCAGTATTCTTGCCTGGAGAATTCCACAGACAGGAGCCTGGTGGGTCAGAAAGAGTGGGACATGACTGAGTGACAGACACTTTTCACTTTTAGTGGGGTTTGCAAATTGAAAGATATGCCAGTTGGTAAACAGGTGACCAGGTACTGGGGTAGAGAGTGGCACCTTAGAGGAGGGCGTTAACCAGGGTTTTGGGGTAGAAAGTGGCATCTTAGAGGAGGGATGTGACCAGGGCCTGGGGTAGAGAGTAGCATCTTAGAGGAGGGAGGGGTAGGTTAGCAGTCTGGGCTGGGTGGTCCTGATGGGAATGGAGTTAGGGACTGACACTGACATGGGAGATGCTGGGAATCTCAGGGACCACATCTGAAGCTGGGGACAAGAAAATGGTAAGAGGGGTTGATATTCGATAGAGAATTCTGGGAGTAAGGGGGTTAATCCTCAGGATGGAGAGACCTAGTTGCAAGTTTAGACACAAGACTGCAGTAACCTGTTTTTGAAACATCTACCTGTCAGTCTACCTATGTCTGTGAAGAAGTTGATTAAAACATGCAAATGATGCTTTTGTATACTTGAGGGAAAATTGTCCTCTGATAACATGCTGTCTCATTCACTAAAAACTGGCTTTTTCAGACCCATTCATGCTACTTACCTTACCCACCGGGATATGCTTTTTACCTGAGAAGTACCCTTATTGCCCCAGTATTTTGTAACTGTAGCCTCATTCAAAGTTGGAAGCATTCCAGTCTCTTCTATGAAATCAGGACAAAAATCAAGGAAAAGCTTCAACACCGTCAGTATGTATGTGCTTAATCTGAGCAGCACAAACAGTGTGCAGTGTAGAGGACCACACGTAGCTTATTGCCAGTGGATTGTTTTGTTTTTTTTTTTTTTTTGCCTCGAGTGGAGTGATGTTTGCCTCTGAGTGTGCGTGTCTGTGTGTGCTTCTGTGTGTCTCTCTGTGTTTGCATTCATTTTCTGCATTCAGCCTGCGTCACGATCATGGTAATCAGTGTTTCTCAATGGCCTCTGTAGGTGAGGAGGGTTTCTTTGATGCTTAAAGACCTACACTTCCCAGACATTAAATGTGCATAATGCCTTGAGGGCTTTAAGCACTGCACTAAGCATGCATATCTCATACCCAAAGTAGCCACAGCGCCCGCATTCCCACAATAGCGGCAGCCCTGAGCAGATGCTTGCAGTGTTCTTATCTGGCTGTGCTTTTCACTTTGAGACAAAGTTCTCTACTCACATCTCATGGATTTATTTTTCCACCTTGTAAAGCCTGAATTGTAAAGATCCCCTCATACCATTAAGGGCTGCATGAGTCAAGTTCTTGGGACTGCTAAGGATTTCTTTGCCTTTTTTTTTTTTTTTTTTTTTGCCTCTTTCCTTTTTGGAGATGTGTATCGGAAAAAGGCTTTGCCTTTAGAGAGAAATTTTACTGCTCTTGCCAATAATGTGTAACAATATTAAATTTAATGGCAGACCTTGAAGTGTATAAAAACTTAAGTCCAGAAAAAGGTAAGTTGTACTACCCATTTTAAGGTAAGCGTAATAGTCCTAGTAAAAGATGCTGTACATGTCTTATTTTATTTCATGTTTAAAGATTCATTTGAACTCCTGACAACATATTTGAGATATTATATTTCAATGTGGGATGAAAAGGTAACAGTATTTTTGAGAAGTCTTTTGTTGACAGTGTGTACTTTTATAATGGTAGAATTTGCATGCTGACAAATTGAAAGTATATCATTATAATAAAGTGGTCAGTGACAAAATTGTTAGTATTCTTTGGTTATAAGTCAAGGAAACAGACATACTTAAAAATCTCATTTGTCTGATACTTATAAACAATTGGTTTTAATTTAAACATTGTGTAGGCTTCTTCAGTTTGAATAATGATGTATAAAGCTCTATTTTAACTTCCTACAATAATCTGGACAGAATCATTCTCAATTTGTATCAGTTAAAGAAAGTCATGAATAGTGAAAATAATTAGCTTTAAGAATGAAATGGCATAAGTATTCAGCATGGATAAAATGGAGGCAGAATCCATGTATCATGTTTTCAGAGCCTATTTGTCAGCTCCCCGGCTGAAAGAAACATCTTAAAGTATGAGTTAGGAGATCAGGAATTTGTAATACATGGAGGTTGTTTTTGAATTATAAGAAATGTCTCTGCCTGGTCAAACAGAATAAATGACATGTCAGGAAATGTCTTCTAAACTTATCTTGAAACTGAATTTATCTGTCATTTAAGATTATTCATGTGCAGCTACTCAAATGTAACTTTATTATGTGAATGCTCCATCTGAGAGCCTGTCTCGAGGTTGTTGCTAGTTGATGGTATCAACTACAATGTGCCATGTTCACAGGGATGCTTGCTTCTTATTCAGAATATGAATTAAACTGTGGCTGAGGTTTTTCTGAGTGGAACTGACTTTTCTAAGACTTAAGAAAGAGCTTTTACACAGAAATAGGGAAAGATTTGGTTTACTCAGTGTACAGTTTATCAGAAGGGTTTTTCATTGAGAGTTTTATCTTTTAATATGTTTGGAAACTTTCATATGCAGAATGTGGGAGTCAGTTGAATGGCATGGCGTACTATCAGAATTGTCTTACTTTATACATCATGAAAGTAAGGATGAAAATGACTTCTATTACTTTTATCACATGAAGTAATCTTTAAGATGAAAGTTAAAGTTAAGCATTAATTCTTAAACATAATGGAAATGTGAATAAATTTTTCTAGTCAGATAAGCTTTTAAAATTGACACATATAAGGTGTCTGTTTGGAGGTAGATGTAGTCACATACAGATGGTCTTGCTAGATGTTTTTCTTAATGAGCATATACTTCATATTTTACTTAATAGATTTTCAATTATTCATTTTAGTGATTTATTTTACTGAGTGAAAAATTTATTAACTG
The DNA here is from genome assembly GCA_935064755.1 of Tragelaphus eurycerus. Lineage (NCBI taxonomy): Eukaryota > Metazoa > Chordata > Mammalia > Artiodactyla > Bovidae > Tragelaphus > Tragelaphus eurycerus. The sequence continues at coordinate 10,222,070 of CAKXYN010000006.1, forward strand.
TCCATCTTGGTATTAAAATAATCTTAGTGGGCAGCAAGACTTTTTCAGAATAAATCTTTTGAATTTCATATCACTATTAAGTGGAACCTTTTAAATTATATAGATCAACTCCATTTCCAAGTGTGTGGAAATTAATAGACTCTGAATTCTCATGAAATCTGAGTTGCATTATTAAATAGTAATGTTAGTGGAAGTGATTTCAATTTATGGGAATACAAAATTGAAAAATATTCAGAGCCAGGAAGACTAAAGAGCAGAAACCTGAATTTTGATGGTATATCCTTAGTCTTAAAATGTCTATTAAGTATAAAACTCATGTTTGCTCCTACATTGTGCATATCCTCAGGGAATTATTATTATTGTTATCCTTTGCCTCATAATTTAATGCCAGGTTCTATAAGCCTCCAAACGAGAAGGCATCTTATTGATTCTTAAAACAATGCTGAATATGTAAGGGACTTGATTTGCAGCATAAAAACAGAAGTCAGAGCAAGCTTTGGGCATGTAAGGCAACTGTTTTATAATATTATGTCTAGGAATTCCAATATCCTCTTTAGTAATAAGAGAGAATAGTGCTTTCTTGCTTACTTCACAAAGTTGTTGTAAGAATTATGGGTATAATGTCTCTGAAAGCATTTCGAAGATGGAAAATGATCACAGGTATGGAAAATGAGATAGTCATGGACATAAGGACAATGCATATTTTGTCTACTTTAGTTGAAAAGCATTTGTATTTGTTCTGGAGTGCAAATCGAAAGCACTTTGACCTAGAACCTTGGTACCATCTGCTACTAATTTTCCCCTTGGCTTAGTGTAACCTACGTGCCCGCAGTGTTCATGCATTGTATGAATGCCTTATGGAAGGGCTGATGTCAAAGTAGGAGTGAGTCCTAGATTCCTAGAGCAGGAATAAATTATATAGCAATCTTTCTCTCTTGTAAAGAGAAAAAAATAGATTGTGCAATTTTTTCTAAGACATGGAGCAGATCTGTGTCTAGAATTGGACCCTCCAATTCACAGACAATAATGGCTAGACCCACTCTTTTTAAATACACAAATTTTTGCTTTTAGCAAATGCTAAACATTTAGATGGCAGCCCACTCCAATATTCTTGCCTGGAGGATCCCAGGGAGGGGGAAGCCTGGTGGAATACTTATGATCTCTTTCATCTTGGGTCATTTGAATTCTTTGTGTAAGGCCATTTTTAAGGAGGGGAAAATTGAGAGTTTCTTGGGTAATTCTTAACTGCTAATAAATAATAACCAAATATACCAAATATATACTTTATATACAGGTGTTGATTGTGGATATGAAAGTGAAAAAAAAGTATTAATCTATTTTCCAGTAACTCATGATCTAGTGCAAAGACACGCTCATATCACTATAACTAGCTACATAATGATATGAGCGTGTCTTTGCACTAGATACTGGAAAATAGATTAATACTATTCACTCACGCTCATATAACTAGCTACATAATGGAGAAGGCAATGGCACCCCACTCCAGTACTCTTGCCTGGAGAATCCCATGGATGGAGGAGCCTGGAAAGCTGCGTTCCATGGGGGTCACTGAGGATCAGACACAACTGAGCAACTTCACTTTCACACACTGGAGAAGGAAATGTCAGCCCACTTTAGTATTCTTGCCTGGAGAATCCCAGGGATGGGGGAGCCTGGTGGGCTGCCATCTCTGGGGTCACACAGAATTGGACACAACTGAAGTGACTTAGCAGCAGCAGCAGCAGCAGCTACATAATACAGGAGCATTCCAGTGGTACCTTGAGCTTGGAGAATTCAGCAAAGTATTTCTGGAGGTGACATTTGAACTGAGCCTTGAAGGATAAGAAGGATTATATCAGGTGAATAGGCAAGGATTGAAGATGAAGTAGGCAAGGGCCAATAAAGACTTCATAATCCAAGTTAAGAAATGTAGGCATTAGCCAAAAAAAAAAAAAAAGGATGATTATAAACTAGGGAGAGATTAATCTGATTTGAATTTCAGATATCTCTGACAACAGTTTAGAGAAAGCTGGGAGGGATGAGTCTAGAGCAAAAGAGACCAGAAGGCTGTTGCAGTAAAGAGGTGAGAATACAGTGGACTCTACTCAGGTTTCTTAGCTTAGATGTTCTTTTAGGAGAAATCTCTGGACTCTGATGTCCACCCTTGTGCCTTTGCTCTGGTCATAGCTGCTCTGGACTCTCCCTCTGCATATGCTGTGTATCTAGTCACTATCTTGTAGTTGAGCTAAATTAGCTACAAGTAGGTACTTGCCTGGAGAAGGCAATGGCACCCCACTCCAGTTCTCTTGCCTGGAAAATCCCATGGTGGGCTGTAGTCCATGGGACCGCTAAGAGTCGGATAAGACTTCACTTTCACTTTTCACTTTCATGCATTGGAGAAGGAAATGGCAACCCACTCCAGTGTTCTTGCCTGGAGAATCCCAGGGACGGGTGAGCCTCGTGGGCTGCTGTCTATGGGGTTGCACAGAGTCAGACATGACTGAAGCAACTTAGCAGCAGTAGCAGCAGCAGCAGGTACTTGCCTTATATGAAATCTAACATTTCTACTCTTACTGAGTTTACAATCTCTAGTCCATTAGACAGAATTGTGCCTAATGAAACCTCTGCTCTTCTTTTACAGAGAACAAAAAAACTGTTTCCCCAAGAATCTCAGAGAACCCCAACTCCACATTTTTTAGGTTGCAAGATATTTGTTGCAGTGTTGTCATGTTGCTTGCATAATCGTCTAGCTAAAATTAGAGTAGGGAGGTCTTTGGTCATTTCTAGGTACTTAATTTTGTTTTTGGAGAAAAGGGCTATTTCCTCATTTAATGAAGAAGATGATGTTCATGATGCTGTTACTTTATTGTGATCCACAGATCTGTCAGTGTTTCTTGAACTGTCTGTTAGGGCAAGTTCTCCATCATTCAGATCAGATCAGATCAGATCAGTCACTCAGTCGTGTCCGACTCTTTGCGACCCCATGAACTGCAGCACGCCAGGCCTCCCTGTCCATCACCAACTCCCGGAGGTCACTCAGACTCACATCCATCAAGTCAGTGATGCCATCCAGCCATCTCATCCTCTGTCGTCCCCTTCTCCTCCTGCCCCCAATCCCTCCCAGCATCAGAGTCTTCTCCAATGAGTCAACTCTTCGCATGAGGTGGCCAAAATACTGGAGTTTCAGCTTTAGCATCATTACTCTATTCAAAAAATGTTGACTCTTTTAATGTATTTTTCTAATCCGGATAAAGATTAGATGTAGGCTGTCTAGTTCCAAGAGTAATTTTGTTGGGATTTTTTTTTAAAGTGGAATCGCATTGCATTTATAAATTAACTGAGCAGAACCATCACTATTAAGACATTGAGTCCCTCCCTTTCAGGGACACAGTAGAAGGCACCGTATTTAGGTCTTTTATGTCAGTGAAGATTTAAGGTTTTCTTCATGCAGATTGTCCTTGTTTCTTGTTTGGTTTATTCTTGTGGTTTTAGTTGGTATTGCGAATAGATCTTTTTCAGTTACATTATTTTGTTTTTGAAAACAGTTAAAATTTAAACACAATAGTATAGAAGAATTAGTACAAAAAGTGTTGTTCCCTCTCTTAACCCCCTTTACCTCTTTCTCTGTAACTCCTTTCCTGTTTTTTTGTAGAGTTTTAGTATTCGTTTCATATCTCTAAATGATGTATTATATTACTACTTACAGATTTTCATTTTTTGATATTGTCTATTGATTTTATTCTATGTTAGATGAGGAATTAACTCACTTTTACCACCCACGTCTCTGAGTAACTCCATTGCTTACCTTTGTGACTTTAGCAATTATGTAGACTTTTGTGTTTCCTGCTCTGCCAAATAGAAATAGTCCATTCAGTGATCATAGCATTCCCTTTTACCAATCCTTTCTCTTGGTTATCCCTCCTAACTTTTCTCACATAAAGTAATTTTTCCATTCTTTTTCTGTATTTATACTCAGTCCATGCTTTGATAATAGGTTGATTTAAAAAGTTTATTGGGGAAACAGTGGAAACAGTGGCAGACTTTATTTTTGGGGGCTCCAAAATCACTGCAGATAGTGACTGCAGCCATGAAATTAAAAGATGCTTGCTCCTTGGAAGAAAAGCTATGACCAACCTAGACAACATATTAAAAAGCAGAGACATTACTTTGCTAACAAAGGTTCATCTAGTCCAGGCTATGGTTTTTCCAGTAGTCGTGTATGGATGTGAGAATTGGACTATAAAGAATGCTGATTGATGAAGAATTGATGCTTTTGAACTGTGATGTTGGAGAAGACTCTTGAGAGTCCCTTGGACTGCAAGGAGATCCAACCAGTCCATCCTAAAGGAAATCAGTCCTAAATATTCACTGGAAGGACTGATGTTGAAGCTGAAACTCCAATACTTTGGCCACCTGATGTGAAGAGCTGACTCATTTGAAAAGACCCTGATGCTGGGAAAGATTGAGGGCAGGAGGAGAAGGGGACAACAGAGGATGAGATGGCTGGATGGTATCACCGACTCAATGGACGTGAGTTTGAGTAAACTCTGGGAGTTGGTGATGGACAGGGAGGCCTGTCGTGCTATAGTCCATGGGGTTGCAAAGAGTTGGACAGAACTGAGCGACTGAACTTAACCGAAAAAAGTTTATTATCAGTAACAAAGTTTATTAACTCTAGTTACATACATTTACATTATTTTGACTATATAAATGCTCACCAGAGAGAGGTAATTGCTTAAGTTTAAGGGTACTAATTCAGAGGATGAGCTCCCCAGGTGGTGTAGTGGTACAGAACTCACCTGCCAGAGTAGGAGACAGAAGAGATGCAGGTTTGAGCCCTGGGTCAGGAAGATCTCTTGGAGGAGGACATGACAACCCACTCCAGCATTCTTGCCTGGAAAATTCCATGGACAGAGGGGTATGGTGGTCTACAGTCACAAAGAGTCAGTGGGCCGGGGTCACAAAGAGTCAGACATAACTGACGCGACTGAATATACACATTTCAGAGAATGGTACCTGAGGAAAAGGACAGATTCTGGAGATTTCTATGTCATATGATGGCATCATATTTATTAGAGAAAATTGAATGGCCGGTAATTTGACAACTAGCAATCTTGATCATAACTCAGGTGAGTATAGGTATCTCCATTTTGGGGGTGAGGAATTTGAGGTTCAGAGAGAGGAACATAACTTGCCCTAGGTAACACTGTAATGAATAGAGCTGACGTTTGAATCCTTTTGGCTGACTTCAGAGCCTGACTTGCAGTCCCGTTCCATCTTAGTGATGATATTATTGTCCTGGAGCTGCTGAGATGCTGAGTAAAAGATTCTATTTATATCTCTACAAACATCTCAGTTTAACTTTGCTTTCTTCAGATGTCTTCCCCCAGCCATCAGTTTGGCCACACATTCCCTTGAGTAAATGGACCTACAAATAGGTACTTCCTGAGTAAGAGACAAGGAGAAGAACGTGTGGTAGATTACATGGGGTTGGTATAGGGAAGCAGCGGGGTAAGAATGAGGGCTTCCCAGGGGGCTCAGTGGTAAAGAATTCACCTGCCAAGCAGGAGATGCAGGAGATGGGCATTTGATTCCTGGGTTGGGAAGATCCACTGGACAAGGGAATGGCTACCCCTCCAGTATTCTTGGCTAGGAAATCCCATGGACATAGGAACCTGGTGGGCTACAGTCCATGGGGTCGCAAAGAGTCGGACATGAGTTAGTGACTAAGCAGCAGTGGGGATAAGAATGGTTAGGGTGGGAGCAAATTACACAAGGTCTTTGATGTCCCCATGAGGGGTTTGGGTTGTATTTAATGAAGAAGGGAGAGGGATGGTAAGATTTGGAGTGAGTGAGTGATATGAAAGCAGTATCTTAGGAAAAAGGCATGGTATTTTAGGAGAAAATAGGGTATCTAGAGGAAAAAAAGAAGTGCTGCAAAGGATGGATTCAACAGGCAAAGGTAAAGAGGCCTTCAAACTGCTTGAGAAATTGGTTCAGGCATATCAAGGCCATGAACCCTAGTCATTGAGGGTTTGACAAATGATCTATTACTGTCTCTAATTACTTGTCAACAAAACAGACGCTACCATAAGTGAGCTAGAGTTACTTCAGCAGTCTCTTTGAAGAAAGATGAATGATTGTTTCTATTGATCTGTTTAAAGAATAAGTCACGGTGGTTGATATGTGTGACATAAGGTTTTCGTCTAATCCAGTGACCTGTTGCTTCTCACTTTTCTTTAAAATCGTTGTCAGTGTTGTCTGTTTTTTTCCCCAAGGAGGGTATACAAAGATAAAGTTTGAGAAAATATACAAGCAGGAGTCTGAGGCATGTCCCCCTCAACTGTACAAATTCAGGAGAGATAAAAGGGACAACGTAAAAGACAGCTCCAAAGAATGATTTTGTTACTTTCTCTTTTCTAGTTTCTCATTGCATATTCTCCTCTCCTGTCTTAGCTTTTCATCATTTGCGCTCTTCTTTATTCTTGGTTTTGAATGTCCGAAGTTATACTCAATGACTTTAAAAACACAAGCAGTATCGATTTACATTAAGTACTAAGTGAAATCGCTCCTTGCCTTTCTCACTCCTCAGATACAACTGTGCTTGGTATTTTGGCATCTGGGTTGCAGGTTTGCATCCTTCCAGGAGTGTGTGCTGTGTGTGTGTATGTACATATACAGGAAAGGGTCACATCAGCAGGGAAGGTTTCCTAGGGAAGTAAATTTTTATTTACTTTTAGTCAACAAGGAGGATGAAAATATAAATTGTATGGACCATTCTGAAAATCACCTTCCCATCTCTACTTGTGTCCCAGTGTGAACATGAGATAGGGCCTCAGCTATTACGTATTCAGCTTGTATTACTTAGTTACTATGCCCATGCTTAGTAGTGAAATTACTCTCATACAGTGAGTATTCTCTTGATATAGAGGTTTTACGGTCTATTTAGATGATTTCATCCTTATTCTCTCATTTTTATACTTTTTCTTATCTCATTTCTTTTCTCAGGTTTGTATCAATTATTTGAAAAATGAAAAGTTCAGAAAATTAGGAAAATGAAAGAAGGCAGGCATAAGGAGCATAATAAATAATAATATACAAATGTTTTTGGTGTGGGCGAGGGGGAGAATGATGTTCCATATTTCTTACCATTTACTTTTCACCTTATTTAAACATTTTGGTTGACAGGTCTTTTTAGCTGATCATGATGTGTAGTCATTCTGAACTTCAGTTCATTTTCTTTCACTGTTTACTTACCTTTTTTCTGTCTCAAAGTTATGCCTATTTTCCCCTGAAGAAGTGGTAGATGGATACAAGACAGGCACAAAGGAACAAAGGAAGAATACAGTGAATGTAGAACAAAGCCACCCCATCCTTTTTAGGCTTGGATTTCTTTTTCTACTCCAGGCACTCACTCTTGTTGATTGTGATTTCTCCTCCACAGCATCTTCCTTTTGGTTTTTAAACGTCCCTGCCCTAGTGTTCTAATTTTCTTTTTTTTTTTCCATAGAGAAAAAAATTTAGAATGTATTTGATTTATATAGTCACATGCAAGTCCATGAGGATAAGAATCAATGGATCAATGGTTGGTATTACTCTGACTCAAACATGCCTCAGCTGGAATGTCTTGGAGCAGTAACCTACACTGTGTGTGAGGCTAGGGGATCTTTCTAAGACACTTTCTGTGATTTCTCTCATTCTAAGCTCAGAAGCATTGTTAAAAACAGACAAAGCAGCACAAACATTGGCAGACTTGGCAGAAGCCATGAGGATCTTGGAGAGCAACAAATGGATGAAAGTTCTAAAGTCATCAACTGTTAGTACAAACAGTATCAACCGGCTGTGACTAAGATTCTCCTGTAATTCACTGGGTGGATGTGGCCCTTATTTGAAAAGAGTTCAGTTTTGGTTACTGCATTTAAAAAGGGTAAAAATTGGCATATCATAATGAATACTAACAATGGAAAATGGATTCCTTTAGGAATAGGTAAAGATTAAAGGGCTGAACATACTGTTTCTTGGTTGAAAAATTCAGTTTTGTAATTCTGTTGTTTCTAGCTATTTATCATTTTATACCTTTAAATTTCTTCATTTGACTAATGTGTTTTTTCTTTCTGTAATCTTAAGTTTTTAAACTTAAATTATTTATATTGGAGTATAGTTGATTTACAATGTTGTATTAGTTTCAGGTGTACAGCAAAGTGATTCAGTTATAAATATACATCCATCCATTGTATTTCAGATCCTTTTCTCATACAGATCATTACAGAATGTTGAGTAGAGTTTCCTTTGCACTTATATTTCTGAGAGTCCCACATTATCACATTTGGCAGCTCTCTTTTTAACTTTATCATGTCTTTGTTTCTTTGTATTCCTCAGTGAAACATGAGGGACACTGGTGGCAGGGAGAGCACTGCAAGTTCTAATCCAGGATTTTTCCAGTGCTGTGGAACGCTGGGGGAGAATGTGGGATTTGAAACAAAATAGCAGCAAAAACCCCAAAGTTGTTTTTTTAAAAATGTATTTATTTCTTTATATGTATTCTGCTGTTCTGGGTCTTAGTTGTAGCATGCAGGACTTAGTGTCCTGACTGGGGATTGAACCTTGGCTGCTAGCATTGGGAACTTGGAGTCTTAGCCACTGGACTATTAGGGAAGTCCCCCAAACGACCAGAAGTTCTGGTAGACGTTTACCTTTGTAGGTAATCACCTAGGTCAATTTCTCTGGCACCCTTTTTCTCATTTAACAAACACGAATTCCGTGCATTTCGAAGAGTTGTGAGGATTAAGTGAGAAGATGCGTGTCGCAGGTTTTGCCCAGCGTACCTTGGCTGTCAGTGTAAGTTGTGTCCCTTCCCCGATATTAGTTATTCGTGTGTGTTCATTGCAGTACCTGCGTTCTGCACACACCCCTCATCTGTGTCCCTGCCTTCCTTTTTCTTAGTGTTAACAACCTGTGTCAGTTTCTTTTTTAAAATTAATTTTTATTGGAGTATAGTTGACTTACAATGTTGTGTTAGTTTCTGCTATACAGCAAAGTGACTCAGTGGCAAATATACAAATATCCACTCTCTTTAAGATTATTTTCCCATATAGGTCAGAATACTGAGTAGAGTTCCTTGTGCTATACAGTAAGTCCTTATTAGTCATCTATTTTATATATGTCTGTCTGTCTAGTCGCTTCAGTCGTGTCTGACTCTGTGCGATCCCATAGACAGCAGCCCACCAGGCTCCCCTGTCCCTGGGATTCTCCAGGCAAGAACACTGGAGTGGGGTGCCATATAGTAATGTATATATGTCAATCCCCATCTCCCAATGTATCCCTCCTCTCCCCCTTTCCCCCTTGGTAACCATGTTTGTTTTCTACATCTATAATTCTATTTCTGTTTTATAAATTATTTTATAAATCATTTGTACCATTTTTTAAAGATTCCACATACGTTGTTGTCCAGTCGCTAAGTTGTGTCTGACTCTTTGCGACCCTATGGACTGCAGCATACCAGTCTCCTTTGTCCTCCATTATTTCCAGGAGTGTGCTCAAATTCATGTCCATTGAGTCAGTGATGTTATCTAACCATCTCATCCTCTGCTGCCCCTTTCTCCTTTTGACTTCAGTCTTTCCCAGGATCAGGGTCTTTTCCAGTGAGTTGGTTCTTTGCATATCCCACATGTAAGCAATATCATATAATATTTGTTTTTCTCTGTCTGATTTACTTCACTTAGTATGACAGTCTCTGGGTCCTTCCATGTTACTGCAAATGGCGTTATTTTGTTCTTTTTAAATGGCTGAGTAATATTTTATTGTGTGTATGTACTGCATTTTTATCCGTTCATCCGTTGATGGACATTTGGTTTGCTTTCATGTCCTGGCTGTCCCCAACAGTTACAAGGAACACTGGGGTGCATGTATCTTTTGAATTTATGGTTTTCTTGAGATATATGCTGCTGCTGCTAAGTCGCTTCAGTCGTGTCTGACTCTGTGCGACCCCGTAGACGGCAGCCCACCAGGCTCCCCCATCCCTGGGATTCTCCAGGCAAGAACACTGGAGTGGGTTGCCATTTCCTTCTCCAATGCAGGAAAGTGAAAAGTGAAAGTGAAGTCGCTCAGTCGTGTCTGACTCATAGCGACCCCATGGACTGCAGCCTGCCAAGCTCCTCCATCCATGGGATTTTCCAGGCAAGAGTACTGGAGTGGGGTGCCATCGCCTTCTCTGAGACATATGCTAAAGAATAGAATTGCTGGATCATATGCTAGCTCCATTTTTAATTTCTTAGGGAACTTCCATACATAGTGGCTGAACCAATTAAGATTTTTATCAACAATGTAGGAGGGTTCTCTTCTCTCCGCACCCTCTCCAGTATTTACCACTCAGTACCTATCCAGTATTTAATATTTAAATAACATATTTATTATTTTTTGATGCTGGCCATTCTGACTGATGTGAGGTAACACCTTTTTGTAATTTTGATTTGTATTTCTCTAATAATTAGTGATGTTTAACATCTTTTCATGTGCTCTTTGGTCATCTGTATGTCTTCTTTGGAGAATTATCTGTTTAGATCTTCCACCTATTTAGATTGGATTTTTTTTTTTTTTTTGATAGTGAGCTGCATGAGATGTTTGTATATTTTGGAGATGAATCCCTTGTCAATCAATTCATTTGCAAATATTTTCTCCTATTCTGTGGGTTATCTTATTTTTTTTTAAGATGGTTTCCTTTGCTGTGCAAAAGCTTTTAAGTTTAGTTAGGTCCCATTTGTTTATTTTTGTTTATCAGTTTCTATTTGTATTTTCCCTCACGTTCATGGTATTTACCCTTTTTGTTTGTTTAGTAACTAAGATATGTCTGACTGTTTTGTGACCCCATGGATGGTAGCCCACCAGGTTCCTCTGTCCATGGGATTTCCCTGACAAGAAGACTGCAGTGGGTTACCATTTCCTTCTCCAGGGGATCTTCCTGACCCAGGGATCAAACCTGCAGCATTGCAGGTAGATTCTTTACTGCTGAGCCATCAGGGAAGTTAACAAACTTAGCTTTTTACTGAACTACTATGTAACCAAACCCCCAAATAAGTCAAACATGATAAAAGTGTAAAAGAAAAACCTAAAAGTAAGCAATAAGTTAAACACATTCTAGACAGCTTATTATTTAGAAGCATATTACCCATTCAGTTCTGATAGTCATGGCTCACCTACAATATGCAGATTACTTGAGAGTATCTTCTAAGAAGAATTAATATTTGATCATCTTTGCTGATTTTTTTCATGCTAAGTCTTTCAAATTCAAAATTTGCTTTGCTTCTAGTCACTTAGACCAATTGTATAAATTGAGCAGACTGTCAGCTTAAAGGTAACTTCTCAACGTTATGTCCTTAGTATCTCCTACAGATGAAACAGGATTTTTTTTTTTTTTAATGCAAGGAAGAGGACTAAAAAAATTATTTAACTGTTTTCTCAAAAAGTAAATGAGAGGGTTTTTTATTTTTCTAACCTGATTGGTGAAGAATTTTAAGAAAAGATCCAGGTCAGCCCAGGTAGGAAACTGATGAATTAGTATTTTGGGAGGGAATTTTGATAGTGGACAAACCTTTTAGCTTATCAGCTTTACTTCCAGGAACTAGTCTTGAAAAAGAACTTGCACATTTGCCTAGATAGCATATTCAAAAGCAGAGACATTACTTTGCCAACAAAGGTTCGCCTAGTCAAGGCTATGGTCTTTCCTGTGGTCATGTATGGATGTGAGAGCTGGACTGTGAAGAAGGCTGAGCACCGAAGAATTGATGCTTTTGAACTGTGGTGTTGGAGAAGACTCTTGAGAGTCCCTTGGACTGCAAGAAGATCCAACCAGTCCATTCTGAAGGAGATCAATCCTGGAATTTCTTTAGAAGGAATGATGCTAAAGCTGAAACTCCAGTATTTTGGCCACCTCATGCGAAGAGCTGACTCATTGGAGAAGACGCTGATGCTGGGACGGATTGAGGGCAAGAGGAGAAGGGGACGACAGAGGATGAGATGGCTGCATGGCATCACTGACTCGATGAATGCGAGTCTGGGTGACCTCCGGGAGCTGGTGATGGACAGGGAGGCCTGGCGTGCTGCGGTTCATGGGGTCGCAAAGAGTCGGACACGACTGAGCGACTGATCTGATCTGATCTGATCAATAAGAGTGTTTGTTGCAGTAATTTTTTTGTAATAGCAAGAAAAGGGGAACAACTTAAATGTACACTAGGGGATAACTGGTTTTCTTTCTTGAAAAATAACATCTATATCGTGGGGGCAATGCAGCTACTCACAATGATGTGAATATAGTTTGATATGAGAAGATCCCCATGATTATAGTCAATGGAAAATACTATATTTTCGTTTTTCTTAAGGCCTAAATATATGTGCATAAAAAGGCAAAATAAGATCAGAAGTTTATGTGTCAGAACTACAATATTAGTTATTTTTGACTATAGGATTCAGTTCAGTTCAGTTGCTCAGTCATGTCTGACTCTTTGTGACCCCATGGACTGCAGAATGCCAGGCTTCCCTGTCCATCATCAACCCTGGGAGCTTGCTCAAACTCACGTCCCCTGAGTCAGTGATGTCATCCAACCATTTCATCCTCTGTCGTCCCCTTCTCCCACCTTCAATTTTTCCCAGCATCAGGGTCTTTTCCAGTGAGTGAGTTCTTTGCATCAGGTGGCCAAAGTATTGGAGCTTCAGCTTCAGCATCAGTCCTTCCAATGAATATTCAGGTCTGATTTCCTTTAGGATGGACTGGTTGGATCTCCTTACATTTCAAGGGACTCTCAAGAGTCTTCTCCAACACCACTATGCAAAAGCATCAATTCTTCGGTGCTCAGCTTTATGGTCCAACTCTCACATCCATACATGACTACTGGAAAAACCGTAGCTCTGACTTGCCGGGGCTTTGTTGGTAAAAGCAGATGTCTCTGCTTTTTAATATGCTGTCTAGGTTGGTCATAACTTTTCTTCCAAGGAGCAAGCATCTTTTAGTTTCATGGCTGCTGTCACCATCTGTAGTGATTTTGGAGCCCCCCAAATAAAGTCTCTCACTGTTTCTGTTGTTTCCCCATCTATTTGCCATGAAATTATGGGACTGGATGCCATGATCTTTGTTTTTTGGTTGAGTTTTAAGGCAACTTTTCCACTCTCCTCTTTCACCTTCATTAGGACACTCTTTAGTTCTTCTTCGCTTTCTGCTATTAGAGTGGTGCTGTCTGCATATCTGAGATAATTGATATTTCTCTCAGCAATCTTGATTCCAACTTGAGCTTCATCCAGCCTGACATTTTGCATGATGTACTCTGCCTATAAGTTGAATAAGCAACGTGGGTGACAATATACAGATTTGACATACTCCTTTCCCTATTTGGAACCAGTCTGTTGTTCCATGTCTGGTTCTAACCGTTGCTCTTTGACCTGCATACAGGTTTCTCAGGAGGCAGGTAAGGTGGTCTGGTATTCCCATCTCTTTCAGAATTTTCCACAGTTTGCTGTGATCCACACAGTCAAAGGCATTAGCGTAGTCAATGAAATAGAAGTAGATGTTTTTCTGGAATTTCTTGCTTTTTCTATGACCCAACTGATGTTGGCAATTTGATCTCGTATACCTCTGCTTTTTTCTCTAAATCTAGCTTGAACATCCAGAAGTTCTTGGTTTACATACTGTTGAAGCCTGACTTGGAGAATTTTGAGCATTACCTTGCTAGCATGTGAAATGAGTGCAGTTGTGCAGTAGTTTGAACATTTTTTGACATTGCCATTCTTGAATGTACCCCTTCCTTATTTTGATATATCTCTTGTCTGAAATCTAGCTGGTAAACACATCCTTTACATCTTTTCTATAGCTGAGTGCAAACAACACCAAATCTGGACACAGGCTGTGTTAGTTACGGGAGTTGCTATAACACATAAAGCTCTGCATCTCAGTGGCTTAATGCAAGTTTCTTGCAGTTTTCACAGTCTAATAATGCACTTCTTCATGGTTGGGTGACTTTCTTCCAGGTTGTGCTTCATGGACTCAGACTCTTTCAATCTTGTGGCTCTGCTTTTGTCAACATGTGACTTGTAAGGTTACCCTAGAAATGTCTGCTTTCCAGCCAGCTGAAAGCGGTGAAGGAAATAGAGAATCATATTTAAGAGTTTTTTATGAGGAAATTTTAAGGGGCAAGGCCTAAAGTCTACTGACCAGAGCTCAAGCACATGGCTATGCCCAAAGGCAGAAGAACATGGGAAATATAGTCTGGTATACACCCTGGAGGATGAGGAAACTTTGGTGAGCACATGGTAATTTCTGCCTATTACATAGAAGCACATACCTTACCTCCACTCTTAGTTGCATAATGACTTAAAGTTCTTTAATTGAGCTTTAGTTTTCTCATTTATAAAATGAAGATACTAAAACCTATCCACTGTAAAGGGTTGGTGTGAAGATTAAACTTTCAGTCATATATGAAATAACTTTATTGTTTATGAAATGTTTTATGGATACAAGGGGGAAGTTTTCATTAACACAGATATCCTTGTTTTGTATTTTGAAAAACAAATGTATCTGACATGGGTTAGATTAGGAATAGCAAACTACATCTTGTAGGCTAAACCTAGCCAACTGCCTGTCTTGGTAAATAAAGCTTTATTGGAACATGACCATGTTCAATAGTGTATGTAATTTTCTAAGGTTGCTTTTGTACTACATGCTAAGTTGAGTGATTGCCACAGAGACTGTATGGCCTGCAAAGCCTAAAACATTTACTATACAGCTCTTTATGAAAAAGTTGGCTGACCTGTGGACTAGAGGGGAATGTCTGAGCTCTTATTCATTTGCTATTCAGTGTAGTGTCTGAGAGGTAGCGGATGCTCAGGGAATCTATACCAAGGGGCTGAAAATCCCTTTTTAGAGCCCTGTAGCTGAGAAATTATGCAGCTGGAAGGCAATTTCAGGAGGAAAGATGCCTCTCAGTCAGAGTGGATGAGTACCATAGACTCCTTTGCACTCTTTGAATAGACAAATAGCCAAGATAATCGGGCACCCTGACTGCAGGCCCTGCTGAATCCTCTCTCCTGTGCAGCCTCCGCTAGGTTCTTTTCCGAACAGGAGCAAATGCCCCCTCTAGTCATTATAATTGGTTCAGTCATCAAACTGTTTATGGTGCATCACTATTAATCTCATAATCATTGGCAAATACTAAGTGAATGATTATTGCAGGGAGTAAAAGGCAGAGTAAGGGACAGATGACTGAGGAATGCTTTAATTTCACAAGTGCACAATCTCGTGAATGTTTGCTGCTGATTGTTATGCAGCCTAACTTTTGCAAGTTTGAAGACATGACAGCCTGAGTAAGAGTAGCACAAATTTGATTTAAACTCTTCTCATGATTGGCTAATTAAGAGTATATATCAGCCAATCAGTACCCATTCAGCACATGGAAATATTAAGCTGGATATTAGAGGGGAAGTTCATTGAGCTAATATTTATTGACTGCCTAGTAGCTGTTATGCACACACACTGGACTAGGTGCCAAGAAATAGGATAAATAAGCCATAGTCCCTGCTTGAGGCACACAGCTTAGTGGGAGGAGATATAGAAAGAATTGGCAGATCCCTCCTTACCTTTGAGAGACAAGAATGGTAAAGAATCTGCCTGCAGTATGGGAGACACAGGTTTGATCCCTGGGTGGGAAAGATCCCTTGGAGAAGGGAATGGCTACCTACTCCAGTATTCTTGCCTGGAGAATTCCATGGACAGAGGAGCTTAACAGGCCACAGTCCATGGGGTTACAAATAGTTGTACATGACTGAGTGACTAACACTTTCATTTTTTTTTCCTGGGAGATAATATTTTTATAGACATGAATATCTGGAGCAGCAGTCTTTTCAACTGGAATAATCAGGAGGTTGAAATCTTTGGATTATGGAAAGTGAGGGAGAGGGGCAGAAAAGGAAACAGGAAAAGTACAAGGTTTCATCTGCTGGTGTTAGAACTAGGTCAAGATTTACTTCTCTAGGCATATTCTTAGCTACCCAAATCTAACCAAAGGCGCTTATCTAAATTAATTAAATCACACATTACAAAAGAGGTGTTTTTACAGCTGTTTAGTACATACATTTTTGTAGCTTTCTGCCATTTTTGTTTTGCACAGTTATATTTTATAATATAATATTTGTAGAACTTAACTGTTAAAAAATACTAGGATATGTTACTCCTAAGAAATTTGCGGAGAAAGGATAGAGTCTCATGTCACTTGGAACCCTGGAATCTACAGTAGTGTCCTACATGGTATAGTGGGGTGTGCATGTGCTCACTTGTGTCCGATTCTTTGTGACCCCATGGACTGTAACCCTCCAGGGTCCTCTGTCCATGGAATTGTCCAGGCAAGAATACTGGATTGGGTTGCCTACTCCAGGGGTTCTTCCCAATTTAGGGATCTAATCTACATCTCTTTTGTCTCCTGCATTGGCAGGTGGATTCTTTACCACTGTGCCCCCTGAGAAACCCTGATATGTGTTGGGGCCTGATAATTGTTTACTGATAAAATATTAGGAAGTTTAATTTAATAATCCTTTAAAAAAAGAAATACATAATCACAGAGGCAAAGATCAACCAGTGAATAATTCAGAGTTGTCATTGGAACTGGGGATATTTGCTTGCAATGCATTTTGTTTTCTCTGATCTCTTTCTAGTCTCAGTCTTTTGGTTGAAATATATACATGGTAGTTCCTCTAATTACAGTGAATGTCCCCATGATAAGCTTGTACAAAGCAGTAACTTCAAGACCTTTTGTTGAACTATGTGGGTGATGGGCCCCCAGCCAGGATATGGAGATGATAGCTCCAGTTTGGGTCTACATGGTAGTTCCTCTAATTACAGTGAATGTCCCCATGATAAGCTTGTACAAAGCAGTAACTTCAAGACCTTTTGTTGAACTATGTGGGTGATGGGCCCCCAGCCAGGATATGGAGATGATAGCTCCAGTTTGGGTCAGTTGTTGGGCTTTCTGTATTGATTCTGCTGACCTACCAAGGGGACAATACTCCCCTGTTCCTCAATATGCCAGTTTCCCACTTGGTATTATGTTTGAAAGCCTCAGGTGGGAAGGGATTTGGGCTATATGGAATGTTCTGCAGAGCACAGCAGACCTTTGTTATTTGGTAAATTTCATATGAAATTCAATTACCTGTGAAGTCACCCTAGGGGACTAAGTTACATAGGAAAAGCAAAATTGTCAATTCATTTTCCAACTAGGGATTTCTTTTCAAAAGGAGACTTGATTTTCTTTTAATAATATAAAATCAAAATGCACAAGAGATGAAGCAAAACTCAAGAGAATGATATGGATAAATGAGTAGAAGAATTATTTGATGCCCTTCTACTCACCACCCCACCATTCCTGCAGTAGTTGAAGTAATTTATCTCAAGTTCAGGTGTAGCTGTAGCTAGATCACTTCTAATATTAAGATATTGAGGATGGAATATGTTTCCAGGGGCAGAAACAGTGCTGTTTTCTTTTGTGAATCCTTATACTCTTTAGTATAGGGATTGTGCACATACTGGGTTTCCAGAGGTTACTAACTGTTGAAATCTTATTCGGCAAGACCAACTGTAGCTGGCTAGAGCTGCTGCAATCCCAACTTCACCTGCCTTCAGCTTCTGCAGCATTTTAAAGAATTTCAGAATTTGTTCTGAGAGCCAGCTTAGAAGAGGTTGGTAAAAGTGGCTGTTGATTTCTGCAAAGAATACAGTTCCCCTGAAGATGGTGTGCACAGGTGGTCAAGGGCTCTGCACTATTAGAAAAAGTCTTTAATTGTGTTCAACCTGTTAGACACTGAAAACTGCCACACAGAGGCAACAGTGCCTTTATAGTCCAGGTGTGGATGACTTGACTAAAGATCCTTCCTTTCTAGAAGACATCTGGCTCCCCCATTCATGGGTATCGGTAATAAGTTTAGAGGTAGAAATGCTTTCCATGTGAAGAGAAATTACATAGTAGGCATTTGATATATTAGTGTCAGATGAAGCAGAAAGCCTCATTTTCTGATGATTGACTAATGTTGGAAGAAGATTAAGGGTGAGTGAACATCTCATCTCTGTCGGGTGGTCAGGAGCAATAAAATATTCTGCAGTTTTGAGTTAGGGAAGTCTCCTTGGTTGTTGAGACATACCCTTTATCCTGATGGACTAGGAACTTAACTGTCCCATGCCCAGTGTCCTTCAGCATCTTCAGCTCCATTGCTTCTTGATGCTTCAAAGAAGGTGGGAGGCTTGGTTTCCAGTGATTGGTAGGTTGTAATGGACTCTTGTTATTGTTGTTGTTCAGTCACTAAGTTGTGTAAAAGTCTTTGTGACATCATGGACTGCAGCACACCAGGCTTCCCTGTTTTTCACCGTCTCCCGGAGTTTGCTCAGACTCATATCCATTGAGTTTGTGATGCCTTCCAAACGTTTCATCCTCTGTCACTTTCCAATGAGTTGGCTCTTTGCATCGGGTGGCCAAAGTACTGGAGCTTCAGCTTGAGCATCAGTCCTTCCAATAAATATTCAGGATTGATTTCCTTTAGGATTGAGTGGTTTGATCTCCTTGCTGTCCAAGGGACTCTCAAGAGTAATGGGCTCTACCCATCTTTCCAGATGATGGTGATGGGATAGCTAGAGAGATAGTCTGGGTTCATCTTTGTGAATGTGGTACTGTTACTTTGACAAGTAGATAAGTTAGTTCTATGGTCTGCTGGGTAATTATATTTTTTAAGTAAGATTAACTTCTTAATTACTCCTAAAGGAGAAATTGTTATATCAAACTGTGATTGTTCTTGGCAGGCAGCCAGGGAAAAAGAACGTAATTAAATGTGTGACTACTTCTTTCCCAATATGAAAGGCATACTTCTCAGTAGGTTTATTTAACCATTAGATAAAAAACATACTTAAAAATGAATAGAGATTAACTGTGGAAGCAGACTTATTTAAAAACAAATTTTATTTTTTAAGCAATAGTCTACTAAATGAATTGTCTTATACTGTACTGATAAAAGTTGAGTAAAAATGAAAAATTATGTGAAATATCTTAGACTTTTCTCAAAAGTATAGTTTCAGATTTTATAATTCAATAAATATTTTTGAAATAATATACTACACCTAGGAAAAATTGTATTTCCTACAATCCTCCTAGGTTCTCTAGCAGAGGGCCCTGTATATTGGACTGACAAAAAAAGCACAAATTTACTTATGTTTTATATGACACAAACTTCATAAGGAAATGAAGACCTGAAGAAATGGTTACACCTGAGCATTTTTATATTAGGTTTGATGAGGAGTGGAAGAATGTTAGGACGAAGGGTATGAGCTGAGTGTAGTAAACTGGGGGAAATTTAGCAAGACCTGTGTATTTGGATTTTTCTTGGCTTCCCTCTGTCTAACCATGCCCTGGTAACCACCACTTTACTCTGCTTCTATAAGTTCAGCTTTTATAGGTTCCACATGTAAATGATACAATATTCATTTTTCTCTGACTGACTTATTTCACTTAGCATAATGACCTTAAGATTCATCTGTGTTGTTGCAAATGGCAGGATTTCCTTCTTTCTCACATCCAAATAATATTCCATTGGCTATATATGCCACATCTTCTTTATCCATTCATCCATTGTTGGACACTTGGGCTGTTTGCATGTCTTGGCTATTGTGAATAATGCTGCAGCAAATATGGGAGTACAGATACTTCTCTGAGATACTGTTTTCATTTCTTTTGGGTATATACCCAGAAGTGGGATTGCTGGGTCATATGGCAGTTCTGTTTTTAATTTCTTAAACTCCATACTGTTTTTCCTAGTAGCCAATTTTCATTCCCACCAATAGTACATAGGATCATTTCCCCTCCGCATTCAATACTTGTTGTCTTTTGACTTTTTGGTGACAGCATTTTAAATACGTATGAGGCAGTATCTCATTGTGTTTTGATTTGCATATTCCTTATGATTTCATGTACCTGTTGGTCATTGCCTATTTTTTAATCAGATTTTTTGGGTGGCTATTTTGTTGAATGAGTTCTTTATATATTTTGGAGATTAACCCTCTATCAGATATATTATTTGAAAATATTTTATCCCCTTTTGTAGGTTACCTTTCATTGATTTTTCTTTTTTGGCTGTGTTTTCTAGTCTGGTACAGTGCTGCTTACTAATTTTTGCTTTTATTGCTTATGCTTTTAGTGTTAAATCCAAAAAATTATTGCTTTGCTCCCTAGTTTTGATGTAGGAGTTTCACATTTTCAATTATTATGTTTAAATCTTTAATCCATTTTGAATTAATTTTTGTGAGTGGCATAAGATAGAGGTCCAGTTTATTCTGCATGTGGTTATTCAGTTTTCCCAATACCATTTATTAAATAATAATCTTTCTGTTGAGTATTCTTTGCCATCTTGTCAAATATTAATTGGCCATATGTGAGAAGATTTATTTCTGGGCTTTCAGTTGTATTCTGTTGGTTTATGGGTGGGTCTACTTTTCTGCCAATATCATGCTATTTTGATTACTATAACTTTATAATATATTTTGAAATCAGGAAAAGTGATGCCTCCAGCTTTGTTGTATTTTCTCAAGATTGCTTTGGCTGTTTTGGTTCTTTCGTGTTTTTATACACATTTTAGGATTGTTTTCCCTAGGTCTGTGAGAAAAAAATCACTGGACTTTTTAGTCAAAGCTACGGTTTTTCCATAGTCATGTACAGATATGAGAGTTGTACTATAAAGAAAGCTAAGTGCTGAAGAATTGATGCTTTTGAACTGTGGTGTTGGAGAAGACTCTTGAGAGGCCCCTGGACTGCAAGGAGATCCAACCAGTCCATCCTAAAGGAAATCAGACCTGAATATTCATTGGAAGGACTGATGCTGAAGCTGAAGCTCCAATATTTTGGCCACCTGATGCACAGAACTGACTCATTTGAAAAGACCCTGATGCTGGGAAAGATTGAAGGTGAGAGGAGAAGGGTATGACAGAGGATGAGATGGTTGGATGGCATCACCGACTCAATGGACATGAGTTCGAGTAAGCTCTGGGAGTTGGTGATGAACAGGGAAGCCTGGCATGCTGCAGTCCATGGGGTCACAAAGAGTCAGACACAACTGAGTGACTGAATTGAACTTGAACTGAGAGATTGAATTGAATCTGTAGACTTTTTTGGGTAATATAGCTATCTTAATAATACAGATAATTCTAATCCATGAATATGGAATGTCTTTCATTTGTTTGTGTATTTTTCAGTTTATTTCATCAACATTTTATAGTATTCAATGTACAGATTTTTCACTTCCTTCATTAAATTATTCCTGAATATTTTATTGTTTATGATGATATTGTGAATGGAATTGTTATGAAAATTTCTTTCTCAAAAATTTTTTTCTTGGTGTATAGAAGCACAACTAATTCCTATATGTTGATTTTGTATCCTACAACTTTACTTAATTAATTGTTTAGTTCTAACCACTTTTTGGTGGTGTCTTTAGGACTTTTTTATATGTGAGGTCATGTCCTCTGCAAACAGTTTTAGTTCTTCCTTTCTGATTTGGATGTCTTTTATTTCTTGTATGATTGCACTCACTAGAGTCTATAGAGCTGTTCTGAATATTGGTAGTGAGAGTATACATTCTTGTCTTTTTCATAGTCTTAGAATAAAAGCTTTCAATATTTCACCATTGAGTTATGATGTTGGCTTTAGGTTTGTCATATGTGGCTTTTATTGTGTTGAGATTCCTTGTATACCCAATTTGTTGAGCCTTTTTTTTAAATTATGAAAGGATCTTATATTCTATTGATTGCTTTTTCTCCATCTATTGGAATGATCATATTATTTTTTTTTTATTATTCATTCTATTAAATGTGGTGTATCACATTTGTATATGTTAAATCATCCTTGCACCCCATGGATAAATCCCTCTTGATTGTGGTGTATGGTCATTATAATATGCTATTGAATTTGGTTTCCTAATATTTTGTTGAGAGCTTTTGTATTTATATTTATTAGGGATATTGGTCTATAGTTTTATTTTTTTATAGTGTCTAGCTTTAATATCAGGGTAATGCTGGTCTTTTAAAATGAATTTGAAAGTGTTTCCTAAGAAGGACTTTCTGACCTTCCTCTGAAGCAGATTAATAAATTTTTTATGTACGAGGAGCCCATGTAACTAGAGGAAACGAGTTGCTTTATTTCTAAAGACAAAGGGGCACAGAAGGATATTGGAACAAGCAGGCTTTGCTAGGTTTCTCCAATTAAACGAATTTACCTCATACTTTGTCCTATCTTCATATTGCTCCATGACTTTCCATTCTTCATAAGACCTAGCATTAAAAACACTCGGTTTTAACCATTTCTTTGGGTCTTCATTTGCTTATGAAGTCTCCTGTGTCATGTAAAATTTACATTAAATAAATGTATATGTTTTTGTCTTGCTAATCTAATTGCTGTCTGGGGAGGGCTTACAAATAGCTGTGAAAAGAAGAGAAGCAAAAAGCAAAGGAGAAAAGGAAAGATATAAGCATCTGAATGCAGAGTTCCAAAGAATAACAAGAAGAGATAAGAAAGCCTTCTTCAGCCATCAGTGCAAAGAAATAGAGGAAAACAACAGAATGGGAAAGACTAGGGATCTCTTCAAGAATTTCAGAGATACCAAAGGAACATTTCTTGCAAAGATGGGCTCCATAAAGGACAGAAATGGTATGAACCTAACAGAAGCAGAAGATATTAAGAAGAGATGGCAAGAATACACAGAACTGTACAAAAAAGATCTTTACGACCCAGATAATCATGATGATGTGATCACTGACCTAGAGCCAGACATCCTGGAATGTGAAGTCAAGTGGGCCTTAGAAAGCATCACTGCGCACAAAGCTAGTGGAGGTGATGGAATTCCAGTTGAGCTATTCCAAATCCTGAAAGATGATGCTGTGAAAGTGCTGCACTCAATATACCAGCAAATTTGGAAAACTCAGCAGTGGCCATAGGACTGGAAAAGGTCAGTTTTCATCCCAATCCCAAAGAAAGGCAGTGCCAAAGAATGCTCAAACTACCACACAACTGTACTCATCTCACACGCTAGTAAAGTAATGCTCAAAATTCTCCAAGCCAGGCTTCAGCAATATGTGAACCGTGAACTTCCTGATGTTCAAGCTGGATTTAGAAAAGGCAGAGGAACCAGAGATCAAAATGCCAACATCTGCTGGATCATGGAAAAAGCAAGAGAGTTCCAGAAAAACATCTATTTCTGCTTTCTTGACTATGCCAAAGCCTTTGACTGTGTGGATCACAATCAACTGTGGAAAATTCTGAAAGAGATGGGAATACCAGACCACCTGATCTGCCTCTTGAGAAATTTGTATGCAGGTCAGGAAGCAATAGTTAGAAATGGACATGGAACAACAGACTGGTTCCAAATAGGAAAAGAAGAACGTCAAGGCTGTATACTGTCACCCTGCTTATTTAACTTATATGCAGAGTACATCATGAGAAATGCTGGACTGGAAGAAACACAAGCTGGAATCAAGATTGCTGGGAGAAATATCAATAACCTCAGATATGCAGATGACACCACCCTTATGGCAGAAAGAGAAGAGGAACTAAAAAGCCTCTTGATGAAGATGAAAGTGGAGAGTGAAAAGTTGGCTTAAAGCTCAACATTCAGAAAACGAAGATCATGGCATCTGGTCCCATCACTGCATGGGAAATAGATGGGGAAACAGTGGAAACAGTAGCAGACTTTATTTTTCTGGGCTCCGAAATCACAGATGGTGACTGCAGCCATGAAATTAAAAGACGTTTACTCCTTGGAAGGAAAGTTACGACCAACCTAGATAGCATATTCAAAAGCAGAGACATTACTTTACCAACAAAGGTTCGTCTAGTCAAGGCTATGGTTTTTCCTGTGGTCATGTATGGATGTGAGAGCTGGACTGTGAAGAAGGCTGAGCGTCAAAGAATGGATGCTTTTGAACTGTGGTGTTGGAGAAGACTCTTGAGAGTCCCTTGGACTGCAAGGAGATCCAACCAGTCCATTCTGAAGGAGATGAGCCCTGGGATTTCTTTGGAAGGAATGATGCTAAAGCTGAAACTCCAGTACTTTGGCCACCTCATGTGAAGAGTTGACTCATTGGAAAAGACTCTGATGCTGGGAGGGATTGAGGGCAAGAGGAGAAGGGGACGACAGAGGATGAGATGGCTGGCATCATTGACTCGATGGACGTGAGTCTGAGTGAACTCTGGGAGTTGGTGATGGACAGGGAGGCCTGGCGTGCTGCGGTTCATGGGGTTGCAAAGAGTCGGACACGACTGAGTGACTGATCTGATCTGATCTGAATCTGTCTTTTGATGATGAGTTCCAAGTTGAGAATTTACATGGATAGAAGAAAAAGATCTTTTTCCTCCTTTTTGCTAAAGTCTTAAAAACTATTGTTTCATATATTTTGTTCACTTTTTTTTTTAAGTTAGGTTACTCCATCTTGGTCAGAAGCAGAATTCCTTTTTCTGAACTTCAGCTTGTTTATATTTTTTTGCACTAAGAATCAATTTATTTATCTGCAAAAACACTGAAAAAAAGGAGATATTTTTGTTTTTGCTTATGTTTGGGATTTTTCTTTCCCATTTTTATCTTCTAACTGATTACCGTATGACTATATGCAGATTATGCTATTTTGTTTCTTAATCTCATAAGTTTCTGTTTTACTAAGTTATTTAAAATTTTCTCTTTGATTGCCTTGGTTTTATAGGTGCGTTGTTTAGTTGCTAAGTCATGTCCAACTCTTTGCAACCCCATGGACTGTAGCATGCCAGGCTTCCCTGTCCCTCACTATCTCCCGGAGTTTGCTCAAATTCATGTCCAACTGCTGCATAATCTACAAATAGAAAGGAAATACAATTATATCTAATTTTCATGTGTTTTAGTTGCTTTTCTCTTATCTGATTATGTTGGCTAATGCCTCTTATAATATAATAGTACATAAAGATAATGAGCATCTTTGCCTCATTTCAGACATTAGTCAAATGATTCCAGTGTTTCCCTATTAAATAAGATGCTGACTTTAGGACTGAGGGACACACACATATCCACAATTTCTGAGATTTTTTTCTTTCTTTTTTGAAATTGGGAATGGTATTGAAGTCTATTGGAGGGTCCTTTTAGTGTTTCTAGAGATAATCATATGGTTTTTCTCCTTAAATCTGTTAAGACAGTGAATTACATTAATGAATATGTAATATCTAAAAGTGAACCATTTCATGAAGCTATCACAATATTGTTAATCGAATATACTCCAAAATAAATTGGAAAAAAAAAGTGAACCAGTCTTGCATTCCTAGGAAAGAATTCCACTTGTTAAAACAATTTATATTTTTTGTTATTCAGTTTATATATATGATTTTACATCCATATTCATAAATGAGGTTTATAGGGTTTTTTTTTTTTTTTGCAGTTTTTTTAAAAGTTAAATTTAGGTATCAGTATTATCTTCATAAAATGAAATTGACAATTTATTCTTCTTTTTGTTTGCTCTTTTTATTAACATAGGAGCAATTTCATTAACATAGGAATTATCCATTCCTTGAAGGTTTGATAGAATTTCCTCCCCAAAATCACGTTTCTGTGATGTTTTATTGGCAATAGTTTTTGAAAATTTATTTATTTTTTTAATTGAAGAATAATTGCTTTACAGAATTTTGTTGTTTTCTGTCAAACATCAACATGAATCAGCCACAGGTATACATATATCCCCTCTCTTTTAAACCTCCTTCCCATCTCCCTCCCCACCCCACCCTTCTTGGTTGATATAGAGCCCCTGTTTGAGTTTCCTGAGACATATAGCAAATTCCTGTTGGCTATCTATTTTACATATGGTAATGTAAGTTTCCAGGTTACTCTCTCCATACATCTTACCCTCAGCAGTAGTTTATTTGGGGGAATAATTCTATTTCTTTTATGAAAACTGATGTTTACTATCTGTATTGGGGTCAGTATGCAGAAGGTACATTTTTTAAGAAAATTATCCCTTTTATCCAGGTTTTCAGATTTATTTGCTTAGAGTTGGTAGAAGATTGTTTTTTGGGATTTTAAACATAACCTCTGTTTCAATGTTCTTTTCCTTTTATAGTTTTTTATTTATTTATGGTTTCTCATTTTTCTTTTTGTTGAGTGGGTTTTGGTCTATTTTGTTGTCATTTTCTACCATGGCATCTGCATTCTTAAATTTATTTAGTAATCTTACTGAAAATTTTTTTTCTTTCCTTTTTTTCCCCTTAAGGTTTGCCAGCCTCTCAGATGGTTCCTTTTCTTTCTGAGAGAGATTTTTGTCTGTTTCCCACCACCTCTAGGTCCCTGACATTGACATTGACAAGTCGCTCAGTCGTGCCCGACTCTTTGCAACCCTATGGACTGTGCCTACCAGGCTCCTTTGTCCATGGGATTTTCCAGGCAAGAGTACTGGAGTGGGGTGCCATTTCCTTCTCTAGGTCCCTACTGCTACCCTTTTCATGCAGTTGACGTCTGATTCTGGGACTGGCTGTGCTATGCTGTGCCATGTATTTGATCACTTACACGTAGATTGAAATTTCTAGTACCCTCTCTGACTCCTATCTCTGCTCTGGGATTGGGTTATACATGGTATTATTTGCTCTTCTTTGGATGTGTGGATAGATTCCTTCATCTGCAGAGATTCTGAAAGTACAAGAATGATCCAAGTATCAGAGAGAAATAGCTACTAAACAGGAATGTTTTAGATATAAGGCTCTAAGAAGGCCTTTATAGTGAGGTGACACTCCTCAAAAAAAGGAATTGAATTCTATTGGAGGGTCATTTTAGTGTTTCTTTTTTTGACACAAGAAGGTGACACTTTAGCAGAATCCTGAATAAGGGGAGAAAGTGACCATATAAGAGCCATATATTAGGACTTGGAATCAGAGAAGTAGCCGTGGGTCAGATCATAGAGTTTAGATTTTTTCCTAAGAGTAACTGGAAGCCATTGGAGGATGTTAAGGGAGAAGTAACAGAGTACTCTTTAGAGGGACCTCTTGGACTGTACCTCAGAAGATGAATTGAATGAGTTGAGAGAAACTGGGAGACTAATTACAATGTTATTATATGAGATGATGGTATCTAAACTGGAGTGATAGCTGAACATGTTGTATAGGAAGTGATCAGACTCAGAATATGTTTGAAAGTTTTACTGGACGGGACTTCCTGATTGAGTGGATATGGGATGTACCAGAGAACTATCCAGGGTATATAGAGTGAAGGTGATGGTATTTTCTGAGATGGAAAGTCTTGACTGAAGAGGAAATAATGGTGGTGGTGGTGGGTGTCAGTAACTCTTCTCTAGACATGTTAAGATTGAGATGTTAGACCTCTAGGTGGAGATGTTGATAGGTGAGAGGTTGTAGCTTTGTAGATAAATACACTTTTGAAATTGTCAGCAAACTTAAAATCACAGTCACTTTCTAAGTGCTGTCAGGAATGAGTGAAAGAAGAAGGGCACAGACTGAGCCCTGGGTTTCTCCAGATTTAGAGCTCAGAGAAAGGAGGAACCAAACAACAGGCCCCAAGGAGGACTGGCCAGTATGAGGTGAAAGATGTTAGGGGAATATGGTGGTGCAGGACCCATGGTGGGGCAGCCTTCCAAGGAGAAGGTGTGGTCAGTGGGTCAGATGCCACTTTGGAGGTGAGAACAAGGAGTAGTAAGAAACGGCCATCAAGTTTGGCAACATGGGGGTCATGAGCATGTTTGATTAGCATGATTTCTAATCAAGAGAGGTAGAAAAGTCTGGTTGGAACAGATTAAGAAAAATGTGGGAGAGAAAGAAGTGGAGAGAGAGAGAGATGACTATTTTTTTGAGGAGTTTTTTTTTTTTTTTACTAAAAATATATAGAGATATGGAGTGGTCACCAGGGAGGAGTGTGGGCTCAAGGGGTGTAATATTTAAGGGACACTTAATGGTACATTTGAAAACTATTACGTATTATCTGGTACAGAGAAAACAAATTGATGCATGAGCGAGAGGAAGCAGTGTGTGTGGACATTAGATAAAGATGGTGGGTGGAATGGGTAATTTCTCTACCTATTTCTTGCATTTTGGAGTATGATAGAGTGAACTGAGAAAGGAAGTGAGGGCCCATTTGAAAATTGAGAGTGTTACCTTAAAAATGGACCTTGTTCCTGTATTTCATCCTTGCCAGTCAAGTACAAGCGCAGAAGTGGAGATAGGGGCTCAACAGGGCAAGGGATAGTGGGGTGAAGGAATTCCGTGTGGATGCAGGATTGTCTAACCAACGCCGGGTAAAGAGGCCCATGAGGAAGACTATGGACGCCTTATAGACAAAAGCTGCAAACTAATGATGGGGTCAAAGGATAGGGATGACAGAGGAAGGAAGGAAACAAAATGAAACAGGACTGGTGATGACAGTCTAAGTGGAAATCTCGAAATGGAGGTTTAAGGAATGAAACAGTGGTAATTGTATAATTAGAAGCCTAGGGTGGGACTGTTGAAATGGGAGGCCGAAGTGGTGAAGGACAAGATTTTTGCAAGTGAGGAAGTCCAGGAACAAAAATGCCAGTTTGGGGTGTGTCTTCCAATTTTAAGTCAGTGTCAGCAGGAATGATGACAGAAGTAGAGGTGGAGCTGGATGCAGAAATTGTCAACAGGGCAAGTGCCCGAACAGGTGGTATACGTGGCAGCAGCCAGATGATGTGGCAGGTGCTATAAGGGGAGGTATGTGCTTCCGGTTTAAGGGTGAGAGGGGGCGTGGTCTGAAAGCAGCAGAGAGAAGTAAATGGGATCAAGTACTTAAAGAGACCTTCCTGTGTATAATAAGCACTCTACAAATGGCTGAGAGTGTCTAGTCCTAAATGTTTGGTGACTACGTGATCTTGAAAATGTAGTGCCGTGTACAGACTGGGCTCAGAAGATGTGAATGTGTTCAACAGGGTCTCAAACCAAAAACGAAACAGAATTCTCTGCTACTCTGAAGGGAGATTTTGGCCTCCCAGGATTTTGCGTATGGATTTGTCTTATTGACCGTGCAGAACTCTGGTGGATAATAGTCTGTGTCTAGCCATCTAGGCCATGTTGGCTTCTTTGTGTACATTAGATAAGTGATGCTGTGCAAATGTAGATTATTAGCAAGCTATAAAATGATCTCATGTAAGAAGTTTAATGTGGGGCCTTTTGAACATTCTAGCTGTTTGAAGGAAGGAGCAGCAGCATGAGTGATTAAAGTTCACTGGCTCTCGTGGCCTCCATGCTCCTGGAATGCTTGGAAAAATGAGATCATAGGGTTTGATGTAAAGTCAAATAAATGTGAACATCCCACTTGGACTTTGCTCTGTCTTCCTGCTCGTTTAGAATGATTCGATCATTATGTTTGCAAGAAAGTCAAATTAATAAGCTTGTTCCGCATGGTTAACTGCATGGATCCACAGGCTCTGAGGCATAACTCACATATTTTTAGAGATTCCTGAAGAGAGGAATGGCACCTCACTCCAGTACTTTTGCCTGGAAAATCCCATGGATGGAGGAGCCTGGTAGGCTGCAGTGCATGGGGTCGCTAGAGTCGGACACTGAGCGACTTCACTTTCACTTTCATGCATTGGAGAAGGAAATGGCAACCCACTTCAGTGTTCTTGCCTGGAGAATCCCAGGGATGGGGCAGCCTGGTGGGCTGCCGTCTCTGGGGTCGCACAGAGTCGGACACGACTGAAGCAACTTAGCAGCAGCAGCAGCAGAAGAGAGGAAAGCTTAGGAAGTTGAGCCTTGAAAAATGAAGGCCAACAGATACTCAGATTTCCTTTTAGTTTATCTTAACTAAGAATTGATCATTTCCAAGGACTGATTTAGAAAATAGCAGCACTTCAGAGAAGATAATTGGAACTTTTATAGATAATCTGCCTATCTATAAAAGTGGAGGAAGAAAGCAGGGATTTCTTGTTAATGTTTCATGTGAGATCAACAGGTAAGTAATTTCACACTGAAACAGAAAGTGACCCAGAAGTAAAGAGAAATAAGAACAGAGTATATTTACTTGCTGAAGGACATTAAACTCCAGAGGTTCTTTTCATATTTATTTTTACTAGTTTAAAAACTTGATAAATGCTTATCACTGGAAATTTTAGTGATACCAAAGTATATGAAATAAAAGGAAAAGTCATTTTTTGAGCTAGGCTACTTTGCTGCCCGCTGGCTATTCCAGCCTTTGTAGGTTTTCACAGTTGACCGTTTTGGGTATACCTGTGCACATGAGAACGTACTTCATCTTAACAAGAAGATGTATGATCTTATACATTGTTTCACTGATTTTTACTTCCTTCTCTCTCCCCCTCCCCCCACACATACATATATGTTCATGTTGTTGAATACACATCTACCTCATTCTGTTTAACAACTGTGTTTTCAATAATGATGGCTGTACCATACTTTAAGAAACTAGTTTCCTGTTGATGGATGTTTAACTTTCTTGTTCTTACAAATAGAGCTATGACAAACATTCATTTACACATGCCTTTGTACCCTTGTGGAGTGTGTAAACTCTGAGCTTTGAAGTGTCAGGTTTAAAGAACAGGAAAATTTTTAGATGTGGCTATATTTCCCCAGTCTTAGAGCCTGCTTACCTAGCACTCTAGCCAACACACTGGATGATATCAACCTGCAGTGGAATATCATTGTTTTAATGTACATTTCTGGAAACATTGCTGAGCATCATTTCATGTTTCTTTGTAATTTCTTTTTCTATATATTGTCTGTCCTGTAACCATTTTTGTATTGGTTTATCTTTTTAAAAATATATTTTATTTAAAATTTATTTTTAATTGAAGCATAATTGCCTTACAATATTGTGTTGGTCTCTGCCACACATCAACATGAATCAGCCACAGGTATACATATGTCCCCTCCCTCTTGAATCCCCCTTCTCATCCCCTCGGTTGTCACAGAGCCCCAGTTTGAGTTCCCTGAGTCATACAGCTAACTCCCACTGGCTGTTTTACATATGGTAGTGTGTATGTTTTTCTTATTGACTTTCTCATTGAATGAGGCAAATGCAGTATCTGTCACATATGTTGAGAATATATTTACCACTATCTTTTAAATTCTGACTTCAGTGTGTTTTGCCATATCTTCTGTAGTTTAAAAGAAACACTCTAGTTTGGTGACTTAGGGGTTTCCCTGGTGGCTCAGATGGTAAAGAATCTGCCTGTAATGCAGGAGACCTGGGATTGATCCCTGGATTGCGAAGATCCCCTGGAGAAGAAAACGACAACCCACTCCAGTGTTCTTCCCTGGGAAATCCCATGGATAGAAGAGCCTGGCAGGCTACAGTCTGTGGAGTTGCAAAGAATCAGACACAACTGAGTAACGAACACACACACACATACACTTCAGAGACTTGAGGCTAATTCCAAGCTCCCTAAAGTAGCATTTGATGTGTGAGGGCCCTAGCCTCCTGGCCACAGCAGCCCCCGCTGCAGGCTTGCCAGCTTATCTCCTCTGGCAGCCTCTCCGAGATAACAGAAGCCCACCGAGTGCTTGTCTGGGGCACTGTTAGATTATTGCGGCACGCACAAGCAATGTGCTTTAGTGGCAAGAGGGTGGGTTTGGATTCAGACTCTTGGTTTGGGTTTTTTTTTTTTTTAGCTATTGTACCTAATTGTGTGATCTTTGAGCTTCAGTTTTGAAACAAGGATTAAGCCTGTCATGTCTCACAGGACTGTTGTGGGAGACACATGATATATCCAAAATAAATTGATTTAAGTTAAAAAGGGCTCTGTGTAAACTTTTATTAGTCATGTGACAGTTTTGTTGTTGTTGTAGTTGTTTTTTGCTAGTAAAGAACTCTTTGAGGGGGACCCTAGGAAGCTGTAAAAGTGTGACTCTTCCCTCTCCCATGCCTCCTTATACCTGTGTCACACAGTCTTTGATTTTATTGATTTTGCTTCCTAATAGACTTTAGAATTGTTCTCTTTGTCTCCATGCCCATACAGTCATCCTAGTCCAGATCAAATCTGGGTTAAAGGTGGGTCAGCAGGGTAGCTCTGTGATACGGGAGTGATATGACTAGAAACACGAGATGGAGAAAATGGATTGGACGACATTATGGGGGTAAGAGGTAAAATTTCTGTCTCCACCCCCACCGCCCCAGAGCAGGGCTGCCCTGTACTGTTGCATAGAATGTGCACTGCGCTATACACAGTCTGCATAGCCAGCACACCACATGTGCCAGGGCTACCTAAGGATATGTGCTTGTCAGATGGTCCCCATCCTCCCTGTAAGGAGGACAAGGCCTGCTCGGGCAGGTTTGTTCCGTTGATCAGGGTATTATTTGGCGGCTCTGGAAGACAGGCTTCTTTGCCTCGCTTTCCTCAAGCAGTTGCAGACATGTCTCTAAATCAGCTTTGGACAAATATATGAAGACTGCTGATTGAAGAAGACCCCAAATTCTGAGCCCCCATAGCTCCGCTCGGCCCTTGTCACTCTTGTCCTGCCAAACTGTCCTGATCTTTAGAGAAGAGGAACCTCATCATGTCATCTCCCTACTTAAAAGCTCTCAGTGGATTTCCATTGCTCTTATTATGAAAACCGAGATCCTTAGTGTGACCTAAGAGACCCTATGAGGTCACCTCTGCTTCCCCTCCCACCATGTTGTCCGAGGGCTCTGCCCACGTCCGCACCTGCACGGTTCCCGCCTGCCTGTTCCCTGTTCCCTGCTGCTCTGTCTGAGCTCAGATGAAAAGCCATCTCCATAGAGAAGCCTTCCTGGCAGTCCAGGCTCCATCAGGTCCTCTGTTGTTGGCTTTCTCTTTATACCCTGCTCTTTTCATAGCACTTATGACAAATATTTGTTGTCTAATTTGCTGTGTATTGTCGGTCACTCTTGCTGAATTCTGTATGTCGTTTTCATTATTGTATTTTTAGTACCTCACAATACATCTTGTACACAGTGGACACTGTTGTTGACAGATAGAATGGATGAATAACTGAGGCACTTTGGGAAATTTACACGTGACCAGGACTTTCTCCCTGTTGGAAGCTGACGTCCCCCAGGGAAGGGGGGCCTTTGCAAAGGACGAGTCTCCTTTTTATGGGAAGGATAGCAAGACCAGAGACCTGTAAACCTACCTAGGCTGTAAGTGGTCCCACCTGCTCTGAAGTTGCCTTTTAGTGACTTCTCTTCAAGGTTACCAGCATCTTATAATGATGGCTCCTCTGCCTCTTCTTTGTTTGTTTTTAATCTGACTTGGTGAATGTAAGAGGGATGCGGTTAGATATCAGGAAATCTCCAAGAACACCACCCTTGCTCCTTAGAGTTAAATTCCTGAGCTGTGACCTTCTGTATAAAGTCTCCGGAGCCAGTATAGGTCCTCTACTCCTAAGGCTGGGGGACTTTTAGATGACTGTATCACTGATTTGTTATGCTTTTTCTGTCCGTTGACCCAAGAGTAAAATTTTCAAGCTTTCTCTTTGAGAACATGTACAGATTCTTCTTTTACTGCCTTTGTGTGAACTTGGCAGATTGAATACACAAACTGCTCCTTCCAAGAACCCTGCCAGAATTCCTCTACTACATATAGTGAGGATGGTCAGTATTAAGGAAATGAAAGAGATCAGGTTAAGTACCCAGGATTTAAGACTCTGCCTCTGACTTAGGCTCAGAAATTCTTAGTACTTGACTAGCTGTTCTACAGATACTTAAAACTACTTGCTTGGTGAATAAAAGAATTAATATTTATTCTTCAGACACTCATCTCTTATCTCAGGAATTTAAATTTTTTTTTTTTTTTTTTTAAAGGCATTCGAAGTTCTCATTAAATCTTAGAGTGCGGGCAAGGGATGAATTAAAGTGTCCGCTGATCAGCTGTTAAAACCTTTTCCATGTCAAAGATCACATAGGCGTTGCTTTAACAGAAGCCTTTGAATTCAATATTTTTTTCCTTAAAACCCTGTGTACATCTTTTTTCTCTCTGATCTCCTAAATTGGCCACTTTGTTGATATGCAAAGAAAATGCAATTTCCTGTTAATTGTGTCCTTTGATCTATCTAAAAGATTCTGCAAGTTTGGGAGAAAGCTGTTTAGGAAATGTGCCTTGGTTGATAGTGCTGTCTCAGGAACATTCTCTTTAGAGTACTTTTGTATAAAGCCGGCAAGCATCTTTCATCCTGGGACTGTTAAAGTGCGAGCAGTGTTATTTAAATCGTTAGGAGCACAAATGCTTGTTGTTATGCTGGATGGAAGAGCACATTCATTTTCCTTATTGACTCTCAGGTTAAGAATACATGCATTTTGTATTAGCTCAGCTTTTATATCTTCAGCCTGCTGAACAGGAAAAGCATATGGGGTTGGCCGTGCATGATACTGCATTTATATAAAATTGTTTCACTCTCTGGAAAGAGTTGTAAATCAAGAATGAAGGTGATGATTAATTTTGTACAGCTGCAGGAGCGTCTTGGTTCCATATCGGTATTTGTTCTGGTGTTGCATTCTAATTGACAGATATGAATCACTAAGGTGAGGCCATATCCAAGAGGTGGGGAGTTGGACTTGATTTCTCAGTGATAGGAGTGACAAAGAATTTATGGCTATGTCTTAAGCCACCATAGATATGTATTGTAATGTCCCCTGTACACCATTGCTTCATTGAACTGTTTCATGAAGAGCCAGCCCAGCAAAATCAGGTCAAAGACTACTACAGGCAAGATGTATTCAGGGTTTACGTTTTCAGAGTTAGTGGCATGTCAAAGGTGAACTTGGGGCAGGAGGCAGGCTGTGTGGGAAATGAGGCTGTCTGCTTAGGAGACTGCTCCAGGAAGGCCTTGATTTAGAGTCTCTGCTTTGGCCTGTGTTTCCTGAATTGTGGCCTTTAACCTCTGGGTCATGAGGCCGTGGGGTCACAAAGAGTTGGACATGAGTGAGCAACGAACACTTTCACCTTCTGGGTCATTTGGGGGAGTGTCAGGGCAAAAGGGAACTTTTCTGAGAAGGCTTGTTTTACTCAAGGATTCTGAGGAACTTTAATTAGGGAGCTGAGGATACAATTTCACATGCTTTTTATAAAGATAAAACAAAGGTCTTTGAAGGATTTGAGCATGGGAGTGAGATGGTTAGAGCTGCACGTAGAATTGGTGCACTATTGTCAGGACAGGGGAAGGGGTGGGTGAGGCAGGACCAGGATGCTGGCTAGCTTTCAGGATATCATTCAGAAAGTATGGTGCGACAGCTAGGGTTAGAGATGAAGGACTGAGCAGTGAGGGGACTGAGGAGGGAGAGAGGAGGCGTGTGGTGTAGCAGAGTGCAGGAATCAGTAGTGACCAGGTGTCTGGCTTGGGCCAGTGGCTGGTTGGTGATGCCACCCACTCCTGAGACTGAAATCAGGAGGGGAAACAATGTGTAGGAAGGCGTGTTAACCATTTCCTTTTTGTTTTCTGTATTCTGATGCTTTACGTCTGGGACCTTACTGACCCTGGGGGACTATCCGTCCCAGGGTTAGCTAGTTCCTAGAGACAAAAACTCACCTGTGGGCAGTACAGACCAACCAGTTGTCGCCCCAACCACCTCCTTTATCAGTCTCTTCTATCCACTATTCACCTGCCTTAATCACTC
This sequence comes from Tragelaphus eurycerus, assembly GCA_935064755.1. Lineage (NCBI taxonomy): Eukaryota > Metazoa > Chordata > Mammalia > Artiodactyla > Bovidae > Tragelaphus > Tragelaphus eurycerus. Next base: position 10,257,689 of record CAKXYN010000006.1, read on the forward strand.
AACACACAGACACCAGATATCTATGGATAGCCCCTAAGCCTCACAGTCTGCTAAATTACTTACATTCATCTACCGAGCCTGACCTGATCCTTCCTGTGAGACCACAGTAAAGGCTCTTGCCTGCATTTCAGGCAACTCCCACCCCACCCCACTCCCACCCCACCCCTCTGCCTCCTGACTGACCCTGCCTGATCCTCCCTCTGTGCCCCCTGCCCTACACTGCCTCCTGTTTCCAGGGAGCTGAATGTGTACAGAATTTATTCCTGTATGACAATATTTCCATATCTATGTGTCTTACCATACATACTAGAATTTTAAAACAAATGCCAGGAACTCTTAAGACCATGAGACTGATGGGTAGTTTGGTGTTATAGCCTGTTGAGTTTGAAGTGGTCTGGGGTATTAGAATGCTTGGATATAGATATTTAGGAGCTGTTAGACATAGGGATTTTGGGCTTTAGGAAAGAAGTCTCAATATTTCCTCTCCATTATATCTCCTAGGGTTGCTGTGGGATATAGGTGAGATTCATGTAGGAGGAGGCCTTTGAAAATTATGAAGTGCTATGTCAGTAAAAAGTACTTATTTTATCACTTGCCTTTAGAGTCTGGGGCTATATACCTTGCTGAGAATAAATGGAATTTTGCCTTACCCCCTTGTTGGCCAATCTCTATTCAGACAGAAGCTTTCATAGGAGTTCCCTTAGCAGGATGTTGCTGCCACCATACTGGCTTGGGTTTGATTTTTTTTTTTTAGAAAGAGCAGTCTGACAAAAATAGAAATATAGATCAATGGAACAGGATAGAAACCACAAAATAAACCCAAGCACCTATGGGCAATTAATCTATGACAAAGGAGGCAAGACTTCACAATGTTAGAAAGGCATTCTGTCCAACAAATGGTGCTGGGAAAACTGGAAAGCTACATGTAAAAAAAAAATGAAATTAGATCATTCTTTAATACCACACACAAAAATAAGCCCAAAATGCGAGACCAAACACTATAAAACTTCTTGAGGAAAACACAGGCAGGACACTCTCTGACGTAAATCACAGCAGTATGTTTTTTGATCTGTATCTAAGAATAATGGAAATAAAACAAAAATAAACAAATGGACCTACTAATGCAAAAGCTTTTGCATAACAAAGGAAACAATAAACAAAGTGAAAAGACAGCCCACAGATGGGGAGAATATATTTGCAAATGATGTAACCAATAAGGGATTAGTCTCCAAAATCTACAAACAGCTCATGACGCTTAACAGCATCAAAACAAACAGCCCACTCAAAAAATGGGCAGAAGACCTGAATAGACATTTCTCCAAAGAAGACATACAGATGGCCAATAGACATGTGAAAAGGTGCTCAACACTGTTGCTTATTAGAGAAATGCAAATCAGAACTACAATGAGGTATCACCTTATACCAACCAGAATGGATATCATCAAAAAATCCACAAACAATAAATGCTGGAGAGGGTGTGGAGAGAAAAGAACACTCTTAAACTGTTGGTGGGAATGTAAATTGGTACAGCCACTATGGAGAACAGTATGGAGGTTCCTTAGAAAACTGAAAATAGAGCTACCATATGACTCTGCAATCCCACTCCTAGACATATATCCAGAGAAAAACATAATCCAAAAGGTTACATGGACCCCTATGTTCATTGCAACACTGTTTACAATAGCCAAGATGTGGAAGCAACCTAAATGTCCATCAGCAGAGGAGTGGGTCAAGAAAATGTGGTACATATATACAGTGGAGTATTACTCAGCTATTAAAAAGAATGAAATAAGGCCATTTGCAGCAACATGGATGGACCTAAAGTTTGTCATACTGAGTGAAGTCAGACAGAAAAGGAGGAATATTGTATGACATCCCTCATATGTAGAATCTAAAAAGAAATTATATAAATGAGCTTACAAAACAGACTTACAGACTTAGAGAAGAAAACTTATTGTTGGGGGAGAAAGATGGGGAGAAGGGATAGTTAGGGATGGACATACACACTCTTAGATTAAAAATGTATAACCAACAAGGCTCTACTGTATTGCACATGAACTCTACTCAATATTGTGTGGCAGCCTGGATGCGAGGGGAATTTGGGGGAGAATGGATGCATGAATATCTATGGCTGAATCCTTTCGTTGTTCACCTGAAATTATTACAACATTGTTAACTGGCTATACCCCAACACATAATAAAAAATTTAAAAAAAGAGCAGCTGTCCTAGCAACAGAAGAGGGGAATATCTGAAAATGAATGCAGTTGGTACTTGAACAATATGGGTTTAAGACTATGTGAATCGACTTATACAAAGGTTTTTTTTCAATAAATGCTACACATGATCCTCAGTTAGTTGATTCTGTGGTTGCTGCTGCTGCTGCTAAGTCGCTTCAGTTGTGTCTGACTCTGTGAGACCCCATAGTTGGCAGCCCACCAGGCTCTGCCATCCCTGGGATTCTCCAGGCAAGAACACTGGAGTGGGTTTCCATTTCCTTCTCCAATGCATGAAAGTGAAAAGTGAAAGTGAAGTCTGTGGTTGCAGAACCATAAATACAGAGGGTCAGCCAATTATGGTACTTGAGCACCTGCAGATTTTGGTGTCCACTGAGGGACAACTATATTTTCCTTTATTCTGATCTAGGGATTGTAATTGAAGGTATAAAATAAGAATAAAGTAAATATGATTTAGCATAAAATCAAGATTTGAATTTCCTTTCTTGGAAATATTTTTCCTTCTCCTTCAAAAAACTTTATTTTATATCTACTTTTTGGAATTAGTACTTTTAGATTTATTTAATTCACCTCAAGGTTTTCTTAAACTGGGGATTAAATAGCTCTGGGCCCCAGAGATCACAGAGAGTGTTAGATCACGGAGCCTCTGGGGCGCAGGGCCGTGTGATTCCACCCTTCACATCCCTTCCTCTTGCCATAGCTTTGTGTTTGTTACCTTCTGTGCTACAAGGTGCTACTCTGTGATTATACCTGTCTGTTTACATCACTGGCTCCATCCCAGGGACTCTGGTTTTTATTTGGAATTCAAACCAAAATGGAATGGAAACCAATTCAGGATGTGATCTCAAGTTAATTGTCTTTTCTGAGGCTGATAACAATCAAGGACTGGACAGGCTCTTTCCTGTACAACATGCCCCTGGTCAGAGAGGACTAGACAACAAAGAGAGAAGAAAATGAAAATCACTCAACTAAATAAACCTTAGTACCTAGCTACACTGTTGCTTCATTCTTCAGTCATACATTTAATTGTTCACGTATTCAACAACTACTTACTGAACATGTCAAGTTCTGTGGCATTTGTTTTTGTTCAGTCGCTAAATTGTGTCTGACTGTTTGTGACCCCGTGTGATCCCCTGAAGCACACCAGGCTTCCCTGTCCTTCACTATCTCCCAGAGTTTACTCAAGCTCATGTCTGTGGCATATATTGGGGAAATTCAATGATGAGCAATGTCAGACAGATCCCTAATCTCATAGAGCTTGTGTTGGTAGGTCTAATAAAATGATAATGCAGAAATACAGTCAGCCCTCAGTACCAGTGGAGTTTGAGTTAGGATTGGTTCAGTCTGCAGATGCGGGACCCACAGACATGGAGGGCTGACTGCTCCACACAATATAAGGGACTTGAGCATCCATGGATTTTGGTATCCATCAGGGGTCCTGAAACCAATTCCCTGTGAATACTGAGTATAATTAATGAAGTAATTTTGAGCAGTTCAAGGTTAATTTCATGGTCACTAGATTACAATACCAGGGCGTTCTGGAGGATTAATATCAATAGACAAACATTTTATTGTCCATTGCCAATAACAAATTACCCCAAAATGAATGACCACTTATTACCTTTCATGGTTTCTTTGAGTCTGGAATTTAGGAATATCTGGTTCTGGCTTGAGGTGTCTCATAAAAATACAGTCATCTGAAGGTTTGACTGAGATGGGATGATACACTTTTCAGGGTGTTTTCCTAGTGTGATTCTCAAGTTCTTGCTGAGGGAGACTTCACTTTCTTTTCATGTGAGCATCTCCACCAGGCTGCTTGAGTTGCTTTGTGATGTTGGTACTGGTTAACCCCAGCGTGGAATAATCCATGAAACCAAGTTGGAAGCTGCCAGGCCTTTTATGAAATAGCTTTGGAAATCACAGGTCCCTTTTGCCATACGCTATAGACTGCTGGCACCGGGTCCCATCACTTCATGGGAAATAGATGGGGAAACAGTGTCAGACTTTATTTTTCTGGGCTCCAAAATCACTACAGATGGTGACTGCAGCCATGAAATTAAAAGACGCTTACTCCTTGGAAGGAAAGTTATGACCAACCTAGATAGCATATTCAAAAGCAGAGACATTCCTTTGCCAACAAAGGTCTGTCTAGTCAAGGCTATGGTTTTTTCCTGTGGTCATGTATGGATGTGAGAGTTGGACTGTGAAGAAGGCTGAGTGATGAAGAATTGATGCTTTTGAACTGTGGTGTTGGAGAAGACTCTTGAGAGTCCCCTGGACTGCAAGGAGATCAGCCCTGGGATTTCTTTGGAAGGAATGATGCTAAAGCTGAAACTCCCAGTACTTTGGCCACCTCATGCAAAGAGTTGACTCATTGGAGAAGACTCTGATGCTGGGAGGGATTGGGGGCAAGAGGAGAAGGGGACGCCAGAGGATGAGATGGCTGGATGGCATCACTGACTCGATGGCCGTGAGTCTGAGTGAACTCCGGGAGATGGTGATGGACAGGGAGGCCTGGCGTGCTGCGATTCATGGGGTCGCAAAGAGTCGGACACGACTGAGCGACTGATCTGATCTGATCTGATAGACTGCCTAGTTTAGTGTGGGAAGAGATCATACAACAGTATCAGGAGTCATGTTTACTTTGACTGTCTGGCAGGGTAAGCTCCTGTAAGCTGACTCCCAATAAGGCCAGGTATATAACATGAAATTTTAAAAAACAGCACCTTAAAAAAGAATCAATTTTTTTACATGTAAAAATCTTGAGGGGAGGTAGTGTGCCCTTCCAGGTTTCAGGTTTTTTCTAAGCTTCCCTACATTGTTAGGACTTTAGTAAGTATTACACTGCATAATACAAGGGAGAAGAAGTGGGAGAGAGAAGGGAGAAGGGAAAGACCTAGGTTTCTTGTTCAAGGAAGTCTCATAATTTATATTCAAATAGCAGGAAGGATCAAGAACAAAAGAGTGCCTGTTAATTGATTTAGTCCCCTGTTAGAATACTTTTCATAGAAATCTACTTACAAACTTGCACTTATATCACACTGGCCAGAAACTAGTAATATGACTGCACAACACTATTTTGTATAAGATACTTTAGCATCCATGAATTTTGGTATCTTGTATGTGCAAAGGAGGCTGGGAAATGTTTTTAAGCTAGTCACATAGCTAAAGTGTGCCTGAATAAGCAATGGGCAGTATCTGCCTGAAGTTGAAAAGCAATCTCATGCTCTTTTGCTGCTTGTGTAGATTGATTGTGGACTATCAAACCCACTTGTTTTCAGTAACAAACAATTTGAAAATGTGTTTCTGATCTCTTGGGCCATTATTTTTAGGAAAATATCTGACAAAATAAAGCCAAAATGTATATTTTCCTGAATGAGGCGATTTCTAGGGCCTCAATGTTAGAACCATTTTACCAGGAGAGTTTGTTTTCCTAACATGCCCAGGGTTATTAGTCCCTCAGTCATGTCCAACTCTTTGCAATACCATGGACTATATAACCCTCCAGGCTCCTCTGTCCATGTAGTTCTCCAGGCAAGATTACTGGAATGGGTTGCCATTCTCTTCTTCAGGAGATCTTCCTGACCCAGGGGTCGAACTTGAGTCTCCCTCATTACAGGCAGAGTCTTTACCATCTGAGACACCAGGAAGGCCCAAATACAAACTCCAGAGAGGAAAGATGTTTCTGGCCAGTTTTGAACTGGGGACGTTTCTTGTGAAGGCAGGCCTGATAACCTTGGATGTTGGTGGCGGTGGTATTCATGTGCTGGTGTTGGTGGTGCTCGGTCATGTTCAACTCTTTGCAACCTCATGGACAGCAGCATGCCAGGCATCACTGTCTTCACCATTTCTCAGAGCTTGTTCAAACTCATGTCCATTGAGTCGGTGATGCCATCCAACCATCTCGCTTCTGTCATCCTGCATTCTTCTTCTGCCTTCAATCTTTCCCAGAGTCATACTCTTTTCTAATGAATTGTCTCTACACATCAGGTGGTCAAAGTATTGGAACTTCAGCATCAGTCCTGCCAATGAACATTCAGGACTGATTTTCTTTAGGCTTGACTGGTTTGATCTCCTTGCAGTCCAAGGGACTCTCAAGAGTCTTTGATCACAGTTCAAAAATATCAGTTTTTGGTGCTCAGCTTTCCTTATGGTCCAACTCTCACATCCATACATGACTACTCGAAAAACCATAGTTTGGACTATATGGAACTTTGTCGGCAAAGTAATGTCTCTGCTTTTTAATATGCTGTCTAGGTTGGTCATAGCTTTTTTTCCAAGGAGGAAGTGTCTTTTAATTTCATGACTGCAGTCACCATCTGCAGTGATTTTAGAGCCCAAGAAAATAGTCTGTCACTGTTTCCATTATCTCCCCATCTATTTCCCATGAAGTGATGGGACCGGATGCCATGGTCTTTGTTTATTGAATGTTGAATTTTAAGCCAGCTTTTTCACTCTCCTCTTTCATCTTCATCAAGAGGCTCTTCAGTTTCTCTTCACTTTCTGCCATAAGGGTGGTGTCATCTACATATCTGAGGTTATTGATATTTGTGCAAGCAATCTTGATTCTAGTTTGTGCTTCATCCAGCCTGTCATTTCACATGATGTTCTCTGCATATAAGTCAAATAAGCAGCGTGACAATATACAGCCTTGACATACTCCTTTCCAATTTTGAACCAGTCTGTTGTTCCATGTCTGGTTCCAACTGTTACATCTTGATCTGCATATAGATTTCTCAGGAGGAGGGTATGGTGGTCTGGTATTCCCATCTCTTTCAGAATTTTCCACGGTTTGTTGTGATCTACACGGTCAAAGGCATTAGTGTAGTAAATGAGGCAGAAGTAGATGTTTTTCTGGAATTTTTTTGCTTTTTCTATGATCCAATGTACATTGGCAATTTATCTCTGGTTCCTCTGCCTTTTCTAAATCCAGCTTGAACATCTGGAAGTTTTTGGTTCATATATAGTTGAATCCTAGCTTGGAGAATTTTGAGCATTGCTTTGCTAGCATGTTCAATGAATGCATTTGTGTGGTAGTTTGAACATTCTTTGGCATTGCCCTTCTTTGGGACTGGAATGAAAACTGACCTTTTCCAGTCCCGTGGCCACTGCTGAGTTTTCCAAATTTGCTGGCATATCGAGGGCAGCACTTTCACAGCATCATCTTTTAGGATTTGAAATAGCTCAGCTGGAATTCCATCACTTCCACTAGCTTTGTTCGTGGTGATGCTTCCTAAGGCCCACCTGACTTCACACTCCAAGATGTCTGGCTCTAGGTGAGTGATCACACCCTTGTGGTTATCAGGGTCATTAAGATCTATTTTGTATAGTTCTTCTGTGTATTCCTGTCACCTCTTCTTAGTATCTTCTGCTTCTGTTAGGTCCATATTGTTTCTGTCCTTTATTGTCCATACTTTATTCTGCCCATCTTTGCATGAAATGTTCCCTTGGTGTCTCTAATTTTCTTGAAGAGATCTCTAGTCTTTCCCATTCTATTGTTTTCCTCTATTTCTTTGCCTTGTTCACTTAGGAAGGATTTCTTTTCTCTCCTTGATATTCTTTGGAACTCTGCACTCAGATAGGTATATCTTTCTTTTTCTCCTTTGCCTTTAGCTTCTCTTCTTTTCTCAGCTATTTGTAAGGTTTCCTCAGACAACCATTTTGCCTTCTTGCACTTCTTTTTCTTGGGGATGGTTTTGATCACCACATCCTACACAATGTTATGAACCTCCATCCATAGTTCTTTAGGCACTCTGTCTATAAGGTCTAATCCCTTGAATCTATCTGTCACTTCTACTATATAATTGTGAGGGATTTGATTTAGGTCATAACTGAAAGGCCTAGTGGTTTTCCCTACTTTCTTCAATTTAAGTCTGAATTTGGCAATAAGGAGTTCATGATTTGAACCACAGTCAGCTTCCAGTCTTATTTTTGCTGACCGTATAGCATTTCTCCATCTTTGGCTGCAAAGAATATAATCACTGTGATTTTGGTATTGACCATCTGGTGATGTCCATGTGTAGAGTTGTCTCTTGTGTTCTTGGAAGAGGGTTTTGCTATCACTAGTGCCTGCATTCTCTTGGCAAAACTGTTAGCCTTTGCCCTGCTTATTTTGTACTCTATGGCCAAACTTGCCTGTTTATCCAGGTAACTCTTGACTCCTTACTTTTGCAATTTTTGTCCCCTGTGATGAAAAGGACATCTTTTTTTTTTTTTTTTGGTGTTAATTCTAGAAGATCTTGTACTTCATAAAACTGTTCAGCTTCAGCTTCTTTGGCATTAGTGGTTGGGACATAGACTTGTATTACTGTGGTATTGAATGGTTTGCCTTGGAAACGAACAGACATCATTCTGTCGCTTTTGAGATTGCATCCAAATACTGCACACTGGACTGTCTTGTTGACTATGAGGGCTACTCCATTTCTTCCAAGGGATTCTTGCCCACAGTAGTAGATATAATGGTCATTTGAACTAAATTCACCCATTCTGGTCCATTTTAGTACACTGATTCCTAAAATGTCAATATTCACTCTTGCCATTTCCTGTTTTACCACTTTTGGTATACCTTGATTCATGGATCTAACATTCCAGGTTCCTATGCAATATTGTTCTTTACAGCATCAGACTTGACTTCCATCACCAGACACATCCACAACTGGCCATTGTTTCCATTTTGGTTTAGCCTCTTCATTCCTTCTAGCACTATATTTCCTATTGGAGCTCTTCCTCAGTAGCATTTTGGGCACCTAAAGACCTGGGGAGTTCATCTTTCAGTGTCATACTTTTTTGCCTTTTTATACTGTTCATGAGGTTCTCAAGGCAAGAATACCGAAGTGGTTTGCCATTCCCTTCTCCAGTGGACCACGTTTTGTCAGGGCTCTCCAGCATGACACATCTGTCTTGAGTGGCCCTACGTGGCATGACTCATAGTTTCATTGAGTTAGACAAGACTGTGGCCCATGTGATCAGTTTGGTTAGTTTTCTGTGACTGTAGTTTTCATTCTGTCTGCCCTCTGATGGACGATGATAAGAGGTGTGGAAGCTTCATGATGGGAGGGACTGGCTATGGGGAATACTGGTTTTGCTCTGGTGGGCAAGACCTAATCACTACAGTACAGAAATTTAGAAATGCCCATAGAAATTAAATGCTATAGATAAAGGCCCGTATATGAATAGCTTTTCATGCGAATTTTTTTGCCATTGTTCATTCAGGTGCCTGACATCATCCAAAATGGACATAAAATACTTGTGCATTCTGTCTGTATTTTGTAATTGGGTTAGCTAATTATCGTTTTTTTTTTTTTTTTTTCCTGTTTGCCTAAAGCCTTATCTCCCTAAACCAGAAAATAGGACTGTTTGGTCCTTTTTCTACATTTAGGTCTAGTTCCCTGCTTATTTAAAAAGCTAAACATGAATTTAATGTCTAGACGAGATAAGGGAAAAATCTAAATTTTCTACTAGTTAGCATGGCAGGCAGTTATTTAGAATAAATAGGTTAATCACAAAGGATAAGAAGAGCTTTTTAGATTAGTGATTCTTAAACCATAGTCCCATAAAACAAAAATTTTGGTGAGCTGAATTCAAGTTAGTTAACATTTGGTTACTGGAGTTTTCCCCAATCTCCACTACACAAACTAGATGAATCTTGTTAGTGGAAGGACATTCTCGTGCATTAAAAAAAAATTGGGGGGATTTCATCTGTTTCCACATGAATACAGACCATTGATAATGGTCTAACTTGTTATTCTGAAATGAACAGTAATACTAATGGGGACAATTCAAATAGTTGACCATACTTGATTGATTTCTTTGACATTTTGGCTGTTTGCTGTGTGATTGTCACTGGTATGTGTGATGGAGTTAAGTGTATGAGTATCCTTGAAAAGCCTGGGTCATGTCTTCAAAAGAACTCTGTGACCTGTTATTGACCTCCTGGCTTTAGGGGAGATCCTTACCTGGGAAATGCACTTCACCTCTGGGTGCCCTAGGAATGTTATATTGAGTGTAATTTTAATACATGAAGTCTTGAGGTTGCCGCTTGTTTATACATTTGTCTCTTTAAAATTGGCTATTTAAAACTGGCTATAGAAACTAATGCCAAGTGGAGTCCCTTAGGCTTTTTTCAGTGAAAGTGATGGTGGAGACAGTGTGGAAAAGTCTGCAATTTATCCTGAATATTTTTTCTTTCTGCTGTCATTGTACTAAAGAATTCAGTGCCTTTTTTTTTTTTTTTTTTTAACCCAAGGTAGTATGTGAGTCTTGGAAAGTAGCTCAGTGTGGATGCTGTAATCCTACTCCATCACTTCTTGGTTGTGTGACCTTGGGGAAATAACTTGGTTTATTTATGCCTCAGTATCCTCTGCTGTAATATAGGAATAATGATAGTACTACTCATAGGGTTATTTTGATTATTAAATGACTGGAAGCCATGCCAAGCACTGTGAATAGTGCCCTGTGAGTACATGTTAACTGCTCAATAAAGTTTAGCTGTTCTTTTTTATTACTGTATTAATATTTTCACTATTCTCAGAACTGGAAAGAACTATACTTGACCCATTTTTTAATATACCACCCTTGAGTAGCTGGCCTTTGAATTAGTGGTTTTATTGAATTTTTGGCTGATAGTGTTTAATAACTTTTCTGCCAGAATAAAACAGATTTTGGGGGAAGGTTTAGTATGAATTTTCTGTTAGCAGGATTTAGGTGCCCTAAACTTCAGATTTGACAAAGATCACCCCTGTCCCAAATTTTGACCTCAGAATGGATCAAGCATAGTTAGGGAGTATTTGGGCTTATTAAACAGGTAGAAATATAAGTCAGCATAACATATCTGACCATTTAACACTAAACAAAATTCTATAAGGACAAGTTATAGAAAACATTGACTTGAATCCTCAACATTTTTAATTAAAAAGGATAAATGTTAGTGGCAGTGAAAAAAATCTTAAATATTTGTTTTTGTGATATATTTTTAGGATGAAAATCAGTTTTTAAAATGTGTTCCATGAGCTGCACCTGCTGTAGATCTTGAATTGTAGAAAAAGTGAAGTTCATGTTTATCACAGAGCCACGATGGTCCGCATTTCAGTATCCCCACTGTGTTCTCCCTCTCTCTAAGCCGTCTTAACAATCATTATATTTAGAAGTGTACAAAGCCCCCAGTCTTAAGGGATTTAGGAACAACCTGTGAAATAAGTAAAAGTATCTGCCACCAAGTATTACTATATGGATATATGTGTTGAAATTACTTTGAAAGACTTAGGAAAGAGAAGAACAACATTCAGGAAGAAATGTTAGCGACTGCTAAAAGCAGTAGAGAGATATTCTCCTGGGCGATTCCAAAATACAGCGCTATTGAATAATGGAGACTCTGGTGACTTAATCTCTAATCCTAATGATTTAATTACACACTCATAAAGATTTAGACTAACATTCTAATAACTCATTGTGCTGGGGTGACAAAGAATGAGTTTTGTGTTTAGAGAGAGCTTACATAAAACATGTTCCTTTGAAAAGAAGAAGCCTATCTGTTTAAATTATGCCAGCAGGCAGCATTGCACATTAGCAACAGATACTTCCTTGGTACCATGCACTCTTAAACTATCACAAAACCCTCTTCACTGCAGTCTTGCTCCATTGGAACCCATTCTCAGGGTGGTGTTTTTAAAGATGATTCCCAAATATGAGTCACTCTGCTTAAAGCCCTTAAGTGGCTCCCAGAACCCTCAAAGGAAGTCCAGCCCAGCACTGCATCCTTTTTCTTTTTTATTCTTATTCTACTCACCATTTTATTACATAGACATCTTGGCTATTGGGGATTCCCTGGTAGCTCAGATTGTAAAGAATCTGCCTGTAATGCAGGAGACCTGAGTTCAATCCCTGGTCAGGAAGATCCCCTGGAGAAGGCAATGGCAACCCACTCCAGTATTCTTGCCTGGAAAATCCCATGGATGAAGGAGTCTGGCAGGTTACAGTCCATGGGGTTGTGAAAAGTCAGACATGACTGGGCAACTTCACTCACTTGACTATTGAGTCAGCTCAAGGAACCTCACTGATGGCTAGGTGTCACAGGAGACTGGAGCTAGGAGCACAGGCAGTCCTGGAGGTCCAGTTCTCATCTCCATGGCTTCCCCTACTCCCTGTCTCATTCTCTTTTTCTGCAGACTGCCTTCTTCTGTTTTGACGTGGAGGAAATGGCCATCTCACAACTCCTAGTTTAGGTCTTCACTGCAAGTGTTCAGCAGAGATGGAAACTGGTTTCATGGGCCCTACAGCAAGTTCCTGGGAAAGTGAATCTAATGGGCAAGAGGAAGATGGGCTCACTGGTGCACTGAGCCTGGGGGATGGTCCCAGGGGTAGTAGTGGCTGTGAAAACAGGCTGCCATTTTGCAGGTTGGGAGTGTTCAAAGGGTTCCCAGATAAAAACACAGGGAGCTCTTTGAGATATCCCACCTTTGATTCCTTTCTCCAATTATCCTCAGATGTCTTCAAATAGACTTGGGCTTTGTCTTTTGTATTGAGGACTGTGATTGCCTTGCTTGTAGTTTATTTATGGGAAGCCTAATGCCACCAAGAAGTTGCCTTTTCACCCAGGTGATATATCTTGTTTTTGAAAATGTATTCATTTTAATAAATATTTATTAGTTTTCTAGATTATTTAAATTGCTATAATATAGAGCTGCATGGAATATAATTGTGTCTAGTTTAAAGGCTATTTTAAGGAAATTAATGGTATATATTTAAGCTGCATTTACTTGCATGTCCAGGGTTATAATTCTTTATTCATTAATGTTTTCTCCCAGATCTTGTTCCAGTGTTGTGGCAGGCAGGTAGACTCTTTAATCATTTGCCTGTACAGATGCCTCTGATATATGGGAAGTTTTTTTAAACTCATTCTGGTATGTGTAAGAGAAAAGACATGTTGGAGAAACAGAAAATTTCCAACAGCTTTATTGCAGGACATTATGAGTTTGAGATTAACTCAATAACAAGAGACTTTGTATAATCTGAGAAGCTGGAGGATTTAAGATTATGAACATGGCAACTTGCCCAAATCATTTCTAGAGCTGGAGGTAGTTCAGAGTTCAAGACTTCACAAATAAATACTCACACTCAAAGAGAAAAATCAGAAGCATCATTGCCTAAGTCCAAAATGAAGTCACAGTCCCACTGGTGGGAGGATTTGTCCATGGTTAAAGATACAAACTTGTATTTTTAAAGTTCAATATGGGAACTGTTGAGGGGTTATATCATGGGACTATTTCTTAGAATGACAGTGGATGAAAAGTAGGAAACCCTTACAAAGACACATGTTGGTGAACTTACTTGTTAAATATTTCAAATTGCCTTCTCCTGCAGTGAGGGAGGGAGTGTCCTTACTCTTGTGTTCTTAAAACTGAATACCTAAAAAATCATTTGGAGAGCTGTGCCAGGATCACCGATGGGAAATAAGTAAGAAGAAAGTGTAACCCACTAACATGGCATCAGTAGATGTGCTAAAGCTGAGAATGATCCTTACTCTCAAGCTTCAGTCTGAGAATCAGTTTCAAATTCTTTTTTTAACTTTTCTTTCTTTCTTTTTTTCTTTTGGCTGCACTTTGTGGCATGTGGGATTTTAAGTTCCCCAGCCAGGAATGGAACCTGTGGCCCCTGCAGTAGTAGTACGGAATCCCAACCACTGGACTGCCAGGGAAGTCCCAGACTAGAATTCTTAATTCTTGGGCACCTTGTTTCCTGTGCGCCCTGGTTAGTGCTCTCAAAGATGTTGGGGAGCTTTTCCAATAAAGATGGTATGTTAATAATTTCATAAAGATACCATTCAAGAGCCCAATTTGAATACATTTTGAGGTGGAATGTTTTCTCAGCAGTTGGTGATTTTAAAGTTTACTTTAAATGTACTGTATAACCCTATTCAAGTAGCTGGAAAGGAAAATGTACTATTGATATGTACTAATTATGGCAAAGGTAGTCTCCTAACCTTCAGCATTAACTATGGGTCTGTCCTTCATGGAGTGGTGCAAGAATGAATTAATGTGACTTTTGTTTGAGAAAAATAAGTATAAGATGATATATTTACAAAACATTTTCCATAGGAGAGGAGCTAAAGTGCTAATTGAATGTAGGTGAGTTTCTTGTTTGAAGGAAGGAGTGATATCAACTTTGAAGTCAGTCCTTACTGATAGTGGCATTTTGCTTATCCTAAGGACTTCTTTTCATTTTGTGTTAGGATGGGACATAGCAGGTTTTTCCAGTAATGCTGACCTGCTCAAATTCATACACAGCTCTCTTCTGCTCCCTTTTTACTTGATGTATCCAGGGGCTGGCCAAAGTTAAAGGTCTCATCTCTTCTAGAACTGACTAGCCAACAAAGTAATGGACCTCTGACCTAGAGCTCAACAGTCCTAGCCAGTTTTATTTTTTTTTAATTCAATTTCTATATTCAAGTATATTTAAAAATGTTCAGGTCACAAATTTAGCTCTCAAAGTCTTAGACCGTAATCAGCTTTAGAGGATAAAGCTGCTGAGACTTGTTATGGGAATTGAAGGTAAAATTTAACTTGTTCTAGGTATAACACTCGAAGAAGGCAATGGCACCCCACTCCAGCACTCTTGCCTGGAAAATCCCATGCATGGAGGAGCCTGGTGGGCCACAGTCCATGGGGTCGCTAAGAGTCAGACACAACTGAGCGACTTCCCTTTCACTTTTCACTTTCATTCACTGGAGAAAGAAATGGCAAACCACTCCAGTGTTCTTGCCTGGAGAATCCCAGGGACGGGGGAGTCTGGTGGGCTTCCATCTATGGGGTCACACAGAGTCGGACACAACTGAAGTGACTTAGCAGCAGTAGCAGCAGCAGGTATAACACTTAAAGTTAGACATGTTGCAGAGGTCAGTCTATCTCTGTTGAATGATTATTTTGTTTATTATTTTTTTTCAGGACATCATAGACTCAAAATTTCGTAGAATACAATGAAAATCAATTATTAAAAATAAAAACCAAGGCATAAAAAAGACAAGTTCCAAATTTTCATTAGGCTTAACAGATATAAAATCTGCCAAATGTTATAAAAGTGCTAAATTCTTTCCGTTTCTGCACTTATCTCATTTTGGACCCATCACAACCAGTTTACAAACCAGTGTGGGTCCTGGGATTACTTTGAGACATTGAATCTAATTATTTAGTTGAAGTTGAAAAGGTTACATCATACCTAGATGTTCCTGTTTAGGAAGTCTCTGAGAATTGTATCCTGACTTAAATTTGTTATATCAATATTGTTGCCTAAAACAACTTCCTTTTTTCTGAGAGAGCCTGAATCAGATCAATCAATCCTATTTAAGTGAAATCTGAGCATCTGCCCAGTCTGGGTGAATCTTGATCAGATTGGTTACTCCAGTTTCCTCTGAATAATTATTGGTAGGCAGGGACATATGACACAATTCTGGCCAATTAGATGTGAAGAGAATCAGGACACTTTGGAGAAAATTTTCTTTCCTATTCAAATGATATGGTAAAATAATAGGAGGGCACGATGCCTGGAGTTGCTATTATACATTTGGTAACCTATCAGTTTAGGGAGAAACTTGGATTTTATAGTGAATTATTAAACTGCTAAATGAGCTAAACATGTTAGTACCTTTCACAATTACTATGCAGGATTTAAAAAAAATCCTCTTTATTATTTAAGCAATTTGTAGTTGGTCCTTCTCTAGTTTGCAGCCCAAAGCATCTACACAGAGTAATTTAGGAGTAGTTCAATGCATAGATTTTAATAATGAGTTAATTTTTAAGGAAAAACAAAAATTGATTAATGTCTAA
This sequence comes from Tragelaphus eurycerus, assembly GCA_935064755.1. Taxonomy (NCBI): domain Eukaryota; kingdom Metazoa; phylum Chordata; class Mammalia; order Artiodactyla; family Bovidae; genus Tragelaphus; species Tragelaphus eurycerus. Next base: position 10,273,741 of record CAKXYN010000006.1, read on the forward strand.
AAAATCAGTTTTCTAAGTAGTGCTCTGCCCCTGGGCCTGTTTTTCCATTAGGTGGAAACTCCTAGACTTGCAGGTGAAAAAGCCCCAGTGACTAAACAGACCTCTGTCAGATTTGCTCTGCAAGTCCGACATTTCAGCATTGGCACATGTCATAAGAACAAGAGGCACCGCAGCTGATGTTTTTGTTCGGTGATATAGGGCATTTCTAATATTTGGGGTTGGATAGGAGAAGGCAATGGCATCCCACTCCAGTACTCTTGCCTGGAAAATCCCATGGATAGAGGAGCCTGGTAGGCTGTAGTCCATGGGTCTCCAAGAGTCGGACATGACTGAGAGACTTCCCTTTCACTTTTCACTTTCATGCATTGGAGAAGGAAATGGCAACCCACTCCAGTGTTCTTGTCTGGAGAATCCCAGGGATGGGAGAGCCTGGTGGGTTTCCGTCTATGGGGTCGCACAGAGTCGGACACGACTGAAGCGACTTAGCAGCAGCAGCAGGAGCAGGTTAAAAACCAAGTCTTCATCTTTTGTTTGGAGTGTGAAGGAAAGCACACAGTATAAGTGGTGCTCTCAGAGTAGGCTGTAAGACTTGGATTATCAATAACTGCTGGAAGCTCTGACTGAAGGCTTGCACATTCCTTTTTCTCCCCTGTCCCTGGCTCTGGGCACTCTGCTTTCAGCCTTTAAAGTTTACTGAAATGCCCAGATGGAAGACAATAGAAGCTTTGCAGCTGGAGAAATACCCTGTGGTGCAAAAAGAACCATTACCAGGCATTTTGGGAGTTGGAGTGTTTGAGAAGTGGTAATAGAGCTGGGAAATTTTAATTTTTAAAATTATGAAATAAACAGCACTGTAAAATCTGACATTATGTGGCAGGCATTAGTCCAAGCACTTATTCATTTAATCCTCTCAAGAAGCCCACAAAACAGATACCATTATTCTTTTTTTTTTTTTTTTAACACTTTTTAAAAAAATTTAATTTTATTTTATTTAACTTTACAATATTGTTTTGGTTTTGCCATATATCAAAATGAATCTGCCACAGGTATACATGTGTTCCCCATCCTGAACCCTCCTCCCTCCTCCCTCCCCATACCATCCCTCTGGGTCATCCCAGTGCACCAGCCCCAGGCATCCGTTATCAGGCATTGAACCTGGACTGGCGACTCGTTTCAAATATGATGTTATACATATTTCAATGCCATTCTCCCAAATCATCCCACCCTCTCCCTCTCCCAGAGTCCAAAAGACTGTTCTATACATCAGCGTCTCTTTTGCTGTCTCGTATACAGGGTTATTGTTACCATCTTTCTAAATTCCATATATATGTGTTAGTATACTGTATTTGTGTTTTTCTTTCTGGCTTACTTCACTCTGTATAATAGGCTACAGTTTCATCCATCTCATTAGAACTGATTCAAATGTATTCTTTTTAATGGCTTAGTAATACTCCACTGTGTTTATGTACCACAGCTTTCTTATCCATTCATCTGCTGATGGACATCTAGGTTGCTTCCATGTCCTGGCTATTATAAACAGTGCTGCAGTGAACATTGGGGTACACATGTCTCTTTAAATTCTGGTTTTCTCAGTGTGTATGCCCAGCAGTGGGATACTCTCTGTTACAACAAAGGAAGGGATTCAGAGAAGTTAGGTCATTTAGAGACTTACAGCCTCTACCATGCATGCTGTTACCATTGAACCACACTCTCTCCATATGGAATATTTCAGCTGTACAGATAAAGACAGAGAATGGTTTAAGACTCCCCCAGGTATCCAGTGCTCCGCTTTGTCCTTTACAGAGATTTGACATTATGGATATGGTTGGTCCTTGAGCGTTTCTCCCTGCTCCTACCCCTCCCTCTCTTTCTGTGATCTTTCTTTCTCTGGCATGAAGTTTGGTTCAGTTTTTGGTTAGAGGGGCTGAGTCTAACTTTCTCCTACCTCCTGGATCCTGCTTACTTAATTAAGCAGCAGTTCTGAAGGCGATTGGAAGTCATTTTCTTGAGCCTTCTTTCTGTAGCCCAGAGCCCCATCCTAGACAGTGAGCCCAGCTCTAGACCACAAAGGGTAATCTTTTAAATTTCATTTAGTCCTCATTTCTCTGCCAGTGTTCAGTAACATCCCACTTCCCGCTGTTGGTCCTGATGACCTGCTACCCCAACATTTCAGCCCCTCTCACCACTGTGAACCTTACAGGAAAGCAGGGCAGATATTAATACATTTTTCAGTGCCATCCTGACGTGCCTATTGCTCATTTGCCAGTGATCAGTAGGTGGCGCAAAGGAGCACCGTTCTCCCTCTACATACAGCGCAGGTGCACCATCCTGGCACTACACACTGCGTGTTTCTAGATTAGAGGGGAGATTGGCCAGCCTCTTTGATTTACTATGCATCCTTTTTTTTGGTCAAGAATGTTCCATTTTCTCTGAGCTGTTTTTATTCCAAGAAATTAGGTTGATCATTTCGGAAGATTGGTGAGATTGGTTTAACAGCTAATTTGATATTGAAAGTTTTCCCACAACCCTATGGTGATAAGCTGTAGAGTGTTGTAGGTCTGCTTAAGGCTTACTACTGATACCTTAGGCAATTCACAGGAATTTGGAGAAGTCTTGGCTTTCAGCCTATAACCCCCTACATATACATTTCCCTTATGTTAAAAAAATAAAGTCAGGAATGCACCAGCATGGAGACTGCTATAATTTGTCTTTTGATTTATTATTTATAGAGTGTTTACTGGCAGGTATATGGGCTTCTCAAGTGGCTCAATGGTAAAGAATTCACCTGCCGGTGCAGGAGATGCAGCATTGATCCCTGAGCTGGGAAGATCCTCTGGAGGAGGAAATGGCAACCCACTCGAGTATTTTTGCCTGGGAAATCCCATGGACAGAGGAGCTTGGTGGGCTACAGTCCAGGGAGTCGAAAGAGTTAAACACGAATAGCGAGTAAACACCAACAAATGGGGAACACAGCACTAGTAAAACAGATAGAATTTCTTAACTTCATGGAACTTACATTCTAGTGGGAGAGACAGAGAATAAGAAAACAGGAAGATTATGACATTTAAAATATGTAGACTTTTAGGTCATTTCTGTTTTTGGACTCTGACACATTTGAGAAGGTTGGCATCCAGACAGTAGGAAACTCTTGGTATCACTACTAAACCCCTCTCAACCCTTAAGAGAGACGTTTTTCATGTTCTACCACCTCTTGCCCTTTCTTTCCTCTGGACCAGTCAGTAGAACTGACCACTGTTAAAAAAAAAAAAAAAAGGGAGGGGCAGGGCGAGATACTTATGAGCTCTTCACACTCAAGGGAGGGGAGACAAAGGGTCATAAAAAATATTTTATGGTAGCTTGTTGTGGTCACTGGCAGTGTTAACACTAGAAGTGAAAGTGACTTTTCTAGGAAAGAATTTTGATGTGTTGTCTTAGTGGCTTAGGGAAATGAGGTCTGCCTATGTATCTAACAAGTTAGAAAGGAGCTTTATATTAAGATCAAGCTTTACATTAAAATTCAAATGGGGGGCTGCCTCCATGAGGATTCTTAGTATTACTAGTATAGGTCATCGGCTGACTGTCCTTTTCCATTTACATAAGATTCCCATAAATCAGATAAACCTTTAAGAAAGTCTTCCTTTCCCTCCTTGCTTCCTCTCGATTTCTCCCTCCCTCCTTTCCTGTCTTTCTCACTTTAAGTAAATTGCATCAGGGGAGTTTATTTTTCCTTTTGTAAGATCTTCCTTTAAGCAGAACCCTTAAAAATCTTTTGTGATCAAGCATTTTAAAAGTGCCTACATGGGCATGGCTTTATAGAGACACAGTTAGATTGAATTCAGTCTAGTCATCTCAGAATACAGATAAAAAGCAGAAAATTGTATTTTAAAACTGCAGCTTGGACTGGGAACCATCTAGTCATCAATGATACACACTGCTTTATGGCTGATTTGTTCATGGGTATGATGATGGCCCTGGAAGGTAATAGATACTTGATTCAGTTGCCCTGAATAATTCTGAATTCTGGACTCAGTCCAGTTCAGTCACTCAGTCATGTCCGACTCTTTGAGACCCCATGGATCGCAGCACGCCAGGCCTCCATGTCCATCACCGACTCCCAGAGTTTACCCAAACTCATGTCCATCGAGTTGGTGATGCCATCCAGTCATCTCATCCTCTGTCGTCCCCTTCTCCTCCTGCCCCAATCCCTCCTAGCATCAGGGTCTTTTCCAATGAGTCAACTCTTTGCATGAGGTGGCCAAAGTATTGGAGTTTCAGCTTCAGCATTAGTCCTTTCAATGAACACCCAGGACTAATCTCCTTTAGGATGGACTGGTTGGAACTCCTTGCAGTCCAAGGGACTCTCAAGAGTCTTTTCCAACACCATGGTAATTGATTTAAAGAAGATGTGACTTTTTTTGTTTGGATAGAGATACAGGGAGTTGGAGTGAACTCCAGGAGTTGGTGATGGACAGGGAAGCCTGGCGTGCTGCAATTCATGGGGTCGCAAAGGGTTGGACATGACTGAGTGACTGAACTGAACTGAACAGGAAGTAGTGTGTGTGTCCAGTGGGTTTGCATAGGATACTTTATAAATACTAATCAGCTGGTTTCATGGAGTTTCCACTTGTAGCTTTTTCGTAACTGGTATGTTTATGCCACCAAAAATAGCTCTCCACAAAGAAATTGTCATTTGCTAAGATGGCCCTCCACCATCTGATAGAGCTGATGGTTGCTATGAAACTACTGAAACCTGCTTAAGATGAGTAAACCTGGCTAGAGTGGCCTTTAAACCTCAAATCTCCAATTTTAAGAACAAAAGGAAGGGTGCACTGGTCAGAAATATGATTCTAGTTAAATGAACCTTGTTGATTATTTTTATGTGCCTGAATTGAATATTTAAAGAAGAGTCCTTCTGGTTATTTTATTTACCTAGAATGCACTTGTTCAGGTGGTCAGTAGTAATGATGGTTCCTAAATACTGACAGATGCTTTTGCATTATTCATCAAAAGAGTTTTCTATCATTAGAATCACACTGCTTTCACAGTGCTGCAAATGTTTTCTGAGATTTAAAGAAGATGTGGGCCTAGTTGGTGTTTTTTTAGCTTTCAGATCTGGATTGTGGGGATAAACTGATGTTTGAATTGCCCTTGTTCTGCCAGAGGAAAAGGATTTCTGATTACAGCACTTATTAGCAGTGGGAGTGCTGAGTCAGTTGCAAAAATTTAAAATAGCATGCAGACTGGGACGTGATTGTCCTGTGAAGAGATCTTTAGGGAAGCAGCCTTACAGGATGAGGGCCTACAGCTTGTTGAATTCCATACTGAGTGTTACCTAGGGTAGGGTGAACAGGTGTCTTGGGGAGGCTCGTGTATCTCTTGGGTGTTGACTTATGCTGCTGCCTCAGTGCTTTTTGGACTGAAGTCCTGTTGCTCCTGGTGAATGTGTTATGTTTAAACATAGCATACCTTGAATTTGGCAATGATCTTAGCTTGACTGTACCATAATTTCAGCGTGAGACTGATACAGTCACTTATGTGCAAGGGCACCAACCCATTTTTAAGGCTTGTGATTTGTTTGTTGAGCATCTACTCTGGGTCTACTACTATGCTTTTCTGAATTTACGAAAAGTACTAGAATTCTTTTCTATCTTATGCTTTGCTATGGCTCTAAGTCAGGCAAGTATGACTTAAATATGGATCAGAAAATTCTTAGTAATAAATTTTGGATCAAGTTTGAGGGTTGGGATAAATGACTTCTAGGAATAAGGCAGAAATTTTTCTCTTCAGAATTAAAAATTAGAAGTAGTTTTTGTGATAACTGAAAAAGAATATTTTAAATTCTGAAAACTTTCTCCATTATATTAAGGTATTTTAGTATTTGTCTTTTAAGTTCTCAATCTTTTTTTCAATTCTTATTCCATATGGGCAAATAGCATAATAGATATTAAAACAAAAAGTTATTTTTTAATTTGAAAAATACTGTTAACTGAAAAAGAGGAAAATCCAGAAGAAAATGAAGACGATTATGAATCATCTGTAATTCAGAAACAACTATAGTTGGCATTTTGGTAGTTTTCTAGTTTTTTCTCCTTTTCCTATGATGTACAATTTACAAATGTAAGGTTGGAGCCTCACTTTCATGTGATTCACTGGAGTGCAGGAGTCAGAAAAAAGGCAAGCATAGATGGTAGATACCAAATGAGGGGATGAATCACAGAAGAACTGAAAGGGCTTCTGAGAATGCTGCCTCATCTGTGATACAGTGAAATCTCACGGACAACTCATGAGCAGCTTGGAAGTTTACTTATACTGAACTTGGAGTTCTGAGAAAATAAAAACTTTGATGAGTTCTTTGGCCCGCTTGGTGACTCCACTATACTCTGAAAGGTCTAATAAAAACACTTTCAATCATACTGTTCATTATTAGCTTAAATGACAACATATTGATTCCCATTTAACAGTTGTCATTTCTCACCATTCATATTGACTCTTACTCAAACTTTAGTTTTAAATGCTAAAAAAATCACTGTTCCTGAGTTTACTATCAATACAAATCAATCCCCAGCTTTTATTCATAAAGTTTTTTCTTTTTTTTATGGCAACAGTTAAGAATTGGATCTCTTTTAGATCTATTCATCGGAAACCACAAAAATCATTAATCCAATGAACAAAAACGTGTGGCGTCACCATTGTGTGCCAGGCACTGTTCTAGGCACAGGGAACCAGATTTCTATTTTCATGAAGTGAACATTTTAGAGGGAAATGACAGAAAATAAAACCACTGGTTGTTGGTGGCTCAGACGGTAAAGCGTCTGCCTACAATGAGGGAGATCTGAGTTCAATCCTTGGGTTGGGGAGATCTCCTGGAGAAGGAAATGGCAACCCATTCCAGTAGTCTTATCTGGAAAGTTCCATGGACGAAGGACCCTGGTAGGCTACAGTCCACAGGGTCCCAAAGAGTTGGACACGACTGAGCGACTTCACTTTCATTTTCAGGAGACCTCTCCAGACTGGGTGATTAGTATCTACTCCTCTGGATTACTTAATCACATCCTGAATTGCAAGAAGGATTCAGTCTTGCAAACATCTGGATAGAAAGCATTTGAGACAGAAGGAACAATGAGTCAGAATGAACTGGAGAACCGTGTGGAGCCCATGATCATAGGAAGAGGAGTAGGAGAGGTAGGCTGGAGGGAGATTGTGTCGACCTACAGGCAAGATCGTGTAGGCTACAGCAAGGAGTTTGGGATTAATTATACTTATTGTGAGAGGCCATTGGATTGTTCTGAGAAGTCTACTTGACCTTAAAAAGTACCACATTAACAACAAAAAACAACCCAATCACAAAATGAACAGAAGACCTAAATAGACATTTCTTTGAAGAAGATATACCAATAGCCAGTAGACATGTGAAAAAAAAAAATGCTCAACATTGCTACTTATTAGAGAAATGCAAATCAAAACTACAATGAGTTGCCACCTCATACTGGTCAGAATGGCCATCACTACAAATAGTAAATGCTGGAGAATGTGGAGAAAAGTGAACCCTTCTACACTATTCATGGGAATGTAAATTGGCACAGCTACTATGGAGAACAGTATGAAAGTTCCTTAAAAAACTAAAAATAGAGCTGCCATATGATCTTGCAAGGGCTTCCCTGGTGGCTCAGTGGTAAAGAACTTGCCTGACAATGCAGGAGATGTGAGTTCAATTCCTGGGTTGGGAAGATCCTCTGGAGAAGGAAATGGGAACCCCCTCCAGTATCCTTGCCTGAGAAATTCCATGGACAGAGGAGCCTCGCAGGCTACAGTCCATAGGGTCACAAGTTAGGCATGATTCTAAACAATAACACCAACATAATCTTGCAATCCTATTTCTGGGCATATATCTGGAGAAAATTCTAATTAAAAAAGATACATGCACCTCAGTGTTCAAAGCAGCACTGTTTACAATCACCAAGACATGGAGGTAAGCTAAATGTCCATCAGGAGATGAATGGATAAAGAAGATGTGGTACATATGTACAATGAAATACTATTGTTGTTCAGTTGCCCAATCATGTCTGACTCTGCAACCCATTAGATTGCAGCATGCTAGGCTTCCCTGCCCTTCACTATCCCAGAGTTTGGTCAAACTTATGTCCATTGAGTCAGTGATGCCATCCAACTATCTCATCCTTTGTCACCCCCTTCTCCTCCTGCCTTCAGTCTTTCCTAGCATCATGGTCTTTTCCACTGAGTCTGTTCTTCACATCTGGTGGCCAAATATTGGAACTTCAGCTTCAGCATCAGTCATTCCAATGAATATTCAGGGTTGATTCCCTTTAGGATTGACTGGTTTGATCTCCTTGCAGTCCAAGGGACTCTTAAGAGTCTTCTCTAACATCACAATTCAAAAGCATCAGTTCTTTGGCGCTTAGACTTCTTTATGGTCCAATTCTCACATCCATACATGACTGCTAGAAAAACCATAGCTTTGACTATACAGACCTTTGTTGGCAAAGTGATGTCTTTGCTTTTTAATACACTGTCTAGTTTGTCATGGGGACACACAGAGTCGGACACGACTGAAGCGACTTAGCAGCAGCAACAGCAGCAGCAGTTTGTCATAGCTTTCCTTCCAAGGAGCAGGCATCTTTTAATTTCATGGCTGCAGTGACCATCTGCAGAGATTTTGGAGCCCAAGAAAATAAAATATGTCACTGTTTCTACTTTTTCCCTTTCTATTTGCCATGAAGTGACAAGACTGGATGCCATGATCTTAGTTTTTTGAAAGTTGAGTTTTAAACCAGCTTTTCACTCTTCTCTTTCACCCTCATCAAGAGGCTCTTTAGTTCCTCTTTATTTTCTGCCATTAGAGTCATATCATCTCAGTTCATGTGCTGCTGAAGCTGAGCTTGATGTATTTTGAGCATTACCTTACTAGCATGTGAATTGAGCGCAATTGTACAGTAGTTTGAATGTTCTTTGGTATCGTCCTTCTTTGGGATTGGAATGAAAACTGAACTTTTCCAGTCCTGTGGCCATTGCTGAGTGAGTTCTCCAGATTTGTGGCATATTGAGTGCAGCACTTTTAACAGCTTCCTCTTTTACAATTTGAAATAGGTCATCTGGGATTCCATCACCTATACTAGCTTTGTTTTTAGTAATGCTTTCTAAGGCCCACTTGACTTCACTCTTCAAGATATCTGGCTCTAGGTGAGTGGCCACACCATCATGGTTATCTGAGTCATTAAGGTCTTTCTTATATAGTTCTTCTGTATATTCTTGCCACCTCTTGTTAATCTCTTCTGCTTCTGTTATGTTTCAGTAATGAAATATTACTGTCATAAAAAAGAATAAAATAACACCACTCGCAACAACATGGATGGACCTAGTGATGATCCTACTAAGTGAAGTAAGTCAGGCAGACATAGACAAATACTGTAGGATATCACTTATATGTGCAACCTAAATTATAATGTGGGGCTTCCCTAGTGGCTCAGTGCTAAAGAATCCTCCTGCCAATGCAGGAGACATGGATTCAATCCCTGGCCTGGGATTGCCCACCCCACCCCACCTCCACCGCCCCACGCTGTGAAGCAGCTAAGCCCATGCACCACTGAGCCTGTGCTCCAGAGCCGGGAGCTGCAACTGCTGAAGCCTATGTGCCTAGAGCCTGTGCTCTGCAACAGGAGAAGCCACAGAGAGAAGCCGGTGTACTGTTAACTGGAGAGTAGTCCCCACTCACTGGGGACTAGAGAAAAAGTCTGTTCAGCAACGAAGATTTAGCATAGCCAAAAATAAAGAATAAAATTATTTTTAAAATATGATATAAGTAAACTTATATACAAAACAGAAACAGACTCATAGACATAGAAAACAAGCTTATTACCAAAGAGGAAAAGGGGTAGGGGAGGGATAAATTAGGAGTTTGGGATTAGCAGATACAAACTATGATAATAAAATAACAATAAACTCCTATTAAAAAAGAAAACATACCATAGTAACTGTGACGTAGAGAACTTTTATGAGGGGAAGCAGAGAAGTCAACTGGAATGCTTAGACATCTAGGAGAGATGATGGTTGGTTTGAATCACAAGGTTGCTATACTGATGGAGAGAAACAGTGGATTTGGGTTGTGCTTTGGATGAAGAGTCAAGGCTTTCTGAAGGATGGAGAAAGGAAACAGTGATGTTTTGGGTTTAAACATTTAGCGGGTGGGGGCCCATTTACTGAGATGGAGAGGCTAGAGCAAGAGCAGGTGTAAGATTCATGTGATGCTTAAGATTCTGAGATATCACAGCACTGTCGTCTGGCAGTTGTACATAAAACTGGGACTGAAGGTGGAGGATGATACTGGAAATTTACATCTGAAGTCATCTGTGTGTGGATGGGAATCAATACTCTGGGATTAGGCCACATGACTTAGGGTGACATAGAAACTCAAGTCCCTTCAACATTTGGAAGCATCTGTATTTTCCTGTCAGAATTTTCAGCGATTGAGAGTCTGCTGACAATACCCTGAGCTGCTGCTTTTTCTGAGCTCTGATATCGTTTAGGAAGAAGGAAAGAAACTAATGTTTGTTCAAGGTGTGACATATGCTGCAAACTGAGCATGACACCTTTACTTTATTTCATTGAATCTTTACCATGATTCTTGTCTTTAACATGTGGAGCGACTGGCTCAGTGTCAGCGAAGTTGGCCAGGAGACAATGTGACTGAGAAATGAACCCAGGATTTCAGTGCAGGTCTTTGGGCTTGTTTTTTTTTTTTTTTTTTCCTTCATTCTTGTTTGCAATTGGCAAAGTTGCAAAGGAGTGGCAATATTTGCTTTTGCAAATTGCATGTGATTTTAAAATAAATATAGCATGTCACATGTTAGAATTTTTTTTCAAAGCAGTGCTTGCTCATGGCAAAGACAAAACAATTCTTTAACAATACAAAAAACTCTAAGGTGGGAATTGAAGTACCCTTGTCTCTTCCTGTTTAAGTACCATTTCTTTTCCACAAATTATAGAAAATTTCTAAGACTGCTGCTGCTGCTGCTAAGTCACTTCAGTCGTGTCTGACTCTGTGTGACCCCATAGACGTCAGCCCACCAGGCTCCCCCGCCCTTGGGATTCTCCAGGCAAAAACACTGAAGTGGGTTGCCATTTCCTTCTCCAGTGCAGGAAAGTGAAAAGTGAAAGTGAAGTTGCTCAGTCGTGTCTCTTAGCGACCCCATGGACTGCAGCCTACCAGGTCTGCAGCCTACCAGGCTTCTCCATCCATGGGATTCTCCAGGCAAGAGTACTAGAGTGGGATGCCATTGCCTTAAGACTACATACCATATTTTTATGTTTGTTACAAAACTCAAGTAGAATTGCCATGCTACAAATATTGCTTTGTAACTTTTTATTCACTTAATAATATATCTTGGACAGCTTTCTGTTTTGGCAGATCTATGATATTGCTTTTAATGACATCATAATGTTTTATGGTTAGCTCATTTATTTAATCAGGCCTCATAGACATTTAGATGATTTCTGGTTTGTTTTTTAAACAAAAACAATTGCAAACAAGGTGGTAGTGATCAACCATATAATTTCTATTTCTTGCTTTATTATGCTGGCGTTTATCCAGAATAAATCCCTGTTACTGTAATTGCAAGGTCAAAATGAATATTTTAAATTTAGATAAATATTGCTAAGTTGATTCAAATAATATTACCTAATTTATAATCTTACTATTAGCCCCACAACTTCATCCTCAATATCTTTTTTTCACATTAAAATTTGTGCTTATCAGGTGAAATACTATTTCACTCTTGACTTTAAGATTTTATCCATGTGAACTGTTAAGCATTTTTCTATTTATCAGCCATTTCTTCTGTGAATTGTCTATTCTTATCCTTTTGCTGGTTGATTTGCAGGGACCCTTTCAGATCTTAGATATTAATCCTTTTTTCTGTTATGTCTCTTTACAAAAATTTTCTCCTTTTTTTTTTTTTTTTTTCTTATTTTGAATGATGTTTATGGTTTATATAGATATTTTTACATGTAGTTAGATTTATCATCCTTTTCCATAAGGACTTCTATCTTTTGCCAATGTTAAAGAAAGTGTAGAATTCTTACTCTGGAAAAGCTTCCATAAGGACAAACTGTTAAATGGCAAAGCTTATGTCTTAACACTGTGTAGACCATAGTGACTTCCCTAGTGGCTCAGATGGTAAAGAATCTGTCTGCAATGAAGGGGACCTGGGTCAATGTCTGGGTCCGGAAGATGCCCTGGAGAAGGGAATGGCCACCCACTCCAGTATTCTTGCCAGAGAAATTCCCTTGAACAGAGGAACCTAGCGGATTACAGGCCATGGGATCCCAAAGAGTTGGACATGACTGAGCAACTAACACACACACACACAACACACACACACACACACACACACACACAGAGGCAGAAGCAGGTCCTGCATTCCATTGACTAAAGAGTTGGACAAACTGAGCAACACACACACACACACACAGGCAGAAGCAGGTCCTGCTTTCTATTGACTAAAGAGTTGAACACGACTGAGCAACACACACACACACACAGAGGCAGAAGCAGGTCCTGCATTCCATTGACCCACCAATGTCATGCATGACTCTCCCTGTGTTCTGTGTTTCTGCATTAAGATGTCTGTCAGGTGTTCAGCAACTTTCCTGTCTACCTCCTATTTTTTCTCGGACCGCAGCTCTTTCTTACCCTTTGGTTATTTCTCACTGACTCCCTTCTTCACCACCAAAATTTTTGCTTCCAGTTTCTCCTTCTTGTCCCTGCCACCATTGTGTTTAATATTTCCTACTCTCTCAATCCATCCTGATACTCTCCCTGCCCTCCCTGATGTTTTTTCTGTCCCTTGTCAATTTCTATGTGCTTCCCAAGATTTATCCCAGCAGTTAGAGAGTAATCATGGACACTTCTCAGCCCTGGTTGTTCTTGCTTGGTGGACACCCTTGTACTGCTGATCAGATCAGATCAGATCAGTCGCTCAGTCGTGTCCGACTCTTTGCGACCCCATGAACTGCAGCACGCCAGGCCTCCCTGTCCATCACCAACTCCCAGAGGTCACTCAGACTCACATCCATCGAGTCAGTGATGCCATCCAGCCATCTCATCCTCTGTCGTCCCCTTCTCCTCCTGCCCCCAATCCCTCCCAGCATCAGAGTCTTCTCCAATGAGTCAACTCTTCCCATGAGGTGGCCAAAATACTGGAGTTTCAGCTTTAGCATCATTCCTTCCAAAGAAATCCCAGGGCTGATCTCCTTCAGAATGGACTGGTTGGATCTCCTTGCAGTCCAAGGGACTCTCAAGAGTCTTCTCCAACACCACAGTTCAAAAGCATCAATTCTTCGGCGCTCAGCCTTCTTCACAGTCCAGCTCTCACATCCATACATGACCACAGGAAAGACCATAGCCTTGACTAGACGAACCTTTGTTGGCAAAGTGATGTCTCTGCTTTTGAATATGCTATCTAGGTTGGTCATAACTTTCCTTCCAAGGAGTAAGCATCTTTTAATTTCATGGCTGCAGTAACCATCTGCAGTGATTTTGGAGCCCAGAAAAATAAAGTCTGACACTGTTTCCACTGTTTCTCCATCTATTTCCCATGTAGTGATGGGACCAGATGCCATGATCTTCGTTTTCTGAATGTTGAGCTTTAAGCCAACCTTTTCACTCTCCACTTTCACTTTCATCAAGAAGCTTTTGAGTTCCTCTTCACTTTCTGCCATAAGGGTGGTGTCATCTGCATATCTGAGGTTATTGATATTTCTCCCAGCAATCTTGATTCCAGCTTGTGCTTCTTCCAGTCCAGTGTTTCTCATGATGTACTCTGCATAGAAGTTAAATAAACATGGTGACAATATACAGCCTTGACGTACTCCTTTTCCTATTTGGAACCAGTCTGTTGTTCCATGTCCAGTTCTAACTGACCTGCATACAGATTTATCAAGAGGCAGATCAGGTGGTCTGGTATTCCCATCTCTTTCAGATTTTTCCACAGTTTATTGTGATCTACACAGTCAAAGGCTTTGGCATAGTCAATAAAGCAGAAATAGATGTTTTTCTGGAACTCTCTTGCTTTTTCCATGATCCAGCGGATGTTGGCAATTTGATCTCTGGTTCCTCTGCCTTTTCTAAATCCAGCTTGAACATCAGGAAGTTCATGGTTCACATATTGCTGAAGCCTGGCTTGGAGAACTTTGAGCATTACTTTACTAGCGTGTGAGATGAGTGCAATTGTGCGGTAGTTTGAGCACTCTTTGGCATTGCTTTTCTTTGGGATTGGAATGAAAACTGACCTTTTCCAATCCTGTGGCCACTGCTGAGTTTTCCAAATTTGCTGGCATATTGAGTACAGCACTTTCACAGCATCATCTTTCAGGATTTGGAATAGCTCCACTGGAATTCCATCACCTCCACTAGCTTTGTTCGTAGTGATGCTTCCTAAGGCCCACTTGACTTCACATTCCAGGATGTCTGGCTCTAGGTCAGTGATCACACCATCATGATTATCTGGGTCGTGAAGCTCTTTTTTGTACAGTTCTTCTGTGTATTCTTGCCGAAGAAGTCTGCAAATGTTTGTGTCCACATGAATGCACTTGTGTGTTAGTGTGTGTAGTTATTTCTGAATGCAGAGAGGGAATCTTGTAATCAGATAGTTTGGGTTTTAATGTTGGCCTTCCTTGTTTTCAAATTGGCTATTTAGAAAACTTTGTAGCACATGTGCTCCAATTATATATGCAAATTTTGCTTAAAAGAAGTTTTTGGGTTTTTTTCATTTTTCTCCCAATTTTAGATTTTTCTACTTAAAGAATGATTTTAAGATCTATAGTGCAGTGATTTGAAATATGGACTAATCAAAATGCCACTTATTTGTGACAGTTACTCAACAGGTTTATGTGGTATTTTAAAAAAGGGAAGCTTTTGATACCAGGAGCCGAGTTTGAATGGGGACAGACAATTGTTGAAAAATCGACTTGCCTGGATACTCCTAGGCTTGTTCTTTACTACAGGGATATCTATTTTTATGTTTGTTTGTTTGTGGTTTTTTTTTAGCATTTTTTTTTTTTTTCCCTTCACAAAACCACCTGTCACAGAAATAAGGTGCCTGCTTTAAATGCTATTCAACTCGATTTCCAACTGGCTGTGGCTGGAATGTGCCAGGCCTGCTTCAGATCAGCAGGCAGTTTCTCTGAGCCCCTCATCCCTCTGGAGATGGAGACTTTGACCTGAAAGCAGCAAAGACTTGGGGGCGGGGAAGTGCTTTGTTTTCTAGAGAAAAATGTGATCTCTTCCTCTATTATCCTTTCTTGACTTGTAGCAAGAAAGCCTTACAGGCTCACAGAAGTTGGACTTCTACGGAAAAAATTAGGACAGCTTGCATGAAATCAGTTGCTCTTTCTTGACTTTTTTTTTTTTCCCCCTGTTTTTGGCAAAAAATAATTGACTCCGTAAACCAGTAGTTAGTGAGAGATATAGAGGCTTGAGTGTAAGAATTTGGAAACTGGTGGGGGTTTATGAATTTGTTAGCATACAAAGCAGACTTTCCTTTAAAATGAAATTAAAACAAAACACAGGAGGTAGGTGGCAAGTGTGTACGGTGACTTTAAGAAATGAATGAGACGCTAAGAACCTCGACAAATACTTCCTCTCCGTTAGTGTGTGTAGCCCACTGTGTAAGTTTCCTGTCAAGGTATCTTTTTAAAGAGGTGACTCTGGATGGGATGTAGGTGAGATCCGATAAAATACAGATGGTCACAAAGCTCAAAATTAAAAAAATACCTCTTCCCCACTTAGGAGCTAATTACAAGTTAGCATAAGGGCTTCTCTGGTGGCTCAGAGGTAAAGAATCTGCCTTCAGTGCAGAAGATATGGGAGATGTGGGTTCAATTCCTGTGTCAGGAAGATCCCCTGGAAGAGGAAATGGCAAGTCACTCAAGTGTTCTTGCCTAGGAAATCCCATGGATAGAGGAGCCTGGCAGGCTATAGTCCATGGGGTCTCAAAAGAGTCAGAGACAACCAAGCGACTAACACACACACAAGTTAGAGTGGATCTGAAATTGTCCTGAGCAGCCCCCAAGGGGACAAAGGGTTAGGGAGACATAGTCAGTAATGGTTAGTTGAAAGTCAGAATTTCATGTCTTTTAACTCTTGCTTTAACTGGGATATTTCATATTTTATCAGTAGGGGATGAGACCTTCTGCTGATATCCTAGTATACAACTAAGCTAGCAAGCCTTTGCATCTTTCACTTACATGACTCTGAATTAAGTGCTGTGCCTGGGAAACAGATTGACTCCCACTGACCACGTGCTCAACAGGTCTGGTGAGTGATAATGCTTCCTGGAGCTGTGGCTTCCAAACTTAAATGAGACTCAGAATTACCTGGGAGAGCTTTAAAATACAGATTCTCAAGCAACAAGGATTTCTGGAGATGTGTATAGCAGTTTATACAAAGAAAGCCAAGTTTAGAGACCTGTTGCTGCCTTAAGAGAAGCAGGATATGTCTGAGGACCACACTTGACTTCTGTCTCCTATAGCTGTGTACATTTTGACCTATGCATGCATGCATGCTCAGTTGCTTCAGTCGTGTCTGACTCTTTGGAACCCCATGGACTGTAGCCTGGCAGGCTCCTCTGTCCATGGGGATTCTCCAGGCAAGAATACTGGATTGGGTTGCCACACACTCCTCCAGGGGATCTTGCCAACGCAGGGATGGAATGCATATCTCCTGCTTCTCCTGTGCTGCAGAGGGTTCTTTACCGATGAGCCACTGGTAAAAAGTCCACATTTTGATCTAACCATCAGTCAAATAACAAAGTAGCATTTCAAAGTTAATGTATAAAATAGTCAACTTTTTATTCTTTTTAATATGCCAGTAGAGATGCTTTTGTGCTTTGACATGAGTGTTCTTGTAGAACTAAGAGAAAATATTTTACTATCTTTAGGGAAGGTTAAGCCTCACTTAAGTCCCCTTGTCCAGTGTCACCAAGGAAACAACCAAGATCAGGAGTAAGCAATAAATGAAACTTGCTTTCCAGTTACTAAGAACAGATGTGTGTGTGTGTTAGTCATTCAGTCGTGTCCAACTCTTTGCAACCCCACAAACTGTAGCCCGCCGGTCTTCTCTGTCCATGGAATTCTCCAGGCAAGAATACTGGAGTGGATTGCCATTCCCTTCTCTAGAGAATCTTCTTGACCCAGGGGTCAAACCCTGGTCTCCTGCATCACAGGCAGATTCTTTACTGTTTGAGCTACAGGGAAGTCCTACAAAGAACAAATACCAAGGACTAAATTTTTACTGTGGTAAACAGAGTATTTATAAAGTAATCATAGCTACTGTTTGCATACTCTAAGTAAAAAAAGAAAAAAAAGTACATGGCCTAGAACAAGAAAAATTTTAAAACTGTATCAAGTGTTCTTACAAATAGCTGTGAAAATAAGAGAAGTGAAAAGCAAAGGAGAAAAGGAAAGATATACTCATTTGAATGCAGAGTTCCAAAGAATAGCAAGGAGAGATAAGAAAGCCTTCCTCAGTGATCAATGCAAAGAAATTAAGGAAAACAATAGAATGGAAAAGACTAGAGATCTCTTCAAGAAAATTAGAGACACCAAGGAAGCATTTCATGCAAAGATGGGCTCAATAAAGGACAGAAATGGTATGGACCTAACAGAAGGAGAAGATATTAAGAAGAACTGTACAGAAAAGATCTTCATCACCCAGATAATCATGGTGGTGTGATCACTCACACCATCCTGGAATGTGAAGTCAAGTGGGCTTTAGGAAGCATCACTATGAACAAAGCTAGTGGAGGTGATGGAATTCCACTTGAGCTATTTCAAATCCTGAAAGATGATGCTGTGAAAGTGCTGCAGTCAACGTGCCAGCAAATTTGGAAAACTCAGCAGTGGCCACAGGACTGGAGAAGGTCAGTTTTCATTCCAATGCCAAAGAAAGGCAGTGCCAAAGAATGCTCAAACTACTGCACAATTGCACTCATCTCACACGCTAGTAAAGTAATGCTCAAAATTCTCCAGGCCAGGCTTCAGCAATACATGAACTGTGAACTTCCAGATGTTCAAGCTGGTTTTAGAAAAGGCAGAGGAACCAGAGATCAAAATGCCAACATCCACTGAATCATCAAAAAAGCAAGGGCATTCCAGAAATACATCTATTTCTGCTTTATTGACTATGCCAAAGCCTTTGACTGTGTGGATCACAATAAACTGTGGAAAATTCTGAAAGAGATGGGAATACCAGACCACCAACCTCCCTCTTGAGAAACCTGTATGCAGGTCAGGAAGCAACAGTTAGAACTGGACATGGAGCAACAGACTAATTCTAAATAGGAAAAGGAGTACATCAAGGCTGTATATTGTCACCCTGCTCATTTAACTTACATGCAGAGTAATGCTGGGCTGAAGGAAGCACAAGCTGGAACCAGGATTGCCGGGAGAAATATTAATAACCTCAGATATGCAGATGACACCACCCTTATGGAAAAAGTGAAGAACTAAAGAGCCTCTTGATGAAAGTGAAAGAGGAGAGTGAAAAAGTTGGCTTAAAGCTCAACATTCAGAAAACGAAGATCATGGCATCCGGTCCCATCACTTCATGGGAAATAGATGGGGAAACAGTGGCTGACTTTATTTTTCTGGGCTCCAAAATCACTGCAGATGGTGATTGCAGCCATGAAATCAAAAGACGCTTACTCCTTGGGAGGAAAGTTATGACCAACCTAGATAGCATATTCAAAAGCAGAGACATTACTTTACCAACAAAGGTTTGTCTAGTCAAGGCTATGGTTTTTCCAGTGGTCATGTATGGATGTGAGAGTTGGACTATAAAGAAAGCTGAACCCTGAAGAATTGATGCTTCTGAACTGTGGTGTTGGAGAAGACTCTTGAGAGTCCCTTGGACTGCAAGGAGATCCAACCAGTCCATTCTAAAGGAGATCAGTCCTGGGTGTTCATTGGTAGGACTGATTGTGAAGCTCAAACTCCAGTACTTTGGCCACCTGATGCAAAGAGCTAACTCATTTGAAAAGACCCTGATGCTGGGAAAGACTGAGGGCGGTAGGAGAAGGGGATAACAGAGAATGAGATGGTTGGATGGTATCACTGGTTCAATGGACATGGATTTGGATGGACTCCGGGAGTTGTTGGTGGACAGGGAGGCCTGGCGTGCTGTGGTTCATGGGGTCACAAAGAGTCAGACATGATTGAGCAACTGAACTAATTATGTTCTTCAGGGGTCAGGCTCGAACTCTGTATCTTCCGGTGTTCACCTGATCCAAGCCACATCCTCCACCTTCATTCCTTATTGTCCTTATTTTATTGTTATTTTTATATACTACTGACTAGAGTTGTCATTCCTTGTGCTAGATAAAGTTTCCAAAAGCTAGACCTAGTATGTTATGGAGAAGGCAATGGCACCCCACTCCAATACTTCTGCCTGGAAAATCCCATGGGTGGAGGAGCCTGGAAGGCTGCAGTCCATGGGGTCGCTGAGGGTTGGACACGACTGAGTGACTTCACTTTCACTTTTCACTTTCATGCATTGGAGAAGGAAATGGCAACCCACTCCAGTGTTCTTGCCTGGAGAATCCCAGGGACGGATGAGCCTGGTGGTCTGCCGTCTATGGGGTTACACAGAGTCGGACACGACTGAAGTGACTTAGCAGCAGTAGCAGCAGCAGTATGTTATAGATTTCTAGTATTTGCTAGAAAGGGTCTGAGGAACCAAGACATAGAATCATTGTTTTTATAGATCATAAAACTGGAGGCAAAGCTGTTGGAAAGACTTATCAGTGATGAGCCAGTTTGTGGTCTAGATGGGACTTGAAGGCAGACAGTCCATATGATGAAACAGAATGAGAGTTGCTGTCGGGCCAAGAGCACCTGATTTCAAGCCTGGCTCTGTCATATCCTAGCTTTAGGACCTCAGACAGGGTCTTCATTTCTCTGACTCTATAATAAAAGGCCATTAATTATCTCTACCTACTTCACAGAAATATTAAGAGGAATAAGTCACATAATGTATGTCAGTACTCTTAACTCTGGATACACAGTAGACTCCTTGGAAAGTTTAAGCAAATCACCAAACAAAACAGATACTCAGTCCAGTCCTATCCTGAGAAATGCTGATTTAACTGATATGTGGTGGGGCTTTGTGATCAGCACTTTTAAGAAGGTCCCCAAGTGCTTTTAATGTGCTACCAGGGTGGAGAACCATGAAAGAGCCTTGCTGGATGCCAATGATCTTTATAAATTCAGGTCAATATTTACTGTGGCTTGGAAATTTTGCTCCCAGATATCCAGTACAATGTCATATCACTAAATAAATAACAGAACAGTGTCCATAGTCTTTTATATATATACATATGTTTTATGACAAGCCATATTGTTGAATAGTGACAACAATGTCATTTCTGATCTTATGTTGACATAGAAAACTGTTTACATAGTAGTTGGAACTAAATTTAGAATTTTAAAATTAATTCATATCCCTCTTCCCCATGGGATAACATTGAAACAAAATGAACAAAGCTATATTGTTATGAATTCTTGTTTGTATTTCATTTGTTTCCCAGGGCTAACAATTATAGAATATAAAATAGGTTTTATTGAAAAGGAAAGTATCATGTGAAAGGCTTTAATAAAATAGAAACAAGGTTCTGACATTTGAAAAATTGCTGATTAATTCATTTCATCCTTTCTTTGACCTAAATCCTCCCATATGTATTTATCAGCTTTGCAAACAGATTGACTTTGTGCATTTAGAGTTTGCAAACAAGTCCCAGAATGTTACTGCTAACCAATTAGTTTCTAAAAGCCTTTCAAATAATCTTATCGTCTCCACAGGAGTGATTTAGGCAATGAAAAAAAAAGTTTGTTCTTCACTGAGAAGCTTCATGACTTAATAAGAGTGGAGCTCGCCATGGCTGTTCGTAAGCATACTTATTCATGAGCTGATATTATTTGAGTTTATGCCTGATTACTGGAAAGGAAGAGCATTTACAGTTGAAGCCATCCTCAGTGAGAGCAGTTATATTTTGTGTAGAGATCATTTTTGAAAATTCATATCTGTAGTAAGAGATCCGGATGTTAATCAGCTTTTTATTTTTTCCTCTTTAAAGTTACTCTAATAGGCTTTTGGATTGAATGAGGCTTTCAGCTTATCGAAAGATAAAATAATATTTGTGAAAGCCAGATCAGCTGTTTGTAGACTCGTGGAGCTTAGAGGAAAATGCATTTTGAGGGAAGCAGGATAATGAATGTTACTCAGTGACCCTCTGAAGTCCACACAGCTAGTTAGTGACAGAACCCAAACCAGAGCTCTTTTTGCCAGCCCTCCTTCTGCCCCTCAACCCAGACCAACTATGTCATCCAGCCCAGCAGCAGGGTGTCTCAGGACTCACTGTGAACCAGGTCCCCAAATATGTCTTGGGTCTGTGCTGAGAACTAAGCATACCCTGTACTTCTGCTCTGATGATTTTAGGAAATCTCCCTTTTCCTTCCTTTGACAGAAGCATTACCTGCACGTTTTCCACATAGAAATGAAATTGTTTTCAGAAATGAATCCCTTTCAGCCACACAGCTTTCCTCTGATCTGTGGAAGCTGGCAAGAAATCAATTCACATTTTTTGTGTAGTTTTTGGCTGAAAAGATTCCATCGTAGAGGATCTGTACTTTTTTGTTGTTTTTGTTGGCCCGCTAATGTGGTTTGTTGATCAGTGTCCCAGAATAGACGTGTTTACAAAAGAGCGCAAGTGATATTTTTGTGTGTCCTCAACACAGACGCGGCCGTGAGACTGTGTGTGAGAGACTGCCTCAAGGTGACCTTTAGAGCAGAGAATGAGCAGGGCTCCAGGTGTGCTCAGGACTGTTGGAGGGGATTTTGCTTCTTGGCCTTTCAGAGAACAGAGCTAGAAAATATATGCAGCTCCACACACACACAAACATACAAATATGTACATAAATACTTGTGTCTCTGTGTATATGATTTTGTTTACATTTTGTGTTTGTCTTGTTTGGCACTCCTGTCATCCTTATTGATTTAATTTTGAACATGTAGGATCCTGCAAGAGGTGTCACCCCTTTCTTTACACCCATCACTCAATTCTCTTCCACCCTTATAGGTAACCACCTTCACTGTTTTCTGAGCTATCCTTCCTGTATTTCTTTTTGTGATGATGAACAATATTTATATATTTAAAAATTCATACACTTTTTATTACATAAGAAGTAGCATACTATAAGTTATATATGCTTATTTATATTTACCTTTTTAAATTATAATTTTAATGTATATAAATTATATCTCAAAGCTATTAAAAAGTCACCATCAGGTGGCATGTATGGCATTCCTAACACAATATGATTTTCTCTGATTTGACGTTGGCTTAAAGATTTCAACCCATTTGAATGCTGTGTAGACTAAGTGGAAATGTTGGAGATCTCCCCTCAAATGATTCTATTATGATACTTTAAATCGGAAGTGTATTTTTTAACAGCATTTTCTGCTTGAGGGACTTAGTGAACTGATAACCCCTAAAGAAATTTACTTAATATTTTAAACTGACTGAGGCAGAAATGGTTGATTTAATCCCTCTGTGGTGTTGGAGAAGACTCTTGAGAGTCCCTTGGACTGCAAGGAGATCCAACCAGTCCATTCTGAAGGGGATTTCTTTGGAAGGAATGATGCTAAAGCTGAAACTCCAGTACTTTGGCCACCTCACGCGAAGAGTTGACTCATTGGAAAAGACTCTGATGCTGGGAGGGATTAGGGGCAGAAGGAGAAGGGGACAACAGAGGATGAGATAGCTGGATGGCATCACTGACTCGATGGATGTGAGTCTGAGTGAACTCCGGGAGTTGGTGATGGACAGGGAGGCCTGGCGTGCTGTGATTCACGGGGTCGCAAAGAGTTGGACACGACTGAGAGACTGAACTGAATTAAACTGAACTGAAAGAGTTGAATTCTAAAGGACCTTATAGACCACTTTGCTACGCCTTTTATTTTACAGATGAGACTCAGAGAGCTTTAAAACTCTAATTATGTAATAAAGTTAGAAATGCAGTCCTCGACTCATCTGTTCTACTCTTTAAATATTTATACTATTCTGTTAGGCAGTGATTAAAATGGTAGTTATTAAGACTCTGTAGAAACATTGAAAGCTGTTTATAATACAAATGAAAAAAAGAACAGCATGCCAAATGGCTTAATATCATGATTGCAACCAATATGACAAATTTGTATTCATATTGAGATCTGGAGCATAACAGACAAAAATGGTATGTGTGTTATGTAATGGGTTAAAGGGCATTTTCCCCTTAATGTTCTTGAACATTGCGGCATTGTATCCAACTAAACTTCTTTTCTAAAAATATTAAGGCTCCCACAGGGAGAATGTGAAATCAAAGAGATGTTGGTAGCTGCCTGAATCTGTCACCTGTGTTTGCACTTTCCCCAGATACTTTCCAGCACTGGAAATGTGTGATGAGGTTCTATTATCCTATGCCTCTGACACTCTTCCATTGTTTACCCGCCCCTGGAATTTTGCCTTTATTCCCTTGTTTCTCACCCTGTTTTATCGAATCTACTGACCCAGCATGGCTGGTGAATGACTTTTATAGCAGGTAGTAACTACTGTTACCTATCTCAACTGAATGCAGAATATAAAGAAATTATGCTGACCCTTAAGTAATTTAGGGCTTCCCTGGTGGCTCAGATGGTAAAGAATCTGCCTGCAATGCAGGAGACCTGAATTTGATTCCTGGGTCAGGAAGATCCCCTGGAGGAGGGCATGACGACCCACTCTAATATTCTTGCCTGCAGAATTCCATGGACGGGGAACCTGGAAGGCTATATACAGCCCATGGGGTTGCAAATAGTTGGACATGACTGAGCCACTAATACTTAAGTAATTAAAGTGAAGTCGCTCAGTCATGTCCAACTCTTAGCGACCCCATGGACTGCAGCCTACCAGGTTCCTCTGTCCATAAGATTTTCCAGGCAAGAGTACTGGAGTGGGGTGCCATTGCCTTCTCTAAGGAATAATATTTTGTCTCTAAGATGGGTGATTATTACCCATGGAATGAGTCCCAAAGATTGAGGGTGCTCCTTCTCTGATTAGCTGTACCACTCCAAAGGACCGTCTAATATCAGGTTTGAAGAACGGAGTGATAGGTTTAGATGACTTTCAATCTGGTTAAAAAACAATTTCAGAAATCAGAGCACTCATTTGTGGATTTGCCTATTGCGTGGCTCTGATGCCTGAAAAGTAGCCAGAAAGAAAAGAAAATACTGTGCCATGATGAGCCTGCCTCAGTTCTTTGTGGCTTTGGACCCTACCCTCTGTAAGAATTCTATTTCTGGTCAGAGTTGCCACATCAGCTTAAACTTCATCTAAATGCAAGTTCACTAGACTTGTTTTTTTTCAAGTTGACTCTAAACATATGGTTTTTTTGGTGTGCTAGAGAACATCACAGGGAAAGCATAAAGCAGCTACATAAACAATTTAAGCAGCACTTTGTTTCAGACCCTAGCTCTGCCAAGAATGTTTGGATCATATATACTAGTTCACGGCAGTGGATAATGCTAGGGTTTCAGCCCATGACTGAGCTAGTGCGATAAATGTGAAGCTAGTGAATATTTAATATACTATTCAAACACACTCCCTCTCTAAGGGGTTGGGTCTCATTTTCTAAAATGTTCGGGTTTCTTTGGATGATGCTTGCTAAGTGGCACATGTTGTTAGCTCAACTAACTGATTAAACTTTTATGTCACTGTGCTTTTCCTGTTAAAAAGTTGAGAATATTATATCCATAATGGTTTTATTTCAGGGAAAAGAAATGGGACTGTGAAAAGTCCAGGGATAGAAGAGGCAGAGTGAACAGGGCAGAGGGCACTGTGTCTGATATATAGACAGTCCTTCCTACGGGTCTACAGTCCTCGCTTTAGGTCTTTGGTGATACAGTTAAGTCAACTTTCTGTTCTGGCATAAACAGTTCATTTTATTCTCCTTTCCCAAGCAGACATCTTCTTGAATTATATCTTTTATGCCCCCTCTCCTTTGCTTAGAAATATCCAGTGAATCTGTTATTGCCATTGTATTTAAATCTTAGGCATCTCTTAAATCTTAAATCATCATCTTAAATCTCAGGCATTCCTACCTCTATGCATCTAGTCTTATCTGACCCCAAAAATCAAATATCCTGTTATAATTGCCTTTTAGGACACTGCACCAAAGAGAGCGAACCATCTTTTCCTCTCCTCTGATTACACCCATGCTCTTTCCTGTCCTCAAGGATCCACTGACACTGTTTTATTACCACCTTCTCCCTACCCTCACACACTGTATTCTGTTTTTGCCATGGACTCCCGTGTATTTTTGTCGTGGCATTTACTTTTTAAAAATATCAGTAATAAAACTAATAATAGCTACCATTTATAGTGTTTATTTTGTGCCAGGCACTGCTTTCGGTACTTTACATGAATTAACTCATTCAGCCTTCAACAACATTTCAAGGGGTAAGTAACATTATTCCCATTTTATAGACAAAAACCTGGAGACATGTTCTTGTTCAGTTGCTGAACAAGTCATGTCCAACTCTTTGCGACCCCATGAACTGCAGCCTGCCAGGCTCTTGTGTCTTCCACTATCTCCCGGAATTTGCTCAAATTCATGTTCACTGAATCTGTGATGCTATCTAACCATCTCATCTTCTGCTGCTCGCTTCTTCTGCCTTCAATCTGTCCAGTCATCAGCGTTTTTTCCAATGAGTCGGTTCTTCACAACAAGTGGCCAAAGTATTGGAGCTTCAGCGTGAGTCCTTCCAATGATACTCAGGGTTGATTTCCTTTAGGATTGACTGGTTTGATCTCCTTGCAGTCCAAGGGACTCTCAAGAGTCTTCTCTAGCACCACAACAAAATTGAAAGCATCAGTTCTTCCGTGCTCAGCCTTCTTTGTGGTCCAACTCTCACATCTGTACATGACTACTGGAAAAACTGTAGCTTTGACTAGACAGACCTTTGTCCACAAAGGGATGTCTTTGCTTTTTAATACACTGTCTAGGTTTGTCATAGCTTTTCTTCCAAAAAGCAAGTGTCTTTTAATTTCATGACTGCAGTTACCATCTGCAGTGATTTTTGGAGCCCAAGAAAAGAAAATCTGTCACTGCGTCCGCCTTTTCCCCATCTGTTTGCCATGAAGTGATGGGATTGGATGCCATGATCTTAGTTTTTTGAATGTTGAGTTTTAAGCCAGCTTTTTCACTCTCCTCTTTCACCTTCAACAAGAGGCTCTTTAGTTCCTCTTCACTTTGTGCCATTAGGGTGGTGTCATCTGCATATCTGAGGTTGTTGATATTTGTCCTGGCAATCTTGATTCTAGCTTGTGATTCATCCAGCCCAGCATTTCGCATCATGTACTCTGCATACAATTTAAATAAGCAGGGTGATAATACACAGCCTTAACATACTCCCTTCCCAATTTGGAACCAATCAGTTGTTTGGTGTCTGGTTCTAACTATTGCTTCTGGATCTGCATACAAGTTTCTCAGGAGGCAGGTAAGGTGGTCTGGTATTCCTATTCCTTTCAGAATTTTCTACAGTTTGTTGTGATCCACAGAAAGGCTTTAGCATAGTTGATGAAGCCGAAGTAGATGTTTTTTGGGAATTCTCTTGCTTTTTCTGTGATCCAATGGATGTTGGCAATTTGACCTCTGGTTCCTCAGCTTCTTTGAAACTCAGCTAACACATCTGGAAATTCTTGTTTCATGTACTGCTGAAGCTTGCTGCTGCTGCTGCCAAGTCGCTTCAGTCGTGTCCAACTCTGTGTGACCCCATAGACGGCAGCCCACCAGGCTCCCCCTTCCCTGGGATTCTCCAGGCAAGAACACTGGAGTGGGTTGCCATTTCCTTCTCCAATGCATGAAAGTGAAAAGTGAAAGGGAAGTCGCTCAGTCGTGTCCGACTCCTAGCGACCCCATGGACTGCAGCCTACCAGGCTCCTCCATGCATGGGATTTTCTAGGCAAGAGTACTGAGTGGGGTGCCATCGCAAAGCTTAGGTTGAAGGATTTTAAGTATAACCTCACTAGCATGTGAAATAAGCATCATTGTACAGTAGTTGGAACATTCTTTGGCATTGCGCTTCTTTGGGATTGGAATGAAAACTGACTCTTTCCAGTCCTGGGGCCACTGCTGTGTTTTCCAAATTTGCTGGCATACTGAGTACAGCAGTTTCACAGCATCATCTTTTAAGATTTGAAATAGCTCATCTGGAATTCCATCACCTCCACTAGCTTTGTTCATAGTAATGCTTCCTCAGTTCAATTCAGTCGCTCAATCGTGTCCGACTCTTTGCGACCCCATGAATCACAGCATGCCAGGCCTCCCTGTCCATCACCAACTCCCGGAGTTCACTCAGACTCACATCCATCGAGTCAGTGATGCCATCCAGCCATCTCATCCTCTGTCATCCCCTTCTCCTCCTGCCCCCAATCCCTCCCAGCATCAGAGTCTTCTCCAATGAGTCAACTCTTCACATGAGGTGGCCAAAGTACTGGAGTTTCAGCTTTAGCATCATTCTTTCCAAAGAACACCCAGGACTGATCTCCTTTAGGATTGACTGGTTGGATCTCCTTGCAGTCCCTGGGACTCTCAAGAGTCTTCTCCAATACCACAGTTCAAAAGCATCAATTCTTCGGCACTCAGCCTTCACACTCAACTCTCACATCCATACATGACCATAGGAAGAACCATAGCCTTGACTAGACGATCCTTTGTTGGCAAAGTCATGTCTCTGCTTTTGAATATGCTATCTAGGCCTAAGGTCCACTTGATTTCACACTCCAGGATGTCCATCTGTAGGTGAGTTACTACACCATTGTGATTATCCAGGTCATCAAGACCTTTCTTGTACAGTTCTTTGTATTCTTGTCACCTCTTCTTAATATCTTCTGCTTCTTATGGGTCCTTATTGTTTCTGTCCTTTATTGTGCCCATCCTTGCGTGAAATGTTCTCTTGGTATCTCTAATTTTCTTGAAGAGATCTCTAGTCTTTCCCATTCTATTATTTTCCTCTAATTCTTTGCATTGTTCATGTAAGAAGGCTTTCTTATCTCTTGTTGCTATTCTCTGGAACTGTTTTAAGTTGGATATATCTTTCCCTTTCTCCCTTGCCTTTCACTTCTCTTCTTTTCTTAGCTATTTGTAAGGCCTCCTCAGACAACCACTTTGCCTTGTTGCATTTCTTTTTCTTGAGCATGGTTTTGGTCACCACCTCCTGTACAAAGTTATGAACCTTCATCGATAGTTCTTCAGGCACTCTGTCTGCCAGATATCATCCCTTGAATCTATTCACCACCTCTACTGTATAATCATAAAGGATTTGATTTAGGTCATATCTGAATGGTCTCTTGCTTTTCCCTACTTCAATTTAAGTCTGAATTGTAAAGAGGAGCTCATGATTTGAGCCACAGTCAGCTCCAGGTCTTGTTTTTACTTATTGTATAGAGCTTCTCTATCTTTACCTACAAAGAATATTATCAATCTGATTTCAGTACTGACCATCTGGTGATGGCCATGTGCAGAGTTGTCTCTTGTGTTGTTGGAAGACGGTGTTTGCTATGACAAACACCCTTGACAAAACTCTGTTAGCCTTTTCCCTGCTTTATTTTGTATTCCACGGCTGAACTTACATATTATTCCCGGTATCTCTTTGACTTCCTACTTTTGCATTCCAATCTCCTATGCTGAAAAGGACATCTTTTTTTTTTTTTTTGGTGTTCTAGAAGGTGTTGTTGGTCTTTATAGAAATGGTCAATTTCAGCTTCTTCAGCACTAGTGATTAGGGCATAGACTTGGATTACTGTGATGTTGAATGGTTTGCCTTGGAAACAAACAGATCATTCTCTCATTTTTGAGACTGCACCCAAGTACTGCATTTCAGACTCTTTTATTGACTATGAAGTCTACTCCGTTTCTTTTAAGAATAGTAAATATAATCACATGTGAATTAGATTTGCCCATTCCTGTCCATTTTAGTTTATTGATTCCCAAGATGTTGATGTTCACTCTTGCCATCTCCTGCTTGACCACGTCCTATATACCTTGATTCATGGACCTAACATTCTAGGTTCCTATGCGATATTGTTCCTTACAGCATTGGACTTTACTTTCACCACCAGACACATGCATAACTGAGAGTCACTCCTGCTTTGGCCCAGCCTCTTCATTCTTTCTGGAGCTATTAGTAATTGCCCTCTGCTGTTTTCCAGTAGCGTATTGGACACCTTCTGAGCTAGAGGACCCATCTTCTGACATCGTATCTTTTTGTCTTTTCATACTGTCCATGGGGTTCTCTGTGGCAAGAATGCTGGAGGGTTGCCATTAACTCTTCCAGTGGACCACAGTTTGTCAGAACTCTCCACTCTGACTCTTCTGTCTTGGGTGGCCCTGCACAGCATGGCTCATAGCTTCATTGAGTTACCCTTGCCCCTTTGCCATGTAATTTGAATTTGCTGCAATTCATGAAGGGGCATGGAGGCATTGAGGGATAAAATAATGAACCTAAGCTCATACAAGCAAGTGGAAGATTTGGAATTCTGTCCCAGGCTGTCTGGATTCAAACTGTGTTCTTAACCACAGTTTTAAACTACGGTTTGTAAGTTATCTTTTTAGAGGTTTCATTCTTTTAAAATTTAACTCTGTAAGTCAAAGTCTCCTTATTCTCTGCTTTACCTCATTATATAACCCTGTGCCTGGAGCAGGGAGTGACTCTGTGAATATTTGTTTATTGATGTGACCTGATGTCAGAGGTCAAAGAAATTCTAATAGGTTTTTCTGGGAGTTTTGACTTGCTTGGTTAGACTTGATTTTATCTTGATAAACTGACTGTTTTCTGTTCTCCCTCTAACTGTTGGTATGAGATGGTCAGGGTGACTGTCAAGAATTTAAATCCTTGACATTTATTACCTAAATGAATGGTGCTAAGTGGTGGGTAAATTTACTAATGTGTGTGAAATCAAATCTCAAATTTTGTTCTGTGCTTCAAAGTAAACATTTTAAATTTGCATGTTTTTTTTTTCTTAAGCAGTATTTTATTACTTGCATATTTGATATGTCAGATCAAAGGAGTTAGAGCAACCTGTACTTCACCTTTCTTGCAATATCAAGTCCTAGAAATATATTTAATTTTACACAGTTTTTCCTTGATTTCTTTGGGGGAAGAAAAGGCTCATCATGGAGGAAATGGTTAAAGTTGGTTATGTTAAAGTTACTTTGAGAACTCTGTGCATACTGTGTTAAGCTCTGGGATCAAACTCTTTCCTATTTAATATAATGACAAGTTAGCCAAAGAAGCTGAAGTTTTGAAGTTTTGTTTACCATGTTTCTTTTATCTAACAGCATGATGCTTGATAAGGTAGGTGCTCAGAGCTAGTTGTTTCTGGTTCTCTAATGGTTACATCTGTGCCTGTGTGTTGGTCAGTGAAACAGAAGTAGTTTCTGGCTGATGCAATGAGAAAAGGGCATTTGGAAGAGTATTGTATAACTTGGAGAACCAAGGGGGAAAACTGAGTAATTTGCCAGCTTTGGGAAGGGTGACTGTGACAATTGTAACATCTTGAGTGTCCAACCAGGAACATCTCTGAAGTTTTGGCCTTTGCAATGACTCAGTTCTGTTTTCATTCAGTGCTCTGCTCAGGATTTCTGTTTCTTGGAAGGGAGCCAGATTTGCTCTCCACTTAAGCCAGGTGCCCATTTCTTGCTTGGGATGGTTGACAGGTCACCGTAGGCACATAAGATGGGAAAATAAGTATTTCCAAAGGAAATATGGGTACTATTAGCAAAGAAAAGGAAATGGACATCAACAAAAGGTGCTCATTGCCATCAAGTTTCATCTCAAAGCAGAGAGTTTAAATGAAAGCATTAACTTGAATGATAAGCAAGTTGGATTTTACCTGAGTTCAAGCACCAAGTTATTTCTCTACTTAGAAAATACTGGCAGTCAAATTCCTTAACAAATATTTTATATTTGTGCAAACTTGATTTTTTTTTTCTGACCACATTTTAAAATGTTTACTTAGCTGTTTTCAAGTATATACAAAATTATAATATGAACCCATATGCAACTCAACGATTGTTGAAACATTTTGCCATTCATGTTTTTGTTAATTGCATTTGGAAGCATGAACATAAGATGATTTTATAGTTGGCTGTGTAAAAGCTCACGAGATTTAACATAAAGTCTGAAACTTGCTTTATGAATGTATATTCAAATATCAAATTATTTATTATTGGTTTTATACCAAAAAGCATGTTGCCAGTTAGAAAAAAAGATACACTGTTCAATGGTCATGCATTGTTTATCTAGAAGTAGAATTTTATTTCCATCAGTGAGGCTTTTTCCTGGCTTAAGCCTAATAAATCAATTCTTTAACAACTCGGGTTTTCAGGTTACCTCTTCTAAATTTGCCTTCTGGCTCTTGGAGGCTTTGGGATGTAAATCAGAGGTTTCATTCAACGGTGTCTCTGAACAGCAGGATGCACTTGCACTGTGCGAGAACTGACTGTGCTCCAATCTCCTTTGCAGTTGAAAGATGCATGAGCGTAATGCAGTCTGGGACACAGATGATCAAGCTGAAGCGTGGGACCAAGGGACTCGTCCGGCTCTTTTACCTGGATGAACACCGGACCCGCCTCCGATGGAGACCCTCTAGGAAGAGTGAGAAGGCAAAAAGTAAGACTAGCTTTTGAATTCTTAACTTGACTTAGTAACACATGACTTCTATTGGATAGGCTCTGTGGAAGTTTTAGCTTGGTAAAACTTTCATATCTTTACAAGTTTTAGGGGTCAGTGGTTAGAGAATGTGCAGACAGAATAAGTGATGACCATTTTTGCTTTTGTTAATACATCAGGAACTTTAAATCCATCAAAAGTTTTCTTATCCACTAGTGCTGTTGAAGGTAATATTTATCCTACATTGAAGACATGTATTTAGTTGGGATATGAGGCCTTTTATTTTCCTATAAAAAAGTGAAGGAAGTCGTAAATCCAATAGGATTAAACTGTTTTGACATATTCTGTTCACAGTTAACTGACGAATGGATTGACAAAATTGTTTTAATGATATCAAATAAAATAGCTTTGATCTGCCTCCTCCATAAAACCTCTCCCAATCCTAAACTCAGTTTCAAGTCCATGCTGAGTCCCCTGGAGCATCTCTCTCATCTGCTCCTTCCTCCTATTTTCACATGGACCTCCTTCATCCAGGGTCTCTGTCTTTCTGATGGCCTATGCAAAATCTCCTAACCAAGCTCCATTTGCTAGTTTCTTCTGCCCTGACCAGTGAAGATGCTTTCCTCTTAATGTCACAGATGACCTCCACTAAATTAGGCTTACGTGAAGAAAGGCAATGCCAAAGAGTGCTCAAACTACCGCACAATTGCACTCATCTCACACGCTAGTAAAGTAATGCTCAAAATTCTCCAAGCCAGGCTTCAGCAATATGTGAACCGTGAACTTCCTGATGTTCAAGCTGGTTTTAGAAAAGGCAGAGGAACCAGAGATCAAATTGCCAACATCCGCTGGATCATGGAAAAAGCAAGAGAGTTCCAGAAAAACATCTATTTCTGCTTTATTGACTATGCCAAAGCCTTTGACTGTGTAGATCACAATAAACTGTGGAAAATTCTGAAAGAGATGGGAATACCAGACCACCTGATCTGCCTCTTGAGAAATTTGTATGCAGGTCAGGAAGCAACAGTTAGAACTGGTCATGGAACAACAGACTGGTTCCAAATAGGAAAAGGAGTACGTCAAGGCTGCATATTGTCACCATGTTTATTTAACTTATATACAGAGTACATCATGAGAAATGCTGGACTGGAAGAAACACAAGTTGGAATCAAGATTGCTGGGAGAAATATCAATAACGTCAGATATGCAGATGTCACCACTCTTATGGCAGAAAGTGAAGAGGGGCTAAAAAGCCTCTTGATGAAAGTGAAAGTGGAGAGTGAAAAGGTTGGCTTAAAGCTCAACATTCAGAAAACGAAGATCATGGCATCTGGTCCCATCACTACATGGGAAATAGATGGAGAAACAGTGGAAACTGTCAGAATTTATTTTTCTGGGCTCCAAAATCACTGCAGATGGTGACTGTAGCCATGAAATTAAAAGATGCTTACTCCTTGGAAGGAAAGTTATGGCCAACCTAGATAGCATATTCAAAAGCAGAGACATTACTTTACCAACAAAGGTTCGCCTAGTCAAAAGGCTATGGTCTTTCCTGTGGTCATGTATGGATGTGAGAGCTGGACTGTGAAGAAGGCTGAGCGCCGAAGAATTGATGCTTTTGAACTGTGGTGTTGGAGAAGACTCTTGAGAGTCCCTTGGACTGCAAGAAGATCCAACCAGTCCATTCTGAAGGAGATCAATCCTGGAATTTCTTTGGAAGGAATGATGCTAAAGCTGAAACTCCAGTATTTTGGCCACCTCATGGGAAGAGTTGACTCATTGGAGAAGACTCTGATGCTGGGAGGGATTGGGGGCAGGAGGAGAAGGGGACGACAGAGGATGAGATGGCTGGATGGCATCACTGACTTGATGGGTGTGAGTCTGAGTGACCTCCCGGAGCTGGTGATGGACAGGGAGGCCTGGCGTGCTGCGGTTCATGGGGTCGCGGAGAGTCGGACACGACTGAGCGACTGATCTGATCTGATCTGATATACAATTTATTCTCACTTAACAAGAAACCCAGAGACTGGCTGGCTGCAACTGTGGGACGTTGAGCTTCTAGTTCTGACTCTCTGAGCACTCTTGGCTTTATCCCTTCTGCACTAACATTGTAATTGAGGCAGCAGCAACGTGGCTTCACAACTGATAGGCTTCAAGAAGATGCAGAAAAGGGACCTTCTCTTCCAGTGCTTCCTTTTCAAGAGGGAAGAGCCCCATTCCACGCCCTTCCCTCAAGCAGAATGCATGTCTCCTTGGTTACAAGTGGGTTATGTTTCCACACCTAAAGCCATTATAGGAGACTGGAGTGGGGCCACCCCAGTGGCTTAGCTGCACCGGAACTTGCCCTGCAATGGTCAGAGGCTCATTTCCCCATGAGTGGAAAGAAAGAAAAATTGGGACTTGCCATTAAGGCAGAGCAGAGGCATGGATGGTGTATATGGGCGATAAATAAGATTACAACTTTCTGATTCATGCCCCCAAACAGGCAAGTGAACAAACAGAACGTAGTGTTTAATCCAGAGTAATCCTCTCTGCAAGTGTTCCCCTGACCCGAGCCTGCAGTGTTGCTCCACCACCTAAATAATGCTAATCTCTGCACTGTCTCTCCAGCTCCTCATAACTTAGCCTCTACCTGCCTTTCCAGCTCTGTCTCCTGTTACTCTCCTTCCTGAGCTTTTCAGTCCAGCATCTCT
The DNA here is from genome assembly GCA_935064755.1 of Tragelaphus eurycerus. Taxonomy (NCBI): domain Eukaryota; kingdom Metazoa; phylum Chordata; class Mammalia; order Artiodactyla; family Bovidae; genus Tragelaphus; species Tragelaphus eurycerus. The sequence goes on from CAKXYN010000006.1 coordinate 10,308,190, forward strand.
GGAGTGGGGCTAATGTTTCTGTATCTTTATGCCTCTTTTCCCTGATGGGCCATCTTGTTTACCCCTCCACCTCTCAAGCCCCACTCTGCCTTCACCCTTATAGCTTTCTCTTTATGAATCCAAATCACATTTAGCTGTGCTATTTGGTTGCCATCCTATGTTTTTCCCTTCAATTTTTAACTGCTGTCGTATGCATATTGTAAAACATCAGAGTCGGCTCTAGGTCTTTGTATGTTTTCCTTGCAAAAATGTATAAACTAAACATTTGATATATTCACATCCCCCTTTTCTACCAGTCTTCTTGCCCTGCTGGGCTTATCTGTCTTCCTATCATAATTTTAACACTTTCTGACCCAGTGCCTGGGAGGGTATTTTCTGAGTGCCCAGGAGGGTAAAGTAGTACATGGAGAAGGTTACTAACAGGAAATGATAAAGCTTATATTGCACATTTGGACTTTTCAATTGTTTGGACAATTCACAGACAATTAATTTTATTTTTAAATCTTAAGATGATTTTACTTTTCTTAATCTGCACACATGTCTTCACCTGCCAGGTAACTGCACTTTCCTCACTTTCCTCACAGTACTTATCGACTCCATTTACAAAGTCACCGAGGGTCGGCAGTCCGAGATATTCCACAGACAGGCCGAGGGGAACTTTGATCCCAGCTGCTGCTTCACCATCTACCATGGCAACCACATGGAGTCCCTGGACCTCATCACCTCCAACCCCGAGGAGGCACGCACCTGGATCACAGGCCTCAAGTACCTCATGGCTGGCATCAGTGATGAAGATTCCCTTGCCAAAAGGCAGAGGACCCACGACCAATATCCTCCCTAGAACTTTAATTCTGCACTCTGTATGTGTCTGTATGTGGATTAGACTATACTTTTCCCCATAATTTTGAGCCTTAAACCCACTTTCCTTGCTGTCTTTTTTCTTTACCCTTAGCACCTTTCTGCCCCCTCCTCACTCCCACCCCAAGTAAACGAATGTGTAGAACATGAGAAACTTAAGCTTACGTGAACTCAGGAGCAAACTTCTTTGGAGGAGACTAGATTTAGCTTCATAATCTGCTAGGTCTCCAAATGCAGCGTAGTTTCCTAAGAGAGATGAAGCAACGAGCAAAATGTTTATTTGAGTTAGAGGAAATCCCACTTTGTTATAGAGTCAGTTTAGTTTAACAAACACCTTTTTTTTCTTTTTCAAATTCATAAATTTTATCACAAACTTCCTAGGCGGTACAGTGGTAAAAAATCGGCCTGCCAAGGCAGGAGACACAGGAGATGCAGGTTTGATCCCTGGGTCAGGTAGATCCCCTGGAGAAGGAAATGGCCACCCACTCCAGTATTCTTGCCTGGAAAATTCCATGGATAGACAAGCCCGGTGTCTACAGTGCATGAGGTCATAAGGAGTCAGTCATGACTGAGCAACCGAGCACATACATATTTACAAAACACTTTTTTGAGTTCCAATTATATACCAGTTGTTGAGTTCTTTCCTGCTTTTTCTCTCTTCTTAATTTACAGTTTGGAATCTGAACTGATTGATCTTTAAGGGGAAGTTATTTTTTACTTGTATTTACCCTGTCTAAATTGTTCAAGAAACTGGAGTTTCTTGATTAGAATTCTGATTCTCATTCTTGATTAAACCCATTCTTTGGTCCTGCAGCACTGACAGGATCAATGATTAGTGTGCTTAGTCTGCAGGCACCTCTCCTGCTGGGATCACCTGCACACGTGACATGCATGGCCTTTCTGGCCTCAGTTTCCTTATCTGTAAAGTCAGGGTGTTAGACTCATGGACTGCTTTGGCTCCCTTCTTCACATTTTGAATGGTCTTAAAATACATGTTTCTCCCTCAGCCTATGGGAATTAGTACTATTTTCCTGCTGTCATTGGAATGTGCACCCTAATTTTTTTTCCAGAGTAGGGATAAATTTGTGCTTCTTGAGCTATAATCCTCACCCAGGGTACTGTTGAAGCAGGGTGGAAATATTCAACCCGTGAAAGGACATTGACAGTGCAAAGGTCTAAGCTGATGAGCCATGATGTTTTCATCAATATTCACAGCATGCAGGTAAATCCAAATGGGATTCATAATTGAACAAAACATAAGCATAACAATGAACTTTGTATGCTTTTTTTTTGTTGGTTTGGTTCTTAACTCCTTTACATTTGATAAAAAACCAAATAATGAATGCTTTCTGGTGCAAGCCACAGAACCATACTAACAGTGCCTCAGACAATACAGAATATTCATTTTCTCATGAACAAGAGACCTGAGGTAGAGTTAATTCAGTGGCTCAGTAATGTCATGAGAAGAGATCTAGGTTCTGCCATTCTCAGCATTTTGGCTTGGTCCATTACCTGGCCAAAAGAACTTTGGTCAAAAGAACTGCAACAGCTCCAGAGAAACCCTGCCCAGAGGGAGTGAAGTTTCTTCTCATAAATCTCCCCTTCCTTTTTTTTTTTTTTTAGGAGTAAAAAAGAACTTCCCAGGAGTTTCTAGAAGATTACCTCTCATCATTGGCCAGAAATGCTACTGTGGGCCCATTTCTAAACCAACTCTGACAAGAGAAATTAATATAATTGGACTTTGATCTCAGGACCCTTTTTGTATTTTTAGAACCTGAAGACTCCAAAGAGCTTTTATGTGGGCTCCATCTACTGATCCCTGGAGAAGGAAATGGCAACCTACTCCAGTACTCTTGCCTGGAAAATCTCATGGACAGAGGAGCTTGGTTGGCTACTGTCCATGTGGCCTCAAAAAGTCAGATACGACTGAGCGACTTCACTATCACTATAATCTACTGATATTTGTCATATTAGAAATTAAATCTGAGAATTAAAAAAGAGCTCATTAAAAATTATAATAAACTATTACATATAAACATTTTTATGGAAAGTAACTTTTTCAAAGCAAAACAAATTAGTAAGAAGGGAGGTATTGCTTTACTGTTCTGCAAGTCTTTAAGGTTTTCTACATGTAAAATTGTATCATCTGTAAACACATAATTTTACTTCTTCCCTTCTGATTTGGATGCCTTTTATTTCTTTTTCTTGCCTAGCTGCTCTGGCTAGAAATTACAGTACTTTGTTGAGCAGAAGTGGTGAAGGCAGGTTGTTCCTAATCTTACAGGAAAAGCTTTCAGTCTCTAACTATTGCATATAATATTTGCTGTGTTTTTTTAATATGTAACTTTTATTATGTTTGGGTAGTTTTCCTCTATTCCTATTTTGTTGGGTGTTTTTATCATGAAAGGGTATTGAATTTTGTCAAATGCTTTTTCTGCATCAACTGAGATGGTTGTGGTTTTTCTCTTCATTATGTTGATGCAGTATATTACATTGATCAATTCTCATGTGTTGAATCATCCTTGTATTCAGGAATAAATCCCACTCGGTCATGGTGTATATTCCTATTAATATGCTACTGAATTGTATTTGCAAGTATAGCTGACCCTTGAACAGTATAGGGGTTGGGGTGCAGACCTCTTGAGCAGCTGAAAATCTGAGGATAACTTTAAAGTTGGCCCTCCGTACTGACTTTCTGTATCTGTGGATTCAACCAGTTGCAGTGCATATAGTACTGTAGTACTTATTTATTGAAAAAAAATCCACATATAAGTGAACCCACATAGTTCACACCCATGGTATTCAAGGGTGAACTGTATTTTGTTGAGGGTTTTTCCACCAGTGTAAATAAGAGATAATGGTCTGTAGTTTTCTTGTAGTGTCTTTCTCTGCCTCTGGTAATAGGGTAATGCTGTCCTCATAGAATGAGGTAGAAAGTGTTTCTTCCACTTTACTTTTTGGGGAAAAATTTGACAATTTGGTGTTTGTTCTTTAAATATGTGGTAGAATTAACCAGAGAAACCATCAAGTCTAGAGATTTTCTTTGTTGAGAGATTTTTGACTACTGATTCCATCTCCTTACTAGTTATAGATTTATTCAGATTTTTCTATTTCTTTGTGATTTAGTCTATTTTTTATATTTCTAGAAATTTATCCATTTCATCTAGGTTATCCAATTTTTTGGTGTACAATTGTTTATAGTGGTATCTTATAGTCCTTTATGTTTCTGTAGAATCAGTAGTAATGTCCCCCTTTCATTTCTGATTTTAGTACCCTGAGTCTTTTTTTTTTCTCTTTGTCTAACTAAAAGTTTGTTGATTTTAATTAATCTTTTTTGAAAAAAAAAAACTTTTGATTTCACTAATTTTTTTCTCATTTTGTTTTCCCATTTCATATCTGTTCTTGTCTTTCTTCTTTTCTTCTTTTCTTCTTTCTGCTATTGTTTCAAATCTGTTGAGCCTTCATTGGTGGCCTAAAATGTAATTTCTCCTGAAAACGTCCCATATGCCCTTGAGAAGAATATATATGCTGTACTGTTGGGTAGAGTGTCTATATATGTCTGTTAGATCTAGTTGATTTATTGTGTTGTTTAAATTCACTTCCTTAGTTCTGTCTGGTTGTTCTATCCATTATTGTGAGTGCAGTCTCCAAGTATTATTGTAAAACTTTCTCTCTTCAGTTTTCTCTGTTTTTGCTTTTATATATTTTGATGGTCTGTCATTAGATACATGCATATTTATAATTGTTATATCTTCTTGTTGTATTGAGACTTCTATTAATACATAATGACAGTCTCTTACAGCCTGTTTTGATTCAAAGTCTATTGTTTGATGTTAGTATAGCCACCCCTGCTCTCTTTTGGTTATGATTTGCATCGAATATCTTTTCTCATCCTTTCATTTTCAACCTGTTTGTGTCTTTGGATCGCAAGTGAGTTTCCTGTAGACAGCATATAGTTCAGTCAGGAATTTTAATCTATCCTGTCCATCTGTCTTTTGGGGAATTTAATTGATTAACATGGAAATAGTTATTGATAAGGATTAATATGTTATTGTGCTATTTGTTTTCTGTATGCCTTATATCTTTTTTTTTGGTCTCTTATTTCTTGAAGAGACCATCCTCTTTTTATGTGTTTGTTTTTTTCTTTTGTAGTTGCAAAATAAATTCCTTCATTGTTTCTTTTTATGTAAATTCTATAGCTGTCTTCTTTGTGGTTATCTTGACGATTACATTTAATGTTCTAAAGTTAGAATACTCTAGTTTAAATTTATACTACTTTAGATGAGTAGGCTTTTGAATCTGATTTGTTTGTTCATGTTTACTAGCAGTAGAAAGTTTTCATATTTGAGTTCATTGACAGCTGAAGAATTGCATATTTTGAAAATATGCTATCTGGAAAGTGAGTGTGCCCTAGAATCACACAGAGGAACCATTTTATAAGATATATAAAATAGTTGCTGTTTATGTCAGTGAGGAAAGAAAAAGAAACAGGAAGTTAATGAATAATGAAGAGGAAGGTGGTGTCAAAAATAGGGAAATTTATGTTGAGTCAGGGAACCATTCTCATAGAGATTTGTCAGAATTTGATAGGGGTTTAGATAATGTCTTACTATCAGAATGACTTCCCTAATTAGATGTACATTTAATTACATTAATTGGGGAGAACAGAGCTGAGATGTTCATTATTATTACATTTCAATTAGAGCTAAAAATTTCAACTGTGAATGAATAATGAGAATCAGATCAGATCAGATCAGTCGCTTAGTCGTGTCCGACTCTTTGCGACCCTATGAATCGCAGCACGCCAGGCCTCCCTGTCCATCACCAACTCCCGGAGTTCGCTCAAACTCATGTCCATCGAGTCAGTGATGCCATCCAGCCATCTCATCCTCTGTCATCCCCTTCTCCTCTTGCCCTCAATCCCTCCCAGCATCAGAGTCTTCTCATGAGTCAACTCTTCGCATGAGGTGGCCAAAGTACTGGAGTTTCAACTTTAACATCATTCCTTCCAAAGAAATCCCAGGGCTGATCTCCTTCAGAATGGACTGGTTGGATCTCCTTGCAGTCCAAGGGACTCTCAAGAGTCTTCTCCAACATCACAGTTCAAAAGCAGTCCAGCTCTCACATCCATACATGACCACAGGAAGAACCATAGCCTTGACTAGGCGAAGCTTTTGAGTCTTAAATGATTGCATGAATAAAATCCATCCAGTGTAAAGTGAAATTCAGGTGATTTCTGCAGTATGGCCATGTTGGATGGAGGTAGATGCGGTACCTGTGTCTATCAGAAGCAACACAGTGTTGAGGTTGACGACTGAGACTGGTGCTTCCCTGTCTGGGGTCCAGCTCCAAGGCTGCCATGTAGTGTGTAACTAGGGGAGTTACTTAAACTCTTTTGCTTCACAGTCTTGAACACGTTGATGATGATAATGATGGTGCCCACCCTGTCTCACTGTGTGACCATCAAATGAGTTGGTTACAGACAAAGTGCTTTGAATGCTCTCTGGCTTATAGTAAGCATTTTATAAATAGTAGCTGCTGTTATTGCTAGAGAGGGATAAGGATTGGCAGACTTTTTGCTTTTCCTGTTCAGATAGATTGACATCTAAAAATGCCGTGTCCACAGCATACAAAGATGATGATGCTTAGGTACTTAGCCTCACCATATTCCTCCATCAGATCATTCTCCACTGTGATTCCTCCACCTTACCTCTTGACACAACTAGGGAAATTATTACCTCTAGAAGACTCCAGGCAGTCCTTTATGGATGTTGTCAACTGAAGCCTTATACCTTCCCTATAAATTTGGAGTTTTGCTTGTTGGGCAAATCTGGCCCTCCCTTCCTCTTACATGGCCTGCTGAGCTAAGAATGGGTTTTCTATGGCTGAAAAAAAATTAAAAGAGGAATAAAATTTTTCGACACATGAAGTTTTATGAAATTCAGAGTTCAACATCCTTAATTTTATTGAAACACAACCATGCCAATTCATTTATGTATTGCCTGTGGTAGCAGAGTTGGGTATTTGTAGCTGAGACCAAATAGCCTGCAAAACCTAAAACATATACTATGAGGCCCTCTTCAGGGCCCTGTTTGCCTACCCCTGAACTAAATAGTACTGTTCAATGCTTTATATTCTCCTAAAGTTTTTTGATTAAAAAATACTAGGCCAGAACTTTTCATTCAGTTTTCACTCTCCTAGTTTTTCTTTGTAAAATTGCTATTTCTTTTCTTAAATTTATCGTGTATTAGCTATGAATCATTAATTCAGGGCTTTCTTGGGCACTCATGTGTTAATTTTGAAAAACAACTTTGGGGTATCAGAATACTTTTACTTGCAGTTATATCTTATCTTATACCATGTGTACCGTTACTGAGAGAATGGTGTTTCTTTAATAGAATCTTAGAAGGGGCTTGGAAGGGGCTTCAAGGTCATCTAGTTGTGCTCGATGACATTATAGATGAAGAAATGGAAACCCCAAGAGGTAATATGAGTGACCCACTGTCATAGGGCCAGGTCAGAATGAAGTCAGAACTCGTGTATATTACTTGTCTGAGTCTACTTCTGTTTCTGTCTTACCAACCCTAGATCCCTTAAACCAACACTTCAGGCCAAATCGTGTGTTGACACTGAAGACCTTGCAGACACAGGCTTATCCAAAAGGGTTTATTTCTGCAGAATATTCATGCTTAGGGTTTGTTTGTCCCTGCCTCTTCCCTGGAGAAGTCTTTAAGGTGCTTTGGTAAAGAAGTATAGCATCAAAGGATGAAAATACTAGTGTCCATGGACTCATTTAATCATTTCTTTGAATTCTGACCAAATATTTTGTGGGGCACAGAGCAGTTTTCATGGTCAAAAGAAATAAAGCTCATGTAATGGGTACTGTAGGTCCAGAAAACAGAAACAAGATTCAGGTTCTAACTAGTAATTGGTCCAAACATTTCACTCTTGATTCTTCAGTTGTTTTTCCCCCTAAGTCCCAGGTCACGCTTTAACTTCCAGGTATCATATATAATGAGGTCCTACCTGAACTCTATGAGGAACAATTGAATTTGAAAGAACCAGCCTGGTTATTCTCAAATGTTATAAAGGGAACAAGATGTGAAACAGATATTTACAGTTGAAAAATCACTTCTGATTTACTTTAGGAGAAATAAGACTAACTATCATATTTTATTTTCTTTCTAAGGTATAATTGGAGAAGGCAATGGCACCCCACTCCAGTACTCTTGCCTGGAAAATCCCAAGGACGGAGGAGCCTGGTAAGCTGCAGTCCATGGGGTTGCTGGGAGTCGACACGACTGAACGACTTCACTTTCACTTTTCACTTTCATGCATTGGAGAAGGAAATGGCAGTCCACTCCAGTGTTCTTGCCTGGAGAATCCCAGGGACAGGGGAGCCTGGTGGGCTGCTGTCTGTGGGGTCGCACTGAGTTGGACATGACTGAAGTGACTTAGCAAGGTATAATCTCCTATAATCATAATTTGAATTACCTAAAAATATAAATGTTCTGAGTTACCACTAAGAGGTCAGTTAATATTTTGACTTAATGAATATCTCTCTGTCTTCATTGACCTCTTTTTTGACCTACTCTCACCTTCATTCTTTTCCTCTTCATTATCCTTTGAATCTTGAGCTGAGTTTGGTTTTCTTTTCTTTCTTCTTTTTTTTAAAAGATTTTTTGATGCGGATCTTTTTTTTAAGGTTGTTGTCGTTCAATAGCTAATTCATGTCTGACTATTTGCATCCATAAACTGCAGCATATCAGGCTTCCCTGTCCTGCACTATCTCCCTGAGTTTGCTCAAACTCATGTGCATTGAGTCAGTGATATCATCCAACATCACATCCTTTGTCACCCCTTTCTCCTTTTGCGCTCAGTCTTTCCCAGTGTCTGGGTCTTTTCCCGTGAGTCAGTTCTTCATATAAGGTGGTCAAAGTATGGGAGCTTCAGCATCAGTCCTTCCAATGAATATTCTTGGACTGGTTGGATCTCCTTTAGGATGACTGGTTGGATCTCTTTGCAGTCCAAGGGACTTCAAGAGTCTTCTCCAACACCACAGTTGAAAAGCATCCATTCTTTGGCGCTCAGCTTTCTTTATAGTCCAACTCTCGCATCCATACATGACTACTGGAAAAACCATAGTGGACCATTTTTAAAGTCTTTATTAAAGTTGTTACAATATTTCTTCTGTTGCTTATGTTCTGTTCTTTTGGCCACAAGGCATGTGGGATCCCAGCTCCCTGCTGCTGCTGCTAAGTCATGTCAGTCGTGTCCGACTCTGTGCGACCCCATAGATGGCAGCCCACCAGGCTCCCCTGTCCCTGGGATTCTCCAGGCAAGAACACTGGAGTGGGTTGCCATTTCCTTCTCCAGTGAATGAAAGTGAAAAGTGAAAGGGAAGTCGCTCAGTTGTGCCTGGCTCTTCTCGACCCCATGGACTGTAGCCTACCAGGCTCCTCCGTCCGTAGGATTTCCCAGGCAAGACTACTGCAGTGGGGTGACATTACCTTCTCCACCCAGCTCCCTGACCAGGCATCAAACCTGCACCCCCTGCATTGGAAGGTGAAGTCTTAACCATTGGATGCTAGGGAAGTCCTTGGTTTTTCAAATATACATACAGTCCTATCTTCTGTAATCTAACCCCTAACAACTGTGAATCATACATTAAAAAAAGTCCTCTGCTAAAATATAACTGGGAATTTTAAACTCATCCATTTGTTACTCTTTTATTATGCTTCCTCATTATGTAAAAAAATCCAATATTCATTTTCTGGGGGCCTTTTAAATTCTCAGTTCACATGATATAAATCCTTTGCATCTAAATTCATATTCTCAGGCACCTAGTATCTTAACTGAACTTTAAAGCAACCTCTAGCATATCAGGTTATAGTTCCTTTTCCTGCCCTTGATTTAGAAGTTGGGTCTTTTAGCTGCTACTGCTGTTAAGTCGCTTCAGTTGTGTCCGATTCTGTGCGACCCCATAGACGGCAGCCCACCAGGCCCCGCTGTCCCTGGGATTCTCCAGGCAAGAACACTGGAGTGGGTTGCCATTTCCTTCTCCAATGTATGAAAGTGAAAAGTGAAAGTGAAGTCGCTCAGTCTTGTCTGACTCTTAGTGACCCCATGGACTGCAACCTACCAGGCTCCTCCACCCATGGGATTTTCCAGGCAAGAGTACTGGAGTGGGGTGCCATTGCCTTCTCCCTATTAGCTAAGAACCTTCAAAGCTAGTAATAGGAAGAGGAACAGTGTAGAGACAGCATTCTATGCAGGAGAAAATAGAGATAGACCAAGTTGCAGGAGACCTGGTGTTGAGACCTGGTTCTTTTTAGTAATTCTTACCAATTTCTCCCTCTCTTCTAGTTTCATATCCTCATTTGAACAATAAGGAGATTAAACAAAATGGTCTCAATATCTAAATGTAAGAGTGGAATTGAGAAAAGGGAATTGAAAAGATCGTGTAGTGTGAGGTATCAGTTCAGTTCAATCGCTCAGTCATGACGTACTCTTTGCGACCCCATGAAGCACAGCATGCCAGGCCTACCTGTTCATCACCAACTCCTGGAGTTTACCCAAAGTCAGGTCCATTGAGTCAGTGATGCCATCCAACAATCTCATCCTCTGTCATCCCCTTCTCCTCCTGCCTTCAATCTTTCCCAGCATCAGGGTCTTTTCAAATCAGTCAGCTCTTCGCATCAGGTGGCCAAAGTATTGGAGTTTCAGCTTAGGCATCAGTCCTTCCAATGAATATTCACAACTGATTTCCTTTAGGATAGACTGGTTGGATCTCCTTGCAGTCCCAGGGATTCTCATGAGTCTTCTCCAACATCACAGTTCAAAAGAATCAATTCTTTGGTGCCCAGCTTTCTTTATAGTCCAACTCTCACATCCGTACATGACCACTGGAAAAACCATAGCTTTGACTAGACAGAACTTTGTTGACAAAGTAATGTTTCTGCTTTTAAATATGCTGTCTAGGTTGGTCATAACTTTTCTTCCAAGGAGTAAGCGTCTTTTAATTTCATGGCTGCAGTCACATCTGCAGTAATTTTGGAGCCATAAAAAATAAAAGTTGGTCACCATTTCTATTGTTTCCCTGTCTATTTGCCATGAAGTGATAAGACCAGATCCCATGATCTTAGTTTTCTGAAAGTTGAGTTTTAAGCCAACATTTTCACTCTTCTCTTTCCTTTCATTAAGAGGCTCTTTAGTTCTTCTTCATTTTCTGCCATAAGGGTGATGTCATCTGCATATCTGAGGTTATTGACATTTCTCCAGGCAATCTTGACTCCATCTTGTGCTTCACCCAGTCCAGCATTTCACATGATGTACTTTGCATAGAAGTTAAATAAGCAGGGTGACAATATACAGCCTTGACGTACTCCTTTCCCAATTTGGAACAAGTCTGTTGTTCCATGTCCAATTCTAACTGTTGCTTTCTGACCTGCATATGGATTTCTCAAGAGGTAGGTCAGGTGGTCTGGTATTTCCATCCCTTTAAGAATTTTCCACAGTTTGTTGTGATCCACACAGTCCAAGGCTTTGGCATAGTCAATAAAGTAGAAGTAGATGTTTTCCTGGAACTCTATTACTTTTTCGATGATCCAGCGGATGTTGGCAATTTGATCTCCGGTTCCTCTGCCTTTTCTAAAACCAGCTTGAACATCTGGAAGTTCATGGTTCATGTAATGTTTAAGCCTGGCTTGGAGAATTTTGAGTATTACTTTACTAGCATATGAGATGAGTTCAGTTGTGTGGTGTTTGAGCATTCTTTGCCATTGCCTTTCTTTCAGTGAAAACTGACCTTTTCCAGTCCTGTGGCCACTGTTGAGTTTTCCAAATTTGCTGACATATTGAGTGCAGCACTTTCACAGCATCATCTTTCAGGATCTGAAATAGCTCAACTGGAATTCTGTCACCTCCACTAGCTTTGTTTGTAGTAATGCTTCCTAAGGCCCACTTGACTTAGGATTCCATAATGTCTGGCTGTAGGTGAGTGATCATACCATCGTGGTTATCTGGGTCATGAAATCTTTTTTGTATAGTTCTTCAGTGTATTCTGGCCACCTCTTCTTAATATCTTTTGTTCTGTTAGGTCCATACCATTTCTGTCCTTTATCGAGCCCATCTTTGCATGAAGTGTTCCCTTGGTATCTCTAATTTTCTTGAAGAGATCTCTAGTCTTTCCCATTCTGTTGTTTTCCTCTATTTCTTTGCATTGATCACTGAGGAAGGCTTTCTTATCTCTCCTTGCTATTCCTTGGAACTCTGCATTCAAATAGGTATATCTTTCCTTTTCTCCTTTGCATTTAGCTTCTCTTCTTTTCACAGCTATCTGTAAAGCCTCGTCAGAGAACCATTTTGCCTTTTTACATCTCTTTTTCTTGGGGATGGTCTTGATCACTGCCTCCTGTACAATGTCATGAACCTTCGTCCATAGTTCTTCAGGCACTCTGTCTACCAGATCTAATCCCTTGACTCTATTTGTCACTTCCACTGTTTAACTATAAGGGATTTAATTTAGATTATAACTGAATGATCTAGTGGTTTCCCCTACTTTCTTAAATTTAAGTCTGAATCTGGCAATAAGGAATCCATGGTCTAAACCACAGTCAACTCCCAGTTTTGTTTTTGCTGACTGTATGGAGCTTCTCCATCTTTGGCTGCAAAGAATATAATCAATCTGATTTTGGTGTTGACCATCTGGTGATGTCCAGGTGTAGAGTCTTGTCTTGCATTGTTGGAAGAGGGTGTTTGCTATGACCAGTGCAGTCTCTTGGCAAAACTCTGTTAGCCTTTGCCCAACTTCATTCTGTACTCCAAGGCCAAATTTGCCTGTTACTCCAGGTGTTTCTTGACTTCCTACTTTTGCATTCCAGTCCCCTATAATAAAAAGGACATCTTTTTTGGGTGTTAGTTCTAAAAGGTCTTGTTGGTATTCACAGTACCATTCAACTTCAGCTTCTTCAGCATTACTGGTTGGGACATAGACTTGCATTACTATGATATTGAATGATTTGCCTTGGAAATGAACAGAGATCATTCTATTGTTTTTGAGATTGCATCCAATCACTGCATTTTGGACTCTCTTATTGACTATGATGGCTACTCCATTTCTTCTAAGGGATGCTTGCCCACAGTAATAGATGTAATGGTCACCTGAGTTAAATTCACCCATTCCAGTTCTAAATGTTTGCTGATTCCTTAAATGTCAATATTCACTCTTGCCATCTCGTTTGATCACTTCCAATTTGCCTTAATTCATGGACCTAACATTCCAGGTTCCTATGTAATATTGCTCTTTATAGCATGGACTTTACTTCCATTACCAGTCACATCCACAGCTTGGTGTTGTTTTTGCTTTGACTTCTCTTCATTCTTTCTGGAGTTATTTCTCCACTGTTCTCCAGTAACATATTGGGCACCTACCAACCTGGGGAGTTCATCTTGCAGCGTTGTATCTTTTTGTCTTTTCATACTTTCATGGAGTTTTGAAGGCAAGAATACTGAAGTGGTTTGTCATTCCCTTCTCCAGTGGACTACGATTTGTCAGAACTCTCTGCCGTGACCCATCCATCTTTGTTGGCTGTACGTGGCATGGCTCATAGTTTCATTAAGTTAGACAAGGCTGTGATCCATGTGATCAGATTGTTTAGTTTCCTGTGATTGTGGTTTTCATTCTGTCTTCCCTATGATGGAGAAGGATAAGAGGGTTATGGAAGCTTCCTGATGGGAGAGACTGACTGAGGGTGAAACTGGGTCTTGTTCTGATGGGCGGGGCCATGCTCAGTAAATCTTTAATCCAATTTTCTGTTGGTGGGTGGGGCTGTGTTTCTTCCCTGTTATTTGACCTAAGGCCAAACTGTGGTGGAGATAATGGTGACCTCCAAAAGGTACCATGCAGGCACTGCTGCATTCAGTGCCCCTAACCCTGCAGCATGCCACCGCTGACCCATGACTCCACTGGAGACTCCTAGACACTCATGGGCAAGTCTGGGTCAGTCTCTTGTGGGGTCACTGCTCCTTTCTCCTGGGTCCTGGTGCACACAAGGTTTTGTTTGTGCCCTCCAAGAGTCTGTTTCCCCAGTCCTGTGTAAGTTATGGTTGCTCTATGGTGGGGTTGATGGTGACCTCCTCCAAGAGGGTGTATGCCATACCCAGGTCTACTGCACCCAGAGCCCCTGCCCCTGCAGCAGTCCATTGCTGACCTGTACCTCTCCAGGATACACTCAGACACAATTCTGTCTCAGTCTCTGTGTGTTCTCTGGGTCCTGGTGTGCCCAAGGTTGGTTTGAGCCTTCCGAGCATGTCTGGTGGGTATGGGGTTTGATTCTAACTGGGATTTTGCCCCTCCTACCATCTTGTTGGGGCTTCTCATTAGAGATATAGGGTTGACCAAAAAGTTCATTTGGATTTTTCCATAAGATGCTACAGAAAAACCTGACCAAACTTTTTTGGCCAACCCAATAAATAAGCTTCCTGGGTGATATGATTTGACCCTCATTTCCCAGTGAAGGGAATCACCTCCATGTGTCCTCTTCTCACCATTCTCAGTGTTATTGTCACTATTAGTAACTCACTAAGAGCCTGTGGATTGTGGGGTCTCCTCAAAAGAATTTCTTCTCAAGTTTGGTGTTAATGATCAACCTCCTTGTGCATATTCTGTGAAAGTAGTTTTTATTTTGATGACAGTGTAAGTGGCAAGTGTTTCCTTGACCTTTCTGCAAGTGGGTGAAGCAGACCTTTGAGGAAGCTGATAAGAATGGCGATGGCTTATTGAACATTGAAGAGATACACCAATTGATGCACAAACTAAATGTCAATTTGCCCCGAAGAAAAGTCAGACAAATGTTTCAGGTATGTTTTCACAATGGGATTGACCTTACGGAAAATACAATGCATTATTGTATTATTACCCTTTGGAGGGTAATAATGCACTGAAATATTTCAAAAGGCTATTTTGTCTTGGTGGAAGCTAATATTACCTGCTGTATATCGTTTTGTTTTTCTTTGAAGACAGAGGCATTTTCTTTCATCAGAGAAAACTTCCCAAACTTAACATGCATCTACAATTTCACTTCCTAAAATGTGTTGTTGTTGCCATTTTCAGAGTGATTATAAGCACTTTACTTGACAGTTAAATAATGGGATAAATAGGATGAAGTCCCTTGGAGAGGATAAGATCTCATCTATCAACCTCATGGTCTGTAATGAGGATCAGATTAAAGACTAAATAGTGTGAAAAAATAGCACTTCTGGAACTCCTCAAGAGCCCTCTATTTTGTTTCAGATGAGTTGAAGATTTTAGAATCCCTAAGATTTAGAAGTGCTGTATCACTCCTGCCATTTAGGGAGCTCTCCAGAAGTTCATTCCACTGCTTGTTGGTATTAGATGAGATGTTCTTTCCCAGTTTAAAAGTCCTGGAAGAAAATTCTTAGACTCAAATTTATCCTGTGTCCCCCAGCTCAGATTGTACTCAGCCTTCCGTCTAAGATGCTGAAGTGAGAAGTGAGTTCTATTAAGTTAAGATTGGCGCAAAGACAGTGTTCAATTATTAGTAATTCCTAGAACATTAATTTTGGAAAGGCTTTTATTTGAAGATAAGTCATATATGTAATTCATGTGTTGTAGTAATTTGCTAAGTGAGTAGGTAGTTCATATTTTTTATGTGTAAAATTAAGTAGGAGGGTTATATTTTATGGTTAATGCATTTTGCTCCCTTTGTTTCCTGACCTCCTGTTATCAGAGGTGGTAAGGGCAGAAACAGCATGAGGGGTGAGTTGCAACAGTGAATGGAAGATGGAGGCTGGCTTTGATCTGTGACCTCTTACAGTTACACATCCTGTGGTCCTGTCCTTGGAAGCTGGAGATAGTTTGCACTGTGGGAATTTGGTCCCATTGCACTGAAGAGAAAGGAAAGAAGAGGAAGGAATGAGACATGCTATAAAAGGAACTAGAGATGGAGAGAACTGAGTTGGAGGTGAACTGAGTTGTCACAGAGTAAACAGTCTGTAAACTACATGGAAAGGTTCGCCATGTTCCTGGCACTCCCTGTGACACCTGACTTTTGTCCTGTTGTGAGCCCCATCTCCCATCTGTTCCTTTTCATAGATGTTCATCATACAGGAAGAGAGCCCTGATTAAATCAGAGAGGGTATGCTTATAGAGGGGGCAAAAGTCTATACCTACAAAAATAACGATCTGGGAGTACTTTTTGGAAGTAAGAGAAGTAACATTTAATTTTGACCTATTTTTACTTCTGTATTTTTAACCCACTTCAGATACCTTTTGTCTCTAATGCACAAGTATTTTGAGGATAAACCATGAAATGTTTATGTTAGAAGTCTTGTGAGTTCAAAGTTAATACTTCGGAGAAGTTTTCTTCCCCCAAAACTTTAAAATTCTTATTTTTTTGTATTGGGGTATAGCCAATTAACAATATTGTGGTAGTTTCGGGTGAACAGTGAAGGGACTCAGCCATACATATACATGTATCCACTTTTCCACAAACCCTCCTCCCATCCAAGCGGGCATATAATACTGTCCAGAGTCCCACGTGCTATGCAGTAGGTTCTTGTTTGTTATCCATTTCAAATATAGCAATGGTACATGACTTTCCCAAAGTCCCTAACTATCCCTTCCCCCTAGCAACTGTAAGTTCATTTTCTAAATCTATGATTCTCTTTGTTTTGTAGGTTCATTTGTATCATTTCTTTTTATATTCCACACATAAGGGACATCATATAACATTTTTCCTTCTCTGTCTGACTTCACTTAGTATGACACTCTCTAGGTCCATCCATGCTACTGCAAATGGCATTATTTCATTCCTTTTAATGGCTGAGTAATATTCTATTGTATCTATGTACCACATCTTTATTCAGTCCTGTTGATGGATATTCAGGTTGCTTCTATGTCTTAGCTATTTTCAACAGTGCTGCAGTGAATGTTGGGTGCTTGTATCCTTTTGGATCATGTTTTTCTCTGGATATATGTCCAGGAGTGGGATTGCAAGGTCATATGGTAGCTCAATTTTTAATTTTGTAAGGAACCTCGATACTGCTCGCCATAGCAGCTGCACCAATTTACATTCCCACCTATGGTGTAGGAAGGGTCCCTTCTACTTTGGAGATGTTTTAAGAAAGCATTAAGGTCTCTTTTTGTGACTTTGAATTTAAAGATTGAAACACTTCTCAAGCAAGGAATGACTGGAGAAGGTGCTGGGCTTCTAGTATAAATATAGATTATTTCTACCATAGATTTTGCATGTAGCTCAGGATGTAGTAATGGGAACAAGGACCTTAGCATTGTTTTAATGAGCATATTCTCTTCTTTCTTTTTTTTTTTTTTAAACTGAATTACTGGTAAAGACATTAAATGCTTCCTGGAATTTTCTTTGCCTTCTTGTTGCAGTGCAAGATTCAACTGATTTTTAAAAAGTAATCTGTTAGGGTATGGATAGCTTCTTTTGAAGTCTTTGAGGCTGTTGCTTAAAACCTCACCCTGAGGTACTGTTCTTAATGGTTTAGGCATTTCCAAAGAAATCTTGAAAAATGTATCATCTCTCTATCCAGGGTTATATATTTTGAAAAAAGCTACAGCAGAAATATGAACATTAGACATACTTTTTTAGGATGCAAAGACTACAGCCAAGAGCCTTAAATACCCAAATTATTGGTATTCTGTAGATCAGTCTCTCACTGCTTTTAAAATGACAGAAGGAAACAGCAATCAGCCTCAAAAAGAAACTCTGCGTGATGTAAATATTGGTCTAAGTGTTTGTTCATAGTTGACGCAAAGTTAGCAGAGTTTAAAAAGTTATATTTTTATACACACTTTGACTTTCAAAGCTATGTTTAAAACCACATACCAGCTGACTATATGTCACAAAATCTATGTATTTCAAAATGCCATTCATCCCCTGTCAGTTTTTGTTTGGTTTTACAACTGTGTTTACTTAGAATAGAGAACATATAAATGGATTGGTTACTCATTATATATTCCCAGCAGTTTTATGGTTTTATGACAAATTCAGCCAGTCAGAAGGCAGGTACGTGGTAAAAGATCCTTGCTCAGTAATTACTAGGAGCAAATAATTTCAACTAGAGATAAGTGCAAATGGATTTTTCCGTCAGGGAGGTACCAATGATGCTGCTGGCTATAAGAGCAATAAGCTATCCATGTAGAATTAAGAGATTCTTTTATAGATAAAAGTTACATTTGATTGAATCACAGTTTAGAAGCTGATAAGAGACTAGTATTTTCGTCATATATTGAATGTATTTTCTCTTTTGCTTATGATTAGTCTTTTCCAAGATTTCTTTTATTAGTTTTGTCAAAAGACCAGCTTTTGGCTTAATTGCTCACCTTTGATGTTATATCTTCTTGTTTTCTATTTTGTTTAGCTTTCTTCTTGTGTTTATAATTTATTTCCTTCTATTTTCCTTAGCTTAACTTTTTAATAGCTTTTGGAGTTGAATTGTTAGCTCATCTGATTTTAATTTGCCTTGCTTTCTAATAGGTTGAAAACTTCAAGTTCCCCTCTAACCACTGCTTTAATATCATCACACAAGTTTTAACACGTGGTGCATGTGTTTCCTTCTGTTTAATTTCCCATTTTCCTATTAATAGGTTGTTTCCAGACAAAGTTTTTTAAGCTTTCTTTGTTGCTTTATAAATTTAATGTGGTCAGAGAAATTAGTTTTTATAAAGTTGATTCTTTATAATTTGAAACATTATTGTGGCCTAATGTATAGTCAATTTTTAAACTGATCCATGTGTTCTTGAAAAGAACATGTTTACCGTTTGCAAAATGGGCATTAGCTTTGTATTGTAAATATTATTTCCCACTGCTGAATTTCCTATTTCAAACTCTTACTGCTTTATTTTTTTCTATGCCTCTTTCAGGAAGCTGATACAGATGAGAATCAGGGAACTCTGACTTTTGAAGAATTCTGTGTGTTTTATAAAATGATGTCTTTGAGACGAGACCTTTATCTGTTGCTTTTGAGCTACAGTGACAAGAAAGATCATCTAACTGTGGAAGAACTGGCTCAGTTTTTGAAGGTGGAACAAAAGGTATCATTAGACTGTTGAACTGAATGTTTACTTAAAAATACTTGTGAAAGATACATGGGTTTCTCTTAGGGCTGGGTGTAGGTATATTTTAAATTTAAGTTAGAAGGGTAAATATCACAATTGCAAAAAAGTCTTATCTATGAGGTTTTAAAAATGTGTTCCCAGCAGCTTTAGAGAAATTGAATTGGTAAATTGAACACATACATAATTTTTAACCTTAAATATGCATATTTTTCCACAGAGTAGTGACTACTGTCTCATGTGTTTCCTTTTAGGTACTATAGTAATATTTTCCTTATGTTAATAATATAGCTAGGTATTTATTAGCTATGATATAATTCTGTTTAAAAGTTATTTATTTGGTTGTATTAGGACTTAGTTGTAGCATGTGGGATCTAGTTCCCTGATTGGGGATCAAACCTGGGCTCCCTGTATTGGGAGCATGGAGTCTGACTGGACCACCAGGGAAGTCTCCTATGACATAGTTCTTTTCTTTTTTTTTTTTGTTGGAAGATAATTGCTTTACATTGTTGTCTTGGTTTCTGCCATACAACAGTGTAAGTCAGCCATAAGTATACATGTGTCTCCTCCCTTTTGAACCTCCCTCCCACCCCCAGCCCATCTAGGTTGTCACAGAATACCAGCTGAGCTCCCTGTGTGATATAGCAACTTCCCATTAGCTCTCTGTTTTACATATGGTAACATACATGTTTCAGTGCTACTGTCTCAATTCATCCCACCCACTCCTTTTCCTACTGGGCCCACAGGTCTATTCTTTATGTCCCCATCTCTATTCTTGCCCTGCAAATAGGTTCTTCAGTACCATTTTTTCCTGGATTCCATATATATGCTTTAATACACAATATTTGTTTTTCTCTGATTTCCTTTACTCTGAATAATAGGCTCTAGATTCATTCACCTAGAACTGACTCAAATTTATTCCGTTTTATGGCCGAGTAATATTCCATTGTATGTATGTACCACAAATTCTTTATCCATTCATCTGCCCTATGACATAATTCTTAACTAGCAAAATAGTACTTCATTGGTAAATATCTGCCCTCACACCTTGCCCTATGCATCTCTTCCATATGGCTGTTCCTGAGTTGTATACTTTATAATAAACTGGTAATAGTAACTAAAGCACCTTTCTGAGTTCTGTAAATCATTCTCATAAATCTTAGAAAGTGAATCACAGGAACTGACAAAGACTTTCTCCTTAACTAAACAAACTCTAGGCAGGCTGTTTGGAGACATTTTTTCTACTGGATTCCATCCTTCGGCCTTGCCTGTAAGAATCCAGTTGTAGCAATAATTCTTGTCTGTTTAACAAGAATCTCTATCTTTGACATCAAGTCACCTCCAATGTCTGATAAAATTGCTCATCTGCCACTGTTCCCTGGGTGATATTTGATCACCTTGGCCTGTGTTTCAGGAAGAATCCTATTAGGTTGGGTTAGCCAAAATCCCCACTTCTACCTGGTGTTTCTTCCATTGATCCCTGCTCCTTGGCTATAAATCTCTACTTGTATTCAAAATTGAATCAGTTCTATACTGAGTTCTCTTTTCTCCTTTTTGCAGTAGTTAACTGACTAAAATCTGTTTTTAGTTTTAACCCACTTCCAGTTCTGATTATTCCTTGACAGAACTCCCAAATTTGTTAATAGGTCAAGTAGAACTGGGGTAGCCTAAGCACCTCATTTGTGACTGGCATCTGAAATAGGGGCAGCCTGTGGGCCTGAGTCTTGTGAGGTCTAATGCTCACTCCAGGTGGTCAGTGTCAGAACTGAATTGCATCATTGGAACCCAATTGGTGTCAAAGAATCAGAGATTCAATAGTGTCACGAATAAAAGACACTAGACCTGGCAATATTTTACGTTGTTCCATTACCACCATCACATACATTTTAGGCATAACAGATTTATAAATTTCATTGTTGCTTTCTTAAGGATTAAGCCAGACAGTATTAGCAAAATGTTTTATCACAATCCGGAGAAGGCAATGGCACCCCACTCCAGTCCTTTTGCCTGGAAAATCCCCATGGACAGAGGGCCTGGTGGGCTGTAGTCCATGGGATCGCTAAGAGTTGGACACGACTGAGCGAGTTCACTTTCACTTTATCACAATCAGTTATTAAATTAGTTTGATAATTTGGCAAAGGCTGAGCTTCTCCATTAACAAAGTTAGCTCTAAGACAAGTAGAAAATGGGAATGGAGTAATAGAAGAATATTTTTCCCCCCAGAGAGTATGCCTTTCTAAATCTCTATTACCCTGTTTCTTGCAATTATATTACTCCCGCTTTCTCATCAGAACTCTTCCTAGTATAGTAGAAAGACCATTAGACCAGGAGTCTAGAAGGTCTGCATTTCACACCTAGCAAGTTGTTTTTTTTTAAACTTCGAGAATAATTACTTTACAATGTTGTGTTAGTTTCAGTAAGCTTTATTGGTTGGAGAATCTTATGCAGGCCGATCAATATTGTTTCTGAGCCTTGGTTTCCTAATCTGTAAAAAGGGGAGTTAATACCTACCTTCCTTATCTCACAGTGTCAGATTGAAAATTGATAGGGGTGATGAATGTGAAAGCCCTTTGACAGAGATATTTGGAAGCACAACAGTGTGAAAAATTAAAATGTTTAAAGATATTGACTTTAAATTCATTTGTGCTAGTGGAATTTACCCAATCTAGCTGAATAGTAGTAGTGGATGTCACTTGCTAAGGGGCACGTATTTTTTGCCTCCTTTTGTTATATTGGCATTCAACCAGTAAATTTTAGTTGGGCAAAATAGAAGTCACTGTTCTGTGACTTCTGCTCCTGGCAGATGATTACCCATTTCCAGTTTAATTTTCTAAACTACCTTGAAGCTACATGTAGATTTAACACAAAGTAAATTTTAAAAAATTGTCGTGTATCAAGAGGCATAAACCATAAGGAAAATATTAGTGTTCTGAAACTTTTATATGTGGTCCAATATATCAAACATGATAAAATGAATGTCAGGTTCAAACTAGGAAAATACAATATACAAAAGAGAGAAATAGTGAATTTCCTTAGTGTAGAAAGTGCTGTACAGACTACTGGGGGGAGAAATGAATACTCAGTAGAAAAATGTGCAAAACATAAAAAATTTTACAATGTGAGTAACATTAAAAATGTTCATCATTCACTAGTAATTAAAAAATGTAAAGTATAACCAAGAGACCATTTTTCAGCCATCAAGTTAATAAAGGTTAAAATATAGTATGAAACATGGTATACATATATTTCTGATGAAGTTGTGAAATGATACAATCTTTTTATAGGGTAGTTTTATTCTTTATCAATTTTTACATAATATATAAAACTTTGACCAATCCATTTTACTTCTAATAATTCATCCTAAGGAAATAGTTGTGCATAGAAAAAAGTTATCAAGTTGCGCATTTCAGCATTTTTTAACAGAGAGAAAAATTGGACATAATCTAAGTGTGCAGCAGGAGAGTCATTAGTCAAGAGTTTTGTAGGGTTTTAAGTTTCGAAATGGGATTTTCACAGTGTAACAAATCTGAGGCAATTTGACGATCCATATGGCAGTAATTCATTCATTTCTGATGGTATCAGATTGGTGTAGACACCAGCGTATTCAAATTTTACAGATTTACTCAGTTGTGAAATGAAATATCACTGCTGGCCACATATGCTGTCCAGGATTATGGGAATTCAAATATTGGCCTGTAGGCCAGACATTTTTATTTCACTGAAGCACTTTGAAAATTGAATGGATGACTTTGACAAGTCCAATTGCAGTTTGATTAGGACTTTCATCCTTAAAATACGATGTGCTCAGAGAAATTCTCACTGTCTTTTATATCCATGAAGAAATGCCAGTTAGGGAAGAAGCCAGTTGGCTGGATTTTCCCCTTCCATCACTTCCTTGCATCCACAGATCAATGTCACACACATCCATTAGTCTGTGGTTCTAGAGTACAAGGGTTGGTTGAGACCCTTTTCCAGTTTTTCTATTTTTTAAAATTTAAATATATATATATATATTTATTTATTAAGTTCTAAGTGTTGTGTTGGTTTCTGTCATACAACAGTGCAGATCAGCCACAATTATAAATGCATCCCCTCTCTCCCTAGACTCCCCCACTACCCCCATCCCATCCCTCCAGGTCATCACAGAGCAGCAGACTGGGCTCTCTGTGCTACTCAGCAACCTCCCAGAAAGGGATTGTTCTAGCAGAGAAGAAAGGGACCAGCCATCCATCTTATACCTGATCGTGTATAATTGATGCTGCCCTCTCCATTCATCCCACTCTCTCCCTGCTGCACTGTGTCCACAAGTCCACTCCCCACATCTGCATCTCCATTCCTTCCCTGGAGCTGAATGTATTTTGTGTTTGATTCTTTTCAGAGTTTTGGTTTAGGAGTAAGAGTCTGATTTCATTCCCTCCACCCTCCTTGACAGCCAGACCCAGGTTCGATCCCTGGGTTGGGAAGATCCCTTGGAGAAGGAAATGGCAATCCACTCCAGTACTATTGCCTGGAAAATCCCATGGACAGAGGAGCCTGGTAGGCCACAGTCCATGGGGTCGCAAAGAGTCGGACACGACTGAGCGACTTCACGTTCACGTTCACCTTTTTTTTTAATCCTTTTGTTTCTTATGTTTTGAAGAGTGAGGAAGAGAAGGCAGGAATATTGAAGCATCTTTATAGTTTACAAATACTTCTAGCTCTTAACCAAGAGCAAAGGCACTGCCATAGATGAGTCAAAAGCAGATTTCTATTTATGTATGATTTTTTATCTGAAATATGCATGTTGTTGGTTAATTCCAGGGGAATTTTCAGAACTTTTGTGATCCTATGCTAGAAGGCCCTCTTCTTATTGACCTTTATATGACACAGACCTATATATTATCCTTTTGTGGTGGTTCTAACAGTTGCTCATTTTGCTTTTTTGTTTTTTTTTTCTGTTGAAATATATCCTTGATTTTTCTGACTCAATTATATAAGTGTCATTTTCGCCCTTTCCTTTCATTACCCTTTACTGAATGCAGACTGGTTTGGTGAGAGTCATGGTCATTCTAATATGACATCTCTTGTGGGAAATAATTATAAATTCTTCTCTGCTAGAACTATCCCTTTCTGGTATTAGTGTTCCTTTATCTTTTATTTTAAAGCATTTGCTTCATCATAAAAAAGCATTCCATTAAGAGCCTTTCCCAAATCTGTTTCATTTTTCTTAATCATTCGCAATTAAACCAGTTGAGAGACTGTTCAGAGTAATTGTGTCTTGTAATATTTTTTCTCTTGAATACAGTTCCCAAAAGACATTTTCTATGAAATAGCTTTGTGTTTAAATGCTTTGAAATTTGTACCTTAATTTTAGGATGAATTAGAGTAGCCATTTTGGGGAGATAAACAGTTATCGTGGTTGTCTTTTTCAGTTGGAAACTGAATGACCATGCATCTAGAGATGTTTCTCTGCTCTCCCTTGAAATTGCCAAAAAATATAGTAAAAAAAAAAAAAAACCCTGCTCCCTATAAAACTGCAAGGACAAAGAGAATAGGAGAGGAAACAGAAACAGCAAAATCTTGAAACTTGTCTGATCTAAAGGAGAACCCAGAGCACTGAAACCTAAGCCCACTGAGAAAGAAACCACAAAACACGTTCATTTGCCTGGAAGAACCCAAGAAAGCTCAAGAATGAAATTCACACAATACTCTGAAAACAGGAGAGGAGCAGGGGTTGAAAGCACAAGCATTGGTTGGAAGTCTGATCCAGATGCTGCTAGGGCTCCAGATCCTCTCTCCTCCCTGTGGCAGCGGGGCAGCTGTCCCTTCTACACCCTGGCGTGAAACTGAAAATAAGAACTGGAGGAGCGTGGACCAGAAGACTCTGGACTGAGTCATGCCAGGCACACCTGAGCCAAGGCCCTGAAACATAGGAGATGTGTCAGGCGGTTTTTAAAGATGGCTACAGTAGTTCCCATGGCCCTGTATGTATGTTGCTTTACAACATGACTTTGCTTCTCCTCCTGTCAAGAGTGGAGTCTTTTTTCCTGCCCCTTGAACCTGGGCTGACTTGGTGACTTGGTTTGACTAGTGGATTGTGGCAGAATTGATGCACAAGGAATGTAGGCTCCAGAGCCTTGGCAGTTCCCCTCGTGCCCTGTTGGGGCTGTGAGACTATCACGTGAGGAAGCTGGGTTCTTTCTCCGAGGAGGAGAGACCACATAGAGGCTCAGCCAACAGCAACCACAGTCATG
Organism: Tragelaphus eurycerus; assembly: GCA_935064755.1. Classification (NCBI taxonomy): domain Eukaryota; kingdom Metazoa; phylum Chordata; class Mammalia; order Artiodactyla; family Bovidae; genus Tragelaphus; species Tragelaphus eurycerus. The sequence goes on from CAKXYN010000006.1 coordinate 10,333,384, forward strand.
TTGGTGAAGTCACTTTTGGACTCTATGACTGTAGTCATGTGACTAGCTGCCTATTTTTACCTAGAAACCCCCAGGTGAAAACAGAATAATTGTGTCGCTGGACCCAGTCCCACTTACCATCCTACACAGTTGTGAACAAGTTAGTGGTGGTTATTTTAAGTCTCTTAAGTTTTGGAAACGGATAAAGTACAAAGATTAAGTGAATATTTATGAGCTGAAGTGTGAGAACCACAGACCTCTTCCAATGTTCACATCTTGGGTTTATCCCTTCCAAGTAGGACACTGGAAAAATTTCCTTAGAGGAATATTACAAACTTTGGTAGGTTAAATAGTAGCTTGAAAAGATACGTCCAAGTCCTAACTCCCTGTATCTGTAAATGTGACCTTATTTGAAAGTAGGGTCTTTGCATATGTACTAAAGGGTGTTGAGATGAAATTATCCTAAATGTCGTGTGTACTCTAAATCCAGTGATGAGTGTCCTTATAAGCAACAGAAAAGAAGACACAGGCACACAGAAAGAAGAAGGAAAGGTGGAAGCAGAGACTAGTTATGAAGCCCCAAGCCAGGGTTTGCCAGCAGCACCAGAAGCAAGGGGAGAGAAATGGAATGGATTCTCCGCTGTGTCTCCAGCTCTAGGAAGTAAACTCAAGGGGAAGAACCCCACTAAAGATATTCACATCAGAAATTTCCTGAGTCCCACCGGAGAACTCCACAGTGAAGCTTACTGGTCACTAAGCTCTGCTCAATAACACAGAGCTTTCAACCAATTTTTCCTTGCCTTAGTTTTAAATAGGTTTTTAAATAGTTGATTTAGAAAATGAGCTTTAAATAACCAGGGCTTACCACACATTTGAGGAAATCCTCTGCTATAAAGAAAGAGACAAAGGCAAACAAGTAACTCAAGAAACTTAGAGGAAAGAGACAATGCAGGGGAAGGAAACTTTAGAAACTGACATTAATACATCAGAGTAATTAAAAAGTTACAGCCATGAAGAAAGAGCAAGGTGCTATGAGAAAAGACTCAGAGGAAGAGAAGAGCAGGGAGCTAAATTTGTTACTTGTCTTAAAGTTGAGAAAATTTCCCCAAAAGGAGAACAAACAGCAAAGAAATAGATAAATGTGAGGAAAATTATTAGATTAATCCTGAAGGTCTGCTACCTGCATGATAGGCGTTACAGAAAAAGATGAGCTAGAAGGGAGGATATTTATCAAACAAGTAATAAAAAGATGTTTAGCACCAAAAGGTAAGGGTGTCTAAACTGCTGGCGTCCACTGAGTGCCAAGCACAGTGAATATAGAAAGATCCACATATAGACAAATCACAGTGAAATTTTGCAATGCTAAGGTTAAAGTTAACCCCTAAAAGCTTGCATAAAGGGGGGAAAAATCCCTTTCCAAATTAACAAACAAAAATAGGTCCTGTGGAAAGAAGTGGAATCAGAATTGCTTCAGACTTCTCAACAGCAATTCTGGAAGCCAAACAAAACAAAACAAAACAAAAAAAACCATTAAGCAATGATTTCTGACCTAGAATTTTCTGCCTGGTTAATTTGTCAACTAAATGTGTGCACAGAATTAAAAAAAAACCAGATAACACACAAAAATACGTACAAGAAATAAATAATTTACTTCTCAAGTGCTCTTCGATAAGAGTGACACAATGAAGTTAGGACAAAAAGCTGAGTGAAGTTCTAGAACTCAACCAGCCTGGAAGAAGGAGGACCTTTATAGCGGAGAAAATGAAATTCATGGATTACCTGTTGCCTTGATGTGGAAAATAATACTGAGATACCATTAGAGTCGGGGAAGGCAATGGCACCCCACCCCAGTACTCTTGCCTGGAAAATCCCATGGACGGAGGAGCCTGGTTAGGCTCCAGTCCATGGGGTCGCTAAGAGTCGGAGACGACTGAGCGACTTCACTTTCACTTTTCACTTTCATGCATTGGAGAAGGAAATGGCAACCCACTCCAGTATTCTTGCCTGGAGAATCCCAGGGACAGAGGAGCCTGGTGGGCAGCCGTCTATGGTATCGCACAGGGTCGGACACGACTGAAGCGACTTAGCAGCAGCAGCAGCAGCAACCATTAGAGTTACTGGGAAAAATTTGTGATAGGAACATTGTAAATTAAACAGATGGGTGGGAATTTCAGCAATTAAATCAGAAAAAAATTCTATACGAGCAGAAGCACAGGCGGATGGATGGAGAAATTATGAATATGTTACTTTGGTAAAAATAAAGGGAAGAGAGTTTAGCCATGTTGAAATTCTTTGCAAATTATGTTATGATTTTGTGTTTGGGGAATCATTCCAATCTGGAATCATCAAAGAAGTCAAAGGAATGGATTTGAAGGTTACAAAAATTTCAAAAGTTAAGTTAAAATGTGGGAATTTCAGCTATACTAAAAAAAATACTCACTTTGGAAAGTATTTCAATTTCTCAGTAGAAATAAAGAAAAACACCCAGACAATAGATATAACATAAAAAAAAAAAAACAAAAAAACAACTTTGGACTTGAATTCAGAAAGTTGAAATTTGAACCTTTGTTCTGCCTTTTAATTATTGTGTGATTGATTGTGATAGGTAACCATTCTTTGTGTCCATTTTCCTACTTACAAGATGAAGATAAAAATACTAAGTTTACAAGAACTATAAAGATTATGGATGTAAGAACTTTTAATAAACTGCACAGCATTGATTACATCAAGTTCTTTTTCACACCATTTGCCTTATATAGAATAAACAATCGTCAGTGTTAAGAGACAGTGAGGGGCTCAGATATTGATAGCAAACGAGACTTTCAAATGAACTCCATGGGAAAGAGGGAGAAAATGTTCCTATTCCATCTTATCGTTCATGTCAAATAGAACACAAAACAGGGGTGGAAAGGACACTAAAAAGTATTAACGTACGTTGAGCCTTCATTCATAAAGTAAAATCCCAATATAACTTTCCAAGTAAGGTCTGGAAAACCCAATTGTGTTATGTGCAGGACTTTGCTCTTGGGAGGTTAATTAAATGAAAGCAAGTCTGGAGGAAGGATGGGAACTGATTTGCTTACATTTCCATGCTCGTTGTTATGAGGTTTTACTGTATTTCAATGAATTAATCCTTAATACTTGTATTTTCGATTAGCTCTCATTAATTTTTATATGGTGCTCAGAAAATTGTGGGCTTTCTAGAACGCCTACTGATAGTTTCACTAATTTAATGAATGCTTTTCAAATATGATAATTTTCGTTAGCACATTCTTTGTGTTTTGAGCTGGTAACATGTTCTCATGGGCAATTAACTCCATCCTAGGATGCCAGGATTTTTTTTTCTCGTTGTTTGTTTGAATTTTCTTTTTAGATCTCACAGCCTCCTGGTAGACTGAGGCTAGTGCAAGGCCCTTATGTCTCTGAACAAATGGCCTCATAAACCAAATAATTGCAATGTAAACTCAGTCTTCCAGTGGAACATACAATTTTTTTTTAATCTATTTCTTTCTGTTTTGTGAGAAATTATCTTTTAAACTGCATGTGATAAGTCTCTAGCTTATAACAGATGAATCAATGAGCTAATCAAAAGCCAGACTGGCTCAGTCAAGTTACTCACAAGTAGCATGATATCATGTATTTATGAATTTTGGGGTGATGTCTGCTAAGGAGGTCTCTGCATGCAGTAAAGACTGTAAAATTTATGCAAAGAATGTAGCTAGCCTTAGGGGAACAAAGCATTCTGTGCTCCTTCAAACATACAAAAATGGTTGCATTGTAGAGCTTTTTCTTCTTCTGCAAAAATTTAAATGATATTAAATAGATGGTTTGAATTTAGAGTTCACTAGAACATAAGTCGGAGAAGTCAATGGCACCCCACTCCAGTACTCTTGCCTGGAAAAATCCCATGAATGGAGGAGCCTGGAAGGCTGCAGTCCATGGGGTCGCTGAGGGTCGGACACGACTGAGCAACTTCACTTTCACTTTCATGCACTGGAGAAGGAAATGGCAACCCACTCTAGTGTTCTTGCCTGGAGAATCCCAGGGATGGGGGAGCCTGGTGGGCTGCCGTCTATGGGGTCACACAGAGTCGGACATGACTGAAGTGACTTAGCTGCAGCAGAACACAAGTATTGAACCCAAGAGGTAATGGAATTTTTGAGACTATCATAGAAATATAAAATACTGGCTCCCAACTTATCTTCTCTTATTATTTGTTAGTATATTTAAATATTGTTGTTCAATTGTGGGACTGAATGAATTTTTGATCAAAATATCACAACCTTTGTTAGTATTAAAGAGATTATTCTCAGAGTTTGCTTTTCCTAGTAACACACTAAGCATGTAACGTACTTGCAGCAAAGTGAAAGCGGCTCAGTCATGTCTGACTCTTTGTAACCCCATGGACTATACAGTCCATGGAATTCTCCAGATCAGAATACTGGAATGGGTAGCCTTTCCCTTCTCAAGGGGACCTTCCCGACCCAGGAATCGAACCAAGGTCTCCTGCAGGTGGATTCTTTACCAACTGAGCTATCAGGGAGCAAACTTCAGACTAATTCAGTACTATTAGCATATATAGCTCTTTTGGGTACCATACATTTTTCTTAGAATTATTAATCTATTTAATCCTCACAGCTACCTTATAAGGTAGCCACAGAGAACGTGAGTGACTTATGTAAGGACACACTGTTACATGTGTTCTTAAGTAAGGCAGTTTATTTGAATATTAAAAGCACATGTTATGTTAATATGAGGCAGTTGATTTGAATATAAGCACTCTCATTCCAGAGTTCTCACCTACCTTTTTATTTTCTTTTGCTAACCTTTATGTTCTTGAATCACTATGGCAGATTGCTCCCATGAATTGGTGGAAGGATCTGTAGATATATACACACAGGTGGATTTACCTAGAACATTATGCTTTGGTAGGGGGTCATTTTCTTTTTACATACAATTTATGATTAGCCAACTTCAGTGTTTGTATGGAAGGCATTACTTTTACTAGCTACTGGCTTATAGTGAGTGGATTTTCAGTCATGCATTTGCACTGATTATTGACTTGGTTTTATTAATCTTATTGCTTCATGGAGATCAATAGTTGAAGGACTGTTTTCACTGATTAAATCTGAAATATGCAGAGGAATACTGAGTTCATAATCATTTTCCAAAGATTAAATAGTTATGACACAAGTAACCTCAAACACTGCTCATTTCACTATTTTGCATTGTATCAAGAATGCTTAAAAAACCCACATGCCTTTTTAGCATGGAGGAAAATATGAAATTGCAAGTATTCTACTATTGTTCTGTTTTGTTTAGATGACAAATGTGACAACAGACTATTGTATTGACATCATCAGGAAATTTGAAGTTTCTGAAGAAAATAAGACGAAAAATGTCCTTGGCATAGAAGGTAAAATAATTAATATTCTTAATTTCTCATTTCTCCATTCAGTATTGTCACGTTACCTTCTAGCAAAATTTTTAGGAAAAGAAATCGGGAGATATCCTTGGAATTACAGATGATTCAAACAAAATCCACAACACACACATAATTTCCTACAGATCAAGATACCATGATTTTGGTGTTTCTCTTACTTTTGCAATGACAATAGCATTTTCCATTCTGAGCAAGTCAGCTTGATGCCACCATGTATAATATATGTCAAGAAATATTTTGACTTTTCTTAAATGCCTAATTTTTAGAAATAGTCTCAACCTAAGGAAGGAGAATTTGGTCTTAATAAATAAACATATTTCTTTTAAAATGTTGGTAATTAACTTGTTTTACTTAGTTGGTAGTGGTAGAGAGGTTGTAGGAACTGAAAATTTTGTTGATGACTATCTCATTTTATAGTTGAAGAAAGTAAGGCTTAAAGAAATTAAGTAATTTGCCCACAGTTCTATACTCAGAATCTAGCTCCTAGGTTTTCACATATGAATGAAATGGTATGTATATAGCTGCGTGTATTTGTAAGTTCCATATTTTAAAATATATAGGGAAATGAACTGTAGCCTGCTACCCAAAAGAGAACAGGTCCTAGGCAGAACAGATAATCTTAATTAAAAAAACCAGGGGCAACCCCCACTGCCCACAAGAGCATCTGAAGCCATGGTTTATCTCACCAGTTTTGATTGTTGGCCTCCTATTCCCCAAATAGGCTCAGTGTGGACAAGGGGATTTTGATACTGTATGTTTACTTCCAGGGACAGAGGCTAATTAAAATGAAGAGAAATGATTTAATGTTTATATAATTAAAAGCTATTTTAAAAACAATGAAAGAAGATAAACTAATTTGGACCTTTCTTTACCAATAAATGAATCACTTCCTTGGTGTAGGGCCTTAAGAGATGGAATTAAACATGCTTTCTAAGTTATGGCCATAACCATGGAGATGAGCATAAAGAAATTCTCCCGAGTTTCCCAGGATGTCTACTGGTGGTTATACCACAGGATTTTTGAAGAGCTGAAATGATTTACCCTAGTGATCATTTAAGTACTTGTAGGACATTTACATATTTGTTGATGTATTAATGAATGCCTCTCCTACCCAGACACTTATGTTTTTGAAAAGCTGTAGAAAAACTGATAGGGTTTTCTACATAATCTTACAGCACTTTATCACTTTTATCAAATGTGCTAGCCATTAGCAGCATCTTCCCAAACCAGCTTCATAGTCAAATAATCATACCCTGATTTTAGGCTATGCCTAATTCCTGACCTTTACCTCCACTATGACACAGACAATACTGTTTTTCAAATCAGCTTTACAACCTATCGGATTGCTGTTGATCAGTATATCACTTTGGATAAATATGGCTTTAACACTGCATCAGCCACGCTGTAGGTCACACTGCATACTCACAGCTGGAGCTCAGAAGTTACTGAATAGCTTTGCAATAAGCCCCTCACTCCCCCAGTCAAAATTCTTAAAAAGTCTGTTTTTCTTTAGGTTACATTTAAACTGCTACTCCCTAAAGTCACACTGCAGTTTTTGACACTATTTGACCTGGGCAATCCCCTATTGCCTCAGTATCCCCTGCACAGGTTGTCCTGAAGGTAAATAAGATAAACACTCTGGACAAACTTTGATCTCTTTTGTCCTCCTTGGAGTCAGGTAAGTATATAGGCTTTATTTACTTATTTATTTTGAAGGTTTTTTTTTTTTGACGTGGACCATTTTTTTAATCCTTTGTTGAATTTGTTACAGTACTGTTTCTGTTTTATATTTTGGTTTTTTGGCCTCAAGGCCAAGTGGTATCTTAATTCCCCAACCAGGGATTGAACCCATACCCTCTGCCCAGGAAGGCAGTCTTAACCACTGGACCGCCAGGGAAGTCCCTGGCTTCAAAGCTATAACACTTCCCTTTCTCTTCCAAAGGCTTCACGAACTTCATGCGTAGTCCTGCTTGTGACATCTTTAACCCCCTGCATCATGAAGTGTACCAGGACATGGATCAGCCCCTGTGCAACTACTACATTGCTTCCTCCCACAACACATACCTGACTGGGGACCAGCTCCTGTCTCAGTCCAAAGTGGACATGTACGCGCGGGTGCTGCAGGAGGGCTGTCGCTGTGTGGAAGGTGCGTGCTTTGTCTGAGCGCCAATGTGTGTCGATGAATATGTCCTTTAGTCAATAAAGATTAGTGGAAATAATGGAGACCTAAAAAATATACTCACACTAATCAAAATCATTTTTCCACTTATTATAAAGTGATTCTTCTTCTTTCTTTTTTTAAAAGAGTGAGCAGGACCTGGTCACTGCCTGTGATCTTTCTTTCTTTTTAAAAAACATGTATTTATTTGGATATGTGGGATCTTCCAGTTATAGTATGCAGGGTCCTTTTTCAGTTGTGTTGTGCAGACTCTAGTTCCCTGACCAGGGATTGAACCCAGGCCTTCTGCATTGGCAGTGCAGAGCCTTAGCCACTGGACCACCGGGGAAAAATCCCTCTGTAAAGTCATTCTTAATTCATAAACCTGTCTCCCCCTTACAGTTCAAGGAGGGAGAGAGATATGTACTAGCAGTTGGGAGGCACACCTTCAGGTGCTGAAAAATTGTGATGGACATGGAAGTTTTTCCTAGGACGTTTTTTGATTAAATGATGGTAAAAATAGTTTAGAATAACTGTTTATTTTTAAGATACTTAATGATGGGTCAATCAGCCAACATTTATTAAATTTCTAGGAGGTTCCTGGGGGTGAGGACACAGATGTGAGACATAGTTTCTGTCTTTAAGTAGCTTATAGTCTAATAGAAGAAGTGGACACTAAAAACAATAATACGGTATGAGAATTCTACCAGTTGATGCATACGTGGTAGAAAGGGGGTACAGAGAGTGAGGGGGTGAGGTAAAATGAGATAAGAAGTCATTCAGGGAAAATAGACGGGTCTGCGAGAAAGGGTTTTGAGTGCTGTGATAAGGAACTTCAGGTTTAGCTTTTGGTAATAAGGGTCCACTGTTTCCCCATCTATTTCCCATGAAGTGGTGGAACCAGATGCCATGATCTTTGTTTTCTGAATGTTGAGCTTTAAACCAACTTTTTCACTCTCTTCTTTCACTTTCATCAAGAGGCTTTTCAGTTCCTCTTCACTTTCTGCCATAAGGGTGGTGTCATCTGCATATCTGAGGTTATTGGTATTTCTCTTGGCTATCTTGATTCCAGCTTGTGCTTCTTCCAGCCCAGCGTTTCTTGTGATGTACTCTGCATAGAAGTTAAATAAGCAGGGTGATAATATATAGCCTTGACGTACTCCTTTTCCTATTTGGAACCAGTCTGTTGTTCCATGTCCAGTTCTAACTGTTGCTTCCTGACCTGCATATAGGTTTCTCAAGAGGCAGGTCAGGTGGTCTGGTATCCCCATCTCTTGAAGAATTGTCCACAGTTTATGGTGATCCATACAGTCAAAGGCTTTGGCATAGTCAATAAAGCAGAAATAGATGTTTTTCTGGAACTCCCTTACTTTTTTGATGATTGAGCAGAAGTTGGCAATTTGATCTCTGGTTCCTCTGCCTTTTCTAAAACCAGCTTGAACATCTGGAAGTTCACGGTTCATGTATTGCTGAAGCCTGGCTCCAAAATCACTGCAGATAGTGACTGCAGCCATAAAATTAAAACACTTACTCCTTGGAAGGAAAATTATGACCAACCTAGATAGCATATTCAAAAGCAGAGACATTGCTTTGCCAACAAAGGTCCGTCTAGTCAAGGCTATGGTTTTTCCTGTGGTCATGTATAGATGTGAGAGTTGGACTGTGCAGAAAGTTGAGCACCAAAGAATTGATGATTTTGAACTGTGGTGTTGGAGAAGACTCTTGAGAGTCCCTTGGACTGCAAGGAGATCCAACCAGTCCATTCTAAAGGAGATCAGTCCTGGGTGTTCTTTAGAAGGAATGATGCTAAAGCTGGAAACTCCAGTACTTTGGCCACCTCATGCGAAGAGTTGACTCATTGGAAAAGACTCTGATGCTGGGAGGGATTGAGGGCGGGAGGAAAAGGGGACAACAGAGGATGAGATAGTTGGATGGCATCACCCACTCGATTGGACATGAGTTTGAGCGAACTCCAGGAGTTGGTGATGGACAGGGAGCCCTGGCGTGCTTTGATTCATGGGGTCGCAGAGTCGGACATGACTGAGTGACTGAACTGAACTGAACTGAATAAGTGTCCAGGCAGATTCATTTTGATGTATGGCAAAACCAATACAATACTGTAAAGTTAAGTAAAATAAAATTTAAAAAAATAAAATTCACCTCAAAGAAAGAAAAAATACCTACAGTGATATGGTCACACTTGGAATTTAGAAAGATTGCTTGGGCAGCAGTGTAGGAAGATAATTTTTTTTAATGATATATGTTTGTAGAGGGGTAAGAGAGGTGAAACTGGGGCAAGGAGAATGGTGGGAAAGCTATTGAAATGATTCAAAGGAAGGATTATAGAAGATTAGATTACAAAAGTTTAGACTAAGTGAGAAAGAGGTTTATATGGATATTAAAGAAGTAAACTTGCAGGACCTGGTGAGAGAAGTGAAGGAAGTAAGGCAAGCAGGGGAGAGCTGGAAGGAGAGCTGGAGCCATCATCTACTCTGGGGCCTGAAAGGAAGAGCGTGGATGAGTCCAGCTTTCCCTGGGTTGGGTTTGTAGTAACTCTGTAACGTTTATGTAGACATTCCTATCAGTCAGTTAAATAACAATAGAAGGATCCAGACAAGATAAAGATTCCACAATTCTGAGTTTTCTATGTGGTAGTGTACAAGATCACTTACAGAGACCTTCATGTGTAAGTGTAGATGAAAATGTACAAGACCACTTTAGGGGACTGCAGTCTCTCAAGTATCTCCCTCCCCAAACCTGCATCAACAAATTCCTCCTCTATGGTCGGTGTGAAGTTTTCACACTTGCGATAATCTATGACTGGACAGCGAAAGTCAAGCTGCTGTTTCTGGAAGGTTTTGTTGAGAAGAAGTGTATTTATCTGGGAGACTTAGTCAGCTTTGTACGTACTCAGCTTCCTGTTTGAAACTATGGTGGTCACCATGGCTTTTAATGTACTGGGAAGGAACAGGGAAGTCACCATGATTTCATTCCCTTTTGTGGGCTAGGTTCTGGTTAATTGCTTTCCATACATTCTCATTTAGTTCTTACAGCACTAAGAAAGATGGAGTGATCTTAAGAAGAGGGGTAGGCTGGTGACTCAAGGTCCTGTAGCTGGAAAGGATGGAAGCTGGTATTTCAACTCAAGCTGTCTGATTGCGCCACTTTGCTTCTCCAGGAAGCCTGTGTGGTCTTTGGAGGAACAGGCATTGAATGACATGACCAGCCCAAGGTGAGGTCCAATGCGGGCCATCTGGTCACATAAAGAAGACCAGAAAACCTAGTGCAAAGCACAGAGGGAAGGTTGGCTTTAATAGGAGGCATTTGCTTGGCATCTAAATATCTACATGTTCCTAAAGACTTTAGAACTTGATAACTGGATCTTTCTTGCTCTGCTGACAATTTGTCAGCCCTGTAATTTGAAGATCTTAGCCTACACTTCAATCTTGTGTCCGGAGGCACCAATCTATAGACACCCAGCAGTGCTTTATCTACCTTGGTTCCGGATGAAGTTGTTTTTATTGTTAAGCAGCTGTGGCTAGGATTTAAAGAACTTGATTTATAGAATGTAGCAGGTGGTGGATTAAAAACTGCAGGCCTACAGATAATTTTCTGAAGCAGCTCTTGGCAAGTATAGTACTTAGAGAAGGAGAGTAATGCTTCTAGACAGTTTCTTCATGGTACTGTGACCTGAAGAATCTCTCCACTTTCAAGCTTCTGTGTTGTTAATGTTTTCCATCTCTATTAGTTCGTTTGCAGCAATATCCTTGGTCAGGGTGTATATCATGTCTTGACGAACACTAATCAGTCTTGTTTTTGATGAAGTGGGTTTGTCAACAAATCACATAAACAACATTTTTTTCTTTTTCACATGGCTTTTCATTTCCCTTGATTTTCAGCCCTAGTTGCTTAATAAATATGGATGTTCTGTCCAGGGGATTTTCACTCTCATTATGGAACTGATGTTGCATTGCCCTTATAATCAGTTTACAGCTTTCCCTGTTATCTCTGGGAGCGCTATCAGGGTGGAACATTTCTAAGTTCCACTGTGAAAAGCTGTCATGTTAACCTCTCAGCTGGCCCTCAGATCTGACCAACTCTTTGTCAGGGTGCTTTCAGGGGCCTCTATTGTGTGGTCTGATTGAAAAAAATGGGCTTGGCTATTTCATGGCTAGGAAATTGGTTAGAGGATTTTTACTTTGCCAGTGTTCTCGTCACAGCATTAGCTCTTACAAGAGGTCTTCATGGCCATTTGAACTCACCTACTGATGCTGAGGCTGAAACTCCAATACTTTGGCCACCTCATGTGAAGAGTTGACTCACTGGAAAAGACCCTGATGCTGGGACAGATTGGGGGCAGGAGGAGAAGGGGACGACAGAGGATGAGATGGCTGGATGGCATCACCGACTCGATGGACATGAGTCTGGGTGAACTCCGGGAGTTGGTGATGGACAGGGAGGCCTGGCGTCCCTGGGGTCGCAAAGAGTTGGACATGACTGAGCGACTGAACTGAACTGAACTGAACTGATGGATGCTAGTCATCATCCATGCCAGCACCATTTGGGAGTGTTGTTTTCCTCATTTAACAGACAAGTGATAAAATAGACCTAAAAAGTGAATGTTAGGAGACCTTTCTCAACTATGCAAATTCTTATTATGCTGCTGCTGCTGCTAAGTCACTTCAGTCGTGTCCGACTCTGTGCGACCCCATAGACGGAAGCTCACCAGGCTCCCCGGTCCCTGGGATTCTCCAGGCAAGAACACTGGAGTGGGTTGCCATTTCCTTCTCCAATGTATGAAAGTGAAAAGTCAAAGTGAAGTCGCTCAGTCGTGTCCGACTCTTAGCGACCCCACGGACTGGAGCCTACCAGGCTCCTCCATCCATGGGATTTTCCAGGCAAAAGTACTGGGGTGGGGTGCCATTGCCTTCCCCGAAATTCTTATTATAAATGTTAGCAAAAGAACACCACATGACTAATGTGGTTACTTATGAAGAGATATTTTATGGGTACATGATAATCAAGTTAGTGTGGCATTGCCTACTACTTTGCATTCTTTTTCAAAAGGTAGTAACTCATTTATGAGGAACCCTGTTATGCCCTTTTTCTTCTAAGATGGGATATAAATTGGGGTATATTGTTAAGTTACATACTTTGGAAACATCTGTTTATTTTTTTTCATGTCTGTATTCAAACAAAGAATATAAAATACATGTCAAAAGATGGATGGAGCTTTTGAGAAGATACCTTCATATATTTGACTTCATTCAGTCCCAAAGACTTCCCTGGTGGCTTAGTGGTAAAGAATCCACCTGCCCACATAGGAGACGCGGGTTCAATCCCTGGGTTGGGAAGATCCCCTGAGAAGGAAATGGCAACCGACTCCAATATTCTTGCCTGGGAAATCCCATGAACAGAGGAGCCTGGAGGGCTACAGACCATGGGGTGGCAAAGAGTTGGATACGACTGAGTGAATAATGCTTTTACTTTCAGGTTCTTGTTGGTATTTGAATTTGTGACCCCCTGTCATAAGGAAGGGCAACGTCATGAGAGCTGGCAAGGTTATCTGTGGGGGATCCTTGTTTAGGATCCAAATTCTTAATTAAGGATTTGACCCTTGATTGGGATTGAAATGAGCAAAGTGAAGGAGGACATGTCAGTTCAGTTCAGTCGCTCAGTCGTATCCAACTCTTTGTGACCCCATGAATCAAAGCACGCCAGGCCTCCCTGTCCATCACCAACTCCCGGAGTTCACTCAGACTCAGGTCCATCGAGTCAGTGATACCATCCAGCCATCTCATCCTCTGTTGTCCCCTTCTCCTCTTGCCCCCAATCCCTCCCAGCATCAGAGTCTTTTCCAATAAGTCAACTCTTCACATGAGGTGGCCAAAGTACTGGAGTTTCAGCTTTAGCATCATTCCTTCCAAAGAAATCCCAGGGCTGATCTCCTCTAGAAGGGACTGGTTGGATCTCCTTGCAGTCCAAGGGACTCTCAAGAGTCTTCTCCAACACCACAGTTCAAAAGCATCAGTTCTTCGGCACTCAGCCTTCTTCACAGTCCAACTCTCACATCCACACATGACCACAAGAAAAACCATAGCCTTGACTAGACGGACCTTTGTTGCCAAAGTGATGTCTCTGCTTTTGAATATGCTATCTAGGTTGGTCATAACTTTCCTTCCAAGGAGGACATGTCAGTTGCCCTTAAATGAAAGAAGCAGGAAGTAGGATTGTATGTGAGGAAGCTTGCCTAACTGGAAGAAGTCTGGTAGTTTGATTGTTAGGAGAAAAAAATGTTTGACCTGTCAAACAGGAGCTAGGATATTAATTAACTAGTTTTTTAAACAGTTAAGCCTAAAATTCGAGTGCCTTAAAACAAGTGAAGTTTATTTTTTATGTGAAGTCCAAAATAGCTGTTCCTAATGGGGGAGTCTTTCTGGCAGTGGTTTAGGGCTGCGGGCTCTTGCCCTCAGCATTGTGCCATTTTCAGCACAACTTCCAAATCACAGCAGGAGAGGGAGCATGAATGACTGTGTAAGGCAGGTTTTCATAGGCCAGAGGTGGAGGTGGTGCACATCACTTCTACCCACATTTCAGCAGCATGTCCTACTGCAAGGGAAGCTGAGAATTAGTCCAGCTCTGAACCAGGGTCAGAGAGAAGACAGGCTTAGTTGAATGGCAAGTCTCTAGCACCAGAGATAGGGAGGGACCTTGGAGGTAAGCAGGCAGCAGCTTCTATAGACTATTTATTAATAAATTTAACATATATCTACTGAGTACACAGTATGTACTAGATGCTATGTTATGCACTGAATAGGCTTCAAAGCAAACTAGTGACATGGAGAAAGCAGTATTTGGAGAAATTAGTCTGGTAGTGGAGCATAAAACAAGGGAAGACAAACTCTGAGTCAGGGAGGATGGTGAGGAAGCTTCTGTGTTTCTTCAGCTGGGGGCCAGTGAGTTTGTCCATATACATAACAGTATCAATAGTATCAATAACGATAATGATTACTATGTGCCATGTAGGATTATAATCAACTTCACAGGTACTTATTTATAAATCACTCAAACTTACGATGCAACTCTTGTTCTTAGTTTTCCTTTTATGGCTAGTGAAGCAATACTTTAAATTATTAAATCATTTGTCCATGTTCACATAACTCTTAGCAGGGCCTAAAGATTTGAACTTCAGAAGTCAATGCTATTTTAGAACTACTGTAGAATTAATAAAATGGAAATAAATCTAATGAAAACATAATGAGTTTAAGTGAACAATAATGAAAAGCCCTGGTTTTGATTGAGAGGGTCATTGAGAAAAGAACAGTAAAGTGAATAGAAGTAAAATTAGAGAAATAATCTGATAAGAAATATCACTATCCTCAAGCATATTCAGTTGGATTTAGATCAATTTCTTCTTTTTTTTAAAAAAAAAAACAAACTTATTTTGTACTAGAGTATAGCTAATTAACAATGTTATGATAGTTTCAGATTAACAGTGAAGGGATCCAGCTATACATACCATATATCCATTCTTCCCTAAACTCCCCTCCCACCCAGGCTGCCACATAATGTTGACCAGAGTGCCCTGTGCTCTACAGTAGGTCCTTGTTGGTTATCCATTTTAAATATAGCAGTGTGTATGCTGCTGCTGCTGCTAAGTCGCTTCAGTCGTGTCCAACTTTGTGCGACCCCACAGACGGCAGCCCACCAGGCTTCCCCATCCCTGGGATTCTCCAGGCAAGAACACTGGAGTGGGGTGCCATTTCCTTCTCCAATGCATGAAAATGAAAAGTGAAAGTGAAGTCGCTCAGTTGTGTCCAACTCTTAGCGACCCCATGGACTGCAGCCTACCAGGCTCCACCATCCATGGGATTTTTCCAGGCAAGAGTACTGGAGTGGGGTATATGTCCACCTCAAACTCCCTAACCATCCCTTCTCCCCATCTTCCTCCCCTCTACCCCAGCAACCGTAAGTTCATTCTCTGAGTCTCTTGGATTTAGATCAGTTTCTAATGAGAGTTCTTGGTAAATGCTAAGCTGTAAATGTATAACCTCCTTGTTAACTGTAAGCATTCACAGTAAATCATTTATAATCTTTAATTCCTTATCCTGATAAATATGCCAGAACACTCATTTTGGTCTGACACATTTGTCATGATCATCATAGTGTATAATCTCAAACAATAAACTTAATAAATGTCTGATATTTCCAGAAATATTGGGAAATTGCAGAAACTTTGAGTTGTTGATGTGACGTTTTTCTTCTGGCAGTTGACTGTTGGGATGGCCCGGACGGAGAGCCAGTGGTGCACCACGGTTATACGCTCACTTCAAAGATCCTCTTCAGAGATGTTGTGGAGACCATCAACAAGCATGCCTTTGTGAAGAATGAGTAAGTCAGCACAGTGGGGAATCAGGCTCAGCTGGCACATGGGACGCTGCCTGCTGTAACTTGGCCACCAAACCACGTGCTTCCTTGGAGGCTACATCTCCCTTTCTCCTGCCCCAGTTCTCTCCCTCCTTCCCAACGAAACACTGTGAACAAATAACATGGGCCCCACAACCATGCTTTCTTGTGCTCTCTTCATTCCTTGTCCCATTCTCTCTCAAGATGCTGCCTCCTTGAAGCATATTCTTCCAAAGAGTGACCTCAAGCCCAGGATGTACAGTGTCCATAAAGTTTAGAAATGCAGATTACTGTACATAATAAATAGCTTATCGGTATTGTTCAGTTCAAGTACTCAGTCGTGTCTGACTCTTTGTGACCCCATGGACCGCAGCATGCCAGGCCTCCCTGTCCATCACCAACTCCCGGAGTTTACTAAAATTCATGTCTATTGAGTCAGTGATGCCATCCAACCATCTCATTCTCTGTCGTCCCCTTCTCCTCCTGCCCTCAATCTTTTCCAGAATCAGGGCCTTTTCAAATGAATCAGCTCTTCGCATCAGGTGGCCAAAGTATTGGAGTTTCAGCTTCAACATCAGTCCTTCCAGTGAACACCTAGGACTGATCTCCTTTAGGATGGACTGGTTGGATCTCCTTGCAGTCCAAGGGACTCTCAGTAGTCTTCTCCAACACCACAGTTCAACAGTATCAATTATTTGGCACTCAGCTTTCTTTATAGTCCAACTCTCATGTCCATACATCAGTATTGTATGCCAATATAATAAAATAATAATGTCTTGGTTTCCAGACTTGTTGGATGCCCTATATATACTGCAGTGTCTGGAATCTTTATATCACTTGACCCCTCCTTGGCGTTGGATAACGGTGAACATTTTCTCCTTAATACTTGCTTTTGGAGGGGGGGGTCTTCTGTTAAAACACTCTCTCCTCTATTGCTTCCATTGCTTCTCACTCTCTTTCTTTAGCCTATGGTCTTCTAGTCCATTTTCTCACTCCTTTAATAGTCACTATTTCCAAGACTTCTCTGATGGTCCAGTGGTTAAGACTCTGCACTTCCAATGCAGGGGACGCAGGTTGGATCCCTGGTTGGGAAACTAAGATCCCACATGCCAAGTGATGCAGTCACAAAACAAAGAAAAAAGTCATTATTTCCCAACGTGTCTTTGGTCTACTTCTTGGTTATTTGCCACTTATATATCGAGAATGTTCTTTCTAAGTTTCAGAGATATATTGAAAACTTCTTAGTTCAGATTCATCTGAGTATCTCATAGGTACCTGAAAACCAACAAATTTCATTGTTTATTCAGACATTTACTTAGCTATTTAATGGTGCCTACTCTAAGCCTGGCATACTGTAATAGGTGTAAGGAGCCACAGCACTGAACAAGAATAAAACTCCTGCCAGCACAGGGTCTCCATCCCGAACTGAACTCAGCATCTCATTCTGCCAAGCTTCCTCTTCCTCTAGTTAGGAAGGTAGCACTGCTTACCAATGATTTTATAGAAATTGGGAGTTACTCTTGATTCAGCCAGTCTTATCAGTGCTACTTGATAAATTGTCTTTTGACTCCATTGCCTTCTCTTCATTTTCACTTCTCCTTGGTTCATCCTCCACACTGGAGTAGTATCTTTCTTTCTGAAAATATAAGCTGATGTTGTAATTCTTCTTAAAGGCCTCTTCTTGCTCTTCTATGTCACCTTCTACCATTGCTCCACATGGGCTTCGGCTTTTGCCATCACTGACAGTTTCTGGAGTCCCTAGGGATCCCCTTGCTTTCACAGACTCGCTCCCCCACACCAACGCCCTCACCTGTGTTCTTCTCTCTATTCGATAGTCATCCCCATTATTCCACTCCCCTAATTCTTGCTCATCCTAGCAGACTGCTTAGGCATTGTTCATTTGGCAAACTTACCTATACCACAATTTATTTAAATGCTCCTTTTCTCTGTCCTTAGCACTCTGAGCATATTTCCGTCATATCATACAGCACTTTCTTGCAGTTGTTGATGACTTGCTCCTTTTATGTCTTTAGGATCATGAGCTCATTGAAAATATGTGGCTATGTCTTATTCTTTAAAAAAACAAAGAAAACTTTCCTTTTTTGTCGGGGGAGGGAGTACTGTTTGTGACTTGTAGGATCTCAGTTCCCTGACCAGTGAGTGAACGAGAAAGGAAGGAACCTGGGGCACCGCAGTAAAAGCCCAGAATCCTAACCACTAGGCAACCAGGAAACTCCCCTTTATTCATTCTGTAGTGCCTGCAATATACCAGATTAAAGAAATGACTTCTGCATTAAAAAGAGGCAAATTAAAATTAACAGTTGCATAAAGTTAATTTTATAGACCTTGCTGCTGCTGCTGCTGCTAAGTTACTTCAGTCGTGTCTGACTCTGTGCGACCCCATAGACGGCAGCCCACCATGCTCCCCCGTCCCCGGGATTCTCTAGGCAAGAACACTGGAGTGGGTTGCCATTTCCTTCTCCAATGCATGAAAGTGAAAAGTAAAAGTAGTAGCCTTTAAAATTTCTAATGTTTGGTCTTCTCATTAATTAAATATGAAGTTAAAATGCTGTTCTGATAAGAGACACTTGCTGCATAGCAGGTTTGGTTTCTGGTGTCTTCTACATGGAAGAATCTCAAGGACTAAATTATGATGGATCAATTTACCCTGATTGCTCCTCAACTTAGCCAAGTTGCTGAAAGATTTGCTCCTGAAATAGAGCCTTGAGAAGACCTCCTATCTATGTACTCTGGTGACTTGACCATGCTAACTTCAAGTTTGAAAGAAAACTTACGAAAAAAGGACTTCAAATGAAAATAGTCAATAAAGTTGTTAACACCTTTTAAAAGTTCAGTCTTTTTCTTAAGTTTTAGTTGCATCTTTATACCAGGGTTTCTCAAGCCTTGGCACTACTGACATTTTGGGCCAGGTTATTCTTTGTTATGGGGAACTGTCTTGTGCGTTGTAGGACAATGAGTACATTTATGACTGTACTCCTTAAACACCAGTAGCAGTCCCCATACACAACATTGTGACCACCAAAAATGTCTTCAGATATTGACAAATGTCCCTTTGGGAGGGGTACCACACAGCCGCCCCTGCCCCTGTTGAGAACCAGTGCTTTATACACCAAGCGTCATTAGACACTAAGAGACACAGACTTTTTGTAAACAGATTGATAATTTTAAAATTCACTGCTAGAATTCCCTGGTGTGATTTCACAGACAACTCAGGGTTGCTGGTTTGTTGTTTTTCTCTCTAACACACTGGGTGAAACCCATATGAGGACACAAGAGTAAACAAATCATAGTCAGGTAACCAAACCAACCTCAGCCACAAAGGTTCATCTCTTATATTACCTCTGGCATGAGATTTACTAATGAGGATAGAATGTAATTTCAGAAGGTCACAGCCTGCATTGTGGAGCTTGTAATTGTCACATAAGCCCAGAAATAAAACCTTTTCTCCACATAGACATATTAGGCAATTTAAATATTGGTTTGCATGTTATGAAAAAAATCTATTGCCTATTACTTCAGAAGATAGATGATGGAAAACTAGGGGAAAAAATATGCTTGAATTTGTTTTTCCAAGGGAAAAAAAAGTCAAAAGAGGAGTAAGGTCATGTAATCATTCCTGGTTCCTCAGGCTGTGATAATGACTTCACTGGGGTCTCACACCTCTGCCCAGAAACCTGAGTGCCAGAGGAGAATGTGCCTCCTTTTTTTCCTTTCTAAAAGTAAAGACTAGTATATAATTCTGTACAAATGACTTTGAAATGCCTGATATAGGACACTATAAAACACAAATTCCATTATGTTATTTTATCCTCAATAGTAATTTTCAAGCTGGGTACTAAATATATATTTTTAGAGTAAATATATGCATTTAATGATAGTGGTCTCCTAGATGTTTCTAGAATTTGAATGAATAAGACAAAATTACATTATGAGTTTTCTTTCTGTATGTTTCTTATCTCTCAAAATTTTCTCTTTCATTTTTTCTTGTAAAAGAGACATAATGTATGTACTGTGCGTGTGCATATATATGTGTGAGGGAGAGAGATGCAAAATGTTAGACTAAGTCATCCCATGTGGATTGGTATTGAGTTTACCCATTAGGCCTGGTAAGGTATATTTGGCCAGAGGAGTTTTTTAAAAAATGTGTCTCTCATTGTTTTCATTTTAGAAGCATTTTAATCGTCACCTCTTTAACAAATACTGTCACCAGGCTTGTAAGAACATAATGAACACAGAATGGTTTTCAAAAGTCCCTGTGAGTTGCTGTGGTCGATGCCTTTACAAAGTGCTGCTGTTTCCTCAGGTTTCCAGTCATACTGTCCATTGAGAATCACTGCAGTGTCCAGCAGCAAAGGAAAATTGCTCAGTACCTGAAAGGAATATTCCAAGACAAACTCGACCTGTCATCTATAGACACAGGAGAGACCAAGCAGCTTCCAAGCCCTCAAAGTTTGAAAGGCAAAATCCTAGTGAAGGTAAGCACCTCAGAAATGAAATAAAAAGCACTCATGACCTACTAAGCCCTTCCTCTCTCAAAGACTAAAAATGGGTTTATCAAGAGAATAATAGAGTCAATAAAAGAGTCAAGAGTGAAGGGTTGTCTAAACTTGTGCATGCACCTTGTTCCAATTTATTTATAGTCATACCTTTAGAAAAAGCTTATTACTGACTGAACATGTATTTTGGGGGTTGTTTTTATGAAGCAAGAACATCAATACTGTGAGCCAAGTGTTGAATGCTTTAGTCAGTGGTGGTTCACGCTGGAGAGAAGCCTGTGAACGGGAGACAAGCATTACATGAGAGGAGAGGCTCCTTCTGTCCACATCTAGAAGCATTTCTTTCAGATTCTTCTCTCCCATTTCAAGCTCCAATAACTGTCTGTCAAAAAAAGTCTTCATGGTTGATCAGCCTGGGTTATGTAAGTGAGAAGAGCTGGCTTCAAAGTGGAGCACAGGCGCAGACATAACGCCCCTTAGGATTCGTGTGTGAGCAGAGGAGCAGTAGGCGAATAGAATGACATTTCATGAACAGATCTTCTCAGAGGGGAAACCTACTACCTGAAATGAATATTATTAATACAAGGAATAGCCGGGAAGACAGCTTTCTTGAGATTTCAGATTGCTGATGTGATTCACTTAATCCCAGTTAATTTTGTGTATTTGGACTAAAAACACTTTGGATAGTTGTATTGTTTTGAAACTGAAAACCTAAGGAAAAGCAGTAGAATATTGATATTTAAATGGAGTTATATTTTACTTTAAAAGGTGTGTACAAAAACCAAATAGCACAGTGGAGGCCTGGGAAAGTCAGACAGTGTAATTTCATAGCGAGACTAGAACTGGGGTGTTGAGAGGACAGCAAATGGAAAAGATGTATTCATCTGTGAAATTGGTCAAAACCTGCTTTTTTATCAGTTAAATGAGAATTATAGGCTGAATCCATCAAAGAGATGTCATTGGGCATGTGTACGTGTGAAAGCATTTTGAATAAAAGCTCCAATTATATAATGTAAGAAATGATGTTAAGGTCAGTGTTCCTGAAATCTTGCTAAAGTAAACTCTTGTAGTGAAAACTGGGCTAGAAAGTTGGATTAGAAAGCTCAGTGTCACCTCTATAACCTTGTAAATGTTTTCATGTCTTTAGCCGAGCAGTCAGAAGAATAAACACCGAATGAGCCCATTTGGACAGTGGAACCTAAGGAATATTTGATATAAACTCATTGAGTTCCTTTCTACATAACTGGGCTTTGGGTTGTTGGGCACCGAATGTCCGAAGGCTGACGGGCACCAGGATGAATCAAAGCCAAAGACCTTTGGAAGGAGACACTTATTGGAAGGAGTGGCAGTGATGTGGGCTGTGGGTATTTCAAAACAGCTGTGGTCAATTTGCTGGTAGTGACCGTCTCCAAACTTTAAGGAGATTTCCTAGATCTGTGGGGGCAGAAAACTCCCATTTGAAGCAACAACAAGGGAACTGATTTTCCTAAGTTCCTTTAGCATCTGAGCAATCTTTAGCATTGCTTAGATGCTACAATCCTTTAGCATCTCTGATCCCAAAGGCAGTATTTGAATGACTACTTACTACTATGGAGATGGACAAGTTGTTCATTATTATAACTATACACACATGCCTTCCCATATATTTAATACATACCAATATTCTTACCTGGAGAATCCCTTGGACAGAGAAGCCAGGCAGGCTACAGTCCATAAGATTGCACAGAGTTGGACGTGGCTGAAGCGACTTAGCATGCATGCATGCACAATACACACACACATATATGCACACATAAACACACACATATATGTGCACACACATACACACAGATATACATAGTAGTCTCTCAGTATACATAGGGGATTATTTCCAAATCTGTGATGCTCAAGTCCCTCATATGAATGGTCTAGTAGAGTTGCACCTTTGCATCTGTGGATTCAATCGACCTTTGGATATGGAGGGCCAGCTGTGTGTTTGTGTGTGTGTATCTCCTGAAAAGTAAATGAAAGTTTGCTTTTGAACAAAAATAGTAACAAACTTAGTAATTTTTCAACAGGCTTACAGCTGAAAGAAACCTTATCTAGCCCAAGCATTTTACTTCTGTAAAGATATCACAGAGTTGTTAACCACTCTCCTAGGGCCATGCTGCTAGAAGCTAAGAGGTGGCTATGGTTCCAGTTTCTAGAAATATTTCCATATACCATGGAGGAATCAATCTAATTCTTGAGTGCAACTCCTGCATGAAACAGTATGTATGTCAGAGGGGGACTTTTAGGTCATTCTTTGTTTACTACGAACCCCTGTTAAGTTCATACCTTGCATGTGTGCTTAGCTGTTCAGTCATGTCCAACTCTTTGCAACCCTTGGGACTGTAGCCCACCAAGCTCCTCCATCCATAGGATTATCCCAGTAAGAATACCTTAGTTTATTCTATAATTTTCCTTATGAGTAACACTGTTCATGAGAGGCATTAAGAAATAATGTTCTGTTCTGTTGCTTTTCTTCCTATCTGCCTGGAAAACGTATCTTTCAAGGACCAGGAACGTTAAAAAAGCTAGCAGAAAATATGGCCCTCCTGTCTTTTAATGAGATAGTGAAAGGAGTGAAAAAGAGGATGCCTTGTGAATACTCTGAGATGGCAACTTTCCTTACCCTGCACCCACTGCCGCATTTAAGTGAAAGGGCTTTGAAGTCTTAGTGCTGCAGCCAGGCCTGCCCATCACCTCTGCTCATGGTGGTTACATTTTCCTTTCTTTCTTGTGGTGTCAGAACCATGTGCAAGACTCCAGAACTGCTATTGCTTATTTGGTATCACCTCACACCAGTCAGAATGCCCATCAACAGATAAATGGATAAAGAAGTGGTGGTACATATATACGATGGAATATTACTCAGCCATAAAAAGAAACAAATTTGAATTAGTCCTAGTGAGGTGGGTGGACCTAGAGTCTATTATTCAGAGTGAAGTTGAGTCAGAAAGAGAAAAACAAATATTGCGTATTGACACATATATATGCAATCTAGAAAAATGGTACTGGTGAACCTATTTGCAGGGCTGGAATAGAGACACAGACATAGAGAACAGACTTGTGGGCACAGCCAGGGAAGTAGGGGGGATGAACTGAGAGAGTAGCATTGAAACATCTACATTACCATATGTAAAATAGATAGCTCGTTATACAAACCATATGTATAACAGAGAGCTCAACCCTGTCGTCTGTGACAACCTAGAAGGGTGGGATGGGGTAGTGGGGAGGGAGGTTCATGAAGGAGGGGACATATGTATACTTGAGGCTGATTTCCTTTGTGGTGTGGCAGAAACCAACATAACATTATAAAGCAATCATCCTCCATTAAAAACAGCTGAAAAAACATTGACTAAGATGGTATTTCAAAAGAGGGAATTGCGGTCACTAGGTTTTAAATGTCTTCTGTACAGCTCCATCTTGGTGTTTGTCATTGTGCTCAAAACAAAGTTGACTGAATAAATTAATTGGTGGTGAATAAATGAAGGAGGTTCATATGTCCCTGAATATGTCTGGTCACCACCTAATTGAATACCTTATTTCTGGTACTGCTAGACATATTATCTTAGCTATTCTACAATGCTCTCTAAAATGAAGAGATATAAAACTTGTTTTATAGGGATCTTCTATCAATAAGACTTAAAGTAATATGTAGACATCAATACCTTAATTCCAAGCTACCTTGTTATAAAGATATACAGGAAGAAGTGAAAACAATATTTTGCTATTCTAAATTAGAATCATAGTAAAAATGTATATATATACTCATATATCTATGTTATATATATTCTTATGGGAAAGAATGTAGTTTTCACTTCTCAAATAGCACTTACAAAAAGAACTGTATTACATAGTGATATGAAGGCAAATTAAATACCAACTTTTTAAGCCTATAAACATCCTTTTGTAATTTGAAGAAAATATTTAAGTATTCTTTCAAACCCCGAGTTTGGATTCTTAATATAGATTTTGTTTTCATTACACAAATGATTTAACCAGCTTTGAATTTATCACTATGCAAAGCACCCAAGGCGGAGTGCTTGGGTATCAGGGAAGGTACAGGAAAACTGAGAGGGAGGAGTTCTCTGAAAATCTGACTATGCTGTTGGCCCCGCGGAGGTAGGAGAAGTGGATGAGGGAAAGATCCAGAGTGCCGAAGATGGGCCAGCCATGGTGTGAAAAGCAGAAATACTAGAAGTCCCTGGAACCTGAGTTTAGAAAAGACAGCCTGGTTAGTTGTTTGGGAAGATATTTAGAAATGTATTATTAATTTTGGCTGCCAAGCATTTGCACATCCTTCTATGTTTAAAGAATTTCCCCCATCATTATGTGTTTAGGAATCCCCTCATAGAACTAAAGTTATTAGACATTTTGCTTTTGCTGTCTTCCACTCATTAGAAGGAGCAGTAGGTCCAGCCCACAACCAAGGAGAAGGAATTCTAGGAGGGCATGAAAACCAAGAGGTAGGAGCCATTGGGGGTATTTAGGTCACATTAGGTCCAGAGGCTGCCTACCACTGTGACCTTGGCCACTTAGCCACAGAGCCTGATTTTGTGTCCCCAAACCCCCAAGATTTGGGGAAGGATTCAGTTTCCTATTAATTTTCCTATCTGCTTACAAGTATAATTCTTTACCGATACAGATGGTTAGCTGCCCTAACAGCTCTTATCAGGCCGCTGGGCCATGCCTTCTGGTTATTTACTTTTTATTTTTCTGAATATAAATTTGTAAATGTAGAAAAGGAGAAAATAGCTATCATCCATAGTGCTGTTACCCAGAGATTTGTACTCTTAATAATGGACCATATTTCTTGCCAAAGTTTTTCCTTGAGTTTTTATACATCACTGAGATCATAATGAGCATGTAATTCTGTAACTTGGGTTTTCTACCCTTTTGCCATAGGAATTCCCCCTCATTTTCTAGAAGCCCCTGATTCCTGAAATATGTTAGTGATTGGTTGTGAGGGGTGTGCTCCAGCTGGGCAGGCGTATCATTGCACTGTCCTGTCATAAAACTGGCCTGCTCTGTGCAGAGGGGATCACCAGCAGGAGGGAAGGGCACTTTGAATCTGCTCAGGAGAACAAACTGCTCTAAGGACATGGGGTGGAGTGATGCCTATTATGGCAAGTCATATAGTCTCAAACAGAAGCCTGGTCTGACTTTCATTTGTTAATATGGTACCCCTAATTGTTGTTTTTCAGTTGCTGTCACATCCAACTCTTTGTGACCCCATGGACTGCAGCACCCCAGGCTTCCCTGCCCTTCAACTGTCTCCCGGAGTTTGCTCAAACTCATGTCCATTGAGTCGATGATGCCATCCAACCATCCCATCCTCTGTATTGCCTTTCTCCTCCTGCCCTCAATCTTTCCCAGCTTCAGGGTCCTCTCCAGTGAGTCAGGAGGCCACAGTATTGGAACTTCAGCGTCAGTCCTTCCAGTGAATATTCAGGGTTGATTTCCTTTAAAATTGACTGGTTTGATCTCCTTGCTGTCCAAGGGACTCTCAAGAGTCTTTCCCAGCCCCATAGTTCAAAAGCATCAATTCTTTGGTGTTCAGCCTTCTTTGGAAGTAATAAAAATGCCTTTTCTTTAAAGTCTCTTCCCCTTTTGTTTTGTCCCTAATTCAAGCAATCTGCCTTCAAGTCAGTCTGAAGTAAGGAATAACACATTTTATTTTTTCAATTTTTAAAAATTATTTTTAATTATGGTAAAATACAGCATAAGACTTACCTACCATCTTAACCATCTTTATACCATCTTAAGTATACAGTTCAGTAGTGTTAAGTACTTCCACATTGCCTTGTACAGAAAGCTCTCTCCTTGCAAACTGAAACTTCATAGTAATTAAACAGCTCCCCATCCTCCCAGCTCCTGGAGACCACTGTTTTACTTCTTGTTCCTATGAATTTAGCTACTCTGGGTACCTTATATAAGTGGAATCATATAATACTCTGTTGTGACTGGCTTAATTCCTTTAGCCTAATATCCTCAGGGTTCTTCCATGTTGTAGCAAGAGTCAGAATTTCCTCACTTTTTAAAAGCTGAGTAATATTTCAATGTATGTGTACCACATTTTGTTTATCCTTTTATCTGTTTGTAGACACTGGGTTATTTCCACTTTTTGGCTATTGTGAATTTTCATTTTTATTTTGTATTTGATTTTTTAACTGAAGTATAGTTAATTTATATTATACTATACTTTTGCCTGGAAAATCCCATGGATGGAGGATCCTGGTAGGCTCCAGTACATGGGGTCGCTGAGAGTCGGAAAAGACTGAGCGACTTCACTTTCACTTTTCACTTTCATGCATTGGAGAAGGAAATGGCAACCCACTCCAGTGTTCTTGCCTGGAGAATCCCAGGGACGGGGGAGCCTGGTGAGCTTCTGTCTATGGGGTCGCACAGAGTCGGACACGACTGAAGCAACTTAGCAGTAGCAGCATATATATAGTATATATATATAGTATATAACATAGTGATTCAATATTTTTATAGATTAGACTCAAAGTTACTATAAAATAATGACTATTTCCCTGTGCTGTACAGTATGTCCTTATAGCTTATTTTACACATAGCATTTTGTACCTCTTAATCCTCATACCCCTATCTTGCTGAATTTTCATTTTTTAAAAATTTATTTATGGCTGCACTGGATCTTTGTTGCTTTCTCTAGTTGTGGTGAGTGGGGACTACTCTTCATTGCGGTCTATGGGCTTCTTCTTGTAGTGGCTTCTGGTGTTGCAGAGCACAGGCTCTAGGTGTGAGGGCTCGGTAGTTGCCCTGAAGCATGTGGGATCTTCCCAGACCAGGAACTGAAACTGTGTCCCCTGGCTTAGCAGGCAGATTCTGAACCACAGGACCACCAGGAAAGTCTCTGAATTTTCATTTTTAACTTGGGTGTTTTATTTCATTTCAGGGCAAGAAGTTGCCTTACCACCTTGGAGATGATGCCGAAGAAGGAGAAGTTTCTGATGAAGACAGCGCAGATGAAATTGAGGATGAGTGCAAGTTCAAGCTCCATTATGTAAGTTACAGGCTTGGCCATAATTTTTACCCTCCATGTGCTATAGTAAAAACTGCTGCTGTGCTGGAATAGTCACAAATATGGTGGCTGTAGTGTAGAAAGGATATATATTGAAAATCATGTTGTGTGCTGGCATACAGGACTCCCAAATGTTTCCTGAGTGACTGAGTCAAGAATTCTTGTGTCTTAGAGTTGGAAGGAATCTTAGTGA
The DNA here is from genome assembly GCA_935064755.1 of Tragelaphus eurycerus. Taxonomy (NCBI): domain Eukaryota; kingdom Metazoa; phylum Chordata; class Mammalia; order Artiodactyla; family Bovidae; genus Tragelaphus; species Tragelaphus eurycerus. The sequence goes on from CAKXYN010000006.1 coordinate 10,361,149, forward strand.
TTTAACCATCTGACCCTCTCTCCACGGACCAAGTCCCTTCTATTACAACTTGGTCAAAACTCAAATTGCAGTTGGAAATGTCACTGTCTGGTGAAATAAACTGGCTTTAGCATTGTCTCCCTGCCGCCCGCTAGCAGCCCCACCATGCTGCCATTCAAAGTTGGCTCACAGAACCCAGCTGCAAGAGGATCTGCTTCTCTAGAATGCTCATCCCCTCCTGGAGAGAATGCACGTTGGACCAGAAGATCTCCAAGTTCTTCCAGACAATGAGACTCTTGGCTAAAACTTTAAATTGCCACATGTTAGACAACATGGCAAAAGAGCAGTTTGTCACCTGCATGTGGCTTCAGACTTCTGTCGTAGAACAAGGAGCTCTGTTTTTAAACAGAGCAGTACCTTTTAGCCAGGTACTCCAGTGGAAATGCAAACCTGGGAGAAATGTAAGGTTTAAAGACCTCCCTATCCCCCATCCCTTCTTGACCTCCCCCACCTTCTATAGCTCATGTGATTTCCAGGATCATGTGACGATCTGAGAGTAGCACCTGCTCATGTTAATTTGTTGTAGAGTTTACAATTTCATTTCTATAGAAAAGTAGTATTTCTCCAGATGTCAAAACTATTATCCTACCTCCTAAAAAAGAAACTATTACACAAAATCTTCTAATTTACAGTATTGCCCTGAATTCAATTATTACATCATTAAAAACAGTCTTCTTTCTTCGAGATAATAATAATAGCAGTGGCTTCCTATAGGTATTAAAAAGAGCTGGTATTATTTTCAAAGAGGGCAAGAGCTTAATGACAACTGAAGTCTCAGTAGATAGTTCTTTCTTGGCTTTAATGCATTTTAGAAGGGATGACATGGACAAGATTCAGCCTTGAAATGAAAAGGAAAAATTACCATCTATATTAATCTATTGCCTTTTAATAGTTTTTACTAGCTCAATTAAATACCATGCATAAGGCTATGGTTACAGAAAATTAATCGAAATAGATTTACATAAGTGAAAATACAGTTAATATTTTAGTTTCTTTGCTTTTGCTTTTATAGCTACTTGCCATTTTGGTAATTACTTCTGATTATAGGTAATCTAGTTCTTTTTCTAAGCTTTATTTTATAAACCAGATTTTTGTCTCTGAATTTCAGTAACTTTGCCTGTCGTCTCCGCTTGTTCTCTTGGTTGCCAGCCTCAGAGCAGTCCACAGTTTGGAAGCAATAAACAGAGTGTTTATTTTTATTTATTTATTTGACTACACTGGGTCTTTGTTATGGCTCTTGGGATCTTCCGTTTTCATTGTGGAGTGTGAACTCCTAGGTGCGGCATGTGGAATCTAGTTCCCTAACCAGTGATCAAACCCAAGCTTCCTGTGTTGGGAGCACTGAGTCTTAGCCACTGGACTCCCAGGCAGGTCCCAAGGAAGGAACAGTCTTGGCCAAGTTATGTGTGTTTAGGGAATGTAGTTTTTAGTGAAAATGGGTGGTGGAAATTTAGCTACTATTACAATAGTATTTATTGCTCTGAGGAAACCCATTATTCTAGTTTCTAAATCCACCCAATAGTATAAAATTTCTTCTAATGTCAGTGAGCCTTCTAACTTTCTAAGTTAAATATCTATAATTACAAAAGAGAATTAGCTACGGTGTTATGGAAGCAAATCAATTACTTCTTTTGTGAAACTATCCATCTGGGTTCCTCTCAAGCTTCATAATCTCTTGGTTGATGTCTAGGCATCCATATAGGTAGACAGTTTAGAACATGAGTCCATAAAGATAGACATGATCTTTCACTTGGATTCTTTGTATTGGGCCTAAGTGAATGTGAAGAGCACCTAACCTATAACATTTTACAGGTGTCTCTTTGTTAGACTTTAGGAGAGAAAATATATGCAGAAACCAACATTCTAGCAGAAATATATAAGATTTTTATTCATCTTTTTCAGATCTGTTTTCTCTATTTTTGAGCTCCTCTGAGAAAAGGCAGTACTGTATTTAGAAAGCCAAAGCATTATCCTGCAATCAGTCAATTTCTAGTTTAGTTGTCAGGAGAGGGCTCAGATGCCTTATCTGAGTGTTGAATGTAAATTGCCTGATCTAAACCAAGTGATCAGATTTCTACAAAAGCGGATGTACTGTGCCTAGTTGGTATGAAACCAATAATTACCTTAGAGGAGGTTCTTAACCTCAATTTGGAGTTAACAGAATGTGGTTAGATTTATAAGTTATATCTGAATTATTGCAACAGGTAAAGATTTTTAGCTTAGCATTCAGGGATACTGAAACGCTAGTTGTCTTGGGGCTTATGCAAGATTCATTTGCACACTTGACAGATTTTTATGGAGGTGCAGCCAGTGTGCTGTAGACGTTGGGGCACATATCAGTGAATAAAACAGAATAGCCTTTGCCTCTGTGGAGTCTGTACCTTGGTGGGAGAAGGGAAGACAGACAAGAAACAAAGCAAATAAGTAGCACGTGTACTAGGCAGTGATAAGTAATAAGGGGGAAAGGGAGAGAAGAAATGTGTAAAGGGTCTACGGAAGGTTGAGATGTGAGGGCCAGGAAAGGTCTCACAGAGAAAGTAACACCTAGGCAAAGACTTGAAGGACGTGAAGTTAGCCATATTGATATTGAGGAATGTTCCAGGCAGAGGGCACAGCAGATACAAAGGTCAGAGGCAGGATTTGCAGCTTGCCCAGCTTCACCTTGGGGTTAGAAGCAGGGTGGAAGGCAGGACCCTCATGCTGGCCCTTTCTCCTCTTAGTCTACTGTCTAAGGAATTCAAACCTACATCCACACTGAAAACTTTTGCTCTTTTAATAAATGCTTTCTGCTGTTGAATTAATTGAATCCTTTAGGCATCTGCCCTATTATTTTGAGGCTTCAGCCATAAAGAAAATCTGGCTTATGATGTAATAAGCCATAGATAAAGCTGATGTGTTCAGTGACCCAGGAAGCACACAGATCAAAGACTCGGGGGACAATTTCCTTTCAGCCACAGAGCAGTAATCTAACAGATGTGATTCAGTGAGGCCAGCTCACCATTATTCATCTTTTTGGGGTCCTCTAATGTCAGTGTGGCTTAAAGACTTTCTAGCCCATATTTCAACCTTACAGATTATTTTACTCTTCTGCTGAGTTATTTGATACCTTTTTCCCCCTGCACTCTCTTAGGCTGAGTTCAACCAGTTTCTTAAGCACAAATATCAAACTGTCACGTATGTAAAGCTTATCCTGTGAACACCGAGCTTTCCAACAAGTTTAAATGAACCTTTGTAGAGTAACATGCAACCACTTTTTGTGTCATATTAATACCCCCAAATCATATTCACTCTGTGTATGTCTCACAGTAAACACTTTAATAGTCTGCTCCCTTCCTACCACCTTAGATTGAGCTTCTTTCAGAAGTTATTCATTGTATGATTTGAGCCATTTTGAGGAGGATTAAGAATCTTGTTGGTTGAAGTCTTGTCAGCACTCAGGGAAGGGATGAATTCCCTCATGATATTGTGAGATCCCTGTTACTCAGTAAATGCCCATGTGCCAGGCCTGCTGCTGCATCCTAGTGACAAAGGGGGAGGAGTGGAAGGTGAGCTGAAAACTCCAGTTATTTTATAATATATGATACAACTTCTTCCTCCTTGCCCTGCCAGAGAGTTAAGGTAATGAACATTTAAGGTCTAGTGCACAGTATGTGTTATCTATATGTCTATGTAGGTATTTCTCTTATATTTAAAAGGTATTATGTTCTGAAAATTACTATTACCAAGAACTCAACTATTCCTTGTCTTCTTTAATTTTTATTGAAGCACAGTTGATTTACAATGTTGTGTTAGTTTCTGCTGTACAGCAAGTGAATCAGTTACACATATGCATATATCCACTCTCTTCTCCCATATAGATGGGTAGAGTTTTAAGTAGAGTTCCCTGTACTATACAGTAGGTTTTAATTAGTTATCTGTTTTATATATAGCAGTGTGTGTATGTCAATCCCAGTCTCCAAGTTTATCTCTTTCCTCCTTGTTCTCCCTTGATAACCTTGTTTCCTACAATTACTCCTTGTTGGTAATTCATCTTCCCTTTCTATTCTAGATGTTCTGTGACTTCACTAGTAAATGCCTGAGAGTCAGCTTATTTTTCTTAGCACTCAATGTTCACTTCTTGCTAGAGAACCTATGTTTTCTTTCATTCTAGAGAAATCTCAGCCATTTTTTAATTTGAATATTGTTTTTATGCCATTTCATCATTTCTCTTTTCCTGGCAGTACAATTAGATTTAGGTTCGAGTCTTAGTTTATTCTCTGTCTTAATTATCTGTCAATTATTCTTTAATGTTTTCTTTATGTCTCTGCTGATTCTGGGTACTAGCTATAGTATTATTTTCCAATTCATTAATTATCTCTTTGGCTATGTCTGATCTAGAGTTTACCCTGGCTATTCTTTTCATTTCAATGACTATATACTTGATTTATAAAATTTTTGTATTGTTTTTTCATAGACACTTGTTTTTATTTTACTCTTTGGCTTCTTAGTTTCTTGTTCTTTTTATGAGACTATTTCTTTATATCTTTGAGCATCTGAACATATTTCATTCAAAGTGAGTGAGTTTCCTTTTCATGTGCTGGTATTTTTGGCACTTCATCTTAGCATTAGTCTTCCACATGAATTTTAGAATTTCAAGTTGAAGGTTCAGTTTTCAGTGGAATTTTTTTTCCACTTCCATTCTCCTCCTCTGTCTATTTAACCTGCTTCTCTAGTGGTATGGAGATTGCTTCCACTTGAACTCTAAGCACCACTCCACCTGGCACGCACACATATAAACACAGCATACCTGTGTCCCAAGTTCCTAACTAGACCTTACATTGAATGATTGATTGGAGTTCCCTGCCACTGGAGACGTTGAAGATATTTCCCATTCAGTCACCAAACAAGTGAATATTTTGGTTGTCTTCTTATTCTTAACTCTTTTGATATTCAATTTTAAATCTCCCTCACAGTAATGTTTTTATTGCTTCCTATTATAAGTGACGGGCTTCCCAGGTGGTGCTAGTGGTAAAGAATGTGCCTGCCATTACAGGAGACATAAGAGACATCGGTTCAATCCCTGGGTTGCAAAGATTCCCCCGGAGGAGGGCATGGCAACCCATTCCAGTATTCTTGCCTGGAGAATCCCCATGGACAGAGGTGCCTGGAGGGCTACAGTCCATAGGGTTGCAAAGAGTTGGACACGACCGGCAATGGCACCCCACTCCAGTACTCTTGCCTGGAAAATCCCATGGATGGAGGAGCCTGGTGGGCTGCAGTCCATGGGGTTGCTAAGAGTCGGACACGACTGAGCGACTTCACTTTCACTTTTTCGCTTTCATGCATTGGAGAAGGAAATGGCAACCCACTCCAATTTTCTTGCCTGGAGAATCCCAGGGGCAGGAGAGCCTGGTGGGCTGACGTCTATGGGGTCACGCAGAGTCGGACACGACTGAAGTGACTTAGCAGCAGCAGCAACAGAAGCAACTGAGCATGCATAAGCCCATACGTAAGGCTTGCACTCCAGCTTTCTTCACCACCTTGGTTTCACGTTGTGAGGCCAGCTCTAATCTCCCAAAGCATGTGGAGCACCTTTAGTTTCTATTGTACTGTAAGAGCTAAAGTCTTGGTCACCGTTGCCCTCTGTGAATATGGAGCTCACACATTTATGATCTGCAGTGATCTTGTTTATTTTATTTTGACAAACTTATGACTTTTCTCTTTGTTTTTCTATCATTGGAGCAGGGAAGATATCAAAGCATGAAGGTACACTGTTGTATATAAACCCACATGTATGTACAGATGTATGAACCCAGACGTATTCATTTTGAACAGTATTTTTTGTTTTCCTTAAAGTATCTAAAGAGTGGTTGCTCTAATACTATTTTAAAATGTATGCTTAATAGCTCCGAAGAAACATTACTGTTTGCTATTTGCCTGTCATTGTACTGTTATTTTTTTTAATACCTAAGCTAAAATTACCTTTTGAATGTGAACAATTTGTTGAAAGCTTATTAGTACCAGCACTATGCTAATGTATATGCACTTATACAATTTCTTTATTCAGATATAGGCTAATGGAACTATAGGATAGAAAGTCCGGAGATAAACCACACATCTATAATCTCTGACAAAGAAAGCAAGAATAAACAATGGAGAAAAGATAGTCTCTTTAATAAGCAGTGGTTGGAAAGCTGGACAGCTATTAATACATGTAAAAGAACGAAATTAGAATACTCGCTAACACCACACACAAAAATAAACTCAAAATGGATTAAGTACCTAAATGTAAGATTGGATACTATAGAACTTTTAGAGGAAATCATAGGAAGAACACTCTCTCACAGATGTCTCAGCAAGATCTTTTTTGATCCACCTTTTGAGTAATGAAAATAAAAGCAAAAATAAACAATGGGACCTAACGAAACTTAAAAGCTTTTGCACAGCAAAGAAAGCCATAAACAAAACAAAAAGACAACCCACAGAATAGGAGAAGGTATTTGCAAATAAATTGACTGACAAGGGATTAATTGCCAAAAAATTCAAACAGCTCATGTAGCTCAATGTTAAAAAAAAACAACCCAATTAAAAAGTGGACAGAATATCTAAAGAGACATTTCTCCAAAGAAGACATACAGATGGCCAAGAGTCACACAAAAAGATGCTCAACATCACTGATTATTAGAGAAATGCAGATCAAAACTACAATGAAGTGTCACTTCACACCAGTCAGAATGACCATCATAAAAAAAAAAAAACACAACCCTACACACAATAAATGGTAGAGAGGGTGTGGATAAAGGGGAGCTTTCCTACACTGTTGGTGGGAATGTAAATTGGTGCAGTTCGGTTCAGTCGCTCAGTCATGTCTGACTCTTTGCCACCCTATGGACTGCAGCACTCCAGGCTTCCCTGTCCATCACCAACTACTGGAGTTTACTCAAACTCATGTCCATTGAGTCGGTGATGCCATCCAACAATCTCATTCTCTGTCATCCCCTTCTCCTCTTGCCCTCAATCTTTCCCAGCATCAGAGTCTTTTCAAATGAGTCAGTTCTTCACATCAGGTGGCCAAAGTATTGGAGTTTCAGCTTCAACACCAGTCCTGCCAATGTATATTTAGGATTGATTTCCTTTAGAATGGACTGGTTGGATTTCCTTGCAGTCCAAGGGACTCTCAAGAGTCTTCTCCAACACCACAGTTCAAAAGCATCAATTCTTCAGCACTCAGCTTCCTTTATAGTCCAACTCTCACATGCATACATGACTACTGGAAAAACCATAGCTTTGACTAGGACCTTTGTTGGCAAAATAATGTCTCTGCTTTTTAATATGCTGTCTGTGTTAGTCATAACTTTTCTTCCAAGGAATAAGCGTCTTTTAATTTCATGGCTGCAATCACCATCGGCAGTGATTTTGGAGCCCCCAAAAATAAAGTCTCTCACTGTTTCCCCTTCTATCTGCCTTGAAGTGATGGAACCAGATGCCATGATACTAGTTTTCTGAATGTTGAACTAGAGCCAACTTTTTCACTCTCGTCTTTCACTTTCATCAAGAGGCTTTTTAGTTCTTCTATTTCTGCCATAAGAGTGGTGTCATCTGCATATCTCAGGTTATTGATATTTCTCCCAGCAATCTTGGTTCCAGCTTGTGCTTCATCCAGCCTAGCATTTCTCATGATGTACTCTGCATATAAGTTAAATAGGCAAGGTGACAATATGTAGCCTTGACGTACTCCTTTTCCTATTTGGAACCAATCTGTTGTTCCATGCCCAGTTCTAACTGTTGCTTCCTGACCTGCATATAGGTTTCTCAAGAGTCAGGTCAGGTGGTCCGGTATTCCCATCTCTTTCAGAAATTTCTACAGTTTGTTGTGATCCACACAGTCAAAGGCTTTGGCATAGTCAATAAAGTAGAAATAGATGTTTTTCTGGAACGTTCTTATTTTTTCAAAAATCCAACAGATATTGGCAATTTGATCTCTGGTTCCTCTGCCTTTTCTAAAACCAGATTGAACATCTCAAAGTTCACAGGTCATGTACTGTAAATTGGTGCAGCCATTAGCAAAACAGAACAGAGGTTCCTTAAATAAAAAATTAGAGATACCATATGATTCAGTTAGTGAAAGCTAGTGGAGGTGATGGAATTCCAGTTGAGCTATTCCAAATCCTGAAAGATGATGCTGTGAAAGTGCTGCACTCAATATGCCAGCAAATTTGGAAAACTCAGCAGTGGCCACAGGACTGGAAAAGGTCAGTTTTCATACCAATCCCGAAGAAAGGCAATGCCAAAGAATGCTCAAACTACCGCACAATTGCACTCATCTCACACACTAGTAAAGTAATGCTCAAAATTCTCCAAGCCAGGCTTCAGCAATATGTGAACCATGAACTTCCTGATGTTCAAGCTGGTTTTAGAAAAGGCAGAGGAACCAGAGATCAAATTGCCAACATCCACTGGATCATGGAAAAAGCAAGAGAGTTCCAGAAAAACATCTATTTCTGCTTTATTGACTATGCCAAAGGCTTTGACTGTGTGGATCACAATCAACTGTGGAAAATTCTGAAAGAGATGGAAACACCAGACCACCTGATCTGCCTCTTGAGAAATTTGTATGCAGGTCAGGAAGCAACAGTTAGAATTGGACATGGAACAACAGACTGGTTCCAAATAGGAAAAGGAGTTCGTCAAAGCTGTATATCGTCACCCTGCTTATTTAACTTCTGTGCAGAGTACATCATGAGAAACGCTGGACTGGAATAAACACAAGCTGGAATCAAGATTCCTGGGAGAAATATCAATAACCTCAGATATGCAGATGACACCACCCTATGGCAGAAAGTGAAGAGGAACTAAAAAGCCCCTTGATGAAAGTGAGAGGAGAGGGAAAAAGTTGGCTTAAAGCTCAACATTCAGAAAACGAAGATCATGGCATCCGGTCCCATCACTTCGTGGGAAACAGATGGGAAAACAGTGGAAACAGTGTCAGACTTTATTTTTCTGGGCTCCAAAATCACTGCAGATGGTGACTGCAGCCATGAAATTAAAAGACGCTTACTCCTTGGAAGGAAAGTTATGACCAACCTAGATAGCATATTCAAAAGCAGAGACATTACTTTGCCAACAAAGGTTCATCTAGTCAAGGCTATGGTTTTTCCTGTGGTCATGTATGGATGTGAGAGTTGGACTGTGAAGAAGGCTGAGTGCCGAAGAATTGATGCTTTTGAAGTGTGGTGTTGGAGGAGACTCTTGAGAGTTCCTTGGACTGCAAGGAGATCCAACCAGTCCATTCTGAAGGAGATCAGCCCTGGGATTTCTTTGGAAGGAATGATGCTAAAGCTGAAACTCCAGTACTTTGGCCACCTCATGCGAAGAGTTGATTCATTGGAGAAGACTCTGATGCTGGGAGGGATTGGGGGCAAGAAGAGAAGGGGATGACAGAGGATGAGATGGCTAGATGGCATCACTGACTCGATGGATGTGAGTCTGAGTGACCTCCGGGAGTTGGTGATGGACAGGGAGGCCTGGCGTGCTGCGATTCATGGGGTCGCAAAGAGTCGGACATGACTGAGCGAATGATCTGATCTGATCTGGTCCTTTTTTTAGATTCCCATATGATATTAATCAATCGGCTCTGTACTATAAGAACCTATTGTATCACTCAGTCAATTGATACATATGATATCATATGATATTCATCTTTCTCTGTTTGATTTACTTAGTATGGTAATCTTAGTTCCCTGTGCTATATAGTAGAACTTGGGTTTTTCTTTCTTAAATTTTTTGGCCATGTTGTGCAGCATGCAGGATCCTAGTTCCCTGATTGAGGATCAAATCCACGTCCCCTGCAGTGGAAGCATGGAGTCTTAACCACTGGACTGCCAGGGAAATCCCAGGATCTTGTTGTTTATTCATTCTATATATATCAGTTTGTACCTGCTAATTCCAAACTCCCACTCCTAATCCTTCCCTCCTGTTCCCCGCAAAGCAAAACTTCGTTTGCTAATTCCAAACTCCCCTTCTCCCCCTTAGCAACCGCCCATCTGTTCTCCATGTCCCTGATTCTGTTTCAGAGATAGGTTCATTCGTGTCATAATTTAGATATCACAATAAGTGATCAGAGATCAGATCAGATCAATCGCTCAGTCGTGTCTGACTCTTTGCGACCCCATGAACCGCAGCACGCCAGGCCTCCCTGTCCATCACCAACTCCCGGAGGTCACTCAGACTCACATCCATTGAGTCAGTGATGCCATCCAGCCATCTCATCCTCTGTCGTCCTCTTCTCCTCCTGCCCCCATCATATGGTATTTGTCTTGTTATGTTGCTTAGTATAATAACCTCTAATTGCATCCATGTTGCTGCAAATGGTATTATTTCATTCTTTTTTATAGCTGAGTAGTATTTCATTGCACACACGTACCATACCTTTATCTGTTCCTTTGTTGATGGACATTTAGGTTGCTTCCAGGTCTTGGCTATTGTGAATACTGCTGTTATGAACATAGGGTGCATGTATCTTTTCAATTATAGTTTTGTCTGGATATATGCCCAGGAGTGGGATCGCTGGATCATATGGTAATTCTATTTTTAGTTTTCTGAGGAACCTCCATACTATTTTCCAAAGTGCTTCTGCCCATTTTTTGATAGGGTTATTTATTTATTTATTTATTTTTTGATAGTGAGCTACACGAACTGTTTGTATATTTTGGAGATTAATCTCTTGTTGGTTGCATTGTTTGCAAATATTTTTTCCCATTCTGAAATTAATATAATACTGTAAATCAACTGTACTTCAATTTTTACAAAAGGAATAGTGACTTCTCCTGGCTGGAAATATCAGCCACTCTCATCCTCTGCATAATTTTGACTTACTATGTACTAAAGGAATGAAACTGCTCTTTAACTGAAGGGAAAAAAAAAGGAATGATTATCATGATGGCTGAGTTAAGTTCATACTCAGTAAAGAACTCAGAACGGTGCCTGGCACATAATTTATACTCAATAAATGTTAGCTAAAATCAGTAACAAGAATTGCAGCTGTGGCATGATTATCACTAATATAAGTCCTGAGCAGAAGAAGGTGTTTCAATGGGAGCTAAAGGAGCAGGCAGGAGAGGACAGGCAGGAGTAATTGCAGAGCCTCGGATAGCTAAGAGGCTGCTGCTCTTCAGCCTAACACTCAGGTGACCAGCTTGGAGAGCTCTAAGGCTGTCACAGAGGGCAGCTAATGTATTATCCTTCCTGTCCGTGGCTCTAGTCCAGAGTGGGGAAAAGACATTTGGGGATGATGAGATATTCCAGTGTTTTTGCTTTTTGTTTTTAAAGTCAAGGCCTTCAACTTTGGCTGCACATTGGAATGACAGGGGAGCTTTCAAAAATCCCACTGCACTGGTCCCAGCCCGGAGATTCTGTGCCATCGGTGTGGGCTGTGGTCCCTGGTGATCCCAGTGTGCAGCCCAGGTGAGCACCAGTGTCAGAGGGAGTCTCTCTTTACGGGGCAGCCCTCTACCTCACTCCCTCCCGCTTCTGGCTGCACCTCAGCCTGGAAGTGGTCAGCCCTCTTTTTTTCCAGTCACTTTTCATATCACCCTGGAGATGAAACAAGAATGTGTTTTGTGTTTGACTTCTTTATTTGTGGTCAATATTCCTAGGTCATCTTTACTTCTGGAGAAGGCAATGGCACCCCACTCCAGTACTCTTGCCTGGAAAATCCCACGGACGGAGGAGCCTGGTAGGCTGCAGTCCATGGGGTCACTAAAAGTCAGACATGACGGAGCAACTTCACTTTCACTTTTCACTTTCATGCATTGGAGAAGGCAATGGCACCCCACTCCAGTGTTCTTGCCTGGAGAATCCCAGGGACAGTTGAGCCTGGTGGGCTGCCGTCTATGGGGTTACACAGAGTCAGACACAACTGAAGCGACTTAGCAGCAGCAGCATATTTACTTCTCAGAAATGGCAATTAGGAAGCCCGGCTGGGGCTCAGGTGGAGACTACCCCAGACCATACAGAAGGGCTGCCCTCCCCTCTCCCTATTCCTCCTGCAGCATCCTCTCTCCCTTGTTGGCTCAGGGAACAAAAGAGCAAGAGGCATGACTTTCTGCTCTGGTCCATGCAGTAGCTGCAGGGTGGCTGACAAGTCACCAGGTCAAGTGTCTGTCTCAGCTTACCTTCAGTAGTGCTGTTGAGTTCTGGGGTCGAATGATAATACACGAGTGAAACCTCAGCCCCACATTTATTTATTCTCAGTGCTGTAAATCTCAGGGAAGGAAAAGACCAACAGGCAGAAATATCATTCCTTCAGCTGCTCCAAATGTTGAGAGGATGTGAAATGAATAATTACAGCTTTTGTATTAAGTATTCATTATTTCACCAGTCGCCCCAGCTTTGTATTTTCAGCCTTGTTTGCTGCTGGTGAAAATGTTTGGGCATAACTGCCACAGTTCATATCCTCATTGTCTCCAACTCCTCACATATCCCTGAGCCAGGGAAGGAAGCTGATGCTTACTGGGGGGATTTGTGCAACACTGGGCACACTCATGCTCTTACACACTTTCTCCTTTGGAACTTCCAACACGTGTATTCCCTGCAGACTCTGGGTCATTTGATAAAATGTATTGGTACTTTGAAACCTGACCTTCCTTTCTCAGATTCATTTCTGACCTTAAGTGAAACCTACTGTTTTTCTCCAGTAGGTTTGTGATGATCTATTTCCCAGGTGTCACATAGGAATAAAGATTATCTAAAGTATGAGCCTGTTCATGATTAATTTCACTCAGAAATTTATCTTTTTCTGTAACAGTAGAACTTATCTTTTTCTGCAGCACCAGGTAGTGAAATACACACAAAATTTTGAATTGGAAGTCTTAGGCTCCAGCTCACACACTTCATGTGTGTTTGGACAAGTCATTGAATCTTTCTGCCTCTGTACTCTTATGAGTAAAACTGGACTAGACCTACACAGCCTTAAAGGGTCTTACACAGCTCAAAGGAAGCATTGCCATAGGACCATGCTTTGTGAGCCGCAATACAGTGTATAAAGTCTTAGTTGCTTTATCGGTGTCCTCAGTATTCTTTTCTCCATGTTCATGTGGTTACTAGTTCTCACTGATACTGTTTTCTCTAGGCTTTTGCTCACGTTGGAATGATTTGTGGCCACCAAAAGATGTGTCTAAGCCCTACTCTCTAGTACCTATGACTATGACCTTAATTGGAAAAAGAGTCTCTGTAGATATAACTAGGTTAAGAATCTAGAAATGAGATCATTCTGGATTAACTCAGTGAGTCTTAAATGCAGTGGCAAGTATCTTCTTTTGTGTGGGAGCAGCCACCTTTTATTAATGTTAGGAGTGGGGACACACCGAAGGCCATGTGAGGATAGAGGAAGAGGCTAGAGTTCTGCTGCCACGAGCCAAGGAAAGCGTGGCACCACCATAAAATGGAAGAAGCAGGGAAGGATTTTCCCCTTAGAGCCTGTGAGAGGCTGAATGTAGCCCTGACAACAGCTTGCTTTCATAGTTCTGACCTCTGATGCTGTGAGAAAATAAACATCTCTTGACTTTAAGCTACCAGGTATGTGGTAATTTATTACAGCAGCCACAGGAACCTAATACACTCTTCTTTTTTATTTTTTGCATTAAAAAAATTTTATTGGAGGATAATTGCTTTACAACGTTGTGCTAGCTTCTGCCATATATCACCATGAATCAGCCACGGGCACACACATCTTTTAAGACCTGGCTCCAGTGTCCTCTGCCCCTGGACGTCTCTGCTGTATTCCCAAGGCCGGGGGCGGTGCCCCTCCTCCACACACACCCATGAAACGCCTTACATCTGTCTCCCTACTTGCACCTGTTATGTAATTATCCACTGATGTGTCTGTCTCCTCGGTGACACTGAGAGTTCTATGACAGTGGGATTGTGCCTTATCAATGCTTTCATCTTGCATGTAACAGCTCAGCATATGTTTGTTTTATGCAAAATGCTCTCAGACTCTGTCATCTTTATTAAATCCCTCACCAGCACGTTGACCTTAATGCTTGCAGTGGGAACTGATGTGCCTGGCTTTTCACCTATAGGTATCGTTCATCTTTCTGCACATGCTACCTAGTTAATATTATTTGTACAATGTGATCTAGACACTTGTCTACTCAGAGTCTCTCAGCAACTCTATACCTCTTGACCACTGGCTTTCAGGTGTCTCCACAGCCTGGCCCCAAAGTACTTTTGCAGTTTTATCTACCATTACTCTCCTTCATGAGGACTTCCTTGGTAGCTCAATTGGTAAAGAATCTGCCTGTGATGTAGGAGACTCTGGTTGGATTCCTGGGTCGGGAAGATCTGCTGGAGAAGGGCTAGGTTACTCACTCCAGTATTCTTGGGCTTCCCTGGTGGCTTAGCCAGTACAGAATCCGTCTGCAATGCAGGAGACCTGGGTTCAATCCCTGGGTTGGAAGATCCCCTGGAGAAGGGAATGGCTACCCACTCTAGTATTCTGGCCTGGAGAATTCCATGGACTATACAGTCCATGGGGTCTCAAAGAGTTGGACACGACTGAGCGACTTTCACTTCACACCCTCCTTCATGAACTTCTGCTCCATGAAAACAAAGCTGTTCCTGTGTTCATAAAACACACTTTGCTAATATAAAATCTTTACTAGAATGATGTGTGATAGGAAAGCCCATCTCTTCATCACTGTTGAAGTTTTAGCTGCCATACAGAGTCCCCCTTTACCCCACCTTTCTACAAGGTCTTTGTGGTCACTCGGGCAGAAATGAGTCAACTCAGAAGTGAGTCCGAGTCGTTCCTTCTCAGAACCACTGTTGTGTGGTCATTTGTGCTTTTGGCAGGCAACTTGCAGACCAGGGTAGGTTATTTGAGGACATGCCTTTGTTAGCCTAATGGGGTCTTTGCTGATGTCAAGGGCCAGCTCTTTTCCATCTCTGCATCTCCTGCAGGACCTGAGGGCCTCCAGTGCCTCATTCACTAGGTATATTAAAGATATTCATACATGTGATGTTAATATGGGGAAATTCAATAACCTCTCCTGATGTAGCCTTTTTTCCCCCCAATTTTCCTTTGTATTTATATTGCTTTGCCCTTACAAGATTTTGCGAAAATGAATCTTATTACTGAAAAACTGCCTGTTCTGTATTTTAAGTATAATAACCTCTTAGTAACAAATTTGCAAGCAGAAAAAAATGGGTCTTAAACTTTTAGTGAGGACTAGGGGAATTGTTTTGGCAGAGGAGTGTTCCTTACCTTTGGATGGAACAAAGTGGTTGAAGAGTCTCTAACAAGTGGTTGAAGAGTTCACAGAACACTGTTGGACACTGGGAGAGAGGTTAGGAGCTGAGAAGGAGAGGAGAGGTGAGCAGAGCTTGGGCCATTGGTTTCAGGTAGAACAAGGGACCAAAAAGCTGTGCTGCTAAGCAGACTTCTAGGAAATCTCAGTCCCTTGATCATCTAAAAATTGTGCAAGTTATCATCTGGACACAAGCAGAGCTTTTTTATGCAAAACAATTGAAGTTAGTTGTCATCTTAAAGTAATTACAGTGCCTAGTCATGGCACACGGAGAAGGCAATGGCACCCCACTCCAGTACTCTTGCCTGGAAAATCCCATGGATGGAGGAGCCTGGTAGGCTGCAGTCCATGGGGTCGCTAAGAGTCGGACATGACTGAGCGACTTCACTTTCACTTTTCACTTTCATGCATTGGAGAAGGAAATGGCAACCCACTCCAGTATTCTTGCCTGGAGAATCCCAGGGACGGGGGAGCCTGGTGGGCTGCCCTCTGTGGAGTCGCACAGAGTCGGACACGACTGAAGCGACTTAGCAGCAGCAGCAGCAGTCATGGCACAGGTCAATAGTGAGTTCCCTCCAATTACATAGTGGTGCAGAGGTAGGAAAGAAATTTTATCTCAGAATAATCCTTGGTTCCAGAGATTTCTACAGCACTCTTCCCCTCAGTGAAGGAAGTGATTTAAGTAGCATATTCTCTCTCAAATTTACCTGTGTATTGGGTTGACCAAAATATTTGTTCAGGTTTTTCCAGAACATCATATGGAAAAATCCAAACAAGCTTTTCAGTCAACCCAATAGATGTAGAAAACCTAGTTTCCAAAAGACCCAAGTTTGAATCCTGCCTCAGTTACTTACTAGCTTTGTAACCTGGAGCAACTTATTTAATTTCTCTAAGCATCAGTTTCTACATCTCTGAAATGGAAATGATGATAGCACTATAAGGTTGCTTAAAGTTGAATGCAGCCATAGTCATCATTATTTTATGGGATTGGTGGAGGGCTGGCGGGAGATGGACAAAAGTGGTACAATGAGCTTAACTCCTTACAGGTAATTCAGAGACAAATTATAGCAGCAATGCTGGTTTGAGTGAAGGGTACGTTCTAAGTGACTCTGTGTTTCTTAAGAGACATGATTTCCATTGCTTAATTCTTTGCAGAATAATGGGACCACTGAGCATCAGGTGGAATCTTTCATAAGGAAAAAACTGGAGTCGCTGTTAAAAGAATCTCAAATTCGAGACAAGGAAGATCCTGATAGTTTCACAGTGAGGGCACTCCTGAAGGCCACGCATGAAGGCTTAAACGCACATCTGAAGCAGGTATACGATTCCCACTCGTGCTTGTCCTCGACAGGAAAAAGAAAGCACCTCATGCTCTGTTTCTGATCATCTGTCTCTTTTTGGAATGCTTCTCCAGTTTCTTCCACTTCTGCCCTTATATTGCTGGAAAAATGAAAGTCTCCTCCTGCAAAATGATGTTAGAAATAGTGAATAATAGATTAAAGGGCATGGGTTGGGGTGGACCTGCTTCACTGGGATCCTTGGGACAAAGCCCCACGTCCCTGCAGTCACCCCCCCGGTGAGTGCTCAGGTGAGGTTGAGGGCTCATTCAGGCGGCCTCCATGCCCTATTGATCACACCTCCTAAATGCGTATCTGTCCACCTCTCTTCTCTATGGCATGTCCTCATTCAGACTATTGTCAGCTCTCACTTAGACTTCTCTTGCCCTCTTTCAATCTAACTTCCTCTCTGAAAACAGCAAGAGATTTTAAAAAGGGAAATCTGATCACATCACTCTACTGTTCAGAATTTTTCAGTGGCTTCCTGTTATGCTTGGGATAAATGACAGACTCTTTAACTGGGCTTTCAAGGACCCACATAATTGCATTCTCACCCACCTCTCCAGTCTCATATCTCCCCATTTCCCCTGTCACACCACCATCCACAATTGTCACACCAGCCACAATCATCTAACTGCCTTGGTCTTCCTCACTTTCCATTTTCTCTACTTGAAACACTCCATTCCCACATCTACTTTAGCTAACTTCTACTTAGGCTTTTAGATTCCAGCATCTATGTGGTATTCTGAATGAGTCTTGCCTTGACCCCTAGATTATGTTAGTTATCCCTTTTATATTGTTGATGGTAGTCTGTTGTATCTTCTTTTTAAAGAAGTTTATTTGCAATTACTTGTTCTGTATCTATCTTCTCAACTAGACTATAAGATCTCATGAAGGCAGGAACCATGTCAGTCTTGATAACCATTATTTTTCTGACTTGTCTAGTGCCTGGGACTTGTTATAACCCTCACGCATAGTTGTTGAATGAATGAATGGTTTAAGCTCTGGGTGAGATTTTTATTCTTCCTTCTGATAAAGTACAAATGGGCAAGGGAGAGAGATGGTGGGTTTACTGATATTATCATGGCAGGACATTGAGGGTATTTATTCTAGCTCAAAGGAGATCCGTGTGGTCTCTGGCTTAGCTGATAGCAGCCTCCCCTGCTACTGCTGTCTATCCTCCAGGGCTCAGCATGCCCCAGCAGAGGGAAGATCATTACCCTTGGATCTGACTGACCACTCAGCATTGGTGGTTACTTTATAGACCCTACAGAAGTCCAACCATTCAAACACCTTGCTGATTCTCAGGTCTGCTTTGCTTCCAAACATAGAAAAACCTCATTCAAAGTGGCTTAAATAATGAAGAAAGATGTTGGGTTAGGTAAGTGGCAAGTTCATTTGCACAATGGCCTTCAAGGTGGTCCACAACGTGGACCCTTCAAGCAGGGTCATCAAAGACATGTCTTTCTGTTCTAGCTACCATGTAATTAGCATCATCCCTTGTCTGGTTTCCCCTCTCCTGGTGGTTGCAGGGTGACTGCCAGCAGGCCGCTGAACTACGTGTTTCTTGGTCCAAGCCTGGAGAGAGTGAAACAGTGACTGTGCCTCACCCAACAAACCAGAGTTTGCACTGACTTCTGGATGGGCAGCTTAGCTCATGTGATGACCCCTGAGCTGATCACTGTGACCTTGTGTGTGTGTTCTCCTTGGAACAGTAAATCAGCATGGGCATAGGATAACATTGGCTTGCCGATGCCAGTGATCACTTATCCCTGGAACTGGCACTTCTGAAACTCCATGCTGGATGGGCAGAATGAATTGTTGGGGGACAAACAGAATGTCAATTACAGCATCACTGCCCTACAGTTTATCATACAGTTTTGTGTTTTCTTAAACATTTCTGTAAATAGCTGTAAGCCTCACTCCTTCCTCCCTGGCCTCCAGCCTCTATTTTCAACCACACAAATGTCTGTCAAATTACATTTGGTTTGCCCAGCTTGATTTCTGCTTCTTGTTCCTGGTGAACCCTCTTTGGCTAATCTGGACCAATCACATCCCCTTATGCTTTTGGAGAAGTCTTTGCTCCATCCTAGATCATCGCAACTGGAAAGTCAACAGCAGATCTTAGAGATTTTTGAAGAGACAAAACAGGTTCATCTTTCTTTTATGGAAGAGATCCTAATGGTAATTTCCTCATCAAGTAAGATGGCAGGGGACTTCAGATTTCAGATATGTGGTAGGACAAAGCTCATTCTCCTCTTTCTTGTTTTTTTACTCTCCCTTAAATCTGGGTGACTGCAAGAATGCATTAGTCTTGCATAAAGTAAATGGAGCCTTTGACTTAAACTGACTACAAATTAAGATTTTTTAACCCTGCTGTTGTGTTAGTTTTTCAAATATGGTTTTGACTCAGTGGGCAAGCAAAGACAGGTTATTGTAGAAAGAAGTCCATCTGTGTCAGATACATATGCATATGTGAAGCCAAGCCTGAGAACATGCTGTGGGGTTCAGGACAACACTCGCTTCAGCTTCCTTCCCCCCTGGATTAGCACCCAGCAGTGCAGTAGAGTGTGCTACTCTGCCATCTTTTTCCTGGAGATCCCTGACATAGAATAGCAATGAAATCTCATCCTTTACACTGGAAGAACTTAGTATATACAGGAAGGATGCCTACCTTAAGTCCTTGAATCCACCCCTTTTTTACATCCCAGTTCCGGTCATCTGGATAGCCTTAATAGGTCCTTAGATAGACTTTTCCAGCTCTCCCAAGGTCCCACTCCCTCCATTCTCTCATTTATACAATGACTACCATAGTGATATTTCAGAAATATGTGTCTGACCATGTTATTTTTCTATAGTAAACCATTCAAAAGCTGTTCATAGCTTGGAGGATAAAGTTCACATTGCAAGCGATAGCCCAAAAGATGATCCAGCCCCCGCTCTGACTGGTCAACTAATGCATGTGTATAACATAAACACACACACCCCACTTAGCTTCCTGGAAGGTACCATGTTTATAGCATTTGGCCTTTGTGTTCACACTTTCCTTGGCCACAGCACCCTTTTTTTCCACATCACGTAGACAATGTCTACCTATCTCTGGCTTCGGCTTTTGGAACATGTCCCCTTAGAAGTCCTTCTTAATCCACCTTCTCTGTCATGAGGCAGCATGCTGAACCTTCCCCATCATAGTCTTATTCAAGTGTGTTATGATCATTTGTGTCCATTATTAAAGTGCAAGCCCAGGGAGGAACAGGGTCTGCACCTCTCTTGCTTACTGTCTCCCTTGTATTCATGTCAAGTTCTTATGATGTCTGATCCATTAATTCAATTAACGGTGTGGTGTTGATGCTCAAGGAAAGGTCAAATTGGGAAGAGATATTTGTATATACTTCTACATAAAGAGGGAATATAGAGTAGGGGAGAGGTAGCAAGTCAGACAGGAGACTTGGATCTATACAGAATCCCTATTTTATCATCAACTGGCTTTGCAACTTTAGGCATGTTATCTAACTTTGCTATACTTTAGTTTTTATTATCTGTAAAACTGGGATTTTAATTACAATTGTCTCTAGGCATGGTTGTATATATTAGAATTAGAGAATATATGTAATGTACTTGGTATAGTCCTTGGGGCATAGTAGGTGCCTATTAAATACATGACCTTATACCTCAACCTGCCTGGAACAGCCCCACTTCATACCTGTTGTCCCAGTGTCATTACTAAAAGTGCCCCATTTTACTCTTCAGAGTCCTGTTTTGGACAATAGATGACATGTTCCCCTACTGAAGGATGAGCTACTAGAACTAGAAAGGAACTCAGCGGTTAATTGGTGTATTCCTCCCCCCAACTCATAGATAAGAGAACTGAGGTCAAGAGAGTGAGTTTTGCCAAAGCCCCTGTGACTACTTGGTGGCAGAATTGAGTCTTCTAACTTGGAGAGCAGAGTTACTTCTATGCCACATCTGAACTACTTTCTTAATTCCAGTGTTTTTGAAGAGTTAATGATCAGCTTTAATAGATCTTCAAAGGCAGTCAATACATATAAACCAGCTAATACATATAAACCTGTAAACCCGCTACCCATCCTTCTCCAGCATTTTCTGAACTGCCTCTTTCCCCAACCCAGCCTCTCTCTTTTGAACTGCATCTTTAATTAGTTTCTATAGATATATGTAGATGCTCTCCCTGACCTTTTGATTTGGGATGGTTTTGCTCACCCACCCACATTCTTCCCTTTTGTGAGATGATCTCTGTTCAGCTGGAAGTCCTAGGAGGGCAGGGAGGGCCTATAAGTGTCCCCCTAGATCATGTGAATCACCTAATACATATTTTTAGGGATGGCAATTGGATAAGAGCCTAAACCCTTTCAGCAGGGTGGCTTTCTGTCCCCTGGAGTACAGACCTCTAGCATGTGCATGTCCCCTTCTCTGAAGACAGACACAGCACCTGCAGGGAAGTGGAGGGCTGAGCAGGAAGAAATGAGCAGCACTTGCTTGCTGCCCACCTGGAGGCAGAAGGAGAGAGGGGCCCGATTCCCTTCCACCAGAATTGAGGACGAAACAAAAACAAAGAAGTAAAACAATCATATTATGCTTTATTTACTCAGCATCCAGATGCAAAGGAAAGTGGAAAGAAAGCACATGGACGATCCCTCATGACCAACTTTGGAAAACATAAGGTAAATGAATGAAGAGTGATAATTTGCATAACTCAGTTAATTTAAAGAGTCGAGAAGGTAACAGGAGAATATCATCATGACCTTGGAATAACTGTAGATTCCTTAAACAGGACCCTAGAAAAGGAAAAGATTGACAGTGAAACTACTTTAAAATTTAAGAACTTCTGTTCATCAAAAGTATGAAAGAGCAAATAGCATACTGGGAAATAATATTTTCACTACACATACCACACAAAGGACTTATATCATGAATATATTAAAAAAATCTCTACAAATCAGTAGAAAGCACTCTAATTTTTAAAAAAATGAGCAAAAGACTTAACTGTGCTTCACAATAGAAGATATCCAAGTGACTGATATGGAAAAACCTGATCAGTCCTGGGAAATGTAAATTAGAATGATGTTGAGATTCTGCATACATCCGCCACAATAACACCCTCACAATATCTACTCAACCACCCTGTGAACCATGAGCGGCTTATTAGCTCTATTGTTAGGTGTGTGTCATGAGACTGAAGCAATGATATTTATAGGAGTCTTATTTGTAATAGTACAAATAGGAAACAGTTCAAATGTCTATCAACGATCGAATGAATAAAAATGATGGTGTATTTGTGTAAGAGAATATCAGCAATGAGAATGACAAAACTACAACTACATGCAATAGTGTGATCTTTGTAAATATGACATTGAGCAAAAGAAGCCAGACCCAGAAGAGTGCATATAGTTTGAGTCCATTTATATGAACCTCAAAAATAGGCAAAAAAAAAAAAAAAAATCTATGGGGTTAAAGTCAGGATAGTAGTTACTTCTGGGGAGAAGGTAATGACCAAGTGGGAGAATCTGAAGATTTTGGGGCAGATAATATTCCATTTCCTCATTTGGGTGGTTTCACATGTGGAAAGTTATCATGCTGTACACTTACAGTTCTTGTACTTTCCTAAGTGTATGTGATACATCAATAGAAAGGTAAAGCAGTTATTAAGTGATGAATTTTATGCATGAGGTTTCCCAAGGCCATTTCTTGTACTTTAAAGAACATTGTATCTAGAATTTCCTGCCCATCAATAGGATAATTTATTAAAAATTTGGGCAAAATAGTCATAATAAACTGAAAACAATAAAAATGTTCTCCCATATAGACTACTTAAGTAAATTATGATCCATTCACACAATGGACAATTATGCAGCCATTGAAAGATGATCTCTCTAAAGAGTTCAACATGCAAAACCTTAAAAAAGTAAGATGAAAACTGATTATATGGTATGCCAATGATGATGTGTCAAAACTTTATATAAAGAAAATATATCATCATTTCTCCAAATGCCTGTCATTGATGATTATTACTTATTTCTGCTTTTTGCAGAAAATTTTATATTTTACATAAAATATATTTTATATTATAAAATATTTTAAATGAACCTGAGAAATAGATTTATTATTTTTGTAACTCTTCAAATTACTAACTGTATATGGAATTGAAGGATATTTCATTTCTTGATTACAACTACTCATTTAAATTAAAATTATTTTCCAAAGTAAAGCTTTTAGGGAGTGCTTCAGCTACTACAGAATCAGACTTCATTATGTCTTAAGTCATAAGAATGAATGTCCTCAAGACTTTATAGGTTATTTTTTAAAAAGTTAATAGTATTTTAAACTGAAAGTTTATACAATTTTCCATGCCATCTTATTTAATCACCACAAAAATAATAATCCTTTAAGATAGATGTTATTTTTCTGCCCTTTAGAAAAAGTATAAGAAACTTGAGAGATTAACTGATTTATCAGCATGGTGAGAGGCCAGTCTGAAACATGAGCTCATCAGATGCTTGGGTTCCCACTCCAGGTACACTGCTGTCCTCAAGGCATAACTAAGACCTGAGAAGGTTCCAGACTAAATTGGTGCCTTGCAGTCAGTGCAGGAGAGTGCATTTATGCCAATAGTGTAGCTTGCTTTTTTGCTGATTATGAATGAGAAAATCTGGAAGGCAATTTGGTCCCATGGTAATCTGGGGATGGAATCCCTTTCCTTTTGTAAGACATGTTCCCCAGATGTCCAAGGTACTTACCTAAAAGTTTTACCTTTGTTTGTAGAAGCTGAGTTTTTGGTGACATGGTTTTCTGCAGTTGGGTCCCTCCCCATTATTTGTGTTGTTGAGATATGTGTTGCCAAATATTGGATTTATTTCCAATGTTGTGGGGATGAAACTGCATCATTGCTAAGGTTTTGGATCTAACAGCTAATCTGTCCAAAGACATCAGGTTAGTCCTACAGTCTTTCAGCCTGAATACCATAGGTAGTAATCTTCATTCTGCTCTAGAAATTAAAATGGGTCAAAATCTCAAAAGAACAGTTTGACTTAGATGAGTTTTTGAGCCCATACTGAACAAAAGCAGGAATGGTAATTATTCATTAAAAAAATTACTGCTTGTCTTTTTTTTTAAATGAAATCTGCCTTTTATAAGTAATTCAAAAGGAACAGTGAGCTTTCTATATGCGGGCACTTTATCCCTTATAATCATTTAAATATATATTACAACTTGACCCTACCCCTCATAGAAACCTTTAATGCATGTCTAATAGTCTAAGATCTATATTTTATGTGCCTTAGAAGTCAGTTTTACAGCATGAAACCCTCAGTTTTGCCTTGATTATTTTAAGATAATTTTGGCCAAAGACACTCTTGTTATTAGGCTTCCCAAGTGAGTCAGTGGTAAAGAAACTGCCTGCCAACGCAGGAGCCACAGGAGATGCAGATTTTATCTCTAGATTGGGAAGATCCACTGGAGTAGGAATTGGCCACCACTCCAGCTTTCTTGCCTGGGAAATCCCATGGACAGAGGAACCTGGCAGGCTACAATCCATAGCGTCCCAAATGAGTCAGACATGGCTTAGTGACTAGAAAGCTGGTTGCTAAGGCAAGCTGCAATGTTTGGTCAATTCTTTTCCTCCAGGTTACTGTCCTTGTGTGTCTGTGTGTATTTTAAAGTTCATTTCATTTTCTGTGTATTATAGAGGTACCTGATGCAATGAGTTTGTGTTGTTTGCTCTGATTTTTCTGGCAGAAAACCACAAAATCACGGTCTAAATCTTATAGTACTGATGATGAGGAGGACGCACAGCAGAATCCTGGCAAGGAAACTGGCCAGCTGTACCGGTAAGAAAACTCCCCATATTTCTTACTCAGGCTCCCAGGACCTCTTTATCCCTATCAGCTTGGCTGGTTACTTGTATGTATCTGGAAAATCATATCACAAGGTAAAGGGCTCAGTGCAGTGGGACATGTGATCAGGATATGAGATGATAATATATGTAGGGATTTTTACAGCCTGGTGCACAATGGGCTCTTAATAAATGCTGACTGTAACAGGCAAGACTCCCTTAGAGGAAATGGAGTAGCCCTCATAGTCAACAAAAAAGTCAGAAATGCAGTACTTGGATGCAATCTCAAAAATGACAGAATGATCGCTGTTTGTTTCCAAAGCAAACCATTCAATATCATAGTAATCCAAGTCTATGCCCTGGCCAGTAATGCTGAAGAAGCTGAAGTTGAATGGTTCTATGAAGACCTACAAGACCTTTTAGAACTAACACCAAAATAAGAAAAAAGATGTCCTTTTCATTATAGGGGACTAGAATGCAGAAGTAAGAAGTCAAGAAACACCTGGAGTAACAGGCAAATTTGGCCTTGGAGTACAGAATGAAGAAGGGCAAAGGCTAACAGAGTTTTCCCAAGAGAACACACTAGTCATAGCAAATACCCACTTCCAACAACACAAGACTCTACACATGGACATCACCAGATGGTCAACACTGAAATCAGATTGACTATATTCTTTGCAGCCAAAGATGGAGAAGCTCAATACAGTCAGCAAAAACAAGACTGGGAGCTGACTGTGGCTCAGATCATGATCTCCTTATTGCCAAATTCAGACTTAAATTGAAGAAAGTAGGGACAAACACTAGTCCATGCATGTATGACCTAAATCAAATCCCTTATGATTATACAGTGTAAGTGAGAAATAGATTTAAGGGACTAGATGTGGTAGAGTGCAGGATGAATTATGGATAGAGGTTCATGGCATTGTACAGGAGAAAGGGAGCAAGACCATCCCCAAGAAAAAGAAATGCAAAAAAGCAAAATGGTTGTCTGAGGAGGCCTTACAAATAGCTGTGAAAAGAAGAGATGCAAAAAGCAAAGGAGAAAAGGAAAGATATACCCATTTGAATGCAGAGTTCCAAAGAATAGCAAGGAGAGATAAGAAAGCCTTTCTAGTGATCAATGCAAAGAAATAGAGGAATACAATGGAATAGGAAAAACTAGAGATCTCTTCAAGAAAATTAGAGATACCAAGGGAACATTTCATGCAAAGATGGGCTCAGTAAAGGACAGAAATTGCAATAGGTGAACCGTGAACTTCCTGATGTTCAAGCTGGTTTTAGAAAAGGCAGAAGAACCAGAGATCAAATTGCCAACATCCACTGGATCATGGAAAAAGCAAGAGAGTTCCAGAAAAACATCTATTTCTGCTTTATTGACCATGCCAAAGCCTCTGACTGTGTAGATCACAATAAACTGTGGAAAATTCTGAAAGAGATGGGAATACCAGACCACCTGACCTGCCTCTTGAGAAATCTGTATGTAGGTCAGGAAGCAACAGTTAGAACTGGTCATGGAACAACAGACTGGTTCCAAATAGGGAAAGGAGTACATCAAGGCTGTATATTGTCACCCTTTTTATTTAACTTATATGCAGAGTACATCATGAGAAACACTGGACTGGAAGAAGCACAAGCTGGAATCAAGATTGCTAGGAGAAATATCAATAACCTCAGGTATGCAGATGACACCACCCTTATAGTAGAAAGTGAAGAACTAAAAAGCCTCTTGATGAAAGTGAAAGAGCAGAATGAAAAAGTTGGCTTAAAGCTCAACATTCAGAAAACAAAGATCATGGCATCTGGTCCCATCACTTCATGGCAAATAGATGGGGAAACAGTGTCAGACTTTACTTTCTGGGCTCCAAAATCACTACAGATGGTGACTGCAGCCATGAAATTAAAAGACACTTACTCCTTGGAAGAAAAGTTATGACTAACCTAGACAGCATATTAAAGGCAGAGATGTTACTTTGCCAACAGAGTTCCAACTAGTCAAAGCTATGGTTTTTCCAGTGGTCATGTCTGGATATGACAGTTGGAATATAAGGAAAGCTGAGCGCCGAAGAATTGATGCTTTTGAACTGTGTGTGGTGTCGGAGAAGACTCTTGAGAGTCCTTTGGACTGCAATGAGATCCAACCAGTCCATCTGAAGGGAAATCAGTCCTGAATATTCATTGTAAGGACTGATGTTGAAGCTCAAACTCCCATAGTTTGGCCACCTGATGCGAAGAACTGACTCATTTGAAAAGACCCTGATGCTGGGAAAGATTGAAGATGGGAGGAGAAGGGGATGACAGAGGATGAGATGGTTGGATGGCATCACCGACTCAATGGGCATGAGTTTGAGTAAACTTCGGGAGTTGATGATGGACAGGGAGGCCTGGCGTGCTGCAGTCCATGGGATCACAAAGAGTCGGACACAGCTGAGCGACTGAAATGATCTGAACTCTAACATCTGTCAGGTAAAATGTATCTTCAGAGGAGAAGGGCCACATGAACTAGCACAGAGGAGCTTTATAGGAGATTGAAGTAGAAGACAGATGATAAGCACAGGAGAAGAGCTGGGAATGTGAAATCAGCCAGACTTCAAACTCTTGATCCTCCAACTTTTCCATGGGATTATGTAGGCTCCTCATTTGTATCTATTTCATAGGGTCACTTTAAGGATTAAAGGACTTCAACTCTTTAGCCTGATGAGCCCTACCCCAATTAACTAAGTGTTCAAAAATATCAGCTGCTGCTTTATTATTTGTTGCTGAGTCACTCAGTCATGTCTGACTCTTGTGACCCCATGGATTGTAGCCCACTAGGCTCCTCTGTCCATGGGGTGCTTCAGGCAAGAATACTGGGGTGATCTGCCATTTCCTCCTCCAGGGGATCTTCCTGACCCTAGGATCAAACCCTTGTCTCCTGCATTGGCAGGCAGATTCTTTACACCGAGTCACCAGGGAGGCCTGCTTTATAATTGCCAGTAAAATTTGGGATGAGTAAAATGACCATAATTTTAGAACCCAAATTGTGATACATGATTTGATATAGGATTTTCTGGAAGATTATATATACAGTAAGTCTCACAAAGGAATATAAATTATATGCTTCATAGATAGATAGACAGATATACAAACATATGCATATCCACACACAAACCCTTGGGTTTATTTGAAAGACTAAAACAAAATTGGAGGCATAGAGGTCCTGTAGGAAAGAATCACTTAATGTTGAATTCAATTTTGTATTTGAGCCTCACTTCAACAGAATGTCCATATATAGGATAGTAGCTAATTAGTCGGAGAAGGCAATGGAACCCTACTCTAGTACTCTTGCCTGGAAAATCCCAAGGATGGAGGAGCCTGATAGGCTGCAGTCCATGGGGTCGCTAAGAGTCAGACATGACTGAGCGACTTCACTTTCACTTTTCACTTTCATGCACTGGAGAAGGAAATGGCAACCCATTCCAGTGTTCTTGCCTGGAGAATCCCAGGGACGGGAGAGCCTGGTGGGCTGCCATCTATGGGGTCACACAGAGTCAGACATGACTGCAACGACTTAGCAGAAGCAGCAGCAGCAGCTAATTAGTAAGGGCAAATAAGATGTGTATGGTCCTTACCCTTAGGGTACAGAAAATCCAATATGTATAAATAGTTACACTCAAGGATTTAAGAGAATAGAGTCACTTTCCAGGAGACCTTCTCTGTGAATGTTCTCAAATATAAGTTTGACAAAGGCTCAACTCTGAATCATCTTCCAACACAGGGATCAAATCCACATCTCTTATGTCTCCTGTTTTGGCAGGTGGTTTCTTTACTGCTAGTGCCACCAGGGAAGCCCAATCACCAGGGAAGCTATCACATAAAGTCATGTTCCATGCTTCACTTAAATCAATTATAAATTTGCCCGTAATAGCTACCAAGGCCCAAGCAGCTATGATTGTAGCCTTTTGGGACTTCAATAAACTAACTCAATTTTTAGATAAGAATTTAAAAAAGCAAACTGTATGTAGAAATTCTCTGTAATATGGAGTGTCTTGGGGCCTTTACTTGTCATTTCTAGGCATGGCTTCCCTCACATTCATTTATAATCATTTGCTTTCACAAAACCAGATTTTTCACCTATGGCTACAGAATTTCCTAATTACATGGTAAAGGAGGAACATGGACTCTTTCTTCCAATTGATTTTTATTCCTGTTTGTGTTCATGTCTTCTTTGTCAAATGAGTTATTGACACATTTTGACTTTAATTCTTTTGTTGAATGTTTATAAATATCATTATGATAAGAATTTTTGTCTGATTTGTTTACTATTTTATCTCCATTAGGTGCTCAGTAAATATTAACAGTGAATAAATCTATATCATCACTATCTAATTCCAGAACATTTTCACCAGACCAGAAAGAAACTCTACCATTAGCAGAGATTTCCCATCCCTCTCTCCCCCAGCCCCTGATAACAACTAATCTACTTCTTTTTTTTGGCTGCACCCTATGGCATGTGGGGATCTTAGTTCCAAGACCAGGGATGAAACTTGTGCCTCCTGTTTTGGGAGTGTAGAGTCTTAACCATTGGACCACCAGGAAAGTCGCCCAACTAATCTGCTTTTTGTCTCTAAAATTTGCCTTTTCTGGACATTACCTATAAATGGAATCCTACCATATTTGGCCCATTTTTGTGTGACTTCTTTCACTTAGTATAATATTTCCAAGATTCATCCATGTTGTAGAATGTATCAGTACTTCATCATTTTTATTGTTGAATAATATTCCATTGTATGAATATATTGCACTTTATTTGTTCATTAGCTGAAGGATATTTAGGTTGTTTTTACATTCTGGCTATTATAGATAATACTGCTATGAACATTCATTTCTAAGTTTCTCTGTAAATATAGGTTTTAATTTCTCTTGGGTATATAGTTAAAAGTGGAATTGCTGAGTCACATGGTAACTGTTTCATTTTTTGAACTGCCAAACTATGTTGGCAAAGCAATCGAGCCATTTAAAATTCTCCAGTAGTGTATGAACGTTCCAATTTCTCCTCATCCTTGCCAACACACATTATTACCTGCCCTTTTGGTTATAGCCAACCTGGTAGACGTGAAGTGGTATCTCATTTTAGTGTGGTTTGCATCTCTTCAGTGACTAGTGAGCTTCTTGTCATGTTCTTCTTGGCCATTTGTGTACATTTGGTGAGGACTGAAGTTTTTAATGATTATATGTTTTCTGGGAGGAGAAAAGTGCTTCTGTAAAGGGAATGTGGTATTCTGTGGAGAATTTTACTGAGGCAAAGAGCAAGTGGTAGAATTTGTAAAGTTGTGGAGGAAAAGAAATCCTAGGAGTGGTTTATACGATATATACTGTATAGATATATATAGAGAGTGATGTTTGTCTTTAAAAAGTTGAAGAATATATTAATAGAACAAGCATAAAGAAGAAAATCAAAATCATTATAAATATACCTCTAGAAGATAATGATTATGGAAAGTTTGGTATATTTCTTGTTAGATGTATTATTGTTCAGTCACTAATTTGTGTCTGACTCTTTGTGACCCCATCGACTACCATACACCAGGCTTTCCTGTCCTTCACTATCTCCTGGAGTTTGCTCAAATTCATGTCCATTGAGTTGGTGATGCCATCCAGTCATTTCATCCTCTGTTGCCCCCTTCTCCTCCTGCCACCAGTCTTTCCCAGCGTCAGGGTCTTTTCCAATGAGTCAGCTTTTTGCAACAGGTGGCCAGAGTACTGGGGCTTCAGCTTCAGCATCAGTCCTTCCAATACGTATTCAGGATTCATTTCCTTTAGGATTGACTAGTTTGATCTCCTTGAAGTCCAAGGGATTCTTAGATGTATAATATGCTTTTTAGTCTAAGCAGGTTCTCCTTCTGCCAAAGTAGGGTGATTCCCCGGTAAACTCTGGTATTACTCCACAGTTGGGTACTGGTAGGAATCCAGCCCTTCACAACAGAACTCATAAATTCAAGAGAAGAGACTATGGATAAAATCTGGCTGAACAGTGAATAAAACCACATGAGTAGAGTGTTGTGGTGGAGACAGTGCTGAACTAACAATCACATTTAGGTTCTAATCCTGGCTCCATCAGAGGAGGTAGGGAAGGTGGAGTAACCAAAAGCCCAAACTTCTTCCAGCTCTAAAATATCATGAGTCCTGGATGTGTTTTACAGGTTGGGTCGCCGAAGGAAAACCATGAAGCTGTGTCGAGAGCTCTCTGATTTGGTTGTGTACACAAACTCTGTGGCAGCCCAGGACATTGTGGATGATGGTAAGGCCTGAGTGTTTTCACTTCTGGATAAACACTCCTGACCTTTCTTTGTCAATTGTTAATTAAACTTTGGTTGATCGAATCATCAGCACACATTTCTGGAACTGTGTAGAATCCAACTTGAGTGTCAGGAAACTGATTGCTGGAACAATACTTAGCTCACAGGGAGTGCTCTATTATTCATCACTTTGTTTGCCTAACTGGCTAGAGGTCAGAGACATTTCCTGCAGGGCAGAGGAGGACTTTATTATTAAAAAGGCAGATGGATCAGAGCAAGGTCTTCCCTGTGTTTAAACTATGGAGACTTGACCTAGTTTGATGGTCAGATCACAGATGGCCATTCCAAGTGTGAATGACTAGAAGAAAGAGGAAATTAATTGGCGAAAATAATATCCTGAAACGCTGCATATTTTCTCATTGAGAGCTTTGACCTTGATGAAAATAATTTAACTCCAGATTACAGTTTTAACAAAAAGAGCAGAAATTTCAAAAGCATTGGCTCTTTCACAGTTTTTTACCCATCAACTGCCGTATGTGGAACTGAGAAATCCTAGTCACAACTCCTACCCTGACTTCCTGCTGGCTGCACTTTCTCTTAGCCTCTTCTCTTCTCACTTGTGTTTTGTCCAGTTATTGAGTGCTTATGAAAATAAACTATGATCATGTGGGTTTTCAGTAGAATTGTAGTTTCAGTGGAAGTGAAAACTACATCAGAGTCTCCCATTTTCTCATGTCTCAGTGACGCAAAAACAACATTGTGCTGAGTCTTGTGTCTTCACAGCCCCCAGGATTTTTCCTCAGATCTTTCTTTTTTCTTCCCCTATTCTACAAGTGTATATTTTTTTTATCTGAAGATTTTCTTCCCTTTGGTGTTGAATCCTTCTTCAAATGATGACAATTATTAAGAAATATTGAACTTTGTGTGTGAGAATATGAGAACCTGTAGACTTCTGAGAAAGTGAACTATGTATTTTGTTCTTGTTTTTGTTCAGTTTCTTAGTCATGTCTGACTCTGTGACTCCATGGACTGCAGCACACTAGGCTTCCCTGTCCTTCACCATCTCCTGGAACTTGCTCAAACTCATGTCCATCAAGTTGGTGATGCCATCCAACCATCTCATCTTCTGTCATTCCCTTCTCCTCCTGCCTTCAATGTTTCCCAGCATCAGGGTCTTTTCTCATGAGTCAGCTCTTGCATCAGGTGGCCAGAGTATTGAACCTTCAGCATCAGTCCTTCCAATGAATATTCAGGACTGATTTCTTTTAGGATTGACTGGTTTGATCTCCTTGCAGTCTAAGGGACTCTCAAGAGTTGTCTCCAACACCATAGTTCAAAAGCATCAATTCTTTGGTATTCAGCCTTCTTTATGGTCCAACTCTCACATCCATACATGACTACTGGAAAAACCATAGCTTTGACTATATGGATCTTTGTTGGCAAAGTAACGTTTCCGCTTTTTAATATGCTATCCAGGTTTGTCATAGCTTTTCTTCCAAGGTACTTCCCTAGTGGCTCACACAGTAAGGAATCTGCCTGCAATGCAGGAGACCTGGGTTTGATCCCTGGGTTGGGAAGATCCCCTGGAGAAGGGCATGGCAACCCACTCCAGTATTCTTGCCTGAAAAATTCCATGGACAGAGGAGCCTAGTGGGCTACAGTCCATGAGGGTCACAAAGAATCAGACTTGACTGAGTGACTAACACTTTCACTTTCTTCCAAGGAACAAGCGTTTTTTAATTACATGGTTGCAGTCACCATCTGCAATGATTTTGGAGCCCAAGAAAATAAATTCTGTCACTGTTTCCATTAATAGTTGTTTATATTAATCCCAAACTCCTAATTTATCCCTCCCCTTTCCTCTTTTGTAACCATAGGTATGTTTTCTGTGTTTGTGAGTCTATTTCTATTGTGTAAATGAGTTCATTTGTGTCATACTTCAGATCCCGCATGTAAATCATATCATGTAGTATTTGTCTTTCTTTGTCTGACTTACTTTACTTAGTATGATAATCTTTAGGTTCATCCATATTGCTGTAAAGGGCATTATTTTGTTCTCTTTTATGGCTGAGTTTTCTGTTGTGTGTGTGTGTACGTATGTATGTATGTATACACACACACACACACCCCACATCTTTATCCATTCACCTGTGGATGGACATTTAAGTTGCTCTCATGTCTTAGCTATTGTAAATAGTGCTGCTATGAACATCAAGATGCATGTGCCTTTTTGAATTAGAGTTTTTGTGTTATCTGGATATATGCCTAGGAGTGGGATTGCTGGATCATATGGTAGTTCTATTTTTAGTTTTTTAAGGAACCTCCATACTTTTTAATATAGTGGCTGCTACAATTTGCATTCCCAGCAATAGTGTAGAAGTTTCCATTTTCTCCATACTGTTTCCAGCATTTATTATTTGTAGACTTTTTGATGATGACCATTCTGACCAGTATGAGGTGATACCTGAATGTCATTTTCTTATAATAACTGCCTGGTAGTGGTGGTAGTGGTGTAGTCGCTCAGTCGTGTCCAACTCTTGCGACCCCATGGACTGTAGCCTGCTAGGCTCCTCTGTCCATGGGATTCTCCAGGCAAGAATACTGGAGTGGGTTGCCATTCCCTTCTCCAGGGAATCTTCCCAACCCAGGAATCAAACCCAGGTTTCCTGCATTGCAGGCAGATTGTTTACTGACTGAGCTACAAGGGAAGCCAATAACTGCCTACAGCTAGAAAATAAACTTGGAAAGTATTTTAATAGAGTTTGAGGTATATTTGGTTCATAGAAATAGAATTTCTACTGCATGTCTCAGGAAATCATAATCCCATTAGCTTAATGGAAAATAATATTGAGATTGTTTACTTCTTGAACATCACTTATTTTTGTTGTGTGTGTATGTACACAACAAAATAAGTAATAGATAATGAATGCATGGCTTATCCTAATGCAAAACAACTCAGCTCTATTAATATACTAATTGACATGTGCCTAGTTAGCAAGGTCATCTTACTGATGATGTGGTGTGCCGAGATAGAGGAAAGAGTGGTACTAATTTTAGTGCTGTTACTTCTGAAGGTGGTTTGCTAAAAAGACTATATTTTCTTTTGTTATGTTCAAAGTGTTCCTCATCAACATCTATAAGTATGATCATTTTTAGTATGCTTGAGATATGTAACCTCTGCTAAAAAGTTATGTCAATAAGATATATACGATAAGGAGTCTGTATGCAGGAAATCATCAAATTAAACACTGAAATTCTCTAATTTCTTTGCCTCTCACTTGTATTTATGACTGTTTCAAGTTCCAACTCTAGAATGTAGTTGCTAGTCAATTTGGACAGTATTTAATATCTTAAGAGTGTGCAACCCCGAGGACCACAGAGGCCCTGGGAGATTGCACAGATTAACTTGTACAGTCTGGATATAGTTCAGGTCCAGTAAAACAGTAATTCAACTCTGGATCATGGGCCATGTCCTTCAGTCTGGGTTCAGAGTACACACTGGAATGAAAATGAGACTCTGGGTAAGTTTAGGTCTTTATCTAGGCTGGTCTCTTCCAACAGGTCCAGATGAGATTGGGTGGTCATTTGGGGATGAGGTATGAATATTTAGTGAAGGAGTAGGATTGGTGGGGCATTCTAGATGTGTGGCACAAAAAGAATTGTGAGAAAGGGGTAGGATATTAAATATTTGGAGGTTTATATTTAGTGAAGGAGTAGGATGGGTGGGGCATTCTAGATGTGTGGCACAAAAAGAATTGTGAGAAAGGGGTAGGATATTAAATATTTGGAGGTTTATTCCATCGTGACCCCCTAACTTGTAGCATTGTTGGTCCTAGATTATCCCTTTCTGATGATGCTTCAAGCAGAAACTTTAATATCAGCTTCCTGTTTTTTTTTTTTTTTTTACCTCCCATTTTTTCTCCATTATTTATAAACTTGGTTAGGTGGATGATTGTTATTAGTTCTGAAACTTTTACTTCTTTATAATATTCTTTTGAATTCTTTTTCCATTATTATTCCTTTCTCCCAAACAGGTTTTGACTGGCTTCAAGATTCTATTCAAATCAACTTTAAAACCCAATTTTCCTGTTTTGGAATTACTCTTTTCCCTTTATTTTCTTAAGCGGCAAATGCAGTCACTTAATGTGTTTCACACGTGTGCTTTTTAAATGATGCCTTCCATGATTGTCTCCCTTTTATCAGGAATGAGTTGCATAGATTTAGTTATCCATAGGTGTCTTGTTCTCTGGCAAAGCTATTCTGTTTGAATCAGGCACCTAGAAAAATGTTTCCTCTCTGCCCTCTTCCTACTAGCCAGATCGACATGAAGTAGGGAGATAAGAGCATTCTCTTGAGAGAATATGGGATTCAAAAATAGACAGTTATCTGAACAAGATGCAAAGCTCTGATCTGAAATGGCAAAACAGTCCTGGGAGTGGGATTTTATAGATCTTTCTTGCTCAGGAGCTGAGCCTCTTCTGGTTGAATTCGCTCTTTTGCTCTGCCTTTTATTATTGGTGTAATCGGACTCAGGATCTTTCATGAGTGGTATTTTCTTTCCCGCAGTTCTCACTTTTCTGTTTTCTTTGTTAAAAACTGTGTTAGGAACCACGGGAAATGTGTTATCCTTCAGTGAAACAAGAGCACATCAAGTGGTTCAGCAGAAATCAGAGCAGTTCATGATTTATAACCAAAAGCAGCTCACGAGGATTTATCCCTCCGCCTACCGCATCGATTCCAGTAACTTCAACCCTCTGCCCTACTGGAACGCAGGATGCCAGCTAGGTGTGTATACCTCTGGGAGGAGCAGTTCTCCGTGGGTCCTGGGTCTAGGCTGCTATGTTACCTAATTCTCTTAAACTTTGAACTTGCACAGTGGCACTGAACTACCAGTCTGAAGGGCGAATGATGCAGTTAAATCGAGCCAAATTCAAGACAAACGGCAATTGCGGCTACGTTCTCAAACCCCAGCAGATGTGCAAAGGTGTGTGTTGATTTCATAGTCGTACCTGTCAATCCAACAGACCTTTACTGAGGGAGCACTTGGGAAAGCAGAGTGCCTCAGTGTTCTGCCACATGATTTTTAAAAACGAGAAAAATTAAGTATTGGAATGTAAATCAAGAACTCTTTTTAAAAAATACTTATTTTTAATCGAAGGTTAATTGCAATATTGTGTGGGTTTCCAGCCATACTTCAACATGGATCAGCCATAGGTATACATATGTCCCCTCCCTCACACCTCCTACCTCATCTCAGCCCTCGAGGATGTCTCAGAGCCCTGGTTTATGTTTCCCAAGTTGTACAGCAAATTCCTGTTGGTTGTCCCATTTTACTTATGTTAGTGTATATGTTTCCATGATCCTGTTTCTGTTCGTCCCACCCTCTCCCTCCTGCCCCCTCTACCCTGTCCATAAGTCTGTTTTCTATATCTGCATTTCCACTGCTGCCCTACAAATAGGTTCATCAGTACCATCTTTCTAGATTCCATATATATATGTTAATATACAATATATTGGTTTTTCTCTTTCTGACTTACTTCACTCTGTATAATAGGCTCTAGGTTCATCCACCTCATTAGCACTGACTGAAATGTGTTCCTATTTAATGGTTGAGTAATATTCCACTGTGTATATATATATATGTATATGTATATATATGTGTGTGTGTACATATATATACACACACACACACACCACATATTCTTTACCCCTTCATCTGCCGATGGGCATCTAGGATGCTTCCATGTCCTAGCTGTTGTAAATAGTGCTGCAGTGAACATTGGGATACACGTGTCCTTTTCAGTTATGGTTTTTTTCAGTGTTTATGCCCAGTATTGGGATTGTTGGGTCATATGGTAATTTTATTCCTAGTTTTTTAAGGAATCACCATACTGTCTTCCATAGTGGCTGTATCAACTTGGAATGTAAATAACTCTTGTCACCAGTGTTTAATAATTTGGTAGCCTTCCCTGGTGGAGAAGGCAATGGCGACCCACTCCAGTACTCTTGCCTGGAAAATCCCGTGGACAGAGGAGCCTAATAGGCTTGCAGTCCATGGGGGTCACTGAGTCGGACACGACTGAGCAACTTCACTTTCACTTTTCACTTTCATGCATTGGAGAAGGAAATGGCAACCCACTCCAGTGTTCTTGCCTGGAGAGTCCCAGGGGCGGGGGAGCCTGATAGGCTGCCGTCTATGGGGTCACGCAGAGTCGAACACGACTGAAGCGACTCAACAGCAGCCTTCCCTGGCAGGCTGGTGTTTGGCCTTCCCCTGTAGCTCAGCTGGTAAAGAATCTGCCTGCAATGCAGGAGACCCCAGTTCGATTCTTGTGTCAGGAAGATCCCCTGGAGAAGGGATAGGCCACCCACTCTAGTATTCATGGGCTTCCCTTGTGGTTCAGATGGTGGAGAATTTGCCTGCAATGTAGAAGATCTGGATTCAATCCCTGGGTTGGGAAGATCCCCTGGAGGAGGGCATGGCTACCCACTCCAGTATTCTTGCCTGAAGAATCCCCATGGACAGAGGAGCCTGGCAGGCTACAGTCCATGGGGTTGCAAAGAGTCAGACATGACTGAGTGACTAAACCACCCACATAGTATATTTAATTCTTTAAATCCCAGGCTCCTCTGTCCCTGGGTATTCTCCAGGCAAGAATACTGGAGTGGGTTGCCATTCCCTTCTTCAGCATGTGTGCTTATGTATGTGTGATTTCCATGCTACCAATCTTAGATTTTAACCTCTATTTGTCTTAGGTACTTTCAACCCTTTCTCAGGTGATCCACTTCCTGCCAACCCCAAAAAACAGCTCATCCTGAAAGTGATCAGTGGACAACAACTCCCCAAACCTCCAGATTCCATGTTTGGAGACCGAGGAGAGGTAAGCCATGTATGACCAAGTGGTTAGTTATGAGATTATCTTATTGTGTTTACATTTCATCTGAGGGTGTCATGTATGTATGTGTGTGTGTGTGTTTGTAAATGAGCCCTGACCTCAGCTTCTCAGATATTAACTGACTTACTGGCAAAGTACACACAATTCCTTCTGGAGTGCAGTGCATCATTTATTTTGGAGGCATGAGTGCAATACACTTCAATTCACAATCCATGAAGGACACTGGCAATGCTAAATTGAGATGCAAGGAGCAATTTTGTTATTAATAGAAACATTGAACAGGAGAATGTCTTACCCTCTCTGCACTTTTCATCTGCTGCGACCCTCATCTCTGCTACACATTGGCCACCTGCTCCCTGGTCACAGGCCGCTCCTCCCTTGCTGCACTTCTGTTGCATGATTTTACAGTGCCTCCCTCTGTGACCACAGCCTTCGCTCTTTCCAGAGCTGTCATGCCATGATTCCCACTATACCTGCTCTTGGCCATCTTGGCCTTTGTTTCCTCTCTATCTGTCAGCCCCTCCTCTGCTCATGTCCTTCCTCTCACGAGTTGTCCATCACTTCAGGCTATTTGCCATTCCTACCTGTTAAACTGTCCTTTCTGAACCTTGGATGTCAATGGGGAAACCACATAGCTCTGAGTGGTCCCACCATCAACTCTGTCTCTAATCTCTGCTGAGTTCTGCAGTGCTGTCCCAGCTCCACCTGATCAGCCCTCCATCACATTTCCCACAGCAGATACTGTCAACCTCTTCTCTCCTCATACATGTATTCTCATCACTTTCTCATCTTTAGCAGATGGCTCCATGTCCTACCTCTTAGGAAGTAGAGCTTCAGGTGGGGCTGTGTCTTCTGTGTCATCTGTGATGCCTCTGGCCTAGTCTCAGCCACCACCAGCTCTTGGCATTTCTGCTGCAGTAGGCTCTCAGCTCACTGGCCTCCCCGCTTCCATTCTGTTCTCTCAGCAGCAAGAATAATTATGTGGGTAGTATCAGAAAGTTTCTCCTTCTTCTTCTTTTCCTTTTTTTCTTTGTTGTCTGCAGAAGGGAAGACTCACTTCCTATATTTCCCCTAAAATTTTTGCTTTGAAAAATTTCAGTCCTTAGAAAAACTGCATGAATAGCAGAATGAACACTGTATCTTCAGCATCTAGAGTCACCAATTAACTTAGTAAATTTTGTTACTTTTGCTCTATCTTCCTTTCATGTGTAAATAAGTATATGGTAAATATACATAAACAGTTATGCACTTGAAAGGGAGATGTAAAGCAAATATAACAAACTTTAATTATATGTATGTGTATTTAATTATACACACACACACTCTTATACATATATATATACACCTTTGCTTTTCTTTGGAGAATTATTTGAAAGTAAGTTAACGTCATGACCCCAACACCTAAATACATCAGCATTTTTCTCTCTCTCTTTTTAATTTAATATAAATAAATATACTTATTTTTAATATATATTTGGCTGTTCCGGGTCTTAGTTACAACCTTTGGGATCTTTAGTTGCAGCGTATGGGATTGGATGCAAGGAATCTTAGCCAATGGATCTCCTGGGAAGTCCAGGCATTTCTCTCTTAAAGACAAGAAGATTGAGACTTTCCTGGTGGTTGAGTGGCTAAGACTCCATGCTCTCAGTATAGGAGGGGTCCAAGTTTGATCCCTGGTCAGGGAACTTGATCCCACATGCCACAGCTAAAGATCCTGCATGCTGCAATGAATACCCAGCACAACCAAATTAATTCATTAATTAATTTTTAAAAAAGAACAAAGTTATCCTGTATAACTGCAATACAGTCATTACACTCATGTCATTAGATATTGGCACAATAATATATTTTTCTGCTATTTTTTTTTTCATTTTTTGAATGTTGAGTTTTTTTTTTAATTAAATTTTATTTTGCTTAACTTTACAATATTGTATTGCTTTTTCCATACATCAAGATGGATCCGCCACAAGTATACATGTGTTCCCCATCCTGAACCCTCCTCCCTCCTCCCTCCCCATACCATCCCTCTGGGTCGTCCCAGTGCACCAGCCCCAGGCATCCGTTATCAGGCATCGTACCTGGACTCGCGACTCATTTCAGATATGATATTATACATATTTCAATGCTGTTCTCCCAAATCATCCCACCCTCTCCCGTTCCCAGAGTCCAAAAGTCTGTTCTATACATCAGTGTCTCTTTTGCTGTCTCATAAACAGGGTTATTGTTACCATCTTTCTAAATTCCATATATATGCATTAGTATACTGTATTTGTGTTTTTCTTTCTGGCTTACTTCACTCTGTATAATAGGCTCCAGTTCCATCCACCTCATTAGAACTGATTCAAATGTATTCTTTTTAATGGCTGAGTAATACTCCATTGTGTATATGTACCACAGCTTTCTTATCCATTCATCTGTGGATGGACATTTTATTTTATTTTTTGTTTCCTTTAGACCCTCAGAACAACTTTATCCATCTTTTAAATATTTTAAAATACAGTTTTGAAAGATTATTTTCCATTTACAATTATTGCAAAATATTCTCTGTATTTTCTGTGTTGTAAAGTACATCATTGACCCTATCTTACACCCAGGAGTTTGTTGGTACAATAACTTTATCTAAGATAATAACTTCATTCAGTTTTACCCCATTGTCCCAAAATTGTTCTTTTATTATTTCTTTTCTTTTTAGATCCAGAATCCAATTAAGAATCACACATTGCTTTTAGTTGTCATTTCTTTTTGGTCTTTTAAAATGTAGAACAGTTTTCCAGTTTTGTTGTCATTTTATTGCTATCTTTCAAAATAAATGTCCAAGCCAGTTGTGTCCATAATGTCCTTCAGTTTGGATTTATCTGATTATTCACAATTTAGTTCAGTCGCTCAGTTGTGTCTGACTCTTGGCGACATCATGGACTAGAGCACACCAAGCTTCCCTGTCCGTCACCAACTTCCGGAGATTATTCAAACTCATGTCCATCAGGGTCTTTTCCAACTCATGTCCATCAGGTCTTTCACATCAGATGGCCAAAGTACTGCAGTTTCAGCATCAGTCCTTCCAGTGAATATTCAGAACTGAACCTTTAGTATGGACTGGTTTGACCTCCTTGCAGTCCAAGGAACTCTCAAGACTCTACTCCAACACCACAGTCCAACTCTCACATCCATACATGACTATTGGAAAAACCATCTCTTTGACTAGATGGACCTTTGTTGGCAAGTAATGTCTCTGCTTTTTAATATGCTGTCTATGTTGGTCATAGCTTTTCTTCCAAGGAGCAAGTGTCTTTGAATTTCATGGCTGCAGTCACCATCTCCACTGATTTTGGAGCACAAAAAAAATAGTTTGTCACTGTTTCCATTGTTTCCCCATCTATTTGCCATGATAAGACCAGATCCCATGATCTTAGTTTTCTGAATGTTGAATTTTAAGCCAACTTTTTCACTCTCCTCTTTCACTTCCATCAAGAGCCTCTTTAGTTCTTCTTCGCTTTCTGCCATAAGGGTGGTGTCATCTACATATCTGAGGTTATTGATATTTCTCCTGGCAATCTTGGTTCCAGCTTGAGCTTCATCCAGTCCAGCATTTCTCATGATGTACTCTGCATATAAGTTAAATAGCAGGGTGGCAATATACAGCCTTGACGTACTCCTTTTCCTATTTGGAACCAGTCTGTTGTTTCATGCCCAGTTCTAACTTTTGCTTCTGGATCTGCATACAGATTTCTCAGGAGGCAGGTAAGGTGGTCTGGTATTCCCATCTCTTGAAGCATTTCCCACAGTTTATTGTGATCCACACAGTCAAAGGCTTTGGCATAGTCAATAAAGCAGATGTTTTTCTGGAACTCTCTTGCTTTTTTGATGATCAGCAGATGTTGGCAATTTGATCTCTGGTTCCTCTGCCTTTTCTAAATCCAGCTTGAACATCTAGAAGTTCACGGTTCACGTACTGTTGAAGCCTGGTTTGGAGAATTTTGAGCATTACTTTGCTAGCGTGTGAGATGAATGCAATTGTGCATGATTAGAATCAGAATAAACATATTTGTCAGGAATGCTACGTGGGCAATGTGTTTCCTTCTCAGTATATCATATCAGGGGCTACGTTATGTCAGTTTATCCCAGTACTGATAATGTTACTTGGCTAAGGGAGTTTCTTCCAGATGTTTTTCATTGCATAGTTCTCTCTTTATCTTTATAATATATAGTTTGTGGTATTAAAATAATCTTTTAAATGTATGAGTATCTTTATTTTAGTTAAAATAAAATCCAACCTCTTTATCATGGCTCATGAGGTTCTCTGTCAGGAGATTTTAACACTTTCTTGAGCCACAGAAAAAGATGGTATCAGATGAGGCCTTTGGGTACTTTCTCAGTGTTTTTAAATCCACACAATAAACAGATAAAGTGACACTTTAGGAAGCTGCTGCTGCTGCTGCTAAGTCGCTTCAGTCGTGTCCAACTCTGTGTGATCCCATAGACGGCAGCCAACCAGGCTCCCCCATCCCTGGGATTCTCCAGGCAAGAACACTGGAGTGGGCTGCCATTTCCTTCTTCAATGCATGAAAGTGAAAAGTGAAAGTGAAGTTGCTCAGTTGTGTCCGACTCGTAGTGACCCCGTTGACTGCAGCCTACCAGGCTCCTCCATCCATGGGATTTTCCAGGCAAGAGTACTGGAGTGGGTTGCTATTGCCTTGTCCATTAGGAAGCTAATATTTTGAAATTCACTTATCAATATATTAGAAAGAAGTTGTGACAAACAAATATGTGTGCAATAAATAGCAGGATCTAGAGAGGGGTTGAATAACTATTAGATGAATATGGGTGACACACAGACATTTCCGTCTTGACCGTAATGTGACTGAAACATCTGTGATTTCTGTCAGACACAAAGTTATAGTGCTAATATTCTACTATTTGTGCTTTATGGAAAATGAAAATGAAAATACAGTTTTCCTCTCATCTTGGCTCATTGAATTTTTAGCATGTGATCTCTCACATTATTCATTATCTCTGAGAGTGAAATAACTTTTCTTGCTCCCAATCGAAAATTGTCATCTTTAATTTTCACCTTTTCTTTGCTCTCCACATCTACTCAGTTACCATCTTCTGGACATTCTACCTCCCAAATCTCTCCTATTCTTGCTGCTACAATTCAGCTCCATTCTCCTGGCATGTCACCTGGATTACAGCTTGATGTAGCAGACGCTGTTTTCTCAGGTTTACAGTTGAGGAAACTGAAGCACAGATGTTACACAATTTGCCCAAGTCCAGCAGAGTTGAAGCTGGAAGTTGTCCTTCAAGCCTGTGGTGGCTCTTGCTATTTTTTCCTAATTGGAGGATGATTACTTTACAACATTGTGTTGGTTTCTGCTGTACAACAATGTGAATCAGCTATAAGTATACATGTATCTCCTCCCTCTCGAGCCTGCCTCCTACCCGCCCCCATTGCATGCCTCTAGGTTATCACAGAGCACCAAGCTGAACCCCCTGTGTTATACAGCTGCTTCTCATGAGCTATGGATTTTACACAGGATAGTGTATATATGTCAGTGCTACTCTCTGTGGCATCTTAAATTCCTTAATTTAGATTTAATTAAATTAAACCTCTTAAATTCCTTAAAAACAGAAGTCGTATTTATTCAGTTAATTCAGTTCAGTCTCAATCGTGTCTAACTCCTTGTGACCCCATGAATCACAGCACGCCAGGCCTTTCTGTCCATCACCAACTCCCGGAGTTAACTCAAACTCATGTCCATCGAGTCGGTGATGCCATCCAGCCATCTCATCCTCTGTCGTCCCCTTCTCCTCCTGCCCACAATCCCTCCCAGCATCAGAGTCTTCTCCAATGAGTCAACTCTTCACATGAGGTGGCCAAAGTACTAGAGTTACAGCTTCAGCATCAGTCCTTCCAGTGAACAGCCAAGACTGATCTCCTTTATGATGGACTGGTTGGAGCTCCTTGCTGTCCAAGGGACTCTCAAGAGTCTTCTCCAGCACCACAGTTCAAAATCATCAATTCTTCGGCGCTCAGCTATCTTCACAGTCTAACTCTAACACCCATACATGACCACTGGAAAAACCATAGCCTTGACTAGATGAACCTTTGTTGGCAAAGTAATGTCTCTACTTTTTAATATGCTGTCTATGTTGGTCATAGCTTTCCTCTCAAGGAGCAAGTGTCTTTTAACTTCATGGCTGCACTCACCATCTCCATTGATTTTGGAGCCCCCAAAAATAAAATCTGACACTGTTCCCACTGTTTCCCCATCTATTTGCCATGAGCCCTACTTATTTAACTTATATGCAGAGTACATCATGAGAAATGCAGGGCTAGAAGAAGCGCAAGCTAGAATCAAGATTGCCGGGAGAAATATCAATAACCACAGATATGCAGATGACACCACCCTTATGGCAGAAAGTGAAGAGGAACTAAAAAGCCTCTTGATGAAAATGAAAGAGGAGAGTGAAAAAGTTGGCTTAAAGCTCAACATTCAGAAAAACGAAGATCATGGCATCCAGTCCCATCACTTCATGGCAAATAGATGGGGAAACAGTGGAAACAGTGTCAGACTTTATTTTTCTGTGCTCCAAAATCACTGCAGATGGTGATTGCAGCCATGAAATTAAAAGATGCTTATTCCTTGGAAGGAAAATTATGACCAACCTAGATAGCATATTCAAAAGCAGAGACATTACTTTGCCAACAAAAGTTCGTCTAGTCAAGGCTATGGTTTTTCCAGTGGTCATGTATGGATGTGAGAGTTGGACTGTGAAGAAAGCTGAGTGCCAAAGAATTGATGATTTTGAAGTGTGGTGTTGGAGAAGACTCTTGAGAGTCCCTTGGACTGCAAGGAGATCCAACCAGTCCATTCTAAAAAAGATCAGTTCTGGGTGTTCTTTGGAAGGACTGATGCTAAAGCTGAAACTCCAGTACTTTGGCCACCTCATGTGAAGAGTTGACTCATTGGAGAAGACTCTGATGCTGGGAGGGATTGGGGGGAGGAGGAGAAGGAAATGATAGAGGATTAGATGGTTGGATGGCATCACCGACTTGATGGACATGAGTTTAAGTAAACTCCGGGAGTTGGTGATGGACGGGGAGGCCTGGCGTGCTGCGATTCATGGGGTTGCAAAGAGTCAGACACGACTGAGCATCTGAACTGAACTGAACTGATG
Organism: Tragelaphus eurycerus; assembly: GCA_935064755.1. NCBI lineage: Eukaryota > Metazoa > Chordata > Mammalia > Artiodactyla > Bovidae > Tragelaphus > Tragelaphus eurycerus. Next base: position 10,406,008 of record CAKXYN010000006.1, read on the forward strand.
GGACCAGATGCCATGATCTTAGTTTTCTGGATGTTGAGCTTTAGGCCAACCTTTTCACTCTCCACTTTCACTTTCATCAAGAGGCTCTTTAGTTCTTCTTCACTTTCTGCCATAACGGTGGTATCATCTGCATATCTGAGGTTATTGATATTTCTCCTGGCAATTGTGATTCCAGCTTGTGCTTCATCCAGCCCAGCGTTTCTCATGATGTACTCTGCATATAAGTTAAATAGCAGGGTGACAGTATACAGCCTTGTCATACTCCTTTTCCTATTTGGAACCAGTCTGTTGTTCCATGTCCAGTTCTAACTGTTGCTTTCTGACCTGAATATAGGTTTCTCAAGAGGCAGGTCAGGTGGTCTGGTATTCCCATCTCTTTCAGAATTTTCCACAGTTTATTGTGACCCACACAGTCAAAGGCTTTGGCATAGTCAATAAAGCAGAAATAAATGCTTTTCTGGAACTCTCGCTTTTTTGATGATCCAGTGGATGTTGGCAATTTGATCTCTGGTTCCCCTACCTTTTCTAAAACCAGCTTGAACATCAGGAAGTTCACGGTTCACATATTGCTGAAGCCTGGCTTGGAGAATTTTGAGCATTACTTTACTAGCATGTGAGATGAGTGCAATTGTGCGGTAGTTTGAGCATTCTTTGGCATTGCCTTTCTTTGGGATTGGAATGAAAACTGACCTTTTCCAGTCCTGTGGCCACTGCTGAGTTTTCCAAATTTGCTGGCATATTGAGTGCAGCTCTTTCACAGCCCCATCTTTCAGGATTTGAAATAGCTCAACTGGTATTCCATCACCTCCACTAGCTTTGTTCGTAGTGATGCTTTCTAAGGCCCACTTGACTTCACATTCCAGGATGTCTGGCTCTAGGTCAGTGATCACACCATCATGATTATCTGGGTCGTGAAGCTCTTTTTTGTACAGTTCTTCTGTGTATTCTTGCCACCTCTTCTTAATATCTTCTGCTTCTGTTAGGTCCATACCATTTCTGTTCTTTATTGAGCCCATCTTTGCATGAAATGTTGCCTTGGTATCTCTAATTTTCTTGAAGAGATCCCTAGTCTTTCCCATTCTGTTGTTTTCCTCTATTTCTTTGCATTGATCGCTGAGGAAGGCTCTCTTACCTGTCCTTGCTATTCTTTGGAACTCTGCATTCAGATCCTTATATCTTTCCTTTTCTCACTTGCTTTTTGCTTGTTTTCTTTTCACAGCTATTGTAAGGCATCCTCAGACAGCTATTTTGCTTTTTTGCATTTCTTTTTCTTGAGGATGGTCTTGATCTCTGTCTCCTAATGGAGTAGCCATCATGGTCAACAAAAGAGTCCCAAAATGCAGTACTTGAATGGTCGTATTTATTGGACTTCCCCGGTGGCTCAGATGGTAAAGCATCTGCCTATGACGCAGGAGACCGGGGTTCGATCCCTGGGTTGGGAAGATCTCCTGGAGAAGGAAATGGCTTGAATGGTCATACTTATTAGTTGCCCCCAAATCCAATACCTCCAGTGGTACAGTTTTACCATATGGTTCTATTCTAAGGAAAAACTTCTGTTTGCAAATAATTAATTCAAAATGTGTAAACTTAGCTGACTTATTTAGTAAACCAAAAATATGTCTATCCATCTGTCTCAGTGTTTTTCCATCAGACCTCTATCTTATATTCCCTGACACTCCCCTTCCCAAACTGTATTCTTCTTACTCTCCAAACTCCTAAAACATTGTTTTCCCAGACTTAGTAACTCCCTCCTTTCTGGGTCCTTTAGGCTTTTATTCCTTCTTTGCTCCTTATCCGGTACTGGAATGACAAAAGAGAGCTTACAAATGGCCAACAAAGGAAGATTCCTCCCTCAGAGGACAGGGATGTGGGGAGGTAAAGGTTTTTTTTGGCTGTGCTACCCAGCATGTGAGATCTTAGTTCCCTGCAGTGGAACCACTGGACCACAAGGGAATTCCCTCATATTTTTCACCTTTTTAAATACTTTAAAATTTGCATCATAGTACTCAATTGATTTAACTATGTTAAATTGCACAAGTGTGGATAACTTGATTAATTATTATGTACCCAGATCAAGATAGAACATATCCAGCACCCCCAGAAGGCTTCCGTACACCTTCCCAGTCAATATCTACTCCTAAGCCTCTGCTCCTTCCATCAAATACCAGCCCAATCACAATAGATTGATTTAGTCTGTGCTTAAACATTATGTAAATAGACTCTGACATATATGTAAATAGACCCTTATATATACATCAGTTCAGTTCAGTCGTGTCGGACTCTTTGTGACCCCATGAACCACAGCACGCCAGGCCTCCCTATCCATCACCAACTATCGGAGTCTACCCAAACCCATGTCCATTGAGTCAGTTATGCCATCCAGCCATCTCATCCTCTGTCATTCCCTTCTCCTCCTGCCCTCAGTCTTCCCCAGCATCAGGGTCTTTTCAAATGAGTCAGCTCTTTGCATCAGGTGGCCAAAGTATTGGAGTTTTAGCTTCAACATCAGTCCTTCCAATGAACACCCAGGACTGATCTTTAGGATGGACTGGTTAGATCTCCTTGCAGTCCAAAGGACTCTTGAATCTTCTCCAATACCACAGTTCAAAGCATCAATTCTTTGGCTCTCAGCTTTCTTTATAGTCCAACTCTCACATCCATACATGACTACTGGAAAAACCATAGCCTTGACTAGACGGACCTTTGTTGACAAAGTAATGTCTCTGCTTTTTAATATGCTGTCTAGGTTCGTCATAATTTCCCTTCCCAGGAGTAAGCATCTTTAAGTTTCATGGCTGCAGTCACCATCTGCAGTGGTTTTGGAGCCCAGAAAAATAAAGTCAGCCACTGTTTCTACTGTTTCCCCATCTATTTGCCATGAAGTGATGGGGCCGGATGCCATGATCTTAGTTTCTGAATGTTGAGCTTTAGGCCAACTTTTTCACTCTCTTTCAGTTTCATCAAGGGGCTCTTTAGTTCTTTTTCACGTATATATGTAAATATATATATATATACCCTTTTATGACTTGTTCCACATTTTGGTTATGTAGAAAACTTTGTTATCTTTTCATTGTTGTGTAATTTTAGTAAATGAGTATTCCACCATTTATCCATCTAACTCATTATGGACATTTAGTTTGTTTCCAATGAGTGGCTATTATGAATTCACCTGCTCTGAGCATTTTTGCATAGAGAGAAGCTCTCATTTCTGTTGGGTGCATAACCTCAACTAGAGTCATTGGATAAAGTTTGTGTAGCATTAGTAGATATTGGTAAATAACAATGTAATCTTTTTTTCTTTCATGCCTCATATCTGCCTCTATTGCACCTGATACAATTTCTCTTTCTTAGTAAGCACCTAAGTGGATTGCTATTGATATATGACATTTTGGCTAATATTCTTCAGTTAACATATGTGTAGAAATGTATCAGTGGTAATAACTAATGCTTTTAATCTTTTTATAGATCATCGATCCTTTTGTTGAAGTTGAAATTATTGGATTGCCAGTAGATTGTTCTAAAGATCAAACTCGTGTGGTAGATGACAATGGTAAGATCTCTATCCACTTTTAATAAAGATGCTCTAGAGGTAGAATTTGCACCGAAAAGGAAAAACGTGTCTGTGTGGGCTTCCCTGGTGGCTCAGACGATAAAGAACCTGCCTGCATGCGGGAGACCTGGGTTCAATCCCTGCATTGGGAAGATCACCTGGAGAAGGGGTAGAAAGAGAAAGTCAAGAGGTTCATTGGAAAGACCGATGCTGAAACTCCAATACTTTGGCCACCTCATGCGAAGAGTTGACTCATTGGAAAAGACCCTGATGCTGGGAGGGATTGGGGGCAGGAGGAGAAGGGGACGACAGAGGATGAGATGGCTGGATGGCATCACCGACTCGATGGACATGAGTTTGAGTGAACTCCGGGAGTTGGTGATGGACAGGGAGGCCTGGCGTGCTGCAATTCATGGGGTCTCAAAGAGTTGGACACGAATGAGCAACTGAACTGAACTGAACTGAGACAGGCTTTCAGAGGAGTTTAAAGAAAGGGATTTGAGGGTTCAAGAATAGCAGAAACTTGTTACTTAGGAAATAACATGCTTAAAGTACGTAAGATTCCCATACTGCATTTTCCTCCCAATGCTCAATGAATTTTTTTAGTCTCAGAAGTAAGTGAGATGTCATCACTAAATCAACAAAAAGTATGTTTTCTCTTGTTCAGGAGGGACATCTCCATGATTTTCAGTCCATAATTATTTCATTAGCTAAGGCGATAGGGTTAAGTGGCTATTGCCTCCTTAACACATATGTTTAATAAAACTAATTTTCAGTTTTAGAAAAGAAAAACAAACTTATAGAATACCTGAATTTTTATGTATTTAATAATTTATCTGAGAGAATTTTACCAAGAAATAAATGTTTTTGGCTTATAGAATTTGAGTTAAATTATATGCTTTTTTATTTATTCTCAGTACCTATGAAAATATATCACCTTTCTTGTATTAAGGTCTTGCTTCATGAGAGGCCTCTGGGAATCAGCAGTGCCCCTCTCACTTGGCTCTGTCTCTAGTGTATGACGTTAGGCACATTATTTTCTCGGAATATCTGTTTTCTCAACTATAACATGAGCAGTATATTTCCTGTTAAAAAATGAGCAGGGATTACTTGTATGTATTTTTTAAGAGTTACATATTTTTGAGAGTCAGTAATATATATTTTTTCATCAATTAGGGAAAGAATCCCTGCCCTACCACCCTTAGAGTTTTGCCATAAGAATTAAATAGGATAGTATATGTACAGTGGGTCTTCCTTGGTGGCTTAGTGGTAAAGAATACACCTTCAATGCAGGAGACACGGGTTCAATCCCTGGGTTGGGAAGATCCCATGGAGAAGGAGATGGCAACTACTCCAGTATTCTTGCCTGGGAAATCCCATGGACAGCGGAGCCTGTGGGCTACAGTCTGCAGGGTCACGAAAGAGTTAGACACAACTGAAAAATTAAACAGTGACAACAACAACATTTGTACAGTAACACTGAAACCGTACAGAGTGCTTGCTGGTGATGATAACAGCAAACATCTTGGTGGGTGAGAAGCATCGCTTTATTGGGGTAGAGTAGGGGTGAGGGAGAGGAATCATTCTTTATTGTTTTTGCTAAAACATTATTCTTAGCTCACTACTATAGATGCTTTTTGAGCTTACTGAAACATTTTAAGTATTGTCTAAAAGAGCCTTCTCTACAATGCAGTTTAGCTTCAAGGATTATTAGAATTGATGTAATAATTTACAGGCAATTTTCTTACCAATTATTTTCTAGCAATGGGGGTAAGTTCCAAGGCTTTATTTCAGTAAGGTAGCTTGGGGTGGCTCTGTTGTCTTCAGCAGTTTAATAACCATTGCAAACAATTTTCACTGTCTGCTTTGCAGATGTTGCTGCTAAATCATTTTTAGCCAACCCCTTTTGCCTTTTCAATTTGTCTTTTCCTATTTCTCTCAGGATTTAACCCTGTATGGGAAGAAACCCTGACATTTACAGTACACATGCCAGAAATAGCTTTGGTCCGGTTCCTCGTGTGGGATCATGATCCAATTGGACGAGACTTTGTTGGGCAAAGAACTGTGACCTTCAGCAGCTTGGTGCCTGGTAATTCTGGCTGAACTTTTCTCTCTAGACCATTCCTTGTTCTTTGGAAGAAGTGATATGCAATATACATGATACATGGCATATATGATATATAAAGTATGTGTTATAATGTGAGTGTTAACATAACTATTGTAGAGTCAGGTATTTAATTCTATTTTACTCATGGAAAAGCCAAAAATGAGTTCAACTAAAAGGTAACTACTTCTCCTCTTTTATCAGGCTACCGGCATGTCTACTTGGAAGGACTGACAGAAGCATCTATATTTGTCCACATAACAATCAATGAAATCTATGGAAAGGTGAGAATGATCACAGGGCTTAAAGTCACATGCAACAATAATATGGTCCCTAACAAAGTTTTTAATTCATTGCATAAAAGGAATGTAAACCTCGACAAAATTTTTTGACGGGAAACTCTAGGAAGGCCAGCCCACACCATGTTCCATGTGCTCTCCTGCCCTGAGGTCCTCATTCACGGGCTCCTTCCTCTGTTTAGGGGTGTGTACATGTCCCCTCCACCCAGTGGCCCTTGCTGGGCTTAACAGAACTGAGACAACTATTACTCTCTCAGGCAATCATTTGTTTGACTAAAACAGTAAAGCTGGAGTTACATGTTTGAATTTTATTATAATCCTTTAAAAAAGACTCAGCTGGCTGCACTTGGAAGTGTAATCTCAGATGTTTGAATTACCTGTACTAACTGGGCTGTGATCCCAGCCAGTTCTAGGCAGGATGCATTCATTCAAGTGTCATGTATTTAACTGGAAACCTAAAAATCATGAATGAATTAAAAGCCACCCACTGAACTTAAAAGGAAGAGACCGTACCAGTGTCTTCTGGCTCTCTCCCAATGACAGTTTCTTTACTGCGGATCTCATTTGAGGTTTAGGTATCTATAGGCTCTCATCTGGTAATGCCAAATCACTGGGAATTTAGTGACCGGAACAATTTTCAGGACTAGATGTGATTTGGAGGGGCTCGGGCCCAGGAGTGTCCAGTGCTCTTTATCAGAAGGTCAGCATAGTCTGGGGCTCCTCCTCCAGAGGTTTATACATTCTCTATGCTTCTGTTTCCTTATCTGTACCTACTTCATGAACAAAATACTTTATCTTTAAGAAGCTGCCTGACACATAGTAAATGCTCAGAAATGTCAGCTAATATTAATATTAAAAAGACTACGATCTGACTGGTAGGGAGTGGACCGATTTGCCCTGAAATAGGAAGTATGTGTTTATTCTCACATCCGTCAGTTGGGTGGGGTGAGGATCCTAAGAGTGGTAAAGTTTTATGTCTTCTTGTATTCAGTCCTAGATTGTGCTGCTTGCTGAGATCTCTCTCTGGCCTAAACATACACAAATGTAAATTATCAAGGAGTGATTCTTGAATTTCTTAGAAATCCCAGGCAAACTAAGCAGCATCTCTAGCATTTCACATGCTTGAAGGAAATAATAAAATTCAGAATTTGTTTAAAACTTGAGCCAGAAATAACAGGAAAGAGAATGTGTTCTATAGGGCTTATGTCTCTCTCCTAAGTAAATGTCCATGTATAGTGTAAGTCATTTATTACCTTCAAGGTGTGTTTGGGTTGAGATGCCTAAACCACAATGTGGTGGTAGCGAACCAAGCAATGAATGAAACCTGCAACTAAAAATTCAAAGTGGGAGAAAGGGTTTACAGAGCACATGTGTTGTATCATCTTCTGGTTTTACTTGTGCAACGTTCTTGAATGAGGCCCATTTGTGTTTTGTTGTGCTTTTTTCCCCCCTTGCAGTGGAGCCCTTTAATACTCAACCCCAGTTACACTATATTGCACTTTCTAGGAGCTACAAAGGTAGTTTCTCAGCATGGTGTTTCGTTCTGGCTGGCACGTTTCTATCAGTGGTCATGGCGGCATGCTCTCTCACATCACTCCATCGTCCTGCTTACCACTTTGAAACTTGCGTCTATTGCTTTAAGGCGGCTCAAGTTCCTAACAGTCTGTTCACTGTGGAAACTCTTCCTACCACCTTGTCCTACCTTCTTTGGGCAGGAAACTCGTGGGGAAGCTTGGTTGTGAAAATGGGAGGCTGCCTTCCTCCAAAGTCAGGTTGATGAGACATGCATGACGTAGTGCAAACGTGCTGTGTGCTGCCGTTTTCTTGGTTTGACTATTCTTCAGTGGCTGTGAGATTTTGTTTTCTATCCATTTTTCATGCAGCTGTCACTTGAGAGGCAAGCGGTTGACACAGTGGTATTTGCTTAACTTCTGCTTGGTCCTTTTGTGTCTTCAGAACAGACAGCTCCAAGGTTTGAAGGGGCTGTTCAATAAGAATCCCAGACACAATTCTTCAGAAAACACTTGCCATTACATTCGGAAGCGATCGATTGGAGATAAGATTCTGCGACGCACCGCCAGCGCTCCGGCCAAAGGCAGAAAAAAGAGCAAAATGGGCTTCCAAGAAATGGTAGAGATGAAGGATTCTGTTTCTGAGGCTGCAAGAGATCAAGATGGGGTCCTGAGAAGGACCACGCGGAGTCTGCAAGCACGTCCTGTCTCTATGCCTGTTGACAGAAGTCTTCTTGGGGCTCTGTCGCTGCCTGTATCTGAAACCGCAAAAGACACTGAAGGAAAGGAAAACTCTCAGGGTAAGATGCTTTAAGTTTCTCTGAGAATACACCATTTTAAGACACATTTTGGTGTCCCTAATTACCATGATAACATGGTTGGCATTTTGTAGTCAAAGTAAAATATTCTGAAAAATAGGTAATTACATTACAGTGTTACCTTTTAGATCAGATTTTAAACTTTGGTGAGAGGGTGCTGGAAGAGCAATTTCCTAGTCACCTACAGCCTCAAAATAACATTGACATCTGAAGTTGACAGTGAGGGACCAGGGGTGATGGTGGAGAGCGTATGGGCCTATGAGAGGGAGGTGAAACCTGCAAAATATGAGCAGAGAGCATGGTTTTCTTAGCGGGTACCATAGTTACTGATTTTCTGAGGAGGAATAGAATTATATTGACTTTTCTGAGGTGTAGTTCAGTTGTATTTCTTTCTTACTATGCAACACGTTTCCACAATTGGAAGTGTTTATGGAGAAAGAGGAAACGCCAGCTGTTAAAAGTAAGCCACTTTCTTCACTTGAGTAATCGCTGCGTCCTCAAGAGGGAGCTTATTTGATGTTTTCCTGTGGCCTCTGTTTCCCTCCCCTGAATGTGGGCAGGGAAGGAAGCATGTCTGTACCTCCTGTCCAGTTATAAACTCCTCAGGCACAGGGACCAGGTGTTAGCTATCTTTTCCTCTAATTTGAGCATAATGGTTCACTTGAGAACTTGATAAAGAGTGGTATCTGTTTTATGCAGTACCGAAGAGCTTTGGCCTTGTATCAGTGACTCCTCCCCCACCCTATTTTAGATGATTCAAGTGCCAAAACTGTATGCATTTGATGTCTCTGCAACAGATATGTTTTAATTAGGTCAGAATCACCTCAGACAGTAGAAGGTGATCCCTGTTTCTTTTAGCAAAATTCTTTCATCATGCAGTCTAATTTCAGTGATCTCTTTTCTCATGAATACCACTTTGTATTGATTTTTATTATCAGATATGATAGGAGGACAAATCAGTTTTTTAATGGCTTCTTTGAAGGAGAAAATGGGAGTTTAATGTTTGAAATGTTGCTAAGAGTAGTACTGGAGAAGACATGAATACATGCTTTAAAATTTATTTTAAAACTCCACTTTAGGGGAAGTAAACTATAAATGAACTCCATTTTGGGAGGGAAATAAAGCAAAAAATGGTAATAATTAATCCTGTTAAAACCACAATTAAGATGCTAATACTATTTAGGTAAGTTAGAAAGCAATAGCTGATATTTCTTTCTTGCATTTAAAAAATAGGAACTTTATATAAGTTATTCATATATATATATAGCATAATATATTTAGTAATACATAAATATAAAACTTGTAAATATGGAACAATGCATAACTGCAATGATTCAAGTTACCATGTAGAAGAAAAATTAAGTGGAAAAAATTCAGAATACAAAATTATATACATAATTTTATAAAAGCTTACAGTGTCTATCTGAGTGGTAACATCATATAATATTTATATTTTTCCTTATAATTTTGGGGTTAATCAAGTTTTTATGATGATTTTTTTTAGTTAAGAAAATAGATAATAAGTTAAGCATTTTCTTTTTCTATTTTCATAACTGAAAGCATAAAATACTATTAAAATAATGTGATTAAGAATATTAACACACCTAATATTGTCTTAATACTATACTAAACAGGATGAGGTACCCTGAATTAATTTAAATTCTGTATTTTTTTTTTAAGTTTTCCTTCTTGTGCCTAAGATCTTGCTGCCTCTTTTAGGGGACAATGAAATATGAAATTTATGTATTTAAACTCCAAAAATATGATCAATGGGAAATTAGATATTAACAATGGTATAGAATTGGTGACCAAGTCTATTTTTACATCTTAAACTCAACAGATATTGATATTCTAATGCATTTATTGCACTTGCAATTTGTTTTAGAAATTAATTCATCAAATTAAGTCTTTTGCCAAAATGTTTTTCAAAATGATTTGTGGGTTTTTTTGTTTGTTTTTTACTAGCACATGTATGACTTTGAAAGTTTACAGTATCTTGCTTACAGGTACCACAGTACTTTGTTTAACAGAGCTGTCTCGTTCTGTTTTTATTGCCATGCTTCTGTGTAGTACAAATCTGAATAGGAAACAACTTAAGGTAATCTTCACTGTAAAAGTATGGTAACTCATTGACATTTTTTTTTTTACAATGAATATTACATCCTTAGCCGATGTAATAGCTATTCAAAGGGAGGATCCAGTGAAACTATATAAATATATTTTACCATTTATCCATCACACAGACACTTTGTTGCAAATCTATGCAATCCATGATTCTGTCACAATGTAACAGATTTACATTTTCCATTTGTCTGTCTGAAGGCAAACATGAGTGTTTGCAGGTCTTATATAAAGTGATATATGTCACTTAAAATATTGTTTGTTTCATTCAGCAGAAGATAAGGATGCCAGGAGAGATGGGAAGGCAAGTGTAAAAGACCAGCATCTTCCAAATTTCAACAAAAAGTTATCCTCTTCCTCCAGCGCTCTCATCCACAAAGACATCAGTCAAGGGAACTCTGCTGTTTCTACTGCCAACTTGTCAATCACAGAACAGTTAGTGCCAGGTCCAAAGGGCGGGAGAACCAAATCAAACATGTTAAGTGATTGCTGGGAACATCAGTGCCTCAGCAGATCCCTCTCTCCAAGGCAGCATTTGGCTCATGATCCTGCAGTTAGCCCATCAAAAGATCTATGTGGTGTGAAAACCAAGGAAAATGGGAATGCTGGGGGCTTTGTGGTAGGGAAAAGCACAGTGTCAGGAAACATCCTTTCTCAAAGCAATCTGGAGATTAAGAAGCTGGAAGGTAACTGGGATAAGGGCAGGGCTGCAACATCCTTTTCTTTGTCAGACGTCTCTACACTCTGTTCTGATGCACCTGACTTACATTCCACTGCAATTCTCCAGGAGAGTGAAATTTCCCACCTTATTGACAATGTCACTTTAACAAATGAGAACGAGCCTGGCAGTTCCATCTCGGCACTGATTGGCCAGTTTGATGAGACCAGCGACCAGGCTAACCCTACAGTTGTTAATCATCTTCAGAGCCCCATTGTGATGTCAGGCCATCCTCCTATGCCCACCATGGACCTAAAAATGCCCTTCAAGCCTGGCTTTTCCAATGGAAAACCCAAGTCATCCTTCCTGTGCTCGTCTCCTGAGCAGATTGCATTCTCTGGACATGAGACCTGTGAATGTTTAACACACACAGCTGTTGGTGAAACGATCTGCACTCCTGTCTCTAAAACTAAACCAGACAATGACCTTTCTGGGAAGGCCATGACTGGGGCCATAGAAAACAACCTGCCTCGGTCCTCTAATACTTCTCACTGCTGGTTACCAGAAAGTCCCACCCATGGAAAAGACTGGGAAATCCTGAAGAACCCCAGCCCTGCCACTTCCACTGACTTGACACTGGAAGATGTAATAGCTGCTCCTATTCTCAGTTTAAATTCTGGGGAGAGCAGTCTCATAGAAATGGATGGAGACTCAGAAAATCTGTCCCTAACAACCTATGAATATAGGAGAGAGGGCACAAGTCACCTCACTTCTCCTTTAAAAGTGAAATACAGTCCAGATGCAGTGGAACATTTTCAAAGAGGCTTGAGAAATGGCTACTGTAAAGAGACTCTCCACCCTTCTGTCTCTGAAATATTCAACAATACTCAAGATGTCAAAAATCAAAATATTTCTTGTCTAGCCTATCGGGGTGCTGAGTTTATGCATAACCACTTCTCAAATTCAGATGCAAAAACGAACCAGACCTCCGGGCCCCTGCCTTGTGCTCATGACTTGCATGCCCCTGCCCCGGAGCAGTCCACACACTCTGCTCTGAAGCTGTCCAGTCCTTGCAAATCCAAAAGTCTAGGGGACTTAACATCAGAGGACATCGCCTGTAATTTTGAAAGCAAGTACCAGTGTATTAGTAAGAGCTTCGTTACCACTGGCATCAGAGACAAGAAGGGCATGACTGTAAAAACAAAGTCGTTAGAGCCTATGGATGCCCTGACCGAGCAGCTGCGGAAACTTGTGTCCTTTGACCAGGAAGATGGCTGCCAAGTGCTGTACTCCAAGCAAGATGCCAATCAATTTCCCAGGGCCTTAGTCAGAAAGTTGTCATCCAGAAGTCAGAGCAGAGTGCGCAATATTGCCAGTCGTGCCAAGGAGAAGCAGGAAGCCAACAGGCAGAAGAATGTGAACCCCAGCACTGTGGGAGGAGTGGTTCTTCGAAGCAAGCCATGTGCGCCAGCGCCCACAGGGAACCGGCACTCCACCGGCTCCTACATTGCAGGCTACCTGCGGAGTGCCAAGGGCGGCAGCTTGGAGGGCCGTGGCATCCCCGAGGGCGCATGCGCAGCCCTGCGCTCCGGCCAAGCCGACAGGTTCTGTTCACATCATTCTGTTCTGCAGACCGAACCCAGCAGTGATGATAAACCAGAAATTTATTTTCTTTTGAGACTGTGAGTTACATAAAGCTGCATTTTCACTGTTAATAAGATATTCTGTAGAATGTCTGAGTTTTCAGGAAATATGGTCCTTGGCTTTGAGATGATTTTCAGATGTATTTTTAAACTTGTATTACAGCCTCCTTTTGACTCCGTGTGTTCTTTTTGCGTTTGTATATAGACCCGGGTGACATTTCCTGTGTACCTCTGATCTTTCCTCCCTGAGGTGTGAACTCTGTTGGTATGATATATGTGCATGCCCTAGATGTGAAACTTCTCAGCAGTTTGGGTTCTGTGTTTCACCAATACGCTCTTTACTCTGTGCTCTCAGCTCACGGTCACAAATATACTCATTTTTACTATCTGCTAAGAGATTTTTACAAAGGACAAAGGGATGAATTCTTTGTTTTAAAGCCATTACCATCTTTCCTAGTTTTCCTTCTTAATTGAGAAGCTCAGATGCATTTTTATAACTCAGTTAAAAGAAGATTTTAAAAGTTACCTACCTTACCTTTCAAGATTTCTCTACCCTACCCAGAAGGAGAGTTCAGAGGAGATGGGTAGCCACCCTCCCCACCCCCCAACCATACCCTCTCATTTTAGAGCCGGGTGTGAGGGTCTGAGGAATAAAGCAAACTTCTGTACATAAGGACAAAATTGTTTGTTTTACATAAATTTTGTTACATATTTTTGCTAATGGCTTTGTATGTAACAAGAACACAGTTGCCAAGCTATTTGTTGTATTTTTGAATTTCTGATTAAATTATAGGCTGCAAATAATGGCTTGAAGGACTTCCAGCAGATGCTAACAATGACAGTAGCACAAGGTAAAAACTTCCCAAAGCTTTCAAGAAAAAAATATTTTCTCATGTTAAAACCCAAGTGAATATAGATAATTAGAAGAAATCTTTTCCCTTCAGGGAGCCAAGTAACTCTATTTTAGTACCAACATACATTATTTTCACTGTGAATCCATTTTTTATTGCATGTTCAGATGTCCCTCTTTGCTTTTTTGTAATGTTAACTGCAATGATGTTCTTCTTGGAATTCATGAAAATATAATTAAAGGAGATTTTTAAACACTTGGTGATTTTTTTTTTTTTTTCCAAATTGAAGTTCATGTGATGACTGTTGAGGAGGGAACCCAGAGCTCTTGGAAATATTTGCCTTTTCATCTCTTTGCAGTAGAAGAGATCACTTCTATGGGGACAGTTTTAAGCAGCATTTTATGTCCTTGAGTGTTTTCACTCTGCTTTCAAGACTGTATTTGCAAGGTGACTTGAGTAGAAATGGAAATGTAATGAGTTGCTTTGCATTTGGTGATGATGTTGCAAGTTTAAAAATCCTTCCCAAATCCTGTCCATGGCAGGAGTAGAGTTGGTAAGCAGGCAGTGCCGGCAAGAGGCTGTGTTTGACAAATTAGACCACCTGAAGCTTTGCTGTGTGGGGGGAGACTGGAGAGGAAAGCAGTTGGATCCTGCTTTCTCTCATCAGCCTGCTGCTGCAGAACCTGGATCCTGTGCTTCACCACCTCGATGGTGGTAGATCCCAGCCAGATGCCCACCCAACTCCTGCTCACCTTCAGTTGCTGCCGCCACCTCTTGGCACTGCAGCTGCTTCTCAGTCCTACGCCGGGATTCCATGGAGTCCCTGCTTCTGGAATCTCGTACAGGATCGGAGCCTACCACCATGGCCGCTTTGCTCATTAGTCCATTGCGCAAGCAGTGAATCTAGAAAGGAGAGAAACTGACCGACGCTCAGAAAATAGGTCATTCTGTCTCCCTGGTTATTGAAAGTCTCTTTGTGGCTATGCCTATTCTTTCAGAGTCACTCCTGAGAGACTGTAATGTGACCATGATCACAAACTGTCTTTGACTTGAGTTCAGAGTCTTTCTTTCTCCATCAGTTGGTTATCAGGAATAGGTGTGGCTGAGAGAGTGGCATTGATGCAACAGAGGCAGGTGATACGGAGATCAAGACCAACAGCCATATTTTTTGCATCTTCTGGAGTACTTGAGTCTTCCTAAGTCTACTGTTTCTTTCATGTAATAGTTCATTTTTGTCCACTCAACCCTTTCCTGGGAGTTTCTGTTAACACTGAGCTCATGATGGGCAGCTCCAGCTGCACAGTTACTTGATGTGATGCGCCATTGTTAGGCTCTCCCGCTTTACTTCAGAGGGTATGGCCCTTCCTATTCCAGACCACTGGACCTCTAAAAATTTTACTGATGTCACAGGCCCCTTGATCATCAAGGACTTGCTGCCTTCCCTCTGACACATTTGTGTTTTAATAGGACATTTAAATTACTTGACCTGTTCTCCTTATTAGGTCCAATTAGTAAAATGTCAATCAGTGCAGAAGCCTGGCACAATGCACTGAAGAAAAGCAAGATGACGGAGATCAGTATAGACTAGACCCTGACAGACAGCAGAAAATTGATCCAGACCTAGAGAGAGACAGTGAAGACTTACTGCTGTCCTCGCAACATGAAGATGAACTGCTTTTGATCCTCTCTTTCGACGAGAATCAGACATAAAGCATTCAGCAAAACAATAGTCACAAATGAAGTGCCAGAGGTTGAGTTGATTTCCTCCCATAAAATTCCTATCTAGCACAGAAGCTGTAATTGGAACAGTATTTTAACTTTATAGTAGTCCACCGGCACCCACCATTGATCAACATGGTTTTGAGGGGAAGGCCTGGTAGGTGAAATGAACAGATGTATTATGGGAATCACCATCACTGAATCTTTTAAGTCTTTTGGTACTGATTTCTGCAATGTGTCCTGGAAGATATGGCTTCTGATTTTACTGTCTTGGCCTGGATGGAAGGTGCATTGTACCTTTTAAAATCATATTATTCCTTAATTCATAGGTCAGGAAACCAAGGGCCAAGTTCTAAGTGTGTCTATCCCATTAGACATTCAGAGACTAGAGACAGCGCAACAGAGTGGGTCCTTGGAACTATTGGACCCATTGCAAGATAAACCCAAACACCATTTACAATCTGGTGTCTGTAAGTCTCCCTTTTAATTGGAAGACCGTGGTGGTGGTATGGATTCTCTAACATCGTCAGCTGTGATCTCATTCTAAGCATCCTCAAGATGTCTAGGGTTTCCCTGGTTGTCCAGTGGTTAAGAACCTGCACTTCCATTGCAGCGGGCACTGGTTCAGGCTTTAACTGGAGAACGAAGGTCCTGCATGGTGCAGCAAAAAAAAGAAAAAAAAGATTTCTGGAAATTCCCTTTTCTGCAGTGCACAATTCCTCTGGCAAGTTGGAGGAAAGGTTAGAGAGAAACTTGCCATGTTCTGCTGGCATTGTGGGAATCCAATGGGCTTTAATCGATGGGCTCTGGCTCTGTGAACTGACTTAGATCTAGTAACTGAAGATTGCAGTTTTCCTTCAATGTCTGACAGCAGCATTATGATCATCAGTTTTCGATTCTTTTTGGTTGTATAAATCAAACAAAAGACTAGTCAGCGGTCTTCAAACTTTAGCATACTTTAGCAAATACCTAGAGGATTCATTCAACATAGATTGTTGGCCTGTATCCCCAGAATTTCTGTATTAGTAGATCTGGAGTGGGGCTTGAGAATTTTCATTTCAAAGAAGTTCCTAGGTGGTGCTAAACCTGCTGATCTTAGGACCATTAAGAGCACTGTAACTAGTACTCTTAGATGGTGGTTGGACTGTGTTACCTTTGGGAAAACCATCATCAGTTAGAGGTAATAATCACTTTAGGCCAGGGCACTTTGCCATTCTGGCCATACTACTTAGTAAGGTAATTATATCCCTCCTGGCTTCTGCCTTTCCAGAATCCCATTATCTCCTTTCATATAGAGCCCAGTGCTCTGCCAGGATCTTCCACCACCAATCCGACCTGAAGAAGACAACCAACAGTGAGTTTCTCAGTGATGTTTGCTTTCCCACACAGGTGGCATGTTCCCTCCTAGAGAATACACTCAGGTGGTGGGTTTGCATGTCTTCATTCTAATATTCTCTTTTCCCTGAGCCTCCTGATTCCTTTCTCATTAATCTGCCAAGTAAGTTCCCACAAACTCACCTCAACTTACTGAGCCATTGTGAATCCAGGCTTAATGGAGTCATCTTAGCTAACTATTAGGACTGGTAGACATTAAATTTTACTAGGGCATTATTAAGACTAGCTGGATTTTAAATTCCAACTTATGGATGAGCTGCCCATTTCAACAAATCCCTCCTGTTCATTGGTACGTTCCAGGTCCACTTGAGGGTCCAACACCCTCAAGATCTACCGCCACAGATGTTTCTCTGGTTCTTGCTTGATGTGTCCATGATATGGTATTACTCCCTGCCTTAAAAACATCTATGGCTTTCACAAAATGCCTTAAAATGACAATCAATTGGCCAGAACCTATCTAGGATTTCAGTGCCATCATAAGTAGCCAACCATAACAGAAGTACTAAAATTATCGTTACCCCCAATTTATTCAGTTGTTAGAGCTACTTGATATCCCCAATCTTATCCTAAGCCTCCACTCATCCCACAACTCCAAGTGAGAGCATTAGTAATTCACAAGCCACAGCATGCCATACTACCCTACTTCTGGTACACTTGTCTCAGGCTGGGGTTCTTAGAGAGTATTGTCAGAGGGGATGGCTTTTGTGCTAATGTTTTATTGAGGCCCAGTCCTAGGGAAGTTAGAGTGAGTGAGAAGAAAAGGAAAGAAAGGTAAGGAAGTAGGGAAAGAAACTATGAAGAGGCATATAGCAGGCTGGCTGTGATGTCAGAACAGACATAGCTGGTTGCCTGACCTTATGAGACAAAGAGGCCAGATAAAATGACTGCCCTTCAGAACAGTCCAGGAGGGGAAGGAAAGACTGCTATCTGCTGACTATTTTCTGTTTCTTGCCTTTGCTTGTTGAATTCTGCCTCCTTAGGTTGTTAACTTTCTCACCTCTCCAGCTATGTTACCCAGCCTCTACCAGCTTCCCTGAGGAAGCCAGAGCTCTGTGGGTCTCCTCTGGCAAGTGTTCAAATGTAGTCATCTCTACTTGTCAATAGGAGCTGTGTGTGGAAACTTCCTGGTTCATGGTGGTGGCGGTGGCCATAGTAGTTGGGATGTAAAAACTGTGAATCAAGTGTGATCCGTGGCTGGGGTTGTGGGGCTGGGATGCAAGGGAGACAGCCATGGTGGGGGTGTTGGCAGGGCCAAGCAGGGTTCATGGATAAATCGGCTTTTGCTCAGCCAGTTGGTATAGGTGTCTGGTCATTTGAGCACCTATCAAAGGTCTACGTGATTGTGTGCTAAGTTGCTTCAGTCATGTCTGACTCTTTGTGACCCTATGGACTGTAGCCCGCCAGGCTACTCTGTCCATGGGATTCTCCAGGCAAGACTACTAGAGTGGGTTACCATGTCCTCCTCATCAAAGGTCTACTGATAAGCAATTTCAATACTGAGACCTAGAAATTAAAAAGAAAAAAAGGATTTGGCCAAATTCCTTGACCTTATGAAATTTACAAAATATTCTGTGAAACAGACAAAAAAGTAGATAAAGGAACACAGTGGGCTAAATGGAGTGATACATGCAAACATGGGGGTAAGCAAGGTGCACAGAACGGGGCAGCTAGTTTGGTCTGGGGGGACAGGTCAGAGAAAATTTCTTGGAGGCAGGACCAGTTTCAAGGACACACAACCAGTATCTCAGGTTCTAACACTCAGAAGTGCTCATGCTTGGGGTTTAATGCTATATGGTCCCCTTTTGAAATTCTTAATCCTGTAGCTTTATCTTTGATATGTGTTTTGTATGAAGGACATGGGGCACATGCCCGGGGCTTGGAGCCCCAGCTCAGTGCAGTCCCACCTGCTGCCTCCCTGTCTCCCCAGGAGGGGTTCTCAGCAGCCCACCTTCTGCCAGTGGAGCTAGGAAGCAGTGAGCCTGGCAGGGAGAGGCCTGCACACTGCCATCACCCTCCATCCCCAGCAGAGACCAGGTACGGGGGCAAGGAGAGTCAAGGCTGGGCTTGTGCTCGACTGTGTCTTGGGTGGGGCAAGATGGCATTTGTTCCCAGCCTGGGTTGGCAGTTCCATAGTGTTCTTATCTAAGCAGCTCATGGGGGCCTCTCTTTTACCCTCAATGAGGTTCCAAATATGTTCTGTGCAGAGGCTCCAGCTCCTTGGCTTGGGGTGGCCCAATGTGTGATGAGTGACTGAATAGCCCACTTTTTCATTTTGCACTGGCTCAGAAAATTATGTGATCAGCCTGCTTGGGGGTGATGATGCTGGAACTGATTCTTGAAGGATAAATAGTAATTTTCCTGATATAAAGGGCAAGGAAGGGGCCGAAAGAGTCTCCTAAAAAAAGGGAACAGCATGAACAAGTGTGTGAAGCATGAAATTGTACCACACATAGATACATAGAGTTGCAAATGCTGCTTCTTTTTTTTTTTTTTTTCCTGTTTTTGAACATCTTGGTGGATGGTGTTCCATCCCCTGAGATGGGAAGGTGAAGGCATGCATGGGTGAGGGGAGAGCTCCCTCTTGGCCACTTTAATTTGAGATTCCTATTTGATGGAGATGTCAAGGTGACAGTGTCTAGAGTGACAGGCAGAGCTCAGGGTGTGGGTTTGGGAATCTGGCACAGGTGACTGAAAGCCATGGGATGGGTGAGGTTGCCCAGGTAGAGAAAGTAGATAGAGCGGAGAAGGGGACCGGGGATACCCTTATTTTAGATGATGGGGAAAAGAGGAGGACCCAGAAAAGGAGATGAAGAGCATCTGATACAGGAGGAGGAAACTTGGGAGAATGTCATGGAGATGATGATGAGTGTTTTAAGAAGGAGGTCTGTACCTAGTTTGAAAGTTTTAAGTAAATACTGGAAGGTAAAGATACTTCACATAAAAATGTAGGTTTTCAGTCTTTCACGAACAATAGGCAAGTCTGAAAACAGAGGACTCACAGTCTGCTTGGTAAAAACCAGCTACCGGCCGCTGGAGCCTGAGCTCATCAGTGCGCATGCGCTGTGCATCTTGGCAGTCTCCCACCCACTGCCTCTTGTCTCCCTGACTCTCAGGATTTGTCAGTCTGCATTTATCATCATGCTTACATTACTGAAAGTCCCACAGGAGAGGGACTGTCTCCCCATCAAAGCCAGGAAAACAAAAGCCCCAAAGAGCTGTGTGCTTTAAAAGCAAAGTTGGAGAGAGCATATTTCTGTGAGGAAGTGATGAATAGTCTATGTGTTTAATAAGAAAATAAAGCCTCTTCAAAAGAAACCCCTCTGTTTTACTTGATTATGATCTACTACCTCCATGTCTTCTGCAGGCTTTTGAGTTGACCCTATTTTAAATTCATTTGCAAATTCTGTTTCCAGAAAAAAATATTTCTAAAATGTTTCATCATGTCATTTTTCATATTTAATTAACCTCAGTGAGTCCCGTTGGTGTCCATATTGTCTGAACACAGAATATATGAACTGACTGAGGATGTTTTTTTCAAATCTAAATTCACACTTAGGAGCATTCTTCCATTATCCTTTGCTGGCTCTCCTCCCAGCTGCCAATTTGGAGCCTAGAGGTACGTGTGACAAGGCCTGACATCACCAGTTCAAATCCTACCCCATAGATCATTTTCTAATCAACAAGGCAGTGTCTGTGTGGCAGGAGGAGTTCACCCTGGTCCCTTCAAGAGCCCTGGCTGGTATGGAGCTACAGGGAGCCCCAGTGCTGGGATGAGGGTTGTGGGCTTTACATCCTATGGTCTGAATTCACAGCAGTGGTTAAAAGTTTGTGATTAAAAGCTTTATCTCTGGGCCAAACTGCTTGCATTCAAATTTCATTTTTGCTCCAGGTACATTTTACCATTATCTGTAAAATGGGAATAATAGTAGACTAATCTCATATGTTGTGAAGGTTATGTGGATTGACATGTAAAGTCCTTGATTAATAGTGGTTGGTATTTGGTAAATGTTCAAATTTTTGCTACTGTACTATAATTATCATCATGCTATTGTTACTTTATGGCATACTGTTTGATCTTTCCACTTAGTTATTATGAAACCACTGAGTTGATCAGTTTCTTTCTCCCTGAAGTACAATCCATTTTTCTTGGGGGAGGTGGTACAGAATTTTCTAACTTATACACAATTCTATATATCATCCTTTCCTGCTGACAGAGACAGTGAGAAATTTCTCTTTATAATTTATAGACACATGCATGCTTAGTAGAAGAAATAGAATATATTCTCCTATAAATATATACAATTTCTAAACAGAAATAGTCAAGAAGGGAAATCACTCAGATGTCAAAATTCTTCACTTGTGTCCAGTCTCATTTTTCTTAAATCTTCCAAACCCCTCTTCAATCAGTTCTCTACTCTGAATTCCTTTCCATTCATGTGTTGAATAAGTGGTCATTTTGCCTTGTTCCTCATGCTGTTTCATTTTTTTTTTTTTTTACATCGTTTCATTTCCATTTGGTTTTCACAGTGATACCACAGAGAGGTTTGAACACAGTATGATTTCAGAGAGCCTAATCAATATCCTGAATTTTTTTTCCAATTACTCCCTCAGTATATTCTCTGTCTCCAGTTGCTATTTCAATGCATGTTGGTATAACTTACTTTAAATTATACTTTGAACTTATTTCTTATTTTGGAATTTTTCATTTTGAGATTAGATAAGACTTATAAAATTGTTGTAAAAATAGCACGAAGAATTCCTGCATACACGTCACCCAGCTTCCCAAAATCTTAACGTCTTACATAACCATAATATAATGATCAGAAACAGGAAGTTAATATTGATATGGTATACTATTAGCTAATCTATAGTCTTATTCAAATTTTATTAGCTATCCCAAAATGACCTTTTTGGGGACCAGATTCCAACCAGTGATCCCACATTGCATTCAGTTGCCATGCCTTCTTGGTCTCCCCCCATCTGTGAAGTTGCTTAGCCTTTGTCTGTCTTTCATGGCCTTGACACTTTTGAAGAGTACTGGCCAGTTATTTTGTAGAATGTTCCTCTGCTTTGGTCTGTCTGATATTTTCAGACGTACTTTTTCTCTATGAGTTCTCATGTTCAGGTATGTAAGATGAATGTAATTAAACAAGCTTTCTCTATGACTTCAGCATTATAGATTTCTTTACACAGAAACCTCTTAAGAACTTTTTATTCTTAAAAATGTCTTGAAGGTTCTACTCCCTATAATGGGAACTGAATAGTCACCCGTGCGTGCTAAGTTGCTCAGTCATGTCCGACTCTGTGTGAACCTAAGGTCTGTAGCCCATCAGGCTCGTTTGTCCATGGGATTCTCCAGGCAAGAACAATAGAGTGGGTTGCCATGCCCTCCTCCAGGGGACCTTCTCAATCTAGGGATTCAACCAGAGTCTCTTAAGTCTCCTATATTGGCAGGCAGGTTCTTTACCATCAGCACCACCTGGAAGTCCTAATAGCCACTCAGATAAAAACGAAACAGCAACAACCACAATGACCTCTCCCTACAAAGTTATTTTTCTCTTTCAGACGAATAACTATTTGTGAAAATTGTATTGAAATATTACAAAGACTTTCTCATAAGCTAGAGATGCTAGTTCAAGTAAAATGTGAAGAAACATGAAAACATTGACATTTTAAAGTGATTTCTATGATCTGACTTTATGAATAACATACAGCATTTAGTGGTCTTATATTTTTTATAACTCATTCATTTTTACTATGAAATCTTTATAGCCAAAAGAAGTCTAATATATCATACATGTTCATTGATTTCTTTGAATGCAAGTCACAGAAAGCAATTCTAGCTGCTCATCCCAATATGAATCTATTGAAAGGATATGGCTTAACTCATAGAACCAGGGGAAACTACTAAGATATTGGCTCAAAAAAGACAGTTGTCAGAAGGCCTACAGGAATCTATAAAGAAGGAACTAACGAGTAGACATTTTGAACAGTCTCTGCCTTCTTGAAGGTACTTATTGTGTGATTCTATTCAGGTTTAAATATAAAAAACAGAGCAAGTAATGCACCTTTACTGATGATCCCAGAAAGATTGGGTCCACATGGGGAAGGATAATGTCTGTTTGGGTTCCCAAGGAGTCTGAGAAAAGAGTTCAAGAGCAGGCACTTCATTTGGGAGCTTCCCCCAAGGAGGTTTACTCAAGAGTGGGGAAGAAAGGCAAGGAAGGGGAAGAAGTCAATAAAAGATGTGTTATCAAAGCAGTTTCCATGCTTGGCAACTGAGGTTTATTCTCACAGTGAGAGTTTAGAACACACATCAGAGTTATTTCAACTGAACGATGAGGAAGCTAGGGTATTTTCAAACCATTTCTCTTTACATGGTTGGTTGAAAGCTTCTGGGACATTATGTTGCTGTTGTTCAGTTGGTCAGTTGCGTCCAACTCTTTGTGATCCCACGGACGGCAGCATGCCAGACTTCCCTGTCTTTCACTATCTCCTGGAGCTTGCTCAAGCACATGTCCATTGAGTCAGTGATGCCATCCAACCATCTCATCCTCTTTGCCCTCTTCTCCTCCTGCTTTCAATCTCTCCCAGCATTGGCATCTTTTCCAGTGAACTGGCTCGTTGTATCATGTGGCCAAAGTATTAGAACTTCAGCTTCAACATCAGTCCTTCCAATGAATATTCAGGACTTATTTCTTTTAGGGTTGACTGGTTTGATTTCCTTGCTGTTCCAGGGACTCTCAAGAGTCTTCTCTAGCACTGCAGGTCAAAAACATCAATTCTTTGGTGCTCAGCTTTCTTTATGGGCCAACTCTCACATCCATACGTGACTACTGGAAAAACCATCAGTCAGTTCAGTCACTCAGTCGTGTCCGACTCTATGAGACCCTGTGAACTGCTGCACACCAGGCCTCCCTGTCCAAACCCAAACCGGAGTTTACCCATGTCCATCGAGTAGGTGATGCCATCCAACCATCTCATCCTCTGTCATCCCCTTCTCCTGCCCTCAATCTTTCCCAGCATCAGGGTCTTTTCCAATGAGTCAGTTCTTCGCATCAGGTGGCCAAAGTACTGGAGTTTCAGCTTCAACAGCAGTCCTTCCAATGGACGCCAAGGACTGATCTCCTTTAGGATGGACTGGTTGGATCTCTTTGCAGTCCAAGGGACTCTCAAGAGTCTTCTCCAACACCACAGTTCAAAAGCATCAATTCTTTGGCGCTCAGCCTTCTTCACAGTCCATACATTACCCCTGGAAAAACCATAGCCTTGACTAGACGGACCTTTGTTAACAAAGTGATGTCTCTGCTTTTGAATATGCTATCTAGGTTGGTCATAACTTTCCTTCCAAGGAGTAAGTATCTTTTAATTTCATGGCTGCAACCACTATCTGCAGTGATTTTGGGGCCCCCAAAAATAAAGTCAGCCACTGTTTCCACTGTTTCCTCATCTATTTCCCATGAAGTGATGGGACCAGATGCCATGATCTTAGTTTTCTGAATGTTGAGCTTTAAGTCAACTTTTTCACTCTCCTCTTTCACTTTCATCAAGAGACTCTTTAGTTCTTCTTCACTTTCTGCTATAAGGGTGGTGTCATCTGCATATCTGAGGTTATTGATATTTCTCCCAGCAATCGTGATTCTAGCTTGTGCTTCCTCCAGTCCAGCATTTCTAATGATGTACTTTGCATATAAGTTAAATAAACAGGGTGACAATATACAGCCTTGACGTACTCCTTTTCCTATTTGGAACCAGTCTGTTGTTCCATGTCCAGTTCTAACTGTTGCTTCCTGACCTGCATACAGATTTCTCAAGAGGCAGGTCAGATGGTCTGGTATTCTCATCTCCTTCAGAATTTTCCACAGTTGATTGTGATCTACACAGTCAAAGGCCTTGGCATAGTCAATAAACAAAATTAGATGTTTTTCTGAAACTCGCTTGCTTTTTTGATGATCCAGCGGATGTTAGCAATTTGATCTCTGGCTCCTCTGCCTTTTCTAAAACCAGCTTGAACATCTGGAAGTTCATGGTTCACATATTGCTGAAGCCTGGCTTGGAGAATTTTGAGCATTACTTCACTAGCTTTGACTATATGGACCTTTGTTGTTAAAGTGATGTCTCTGTTTTTTTAATACATGGTCTAGAGTTTGTTATAGATTTCCTTCCAAGGAGCAAATGTCCTTTAATTTCATGACCACAGTCACCATCTGCAGTGATTTCGGAGCCCAGGAAAATAAAGTTTGGAGAATTAACTGTTGGTTAATTCTGGCTTGTCCTCTGCATGTATCCAGCATGTTATTACATTAGAAGTTTTCAGGCAAGGAGTCATAGGAGTTTGAAGTGAGCAGCTTTCTGTGAGTAGAAGCAAGTGCTGAGACTACACAGTCAGGGAATGAATACATCTGCTGGAGTGGTTTCCTTAAGCAAAATTGCGATGTTGTTACTAGAAGGTGGAGACTAAAGTCTGAGCAAGAGAAAATGGTAACTATTCATTTCCCAACCAGTACAATCCTCTCATTTTACAGACAGAGTTGTCTGCAGGTCAAATTGTTATATATGTTGTATCAGTTAGGATACTTTCAGCTACAAGTAGGAGCATATCAAAATACAAAATACAAGTGGCTAAAAGAATAAAGATTGTGTCTATTATTATAGTGCAGTAACAATTGCTCATCAGTAGCTTTACACAACAGAAGTTTATTTCTTACACATGCAAAATCAGTTGAGAGTTCAGGTAGCTGTCCACAGCAGCTGGTTTTTTTTAAGCATTGGCTCATCATTCCAGGCCGCTTGAATCTTTAGCAGCTCTGCAAATGTACATGTTCCCATGATTAGCACTGTAGGAAAGAGTGGCTGGAGTCAATCACTGAACACAAAACATGACACTCTGGTGACACATCATTTCAAATCACAGAGCCATGCTTTGGCGGAGGAGAGTGCTGTGCTGCTGGGATCCAGAAGTAGAGAAGAACAAGACATTTGCAACCAGAGGTAACAGGTACTCCAAGGACTTATTTTTCTCTCCATTAGAAAATCTGGAGGTAGGTAGTCTCATGGTTGTTTCAGAGACTTGGCAATCATTGAAGACTCTGGCAGTTCCTGTCTTCCCAATTTGGCATCCTTGATTTTCAGGGACATTGTTTTGTCACAAATGACTAGAGCAGCTCCAGAATGTCACATCCTCTCATGTCAATATCCAAAGGCAGGAAGAGAAAGGTGAGATCTCCTTGCTTCTTAATCAGGTAGAGTGGGGCCTCTCTCTCAGTTCCCCTCTCATTCCAATCAAGGGAAAAAAATCTCTCTTTATAACAGACTTCCCATTGTACCACACCAGAACTGGCTCACATGGCCTCCTATAGCTGCAGGTGAGCCTGACAAAATAAGCATGTGAAGTTTTCAGCCTTTCTCATGAGAAGCAGGCTCTGCCATTGTAGAAAATGGGGTAGGGGCATGGCTGTTGGGTTCAACATCAGTGGGATAAGACACAAGACAACAAGATTCTCAATGTCCAAGAACAACAGTATTAAATATTTGCCCCAGATCACCATGCTGTTGAAACACATCTTCCTGAATTCCTACCCTGTGGAGCTTGGAATTACAGTCACTGATGGTAGGGTTGTATTCAGTCACAACCTTCTATTTCTTAGAAAATTGAGTCTTTCCTGAGATCCATTATCAAGCAACCTTCTGGGAGCAAGTCTGGTTGATCAGATGAGAAATAATGGCTCTTTCTTGATAATTCAGAGTAATTTAAAAGAAGCTTCCTTTATAGAGTTTTTTGGGAACTCATAATCAAAATAGTAGACTATAAATGAGTAGGAAAGTAGGACTTGATTGCAAAGAATTTTCCCTCCTGAAAGACAAACCACAACTTGGCTTATTTTTCTAAGAATCAGTTCTCTGACTCTAGGCAGATAGATGAATAGCACTAAATAAACAGTTACTGTGTATTTCAGAATCATACACATCTGGGACTTTAATAAGGGTTTTTTTTTTTTTTTTTTTAAAGAAGACACAGTAGCAGAGACTTCTGTTACAAATAAAAATTGTCTAACAGCTTCCAGTTAACTTGCTATGACAGCAAAATAAAAAGGTTGCAATGCCATTAAAAGCTAAAACTTAAAAACAATCATAATAAGCTAGGAATACATTCACTAAGTCTAAAACAAATGGAGCTGGACTGAGGAAAAGAAATCTTACTTGGTCTTTTATCCTGGAAACAAAGAGAGCATAAAAACAGTAGGAAGATACTTTATATCCCCTCTACTGGCATTGGGGAGTCAGAGTCTACCTACATCAACCAAAAATGAACACTGGCTTCTTTAAGAAGATTGTTTCAGAGATCCCACCTCTGTCGCCCTACCCTGCACACTGAGAATGCAACACAGCAGTGTGAAAGCTACCCTTCTTAGAATGCAGTGCACTACTGGGCTTTCATAGACCAAGCACTGTGAGAAGGGAACTGGGTAGGAACCCCTGATGGCAGTGTGTTGCTGGGATTGTAGAGCTCCTTGCTTTCCTCTCTCCTGGGTATCATGCACATTATGGAGTCTTTTCATGGGTCACTGGGGCTTTTGGGACTCTTCAATTTATGGGAGACTCTACTTTTCTGCCCTCAGTATGCTGAATGACCCTAACCCAGTTTCAGAGTGCTATGGAAACACCATGTGTGAGCATTGCTTGCTGTATGTGCAATATCTGATACATAACATTTATAGAACACCTACTATGTGCCCCTCATTATTTTAAACACTCTCTATGGATCAATAAGTAATCCTCAAAATAACCCCATGAAGTAGGTACTGCGATTGTTGTTGTTTTACATATAAAGAAACTAAAGCATAAGTAAAAGGGGCTTCCCTGATAGCTCGGTTGGTAAAGAATCTACCTGCAATGCACGGGACCCTGGTTTGATTCCTGGGTGGGGAAGATCTGCTGGAGAAGGGACAGGCTATCCACTCCAGTATTCTTGGGTTTCCATTGTGGCTCAGCTGGTAAAGAATCTGCCTGCAATATGGGAGACCTGGGTTCAATCCCTGGGTTGGGTAGATCCTCTGGAGAAGGGAAAGGCTTTTTTTTTTTTTTTTTCTTTACATATTTTTCTTTTACGTATAAAGAAACTATATTTCCATTGTGTTTTATATATAAAGAAACTAAAGCATAGAGAGGTTAAATTGCTTGCTCAACTTTTCAGTAAGTGGCCAAAGTGGGATTTGAACCTAGAGACTCTAGCTTCCAATTCCAGACTCTTAATTTCCTTTAGTTTTAAAGCCATGGTTTTTCCAGTAGTCATGTACTGATGTGAGAGTTGGACCGTAAAGAAGGCTGAGAGCCAAAGAATTGATACTTTCAAACTGCGGTGCTGAGAGTCCCTTGGACAAGAAGAATCAAACCAGTCAGTCCTAAAGAAAATCAGCTCTGAATATTCATGGAAGGACTGATGCTGAAGCTAAAGCTCCAGTACTCTGGCCACCTGATGCAAAGAGCTGACTCACTGAAAAAGACCCTGATGTTGGAAAAGATTGAAGGTAGAAGGAGAGGGTGGCAGAGGTTAAGATGGTTAGGTAGCATCACCGACTAAATGGACATGAATTTGAGCAAATTCTAGGAGAAAGTGAAGGACAGAGGAGCCTATCATGCTGCAGTCCAGGAGATCACAGAGTCAGACTAAATAACAACAAATGCTGTCCTTGAAATATATGTTCTTCTCTAGTGATAGAGAAGTTGTTTGTATTGGTGTGTGTATTTATATAGGAATAACCAAATATACACAAACATATGTTCATCAACTGATCAAGATGATGACAGAGAAAATCACCAGCTAATAAAATGGTACAAGGTAGGGTGGGAATACGTTATAAGTGAAATCTGTCTTTTAAGCCAGGGACCCCAAAACACAGAGAAAATCCATGAGGAGCCCCTGGTGGAGAGATAGATGGCACCAGATGGGTATTCATATCAGGTAAAACATTGCAGCTGGGAGATTAAGCTCCTGGCTGTGACTGCATAGTGAGACTACACTCAGTTAATGCCATTACAATCCTAAACAAGCTACCTCAAGAAGAAATAACTTTCCAGGACTGCTTCTAACTCAGAATTCAATAAGAGGCATCTCTATTTGCCTCCTACACTTCATTTGTGAAGAAGTGTAGGAATATTGCTCTGTTTTGTGCTATTAGCTGTACATTCTCTATCTCTCCGTGCCCGCCAAGACCAGGAGGTAGGTGATAGAATTTCTCCCACCTTCCTCTTGTCTCCTTTTATGTTCTTTGGAGGTAAATGAGCAGATGGGGTGGGAAAGAGACAAGTATCCTTTTAAGTACTGCTATCTTTATGTTTGTTTTCAGATCTTAAGTAACTGTTGATAGTAACAGCAATAGAAATATAAAAATTCATACACGTTAAAACTCTGCTGCTGCTGCTGCTAAGTCGCTTCAGTCGTGTCCGACTCTGTGCGACCCCATAGAGGGAAGCTCACCAGGCTCCCCTGTCCCTGGGATTCTCCAGGCAAGAACACTGGAGTGGGTTGCCATTTCCTTCTCCAATGTATGAAAGTGAAAAGTGAAAGTGAAGTCGCTCAGTCGTGTCCAACTCTCAGTGACCCCATGGACTGAGGTTCTCCGTCCATGGGATTCTCCAGGCAAAAGTACTGGGGTGGGGTAGAAATTGGTTACCTTAAAACTTCCAAACTTATCAAAGGGAAAAGAAATACAACAAATTACCAAACAAGACAAAAGCATGAAAGAACAATATCAAGGGAAAATAAGATTGCAGAGGTAAGTCTGAAGTAGTTATGTATTTATGATAAATCTGAGTGACTCTGAGACTGGGTTAAAATCTAAGAGCAATGTGTACATGAACTGTCTAAGATGAAATGACTTCTAAAGACTGAAAAATCAAGAAATGAAAAATGTATCCCAGGCAAATAGTGGTTAAGGGCATGTTCCCTCTCTCTGTCTCTTGCACCTGATTATAGGGGACCCAGTAGAAAACAGCAGAGACACTCAGAGAAATGCAAGAGCCATCAGGGGTTGCAAACTGTAACCTGGGGCTCGTGAACTTGGATAGCAAAAAACTGCATATTTTTCACTAATCTCTAACAGAAATTTAATATTATTTTCAAATATTACAGTAATATTTCAAATATCATTTTTGAAATATTGCTATGTTTGTTGTAGGCAATAAACATAGTATTTAGAAGTAATTTCTTGTCCTTTAGAACTCAAATGTATACCACCACCCTTTTTTCCTCAGCCAGAAATCTTCAGGAGTGCTAGATAGAAGCACAGAACAAAAAAGTAAGCAAGCAAGTGAGCAAATAAAAACACTCCCTGATAGGAAAAACAGAAACTAAAAGGGAAAAATTGATTCCTTTCCAAATCACAACTAAAAATATAAAATGCTTATTTAACCTCTTCTCTATAAGAAAGCTGAAACATTTTGCTGAAGGGCATAAAAAACTTGATTAGAAAGACACAGCTGTTGAAGGAAAGGCCCAATTTTGTGAAACTGTCGATTTCCCTTCCTATTGTGTAAATCTAAAACACATGTATACCCGTGGCAGATTCATTTTGATATATGGCAAAACCAATACAATATTGTAAAGTTAAATAAAATAAAATTTAAAAAAAAATAAATAAAATATAGTGTAGTCCTGATCACATAGCAATGGGTTTAAAAAACAAACTGGAAATTGCAGAATGACCTTAAATTTTGCTGTTGTTTTGTTTTGTTTTTTCAGTTAAAAAGAGTGATGAGTAGGGTCAAATCTATGTTGATATGTTGAAAGTATTCTTTATCCTTATTTAATAAATCATGGACAAATTGGCCAACTTGCTGTGTGTGGGGGGTGGGGCATAGAGGAAGTGGTAGCTTTCAGCTTCCATTTTAAGTCTAAATAAATTCCTGGTGGATTAAAGGTATTAAATATAAAAAACCATGAAAGTTTCAGAACAAAATATGGGTGAATATTTATAAAGACTCAAGGTAGAGAGTCAGTGCTCAGATAGACACCAAAGGTAGAAACAGTAAGGTACAATAAAAAATATTTTATGTCGTGAAAACAAAAATCTTCAGGACATTAAAAACACTTCAAAGATATAAAGACAAATGATCAAAGTTAGAGAAAAGAAAAAGATGTTAGTAACATATGGATGTGAGAGTTGGACTGTGAAGAAAGCTGAGGGCCAAAGAATTGATGCTTTTGAACTGTGGTGTTGGAGAAGACTCTTGAGAGTCCCTTGGACTGCAAGGAGATCAGCCCTGGGATTTCTTTGGAAGGAATGATGCTAAAGCTGAAACTCCAATACTTTGGCCACCTCATGTGAAGAGTTGACTCATTGGAAAAGACTGTGATGCTGGGAGGGATTGGGGCAGGAGGAGAAGGGGACGACAGGATGAGATGGCTGGATGGCATCACTGGCTCGATGGATGTGAGTCTGAGTGAACTCTGGGAGTTGGTGATGGACAGGGAGGCCTAGTGTGCTGCGATTCATGGGGTCACAAAGAGTTGGACACGACTGAGTAACTGAACTGAACTGAATGAAAGACAGAGGGTTAATATCTTTAATACAGACATGCTAGTGAGAACAAGGATGAATACCTTACCCAGGGATCAAACCCAGCAGCAAATGTTTTATCATCTGAGCTACCATGTAAGGGAAACAGTCCCTGAATCGGTCATATATTTTTCAACTTACAATCCAAGAAATTCAAAACAAAACGTGAGCTATATTTTCCTACTATGTTGACAAAAAAGATCTGTATTTTTAAAATCATAGCCATTATGAGGTATGGTGACCCAAGGACGAAACGGCAGATAAAACCAAGGAGGGTATTGGAATGTAGGAACAGAAAAACCAGACCCTTATTGTCTTTCCCTCCCCTATGTTGTAACTATTAATGGAACAGTATAACCTGTCTCCCCTCCTACCCCATGCTGCTACTAAGTCGCTTCAGTCGTGTGCAACTCTGTGCGACCCCATAGACGGAAGCTCACCAGGCTCCCCCGTCCCTGGGATTCTCCAGGCAAGAACACTGGAGTGGGTTGCCATTTCCTTCTCCAATGCATGAAAGTGAAAAGTGAAAGTGAAGTCGCTCAGTCGTGTCCGACTCTTAGCGACCCCATGGACTGGAGCCTACCAGGCTCCTCCGTCCATGGGATTTTCCAGGCAAAAGTCCTGGGGTGGGTGGAAGAAGGTAATCACCCTACTCTTCCCCCACCCAGCATACATGCCTTAGCCAATCAGCAAATGACCTGCAAGACTCTGATCCCACTCCTTGTACTCTGGGTATAAAAGTGAACCAAGGACCCCTGTTCAACCTCGGTTCTCCCTTGAGCTGACATGCTGTTCCAACAGCGTCTCTCATTCTTATAAACTTTATTTCCCTCACCTTCTGTCTCATGTCTGGAAATTCTTTTCCAACCCACACACAGACCATGACATGAGGGGAAGAAGATTTTCATTTAATGTGGATAGACACATACATGGGCTTCCCAGGTGATGTGAGTAGTAAAGAATCTTCCTGCCAATGCAGGAGATGTAGCTTTGATAAGGAAGATCCCCTGGAAAGGGAATGGCAACTGTGGAAAGCAATTTTTAAAATTCATCCAAAATTATTAATGATAAAAAATATTCAGATCACTTAGCTAAGTTAAGAAAAAGTCATTTATAAAATTATTTACACAGAACATTTTTATATTTGAATTTTATATTCAATTACACATAATCGAATACAGGACATTTTACAATTAACACAAATTACTCTTTAATGAGAAAAGCAAACAAATAAGTAGTAGTGCTGAATTATAAACTGCTGTATTTAATGTTGTTTTCTCCCCATGAAAATTTTAAATATCACTGAATTTCCATTACTCATTTAAATCCTGTATATAAATTTCTTTTACTTGCAGACCATCATGTGAGATGTAAAATGAGAAGTAATTTACTGCAATCTTATGAATATCTCTATCCTCCTATCACTAAGCATTTACCAAGAAGGAAAAAAAGGAAGACGAGAAAAGATGTATAGTTTTTCTATTTTTTCAATATGTTGTCTAGCTAAAAGCTAATGGAATGTATTTCCAATGTTATGTGCATTATCAGATCAGATCAGATCAGTCACTCAGTCATGTCCGACTCTTTGCGACCCCATGAATCGCAGCACGCCAGGCCTCCCTGTCCATCACCAACTCCTGAAGGTCACTCAGACTCACATCCATCGAGTCAGTGATGCCATCCAGCCATCTCATCCTCTGTCATCCCCTTCTCCTCCTGCCCCAATCCCTCCCAGCATCAGAGTCTTCTCCAATGAGTCAACTCTTCCCATGAGGTGGCCAAAATACTGGAGTTTCAGCTTTAGCATCATTCCTTCCAAAGAAATCCCAGGGCTGATCTCCTTCAGAATGGACTGGTTGGACCTCCTTGCAGTCCAAAGGACTCTCAAGAGTCTTCTCCAACACCTCAGTTCAAAAGCATCAATTCTTTGGCCCTCAGCCTTCTTCACAGTCCAACTCTCACATCCGTACATGACCACAGGAAAGACCATAGCCTCGACTAGGCGAACCTTTGTAGGTGAAGTAATGTCTCTGATTTTGAATATGCTATCTAGGTTGGTCATAACTTTCCTTCCAAGGAGTAAGCGTCTTTTAATTTCATGGCTGCAGTCACCATCTGTAGTGATTTTGGAGCCCAGAAAAATAAAGTCTGACACTGTTTCCACTGTTTCCCCATCTATTTCCCATGAAGTGATGGGACCAGATACCATGATCTTCATTTTCTGAATGTTGAGCTTTAAGCCAACCTTTTCACTCTCCACTTTCACTTTCATCAAGAGGCTCTTTAGTTCCTCTTCACTTTCTGCCATAAGGGTGGTGTCATCTGCATATCTGAGGTTATTGATATTTCTCCCAGCAATCTTGATTCCAACTTGTGTTTCTTCCAGTCCAACGTTTCTCATGATGTACTCTGCGTATAAGTTAAATAAACAGGGTGACATACAGCCTTGACGTACTCCTTTTCCTATTTGGAACCAGTCTGTTGTTCCATGTCCAGTTCTAACTGTTGCTTCCTGACCTGCATACAAATGTGCATTATAGTGTGATATTAAGTTATATAAAATTGTGGAAGGGCAATGATACCTTTTTTTTTTTTTTTTTTTGCAACTTGAAAGAATATGATTCCTCATTTTGTCTGTCCCATTCCATTTCTCTTGTGTTGGTGTTTCCCTTATGACTTTATTAAGAATGAAATTCTGGGTCAAGTTCAGTTCAGTTCGGTTCGGTTCGGATCAGTTGCTCAGTCATATCTGACTCTTTGCAACCCCATGAATCACAGCAGGCCAAGTCTCCTTGTCCATCACCAACTCCCAGAGTTCACTCAAACTCACATCCATTGAGTCGGTGATGCCATCTAGCCATCTCATCCACTGTTATCCCCTACTCCTTCTGCCCCTAATCCTTCCCAGCATCAGGGTCTTTTTCAATGAGTCAACTCTTTGCATGAGGTGGCCAAAGTACTGGAGTTTCAGCTTCAGCATTAGTCCTTCCAATGAACATCAAGGACTGATCTCCTTTAGAATGGACTGGTTGGATCTCCTTGCAGTCCAGGGGACTCTCAAGAGTCTTCTCCAACACGACAGTTCAAAAGCATCAATTCTTTGGCCCTCAGCTTTCTTCATAGTCCAACTCTCACATCCATATATGACCACTGGAAAAATCATAGACTTGACTAGACAGACCTTTGTTGGCAAAGTAATGTCTCTGCTTTTTAACATGCTATCTAGGTTGGTCATAACTTTCCTTCCAAGGTGTAAGCGTCTTTTATGACTGCAATCACCATCTGCAATGATTTTGGAGCTCAAACAAATGAAGTCTGGCACTGTTTCCACTGTTTCCCCATCTATTTCTCATGAAGTAATGGGACCAGTTAACCTGGATGTACTGCGGATTCTCTGTTCTGTTTTATTATCTCTCCTTACAAGGAATGAGAGAAAGCTTTAAGTTAGCTTATATGTGACATGCATCATTTAGAGAGAGCAGATTGAATCTGTATGAAGCAGTCACTTCTGACAGCAAGCATATGTGGGTGTCCAGTATTGCTAATTGTTAGTTTACTAAGAATTATATAAGCTGATGGGTCAGTGAGAAATAATCCCTCACTGCTGTGACTTAGAAGGAACCTAGTCAATGGGGAAGTAAGCTCTTCTTCATATGGCAGTTCCAGGGGATATGGCTTTTGTTGGTTAGTTTTATGTGTCAACTTGACTAGGTAACAGATAGCTGGTTAAACACGATTTCTGGGTGTGTCAATGAGGGTGTTTCTGAAATAGATTCACATTTGAATTGGACTGAGTAAAGCAGATGTCCGTCCCCAGTGTGGATGTGTGTCATCCAATTGATTGAGGGCCTGAGTAGAACAGAGAGGTAGAGGAAGGTTGAATTTGCTCTGTGCTTTACTTCTTGCACTGGGGCACCAATCACCCTAGGCATTCCTACTGCCCAAGCTTCAGACTCAGTGTAGAATCTGCAGCTCTCAAGGCTTTAAACTCCACCACCAGTTTTCCTGGGTCTCTAACTTGCAAAAGTCAGATCATGAGAATTCTCAGTTTCATTAATAATGTGAGCCAACCCCTTATAAAATATCTTATTCTATATGTATCTCCTATGGGTTCTGTTGCTCTGGAAAAGTCTGACTAGTATGTGGACCAGTGAGAAACAAACCCAAATTTCCAATAATTGATTTGAGGAAAAACATTAGAAGAGAGAGAACCCAAGCTAACCTACTCATTTAGAAAATACTCCAAGATCTGATTTCACTTCCCACTAAATCAGAAACTGAAGTGGGAACTGAGAATCATTTGAGCCACGATCTAAAAAAAGGTGTCTTCTGCTGCTGGCCATTCCATCTGAAACTGGGTCTACCTGCTGCTGCTAAGTCACTTCAGTCATGTCTGACTCTGTACGACCCCATAGACGGCAGCCCACCAGGCTCCCCCATCCCTGAGATTCTCCAGGCAAGAACACTGAGGTGGGTTGCCATTTCCTTCTCCAATGCATGAAGGTGAAAAGTAAAAGTGAAGTCATTCAGTCATGTCCAACTCTTAGCGACCCCATGGACTGCAGCCCATCAGGCTCCTCCATCCAAGGGATTTTCCAGGCAAGAGTACTGGAGTGGGGTGCCATTGCCTTATCCTCTGAGTCTACCTTTCAAGTCACAAATCTAGGTGATGAAATTGCTTATAAAACTTCTAAATACTAATGTATTATCCATAATTTTCCAGAATAAACTTATTGCAAATTAGTTCATAAATTCCAAACCATGGAGATGCTAATAATTGTGTCCATTGGGTTAACCCAGGCAAAATAGGAGATGCTGGGTAAGGTTGGGGAACCTGGAGGTAGAGAAGCAAGGAATAGAAATGGGGCTTGCTCTTGAGGAACAAGGTGAACTGGACTCTCAATTTCTCAGACTTGTATTTGATATGCCAGGCACACTTGTGCCTCCTTTGAATTCAGAAGAATCAGCCTCCTTTGTTTAACTCAAATGTTCAGAGTGAATAGTGTTGCAAGTAGATGAATAGACTGGGAGATCACTGAGGACACATTTTTGAGAATAGATACTAAGTCCAACAAAAGTTAGAAGGATATTAACTATGTGTCCTCCAGAGTGATATTTGACATTGATAAGCTGTCTCAGTTATTGAGTATGACACATTGTCTTGGATATTTCCCTTTTTCCTTCCCACCCCCGGGTTTCACCATACAATTGGCATGATTCAAATACTTGAGGCGCAGATGACCTAACCCTTCTGGAAACTTTGAGTCATTAAAGTCTCCAGGGTCTTCACCTAAATATTAAAGGAGAAAATTAAGCTCATGTTGCTGCCCAGGACTGATTCTTCTCATTGAGCTTTTATTTGATGGAACCTTCAGAATTCTTTAGGAGTTTATATGGAAAAAGAAAAGTATTTAGACCTTTATGAATAGATATTTTTCTTTCTAAGATAGGGGATTTTAGGGGAAAAATAAGATTTAGGTTTTATCAAAACTTGAAAAGCCGATGGAAATTCCCTGGAAGTCCCATGGTTAAGACTTGGTGCTTTTACTGCTGAAGCCCAGGTTCAATCCTTGGTCAAGGAACTAAGATCCTGCAAGTGGTGTGGCCAACTTGAAAGCCGAAGGCAAAAAATGACTTTAGTTTCTGAAATAGATCCTGGGCTTGGGGGACAGGCGTGATTCTGAAATTTCAACTCTGTGTAAAACTAATACGCTTTCTAAAAGCCTATTTCCTGTCTGACTTAATTTGTCTTATGGTACTGTTTGTTCAAAGGACAGTGGAAGGATTTTTTTTGTTTTATTTTGTTTTGTTTTTGAAGAGCATACTTCTAAAGTAGGTGAAAATTTTCATATTTCATTGAGTCCAGCTAAAATGGGTAAATAGATGAATGATAATTTCTTGGTCTTGCTTGAGTATGGAAGCAAATAACTGCTCAGGTAACACAAACAGAAAATTGGCAAGTGGACAATTCATTTTCCGTACAGTTTTATTGACTCTGCTGACTTGTTCAGCACATACTGTTAATTAAGTTAATAAATTTCAAAAAATATTTTTATAATTACAAACGATATTATGAGCAAAACTAATTGAAAAACACCATGAGCATTTGAAAAATAGCCCATTTAAAAGTTGAGTTTTAAGATGCCCCAAAGACATATCTGTGTTAAAGATAGAAACTTGGAACAAAAAATGTTCATAGTTTTTATGTAATTGGCGAGATCTATGAATCAGCAGATGGGAATAGAGTTTCCTTGCTGTTCATTTAGCAACAAAACAAGAACTTGGCAGAGTTCTTTTCTAATTACCACTGGAGGTTGTCTTGTACCAGGGGGATGCTTTATTCCAGGGTTTCTTGAACAGAGTCAATGAGTGGGCAGTGTTGTGGGTTGGATCGTGTGATTTCTCCTCCCCAGAAAGATATCCAGGGCTGTCACAGAGGTCATCAAATTAAAATGAGGTCATTTGGGTGAGTCCTAATCCAATATGACTGGTGTCCTCACAAAAGGGGGACACTTGGACCCAGAGACAGACACACATAGAGGACAAGCAATGTGAACAGACACAGGGAGGGGATGGCCATCTGCAGGCCAAGGGGAGGGGCCTGGAACAGCTCCTTGGCTCACAGTCCTCAGAAGGGACCAACCCTGCTGACGCCTTGATTTTGGATTTTGTAACCTCCAGAATACTACAAGATAATACATTTCTGTTGCTTAAGTCACCCGGTTTGTGTCACAGTAGTCCTAGCAAACTAATACAGGTGGTTGGCATACAAGATGGTGCACAAGATGTGTGTGTGTGTGTGAGTGAAAGGCCTTCTCCTTTCCCTTCCTCTTCCCAGCACAGGACATATAAAGCACTAGGATAATGGATGGAAAGATTCTTTAAGGGAAGTATAATATTAAACAAATGGGCAAAAATGAATTAAAGACCATGCTGCAGATTCTGAAAGCTTTAGACGCTGGGAAAGGAGCCGCTGTTCCCATTCTTATGTTGGAGGAGTGGTTGTATTGGAGACTCCTGATTGAGAAGACAAGGTGTGCCCTGGAGAGATGCCCTTGCGCTACTGTGAATTTTTGTCAGGTCAGGCTCCTCACCACTGCCTCTGTGGGAATGGGGTGGGCAAAATCCTCAGTGAGAAGCCTCAGTGCTGTGGGCAGTGGAGGAAAGGGGGAAGTGAGCCCTGCAGTAGTTTTTCCAGGGCCAGGAAGGCTCTGCTTCAGCAATGGCGTGTCATGTAAAGCCACTGAGCACCCCCCAGAGGCGGGTGATATGTGATGACCTTCTAGGGCTCAGGGTGATGTGTGAGGGGGAGGAGAGAAACACTGAGGGTTCTTAGGGCCGTGTTTCTGCCTCTGATAGTGGGGATGGGGTGACAAAATGAGACCACTGGGTTTGCTACATTCAAGAAAATACTTTCCCCTAAAGGCAGCCCATCTAGAAATTATTTAATCACC
This sequence comes from Tragelaphus eurycerus, assembly GCA_935064755.1. Lineage (NCBI taxonomy): Eukaryota > Metazoa > Chordata > Mammalia > Artiodactyla > Bovidae > Tragelaphus > Tragelaphus eurycerus. The sequence continues at coordinate 10,444,689 of CAKXYN010000006.1, forward strand.
AAAACCTTAGCATTGATTCACATTGACTTTTTTTTTTTTTTTTTTTTTTGAGGTCTAGGCATCTGAATCCTTGGTGATACATGGGTGGCAATGGATTGTTTACTCATTCCCCACCCCTACCCCCCACCCCCAGGCACATACCATACAGGTTCAGAAAAAAATCTTAGCAATTTAAAGATTTATCTCTTGAGTTCCTTCTAATCAAGGAAAACATTTTGAGAGCTGTTTATCATCCAAAGTATTTCAGTTGTTTGGGATTAAAAAGTCTAGGAGTGGTCCATTGTCACCCATAGTGGCATTGACAACCCAGGATACTTAATAGATGGGTACTAAACAGTATTTGATGGAGACGGCAATGGCACCCCACTCCAGTACTCTTGCCTGTAAAATTCCATGGATGGAGGAGCCTGGTGGGCTGCAATCCATGGGGTTGCTAAGAGTCAGACGTGACTTCACTTTCACTTTTCACTTTCATGCATTGGAGAAGGAAATGGCAACCTACTCCAATGTTCTTGCTTGGAGAATCCCAGGGATGGGGGAGCCTGGTGGGCTGCCGTCTATGGGGTCGCCCAGAGTCGGACATGACTGAAGCAACTTAGCAGCAACAGCAAACAGTATTTGAACTCAATATTCAGTCTGACGAAAGGCTAGCTAGGATACCACCATGTTTATAGAGTTTGTTTCAAAGTTGCACCAAACCAGGGCTCAGATTGCTCTCCTATTCAGCTGGGAGCTGGCAGAGAGAGTGTCTGCTGCTTCCTGAGAGGCTGACTTGGCTCTCAAGAAGTTAGTGGTTTCTACTACTAAGCCAGGAAGAGTCCCCTCTGGTCTCCGTAAGGCTACGGAGAGATGTATGGTGGGAGGGTGACATTTGAATTGAGGGCAAGAGCTCAGAATCCCTCCTCTCAGACGCATGGGGAGATTTCTACCATTCCTAAACAGGGAAGAAGTACACCCATTGTGAAGAACTTAATCTGGAGCCAGCAGTGTCCAGATGGGGACTGCAAATGGTACACTGGAAACAGAGTGACCTAGGATGTGTGTGGGTGTGGCAAAAGGAGTGGTGGAGCGTTGTGTAAGCTCTTGGTTCCAGGACCAAATAGTGTAGGCAAAGTATGTGTGGAGAAACCTCAGGACCTTTTCACCCAGAAGTGGGGACAGGAAGGGATACTGATCTCTGTGAGGAATGAGGTTTCTGTGCAGGGGGCATAGTTGGATGGGTCTGTTTTCTCTTACTCTCATTCTCATTGGTGGAAAAACACATAAGAACACATTGAAGATGCCCACAGGATTTCTGAGCATTGAAAGTACTGGGAAGCTAGGAATGGCTCTTTCCCTCTATCGCTTGTCTCTTCTCCCTCCCAAGATGCCCTGCCCAAGAACCATCTAGATGGCATTTGGTGGGGTGGAGGAAGGATTACCTCCACATTAAAAGAGAATATTCTAAAGTAAAGAGAACTCTTTTCAGTGTCCAAGGAGCCTTGGAGAAGTTAAAACTGGAATAGGAGAGGAGTTTTCTCTCCTGTCTCTAAGGTGGTGGCTATGTGGGCAGTCCCACTCTGGTAAAAAGTGAAATCTGAGGAAATACACTGTTTTATATATTCTTTGGGGCTCTGTGTAGCTGATAGGTTAATAGTAAGACAATTTAGATCTAGACTTTACTACTCCACTCTTTCTACAAGAAGCCAAAAATACTGGGGTTTCAGGAACATATGTCATTTTTTTCCTAGGCAGAAGACATAGAGATGAAAAACTGGATATAAGTACTCAGCCATTAAAAAGAATACATTTGAATCAGTTCTAATGAGGTGGATGGAACTGGAGCCTATTATACAGAGTGAAGTAAGCCAGAAAGAAAAACACAAATACAGTATACTAACGCATATATATGGAATTTAGAAAGATGGTAACAATCACCCTGCTTATGAGACAGCAAAAGAGACACTGATGTATAGAACAGACTTTTGGACTCTGGGACTGGGAGAGGGTGGGACGATTGGGGAGAATAGCATTGAAATATGTATAATATCATATCTGAAACGAGTCAGTCCAGGTACGATGCCCTATAACAGATGCCTGGGACTGGAGCACTGGGATGACCTGGAGGGATGGTGTGGGAAGAGGGGAGGGAGGAGGGTTCAGGATGGGGAACATGTGTATTCTGGTGGCAGATCCATCTCGATGTATAGTAAAAGTAATACAATATTGTAAAGTTAAGAAAAATTAAAAAAAATAATAATAATAAAATAAAATAAATAAAATAAAAATAAAAATTAAAAAAAATAATTTAATAACTAGTACTGGAGTTCTTTTATTATTCTTTGCCAGCCTGTAAGAACTGGGGAGTTGGGAGGATGAAGGTGTGACGACCACCGTGGTAGGATGTGAACCTACTATGTGCACATAATAGCTTACGTACCCTCACAAAACTGTAAGAGGTGGATATTATTATCTTCTTGATCCAGATAGGACTTGCATTTCAACACAGTTAAATGGTTTGGCCAAGGTTGAGAGTGATTTGACCATGATAAAAAGCTCGTGTACAAATCCCTACTCTGAGGCCCTGTCCAGATTCTGTTCATTTTGTCACACTGTCTTCTAGAATGTATATGAGTGTGTGCCTATAAGGAGTCCCTTTTTTCAGTAGAATGGTGCTACTTCTATGGCTAAAGACTAGATGTCTTTTTCCCTTAGGTCTTCACCTTAGCAGCTTTAGGATAAGCAGTTATGACTGATCCTACCTCTGCCTTGAGGACCCAAATGAGCCTTAAAGCTGGCCTTGTCTTGTTGAATTACGTTTTGACTACTTTTAGCAAGTGAGTCACTTTCAAAATGCATTATTCCTCTGAATGTATTCATAGGTGGAACACTGAGTGAATTCATTGGGAGATTAAAAGGATTTGGGGTTCTTTACCAGAAATGTCAATTTAAATGCACATGTTTTCCCAAATGACATTTGTAAATTATCAATATAATATTTTATTCAATCCCTTTCTTCTTAGTCATGCAAAATATTCTGGAAACAACTTATCTCATTGCACCAAAGAGCAAAGAAAGAGTTCTGGAGGTGAGGGTACCAGGTCTGTTTCAGTGAGGGTGGGGCTGAGGCGAATGAAGTAACCTTTAGTGAAATTGAAATCCAAATGATTACAGATGATGGAGTTGACATTGTGCCATTTAGCTTGTTTTGATGATTGCACTTTTCAACATCTCCCATAGTCAACAGTGGTAAACAAAACCTTTGAAAATGTTACTTCACAGAGGTCTTACAGTGACAGGTAAACACCCTGAGTCTAGCCATTCTTGCCTTTGATAAGGAGAGCAGAGTTTCATTTGCTTATCCATTTTGTGCTGTATCTATAAACATATTTAACAAGTTGATTCTCAGTTTTCTTCTTTCTTAATGTAAACACTGATGACTTATATAGGTGGAGATATTGATATTCCTCTGAATTTGGATGGGCCTCTGAATCTACTGTATCTTGCAAAGCTGTGCTTAGTTGTAACACTGTGTTGGAAATGCACAAAGAAGCTTTTCTCATTTAAGCTTAATATACTTTATTTAGTGGCAGAAAGCTAAGAATGCAGTAGATGGTATCTGAGAACCATGAAACCCATAAAATATCTCTAAGAATCCTAAAACAAATTATTTTAATATATAATCTGTTGGAGGAGGAGTTTGTTGTTAGTTTTTCAGTTGCTCTTTGCAACTGACTGTAGCCCATCAGGCTTCTCTGTCCATGGAATTCTCTAGGCAGGTATACTGGAGTGGGTTGCCATGCCTTACTCCAGGAGATAATTAATGTTAATATCCAATGGGCTCTACAGCTCACTAACAAGAAACTCTGAGAGGGAGAGTCAGGGACAAGAGAACTGGACTATAGTTACTCATTTTTCTCTATGTAACCATTTCTGCCCATTTCCCAGCCCCCTGACAACTCTAATTTTGTGGATAAAATCTATAATCTCCTTAGAATCTAATGCATTTTTCTATCTTCAGTCTTGCAGCCGAGAATGGCAGCAGATACCATGCAGGACACCCTTGTTAGGGCAGTTGAAAGGGCCAGAATGTTCCTGCTCACAGAATGTTTCCTAAACGTTGCCAGGCTGTACAGTTCCTTAGCGTATGGCTTTCTTCTCTGGGGTCTCCAGGCCTTTGGTTATACCTGAAGGCATTTTAACTTCCATGATTTTGCCTCACTGCCCCACTGCTGTTGTATTTTCTCTGAGCGGGGGTAATTGCTTCAATATGAAACACTACACTTCTGTGGCAGCCTCTTCATGTTTATTTGCCTGGAATGAACCCAGTTCTATTCAGAATATCTATAACCTCAAAATGCAGGGTTTACATTCTCTCATGTGTGAGGTTTATAAGTGTTCATATATTAGAAAGGATCTTCTTCCAGAAAATTTTAAATGCTATTTGAATGTGCCAATGTTACATTTTTAAAAGCATAGATTCTTGGCTTTTCGTTGCTTATAATAAATGCTGAAAAGTGTTCCAAGTTGAAGATGTCTATTAATTCTCATACAGTGCTCATTTTTCTTCTTTTGGGTATTAGTTTTTTCCCCTCACAATTCCAAGAAAGCAACATAGGTGTGATTTTTTTTCCCCCTAACTGTCCCTACTATATCTCTGCTACTGCTAAGTCACTTCAGTCGTGTCCGACTCTGTGAGACCTCATAGATGGCAGCCCACCAGGCTCCCACGTCCCTGGGATTCTCCAGGCAAGAACACTGGAGTGGGTTGCCATTTCCTTCTCCAATGTATCAAAGTGAAAAGTGAAAGTGAAGTTGCTCAGTCTTGTCCAACTCTTAGCAACCCCATGGACTGCAGCCTACCAGGCTCCTCTGCCCATGGGATTTTCCAGGCAAGAATACTGGAGTGGGGTGCCACTATATCTCTAGAGTGAACTAAAAAGGAGTTTAGCCCTCTGCCCATCTCCATCCACATTTTTTGTTGGTTACAGCATTCTGCCTTTAAAAAGAAAGAAATATCATCATTTGCAACAATATAATGGACTGAGAAGACATTTTATGTATATACCACATAGTCTTTATCAGTTTATCTGTCAATGAACATTTGATTTGTTTCTATATCTCATTGTTGTTCAGTCACTCAGTCATGTCCAACTCTGCAACCCAGTGAACTGCAGCATGCCAGGCTTCCCTGTCCTTCACCATCTCCTGGAGCTTGCTCAAACTCATGTCCATTGAGTCGGTGATGCCATTCAACCATCTCATCCTCTGTCATCCCCTTCTTTTCCTGCCTTCAATCTTTCCCAGAATCAGGGAAAGGTTTTTTTTTTCTAGGGTTTTTTCTAATGAGTCGGCTCTTTGTATCAGGTGGCCAAAGTATTGGAGCTTCAACGTCAGCATCAGTCCTTCCAATGAATATTCAGGGATGATTTCCTTTATAATTGACTGGTTTGATCTCCTTGCTGTCCAAGGGACTCTCAAGAGTCTTCTCTAACACCACAGTTTGAAAGCATTGATTCTTCCAGGGTTTAATCCTTGGGTCAGGAAGATTCCCTGGAGAAGAGAATGGCAAACTGCTTTAGTATTCTTGCCTGGAGAATCCCATGGACCATTCATAGACCCATTCATAGACCATGGCCTGAACTAATTACATAACCCTGCTTAACTGCAGCCCTGTGTATCCAGAGGAAACATGAGCAGGACTTGAATAAGCACTCAGGGTCTTTATGACACCACCAATGGCGAGGGAAGCAACATGGATCAACGAATGCATGATAAAGGCATTGGACGGGGTGGTCAAATGGACACTGTACACATGCCCTCACCTCGTGCCATTTTCCCCATGTGACACTTTCATAATGCTGAAAAGGGAGACCCACAAGAGTCTCATATCCATATAAAGGAGCAGAGCCACTAGTATTGACTGGAAGCCATTTGAGAGATCTGGCTCCTTTAGTAGACGCCTGAGGATAAATGGTGATTAGAAAAAAACATGGTTTACATAAACAGTAGAAGCCAGCTAAGGACACAATGCCCCCATTTTCACTCATACAGTGTCCTACATAAGCCATCTCACCATCCACACTCATAGAATTTAGGTGCTATTTTAGGCAGAAAGGGAGAGATCATGAATTTATTTGAGAATATCCTAGAAGTGACTAGCTCTGCATTATTCAGGATTAAGTTTCAGCTATAAATGGAATGGAACTTCAAGATCAATGTTATATTATTTTGAGCAAAATCATACCTTCAACCATGGTGTGTAAGTATCATGACTGGTACATGATGAGTTACTAAGATAACTGAGTGACAGACAGACATACCTTTCAGGTGGGGAACAGGATGGGAAAAGTGAAAAAAAAATGGGAGAGACACCAGTGCCCAACCTTGACACACAGGCAGAAAACAGGTGTTCCTAGGAGTAGGTAAGAAGGATTTGACCAAGTAGGAATTATATTTAGCTTCCTCCAATTTTAAAATGACTTATTTTGCCTCAGTGCTTTCTTAAGATAAGAACTGGGGCCTGATGAAAGGAAGAAGTTATTTCTGTTTGCAGATGACATGATCATATATAGTAAGAATCCTAAAGACTCCAACAAAAAACTACTACGACTAATAAACAAATTGAGTAAAGTTGCAGGCTCCAGAATCAACATACAAAAATCAGTTTTGTTTCTATACACTAATAACAAATTATCTGAGAAATAAACTAAGAAAGCTGTATTTAAAACAGTATTAAAAAGAATAAAGTACTTAGAAAGAAGTTTAACCACATAATGAAAGATCTGTGCACCAAAAACTATGAAACATTAATAAAAGAAATTAAAGAAGACACGACTATGGAAAGATATCCTGTGTTCATGGATTGGAAGAAGTATTGTTAAAATGTCCACTATCCAAAGTGACCTACGGATTCAATGCAATCCTTATCAAAATTCCAAAGGCATTTTTCATGGAAATAGAACCAAAACCCTAAAATTCACATGGAACCACAAAAGACCCAAATAGCTCAAGCAATCTTGAAAAAGAAGAACAAACCTAGAGGTATCACAGTTCCTGGTTTCAAATCACATTGCAAAGCTATCAAAACAGTATGGTACAAGTATAAAAACAGGCACTTAGATCAGTGTAACAGAGCAGAAAGCCATGCATATAAGGTCAACTAATCTTTGACAGACTAACAAGAATACATAATGAGGAAAGGATAGTCTCTTCAATAAACTGGATGACCACATGCAAGAGAATAAAATTGGACACATATCCAAGCATGCCCTGGATCCAGCAGAAGATTCTAAGCCATGGTTGTGAATTTGGGTTTGATTATATGGCCACAAGATTAAAATGTTTTCAGCAGGGGGAACATGACTTGATTGATATTATCAAATACCCTAGCTTCTGTGAGGAGACTGTGCTAAGACAAAGACTGAAGTGTGGATAGCAGGTAGGTGGCCCGCAGGAGAGATGCTGTTGGCCCATCCCACATGGTGCCCATGAAGACAGGCCAGGTGGGAACTTCTCCAACTTGTTACTAGCCCTCAGAACCATCCTGCCAGGAAAGTGCTGGCATCCCCCAGCTGAGTGGCTTCTGTTAATGCATCAGAATACCACAGCTGTCTGACTCCCTAGCCCAGCCTTGTCTGCTGTGCTGCCAGCCTTGTACTGCCTTTGAAGACTCCCTGCCCCACACCCATTTCCCTGCTCCTGATGAGAGCCTGAGATACCACTGTTACTGCCAGTAGAAAGAAATTTTTTTCTCTTTTTTTTTCCTTTCTTAGAACATAGGTTCTCATCCTAGGCTACCTGTGCCCATTCAGCTAGCCGATAACAATCAAGGGAACGTCCCCCAGATCTTCACCAGGCTTAGCTGTGACACCTATTTCCTCTGCCGCCTTCCTTCAGTCAACCAAAAAGGGTTAACAGAGATCTGGTAGTCTGTCTCAGGGTTTACTCACCCCTTTCTAAGTCTAATAATGATGACTGAGGTCCATGGATGACAAGCACACAGCCAGTGCATTGAGCCTTAAATAGTCCCAGAAGGGACTTCCCTGGTGGTCCAGTGGTTAAGAATCTGCCTGCCAATGTAGGGGACAGAGTTTCGATCCCTGGTCTGGAAAGATCCCACATACCACGGAGCAACTAACTCTACGTGCCTCAACTACTGAGCCTGCACTCTAGAGCCAGCGAACCACAACTACTGAGCTCAAGCGCCCTAGAACCCATGTTCTGCAACAAGAGAAGCCAGCTCAACCAGAAGCCTGAGCACCACAACTAGAGAGTAGCCCCTGCCCATTGCAACTAGAAAAAGCCTGCAGGCTGTAATGAAGACCCAGAGAAGCCAAAAATAAAATAAATTTTTTAAAAGTGCTGCATTATAACTGAGTCACTTTGCTGAACACTTGAAACTAACACAAAAATGCTAATTGACTATGCTCCAATATAAAATGTAGGAAAATTTCAGAAGTCCCAGAAGATTCATATTTCCAAACACCAGCTGACAAAACTAAAGGTTTCATGCTCAGTCACCTCTAAAACCTCTCACTGGGAATAAATATTATCCCCATAACAGGCTTATTTTATGATTGTGAGAAATATACTAACACATGGTCTCTTAAAAGCCCATGTCCCTTTCATTATGCTTTTAAGAGAGTCAGAAATACTGGTCCTAGAAGGTATTCCTCCTAAAGAATTCCTTGGGTTTAAGGCCAGGTCTGCTCCATCTGCTATAATAAAAACCATAGCCCAAGTGGCTTAAACAACAGACATTTATTTCCCACAGTTCTGGAGGCTGCAAAGTTCAAGATCCAGGTACCAGCTGACTCTATTCCTGGTGAAAGCCCTCTTCCTGGCTTTCAGATAGTCACTGTCTTGTGTCTCATTCTTATAAAGCCACTAATCCCATTGTGAGGACTCCACTCTCATAACCCCATCAACCCTAATTACCTTCCAAACTCTCCTTATCCAAATACCACCATACTGAGCTTCTTGGTATGAATTTTTCAGGGGAACACAATTCAGTCCATAACACCATGTGATACTACAGTTTTAGAGCTGTTGTGCTGTGCTCTGTCCTGCCTGACTCTTTGTGATCCCTTGGACTATAGCCCACCAGGTTCTTCTGCCCATGGAATTCTCCAGGCAATACTGGAATGGGTTAGCATTTCCTTCTCCAGGGGATCTTCCCAACCCAGGGTTCGAACCCACATCACCTATACTGGCAGGCAGATTCTTTACCACTGCACCATCTGGGAAGCCCACAGACTTGGAGAGCTTTCTCAATTTATATTATTCCTTGACCTTATTTGTTTCCACATTCCCAATACCCAGGGTGACTTGTAGTGTCAGTGAGGCTATGCTGGGTTCATTTAGTTGGGCTTCAATAAGACACAGGATTTCATAGCTTCTCAAATCAAGTACCACAATCAATTCAGAGACCAGGGGAAACATCAGAGGCCCACAATAGGTTAATGTACCCATTGCATATTCCACGTGGCTGAAATTCCATAAGTTCTCTGCTGAGAGGTGTGAGGAATCTCAGAGAAATTGAGATTGTGTGTTGCTTCACACTTCTCAAATAATGAAATGGATGTAAGAATTCAGTCTTCAGATCTCATTATCAAAACTGGTGGTGAGTCAGGTGAAACAGATTGGACTTCCTACCTGTCTGCAAAGGTGTGCAGGGGGCAATGCCTGAGTTCCAGCCCTGCTTCTGCAACAAATTCGCTGTGGACCTTGACAAGTCACTTCACTCTCCCGAGGCTGCTTCTCGATTTGCAAACAGGGATGGTAAGACATCCTCTGAGCACCTGACCAGAATGCTTAGAAGGGCCAATACCAAGGCAGCAGTTTAAGACCGTGATGCTGTTATGGTCACATCTGATACTCACCCTCTAGAAATTAAGGTCTTGGTTTCCCAGAATTACTATACAATCAGCATTCCAGAGATGGTGAGTAAAAGCAATCCATCTTTTCTGCTGGTTTTGTGCACATGGTTGTCCCCAACATTTGTTTAAGATCCTCAATATGATGAACAGGAATAAGATATGTCCCTAAAACCTGAACTGTCCTCCAAGCACAGGCACTCGTCTCAAATGTCACTTAGGAGACTGTTATCAAGGAACTCTATTTTGCCTTTTTCTCTTCAGAGCAAAAGGCTCTTAAAGGATTGACTCTTTAATGGTAACAAAACAAGCCACTGTTTAGCTCCTTATAAGAGCCTTAGGGTACTTGTCAGGCATGAAGAGAAGAAAAGTTATTAATTTAGACTTTTCCCCTTCCTCTAGCTGTCTTGTCTCTCAACCAAATACATCTAAGTAATCTGTGCACCAAAATTGAGGTGATCAGTTCTAGAAAGGGGAACTTTAACAGGAAGGCAGATACAACCAATTTAGAAAATCTAGCTGGTGTGGAAGGCAAACCGTATGTACAAATAGAAGAGTAAAGCTCCAAAATGAAACCTGAGATGTCAGCCAAGCCTGTAGACAGCTTGCCTGGCTCAGTGAGTGTGGTGCGGTGTGGGAGACTGTGTTGGAAGGAAGGGAAAGGGTGACCAAGGTCTTGCTCTCGGTAGCCAGAGCATCTAGTTCAAAAGCAAAAAACAAAAATCTTAAGAAAAGGACTAAGACGGTCATCAAGTTGTTTAAAGTTTCAGGAAATTTAACTGAGTTATCCCAGGAGTCCAGACTCAGTTTCCAGCCCAGCTCAGGGCCTTCCTGAACACTGGACAGTCATTATGGACTGGGGTCTCCCTAAAATTAACACACTGAAGACCTAATCCCCAGTACCTTAGAATGTGGCCACATTTGGAGATAAGTCTTTTAAAGAGTTAAATATGGCTAAATGAAGTCACAAGGATGAGGTTCTAATCCAATAGGACTTGTGTCTTTATAATAAGAGGAGAAGACGTCAGGGATGCACACCCAGAGAAAGTCCACTCAAGGACAGAGCGAGGAGGCACTATCTATAAGCCAAGGAGAGAAGTCTCAGGAGAACCCTCCAGAACTGTGAGAAATAAATTTTGTTATTTAAACCACCCAGTCTATGCTATTTTGTTATGGCAAGTCTAGCAGACTAATGCATATATGTGTGGGCTTCCCTGGTGGCTCAGACAATAAAGAATCTGCCTGCAATGAAGGAAATCCAGGTTCAATCCCTTGGTTAGGAAGATCCCTTGGAGAAGAGAATGGATAGCCACTCTAGGTTTCTTGCCTGGAAAATTCCATGGACAGAGAAGCCTAGCGGGCCACAGTTCTACATACAGATGCTACATATTACATATGTATATGTAGTGGGGACTAATTACAATCCATATACTACATTCTGGGCTTCCCAAGTGGTGCCAGTGGTAAAGAATCCACCTGCCAATGCAGGAGATGCAGATTCAATCTATGGATTGGGAAGATCCCCTGGAGAAGAAAATGACAACCTGCTCCAGTACTCTTGCCTGGAGAACTCCATGGACAGAGGAGCTTGGCGAGTTATAGTCCATGAGGTCACAAAGAGTCAGACACGACTGAGCTCTGAGCACACATACTACATACATATATATAGTGGGGACTAATTACAATCCAGAAAACCATTACTACTATATTTTTTAGGGTTCAATTTACAAGTAATTTCAAAATCTGAACCCCTATATTTTCTTTACCCCAGAGAGGGAACAATCGAATCATAGTCAAGGCATGGAGAAAGGGAGACAAGGAGCATATCTGGCCCTTAGGTCTTATGACATCCTCTGTCCACACTGGTCCTTCAGGTGCGGATCTCTGTAAGACTCCAGTGGTCCCACTGGCCTAGGTACACTGTTACACATTTTTTCTTTTCTGGAGTCACACCATCTCTCCTCAACACTGACAGAAAGCAAGATCTGGGACCCTTAGGCAGGGTACAGGGGACACTCTCTCTAGTTTAACCAGATGTTCACCTTCACAACCAACTTTTTTGTCTGACTACAATTTCATTGACTGGGTAAAAACAGAAGATGGGCCTGATACCCTGAGAAATGGGCTACCATCCTTCCATACTCTACATATAGCTACAGGCTGGCGTGGTCTAGCTTGCTATCAACAACAAGCCCAGGAGCCTGTTAGAACTGCAATCTCAGGTCGCAACCTAGAATCAGAAGCCACATCTTACCCGTACCCCCAGGGGAGTTTTAAATCAATATTAAAATTAGAGAAGCAGCAGTATTGCCCAATGACTCTCAAAGTTTAGAGGCACCAGAGTCACCTGGAGGGCTTGGTGAAGGCCATGTGCCTTGGCTGCACCCCAGACTCTGACTGTATGTCTGGGGTGGCCTGAGCATTTGCGTTTGTAGCAATCTTTCAGGTAACAGTGATGCTGCCAGTTTGTGGATCATGATTTGAGTAGAATTAATATAGACCTGCAGCAGTCCTCAACCTTTTTGGCACTAGGGACTGGTTTCATGGAAAACAATTTTTCCACAGATAATGGGGGGTGGTAGTTTGGGGATGATTCAAGAGCATTATGTTTATTTTTTTTATTTTTTTTTATTCTAATATGCATTTCTTTTATTTGCATTTGCATTTCCGATAACATACTCAGCTCCATTATGTATAGAACAGACTTTTGGACTCTGGGACTGGGAGAGGGTGGGATGATTGGGGAGAATAGCATTGAAATATGTATAATATTATATCTGAAATGTATTAATTGTTCAAACTAATCACTGTCATGTTACAATTTGTTCATATTAGATGTTTGTAATGTTTCTGATAATCAATAAAAGAGATTCTTGATAAAAAAAAAAGAAAATTAAAAAAAAATAAATTAAAATAGTTGAAGTAATGATGTGGTACAGAACAAGAATCTAAAATTGGTGAAAATAAATAGAAAGCCCTGTGATAAAAAGTCTGAGATATATTAAATATCAGTATGATAAAAGTAATAGCTCAATTATTACTAAATGAAAATGAAAGACTACTCAGTAATAATGTTCTAACAATTGATTAATTACTTGGTTGAAAAGTGATGGAAATGTGTTTCTATTCTATTCTATTCTATTCTATTTCTATTCTATTCTATTCTATTCCAAAATGCATTAAATATTTAAACATAAAAATGGAGCATTATGTTTATTATGCACTTTATTTCTATCATTATTATTACATCAGCTCTTCAGATCATCAGGCATTAGATCCCAGAGATTGGGGACCCCTGGGTACAGAGTATATAAAGATACATTAGTATTGTATAAGTTAAGAGACCTCACGTTACTTTTTCTATTTCATTATTAGTTGAGGCAGGCCTGTCATAACATGTGTAGAGTTTGGGGCACGAATACAAAAGAACACCCATGTGCCATTTGTATGAATATTTAGCAGTTATAAATCAGGCTGGAAGAAAATGGATTTAAAAATATTCTGTCCTCTATCTTGACAAATACATTTACATGATGATGTGGAAGATCAGATTCAAAGGTAGAATTTTCAGGAGTTCTTAGGATCCTCAGAATTCCATGCCTATTCTTGCCCGAGCCTGCCCCTTTCTTTCCCCAGTCTCACCGCCTTCCTCAACCTGGGAAAAGACTCAAGAAGTGGGTTCAGGGCCTTTGGACAAGGAATCATAGCTCTCAGGAATTCAAAAGAATGGTTTTAGAAGGGTGACATAGGCTCCAGGTGGCATATCATATACCTCATGGACTCCGTGCCATGGGGAGGAGTGAGGCCAGAGAAGGACCAATATGCACAAAACAGAAACACAGAACAGAACTCAACATGGTCAAATCTAAGTGTAATACAGACTGGAGGGCTTGAGGCAGCCTATGGTTTTCTGATAATATTCTTCCGGCGTTCAGTTGTGTCCAACTCTTTGCGACCGCATGGACTGCAGCAAACCAGGCTTCCCTGTCCATCACCAGTTCTCAGAGCTTGCCCAAACTCATGTTCATCGAGTCAGTGGTACTATCCAACCATCTGATCCTCTGTCATTCCCTTCTCCTCCTGCCTTCAATCTTTCCCAGCATCAGGGTCTTTGCTAATGAGTCACCTCTTCACATCAGGTAACCAAATTATCGGAACTTCAGCTTCAGCAGCAGTCCTTCCAATGAATAGCCAGGACTGATTTCCTTTAGGGTTGACTGGTTTGATCTCCTTGCAGTGCAAGGGACTCTCAAGAGTCTTCTCCAACACCACAGTTCAAAAGCATCAATTCTTCGGCTCTCAGCTTTCTTTATAGTTCAGCTCTCATATCCATACATGACTACTGAAAAAACCATAGCTTTGACTAGATAATATTAGAGTTATAAAATTATTTAGCACCACCCAGGAAGTTGGCCTGCTATGTGGGAGACCTGGATTCAAACCCTGGTTTGGCAAGATCCCCTGGCGAAGGGCATGGCAACCCACTCCATTATTCTTGGCTGAAGAATCCCAAGGACACAGGAGCCTAGGAGGCTACAGTCTATGGGGTCACAAATAGTTGAACACGACTGAGTGACTAACACATTCACTTTCACTTCCAGGAAGTCTGCAGGGTTTCCCATTGGCACAGTGGTCAAGAATCTGCCTGTCAAAACAGGAGACGTTGGAGATAACCTAAATTTAATCCCTGGGTCAGGAAGATCCCCTGGAGAAGAAAATGGCAGCTCACTCCAGTATTCTTGTCTGGGAAATTCCATGGACAGAGGAGTCTGGTGGGCTGCAGTCCATGGGGTTGCAAAGAGTCAGACATGACTGAGTGAGTGATCATGTGCGTGCACACACATATACACATACAGGAAGTCTGCAAGATAAAAATGTAAGAGTTGACCTACTAATTTCTGTGACCTTCAATTTGGTGCCCAGAGCAGCAGCATTGTTATAGACTGAATGCATGTATCCCTCTAAAATTTGTATGTTGAGTTACTGTGAACAGAATGTTGGTAGAGTGGACAGTAAAGGCCATGCTGGTGGTGGACAGAAATGAGGAAAGGATTATTAGGAAAGGGACAAAAGGTGATCCTTGTTACAAAGTGGCAAAGAATTAGGTTCAACTGTGTTCTAGTGTTTTGTGAAAGACAGAATTTGTGAATGATAAAATTGAATATTTAGCTGAGGAGATTTCTAAGCAGAGTGTTGAAGGAGGGACTTGGTTCCACCTGACCACTTTTAGTAAAATGTGAAGGCAGAGAAAAATCAGGGAAGAAACTGTTAAGCAAAAAGGAACCAGAACTTGGAGATTTTAAGAATCTAACCACATTGTGAAAAGTGAGAACGCTTGTTCTGAAAAGAACACTGAACAATCATTTAATAGAGAGATTATGTTGCAACTCAGGGACTCACTAGTCATCTCTGAAGAAGTTAGGGATAGAAATAGGATTATACCAGCAGAAACACTGCCAGCTGGAACTAAAAGGGAGAAGGGGAAAAGTGGATGAAAGAAGATGGTCAGACTTCTGGAATCCTATAGGACTGGACAATAGGAACAGAGCTGTCCAGCTGTAAACATGTTTTAATCTTCAAGAAAAGGAGTTCATAAGGCTACTACCCTCACCATAGGCCCAAGGCCAGGGCTGCATCTTCCTTGGCTTCAAAGGGTAGGGCACTTTCAGAAAGCTGTGGGTCTGATGCCCTGTGAAGTCATAGGGGTGACTGCCCCACTGAGCCATGCTGGTGACCCTGCTACCCCAGTTAACCTAGAAGGCAGAGCATCAAACCAAAGAGGATATTCTTGGGACTTGTAAGCTTGTGGATTTGTCTTGCTAAGTTTTCAATTTGCTTGGGGTCCACAGTATTTTTATTTTCAATTTCTCCCTTTTGGAATGGAAATGTCTATCCCATGCCTATTCCACTATTGTATTTTGGAAACATATAATTTGTCTGGTTTCACAAATTCACTGTTGTAGAGGAGTTTTGCCTCAGGCTGAATCATATCTGAAGTCTCATCCGAGTTCAGTTCAGTTCAGTTCAATTCAGTCACTCAGTCATGTCCGACTCTGCGACCCCATGAATCGCAGCACGCCAGGCCTCCCTGACCATCACCAGCTCCCAGAGTTCACTCAGACTCACGTCCATCGAGTCAGTGATGCCATCCAGCCATCTCATCCTCTGTCGTCCCCTTCTCTTCCTGCCCCCAATCCCTCCCAGCATCAGAGCCTTTTCCAATGAGTCAATTCTTCGCACGAGGTGGCCAAAGTACTCAAGTTTCAGCTTTAGCATCATTCCTTCCAAAGAAATCCCAGGGCTGATCTCCTTCAGAATGGACTGGTTGGATCTCAGTGATACTTAAACAAGACTTTGAACTTTAGACTTTAGAGCTGATGCTGGAATGAGTTAAGATATTTGGGGACAATTGAGATGTTATTTCCCTAAGTTGAAGATGCTATTAAAATTCCTTCCTTCATAGAAAGACAAGGACACATCTTCCAGATCCCCTTTTGGGGAAGAGAGGAAACTCAAGAAACTGGTTGTTCAAGGTTCTACACAAGTGGGACCTTGACAGTGGTTTTAATCATCTTCCTTGCTTCCAACCTACACAGGGAAAGGGGTGTGGCTGATGAAGGTCAGAGGTGATCATCATGAGCCACTGTGATGATCAAACAGAGGTTAAACCTCTCTGGGAGAAAAACAAGCTGTATACATATTTGATAGTTTCCAAGCACCATCAAGCGAGATGGCAATGGCACCCCATTCCAATACTCTTGCCTGGAAAATCCCATGGAAGGAGGAGCATGGTAGGCTGCAGTCCATGGGGTCGCTAGAGTCAGACACAACTGAGTGACTTCACTTTCACTTTTCACTTTCATGCATTGGAGAAGGAAATGGCAACCCACTCCAGTGTTCTTGCCTGGAGAATCTCAGGGCCAGGGAAGCCTGGTGGGCTTCCGTCTGTGGGGTCACACAGAGTTGGACACGACTGAAGTGATTTAGCAGCAGCAGCAACAAAGCACCGTCAAACAGCTAAAAATCCCCCTGAATCCAGTATTCCACTCAGAGTTCTTACTTCTTGGAAGAGCGAATTTGGTCTCCCAGAAAAGACAGATGACCAATTGCCTCCAAGAAACCTGCTAGTTTAAGAAGGGGATGGATATTATCAAATTTCTCTCTTTCCCTTCAGAAGTGGCACTCCACTAGATTCAGGGCATTCCACCTTCTTGAGTATCTGCCTAAGGAAGTCCTAACAGAGAAAGTTTTAACCTTTTTGTCTAAAACCACAGAATTTGTCTGGCCAGTCAATTGAAGGAAGTCTAGTTGACCACTGGCTAAAAGAAGGGCCAGAGAGCTCTGTGGCAGGACTTCAGAAAAGAGAAATCTTACTTATTTTCCCCTGAATTGGAAGGGCAATGCCTGGCCATTAGGAAAACAAGCACATCCCTGGTGCTGGAATTGTAGCCGTTGCCATGGCACCCAGCCAGCCAAAGCTTCAGATGCTGTGGAGGCTCCACAGAGACCAGGTCCTCAGAGCTGACAGCAACAGTAAGATGCAGCTGCTAATTATGTATTAAAGCAACAAGAAAACCCCCTCTGACATGCCGCAGATGGTGTCATGTCCTGAGGTAAGCTTTTGGCAAGAACAGAGCCGCCATTGATAAATTCCCCTTGTTTGCCCTTTAAAAATGTACAGTGCCAGATCCTGTCTAGGGAAGCCAAACCCAGTCTGTGGATCATTGAAAAGATATACCTCCTCTGCTGGTCCCTGCAGTTTATGCTGTAATTCTGCCCTTAATTACGTCTGGCACATTAGGGTATCTTTTCTTTTCATGGTGTGATTTTGGCATCCATTTATCCAATTGCTTCATTTAACAGATGAGGAAATACATGTTCAAAGATGTATATTCCCTTGTCCAAACTGTATAACTAATAAACAGTGGAGCCAGGATCAGAACCCAGGTATGTCTGATTCCAAATGAAACCCATGCATTTCCTCAATCTTCATTGTTTTTCTGGACTGGTGGAAACTTTATTTTGTCCTATATCAATTAGGAATGATTCTTAAATATATTTAATTATTTATTAATTTATTTAGCTGGCCAGATCTTCATTGCAGCATATGGGATCTTCAGTCTTCATTGCAGCACATGGGATCTTTAGCTGTGACATGGGAACTCTTAGTTTTGGTGTGTGGGATCTAGTTCCCTGACTGGGGATTGAACCTGGGAGTGTGGAGTCTAAGCTACTAGACCCCCAAGGAAGTCTCTCAATTAAGAATGACTTTGACAGCAAGAAACCACAGCCCAAAAGGCACAAAACAAATTAAGAATATATTAAACCACACAGAAATGAAATCTGAACACAGGTATTTCCACAGCTGCCTCACAAGCAACACAGAATCAAGACCCCAAGTCAGCGTCTCTGCAATTCTCATGCCTTCATCACATAACCACAAGAGGGTCATTGCAGATGCTGAAATCAGGGCTACGTGAGTGTGTCCAAGCCCCGATCAGTGGACAGCTTTGCAATAAGAGGAAAATGGGAACTATTGCAATGGTCTCTTCTTTCCTCAGGGAGTAAAATCCATCTCAGTATCCCCTCAGTAGATATTTAAATTTCACTGGATGAAATGAGATTATATGGACAGCTATAGATGCAAGGGAGGCTGGGATAGGGAGGATTTGATTTTGCACAACTGCTCTAGTGGGAAGTAGTTAACAAGTACGCTGAAGCAGCAGTTAAGTAGCCAAACACAGATGTCTGCCGCAGGTCCTCTCAGGCTCCAGGGAAGCTGGCTCAGTGGCAGTTCCCTCGCTCAGTGCTCTTGATCTTTTTCTAGCACCTCTCTCTAAGAGCCTCCTAACTGATGTTCCCTGTCCAGGATTTATCCATTTAGTGGAAGGATTTGGCTGAGTTCCAAGTTGTCTTACTCATTCCCTCAAGCCTTTTCTGTCATGGGATCTAACTAACCATCTACACATTAAAAACACTAGCATTTAGAGAACTGTTGTTTAGATTTTCTATTCTGTGCCAAGTGGAAACTATTTTCGGCAAAAATACATCAGAAAAATCTACTGTCTTTCTCTTCCCTGCACCACCATTCTCGCCATTCTTAGCCCCAGAGGCACTTCAGACAGATTCTCCAAACAATCTCAGTCCCAGATGAGCTCGAAATGTACCTTGTCTGAAGGAAGGAATACACATACACACACGCACGCACGCACACACACACACACACACACACTCCCTAAAATCAAGAGTAAGAGTAAGACAAAATCCTTACAGACTTACAAATTGCCTATGTGGAAAACTTAGAGGTTTTCTTTTTTGTTTCTTTTTAATATAATCACTTCAGTATGGTTGCTGGTTTTCAAATTTACTGATTTAAAATTAAGTCTTTCCTATGTGACAGTTTGTGCTTGTCACTTGAGAGAGTCCATGCCTGTCTGAGACCTGGGTTCGATCCCTGGGTTGGGGAGATCCCCTGGAGGAGGGCATGGCAACCTACTCCAGTACTCTTGCCTGGAGAATCCCCCATGGACAGAAGTGCCTGGTGGGCTACAGTCCATTGGGTCTCAAAGAATCAGACACAACTGAGCAACTAAGCACAGCACATCTGATTCAAAGGCGTAAACTCATAACTTCATCTTCAAAGGCACAGAACAATATTTGCATTTACTTTTTATCCATAAACTAAGGGTAGGAATGAAGCATCCATAAGAATACACAGCAACAACCCCACCCCACCCCCCACAAGCATTATACACTCCAGAAGTCACTCCACATATTATATGTAAATGCAGCAGCCCCCTTTCCCCCAGAGCTTTGCAGGTGGAGTCCTAACAGTAGCTGCTCCATGAAACGGCAAATGGTACACCAATTAGCCTGAGAGCAAATCTCCCCAAGGTCTGTGCTCACAGTGATGAGCCAGTCCTTTTGGCTCTTAGCAGAGGATGTGTGAGATAGTTACACATAGAAATTATTATCCTGTTCAGAGTCCAGGCTGATTGCACCTCAAGAGGTGCAGCTGCTCCTTTGGTCTTTGTATATGAGGAAGAGCTCTTGTTTTTAAATGACAAAAGGAAACAGCCCCGCGGTGTTCCAAACCCCCATCTCCTCAGACAGAATAAAGACAAAGGACAGAATAAGGGAATGAAGGTTAGGCGAGGGACAGAGGCCAGTGCCAGGAAGAGACTGAGCAGAACTGGGAGTGCGCGAGCAATTAATTCTCCGAGAGGAAGAATGCAGGTGATTTTTCAATCAGAGAGCATGCCAATTTGGGGGAAGCCTGCATAGAGTATGTTCGAACAAAGAAGAGAAATTCCAGCAGTTCAATTAGTCCATAGGGAATCAGATTGAGTAGAAAAGAGCAGTCATGAAAGTTTTATTGTGCGTTTCATTCATTCAACAAAAATGTATTGTCAAGTATAGTTTTTTGCCAGACACTGAGATTCAGCAGTGGAGGCACCCATGGTCCTTGTCACCAGGAAACTGACAGTCCAGTGGGTAAGGAAAACATTTAACAAATAATTATACAAATATGTGTATGATTTGAACTGTGACAAGTGGCAAAATTCAAGATACACTACCCAAAAATATGGCACCTTGGTAAATTAAATATCTCAAGCTAAAGGAATTTGAGAAATGGTGTATATAAGAAGGGCTTTCTGACTTCCCCCTGAAGGAGATCATTAAACCCTACTATGAGAGGTGCCCTCCCTATACCCAGACTTGAAAGGAACATCCTTATCTATCTCTGAAGATGGAGAGACAGAGCAAAATCTGAACTAACAAGCCTTGCTGGCTTCCTACAATTTACTACACTTAGCTCACCTTTGTCCTGTTATATCTTTCTATGACTTTCCACTCTCCATCAAACCTAGCATAAAACACTCAGGTATAAATGTTTCTTTGTGTCTTCCCTTTCTTATGAAGGCTCCTGTGTCACATAAAACTTAAATAAATGTATACGCTTTTCTTCTCTTACTGTTTGCCAGTTTAATTTTCAGACACAGACAGAGACCCTAAGGAGGTCAAGGGAAATTTTTTCCTCTCCTACATGAGCATTTCAAAGGAAAAATACAGGGTACCAGAAGAATGAAGAAGAAAGGAACATACCCAGACTGGGAAGAGTACACCCAGGAAAGCGATGTTTAAGCTCATGAACGATTAGCAGGGTTTAGCCAGTGAAGAAGACAGGTGTTGGAAGTAGAGGGAGCAGAGTGTGGGAGCGTGTGGAAGAAGCTGGCACATTTGAGGAGAGGAAAGAGGCCAGTGTGAGCCAGGAGCACAACACTGAGCTGAGAGCTCAGATTGGCTATAATGTAACAGGGACTTTTATTAGAGACTACCCCTCTTCTAGAATCCTCCCTTCAGCTGTGATCATATCAAGTCCACTGCAAAGGTATCTCCCCTGGTCAGCTCATCAAATACCAGGCAGGAAGCCAAATCTTGCTTTGAGAACACTGTCCCCTGCTCTGAATCATCAGCAGAGTATAAAGGCATGCCCTAAAGTACTTTAGAGCTATTAGCAGGGTAAGGGGCAGGTCAGGGCAGGCCAATAGCTATTCAATCTCTGATGTTCGGGGCGCTGTGTTGGGTTCCTAGGGTCTCCCTTGTGTCACATATGGCAACCGCCAATGACATCAGGTGGGGCTTCTCAGGTGGCACTAGGGGTAAAGAACCTACCTGCCAATACAAGAGACATGGGTTTGACCCCTGGGTCAGGAAGATCCCTTGGAAGAGGAAATGGCAACCCACTCTAGTATTTTTGCCTGGAGAATCCCATGGACAGAGGAACTTGATGGGCTACAGTCTGTGGGGTAGCAAAGAGTTAGACAAGACTAAGCGACTTATCAGGCGGGAGAACTGGCCTCAGACCAAAGCAGTAGATCCTCTGCAAAGAGCTCCCTCTCCTTCCTGCCTCCTCCTACTGCAGACTAGCAACAGCCTAAGGCAGCCTAGTTCCTGGCTTCAAGAGCTCTTCACCTTCATTTCCCAGTATTTGAAAAAGGAAGTCATTTCCATAACGTGAGATTTCAGAATTCTCATTGTTTCAGTACCCTCTTACCTCAAGTATCACCAATCCCTCCCCAGTAGACAGGAAAAGAGAAGAGATCTGGACAAGTGGAAGGAGGCTGTCATCCAGGGGTCCTCACAGGCACAGGCTTGACATTCAAGGAGCCAAAAAGAATTTGCCTACCCTAACTTGCTGCTGCTGCTGCTAAGTCGCTTCAGTCATGTCCAACTCTGTGTGACCCCATAGACGGCAGCCCACCAGGCTCCCCCATCCCTGGGATTCTCCAGGCAAGAACACTAGAGTGGGTTGCCATTTCCTTCTCCAATGCATGAAAGTGAAAATTGAAAGTGAAGTTGCTCAGTCGTGTCCGACTCTTAGCTACCCCATGGACTGCAGCCTACCAGGCTCCTCTGTCCGTGGGATTTTCCAGGCAAGAGTACTGGAGTGGGGTGCCATTGCCTTCTTTGACCCTAACTTGCACTGAAGTGCTAGTGTGGAATCACCCAGAACTCTTCAGATCTGTACACTCCAGAGACAGGCTGCTCCAGAACTCTCCAGAACAGCCTTGGGCAAAATAGCAAAGTGAAAGGCTTAACTGTAGTCTTACTTTGTTTTTTAAAGCACACACACACACACACCAAAAAACACAAAAATACTAAACTAAAGAACTGAGTATTGAAAGGTGAAATGTTCAGACAATTGGCCAGACAATATATAAAATAGAACTCTGACCCACAACGTGTAGCATCCAAGCCAGGAAAACAACTCTTTACCTATATTAGCCATGTCAGGAAGTCCACAGCTATCTAAGTCAGGCTTAATGGAAGTCAGACAGCTCTCTAGTAAAACCCAGGAATTCAATCAATAACCCTTGTAACAACAGGCAAAAAAGGCCAGGACTTGGTTAGTAATTGACATCTTCTCATATTTGTCCCTGCTTCCAACTTAGGACCAATTGGAGCAAAGCCTGCCAGGCACCCCTAACCAATCCCAATGATACTACCTGCAACATATCTGACACCTTCCCTTTTTCCTTTACAAACCCTTCTCATTCTTTTGCCCGCCTTTGAGCCTCTGCCTGAATGTAAGTGACAGTGGATGACTCCTTTGCTAGAGCAAGCCCTGAGTAAATGGCCTTTGCTTGCTCTGATTTGGTTGGTCTGCCTTTATCTCCATACTAGAGTTCTATCTTTTGCTGGGTACTTGATGCCTATCTGCTCATCATATCCAGACCTCATTCTCTTCCTCTATAAAGTAGGGCTCACATTGCTAACCTCTGCTTTTTCATAGTATTAGGAAGAAGAAAGCAATGGCACCCCACTCCAGTACTCTTGCCTGGAAAATCCCATGGATGGGAGAGCCTGGTGGGCTGCAGTCCATGGGGTCGCTAAGAGTCAGACATGACTGAGCCACTTCACTTTCACTTTTCACTTTCATGCATTGGAGAAGGAAATGGCAACCCACTCCAGTGTTCTTGCCTGGAGAATCCCAGGGACGGGGGAGCCTGGTGGGCTGCCATCTATGGGGTCCCACAGAGTCGGACACGACTGAAGCGACTTAGCAGCAGCAGCAGCAGGAAGAAGAAATAAGTGCTTTGGAAATGAAAGCACTGAAGCAACAAAGTTACTACTTTGGACATCAGTGCTGCCCTTCCGTCACCTCCCTCTGCTCTCCCTGTTCCTCTTCTCATTTTCTCTTAGTCTTAGTTCAGTACTTCAGTTTTAGTATGTGATACATGCAAGAATCCATGTCAATGTCTATCAATTTAAAATATTAGGAGTAGAGACATGCAGTGTTTTTCTCTACTGCAATGCCCCATTTAGCCCTTAGCATCCTTCTTATCTCTCTCTGGCCCTCCATCCCCTCCACTTTGATATTTCTTCCCCAAGGTATGTCTTTTGAATTGTGAACTTCTCTTTCTCCTTCCTTCCTTTCCTCATTGTTGATTTCTGTTCTCTGATGCTAGATTCAAGATTTTTTGATACCTTTCTCTTTTTTGAAGTATATTTGATTTACAATGTTTTAGGTGTACAGCAAAAAGTATATATTTATATATATATATATAAATTTGCTGTATATATATATATATACATTTGTGTGTATATATATATACATTTGTGTATATATATATATATGTACACACACACACACACGTATATTGGAGAAGGAAATGGCAAACCACTCCAGTATTCTTGCCTGGAGAATCCCATGGAAAGAGGAACCTGGCGGGCTACAGTCCATGGGGTTGCAAAGAGCTGGACATAACTGAGCAAGTAACACACACACATATACACGTATATATTCTTTCTCAGATTCTTTTTCATTACAGGTTTTTATAAGATATTAAATATAGTTCCCTGGGCTATACAGTAAGTCCTTGTGGTTTATCTGTTTTATAATAGTAGTGTATAGCTATTAATTCCAAACTCCTAACTTATCCCTCCCTTATCTTTTCCCTTAAGTTTGTTTTCTATGTCTGTGAATTTATTTCTGCTTTAGAAAGTAATAATAAAATTTTTAAAATTATAAAGTCCTGCAAGTTTTCCCTATATGAGGACAAATGTCTATCTGGTGGATCTGAGAGTATTTCAAAAGAAATACAGTCTCATTACTCCCAAGGACGAAAGATAATGCTGGTTGAGAAGGGAATAAGAAAGCCTTGTACTTGAACAGATCAGAGTTGTAATTAGCCTATTCATTGTTTAAATGCAAATTCAGGCTCATAAACTGATGAGCATTTCCCTTGTTTGTGCTCTTAATTCCATTAGCAAATCTTATTCTTTGAGATGCAGAAAATCCCATTACAGAGTAATATTCATCACAAAAATTAATCCCAGGGTCTCCCATAATCACAGCTATTAATCTCTAGAACTGGTCCAGTGCTGTGTTCACATGATTACAAGTTTCTACACATAATAGCTTCATACAATAGATGCTATCACAAAAAATGGCTGGCCTTCCTCGTGTGCTCAGAGTGGTGATTCCCCAGGGCACTGTTCTCAAACTTGAGGGTAACTCTGCACTGCTCCCTCTCCCCCTCACCTTCCTGACTTTCTGAGTCAGTAGATCTGGTGTGTTCAAGACATGAGCATTTCTAAGACGTTCCAGACTATGCTGATGCTGCCCATCCAGTGCCCACACATCACAGCTGCTGCTTTAGGTGCCTGAGAGACTGGGATAGATGTGAGACCAGCCAGACCCACTCTGCTCCACTGATGCACGCTTCCAAGTTACGTGCTTTCCCCCCGAGACTAAGCCTCCTGTCTTTAGAAATCAAAAGGTAACCAAGGACTTCAGTTCATACTAAGACACAAATGATTGGAGGGAGGACAATGACAGTGGGCAGCTGAGATGGCAGTGCCAGAGGGCAGAGGTGAGGCCCTCCGAGCACAGAACAAAACTGGGTCCACACTGTCGTTCTGGTCCCAACTGGTCTTCTCAATAAGATCCCCTCCCCACAAGGACATGACTGTTTCTACATCTTCTGGTTGTGAGTGAAATGATGAAAGGAGAGCTGCAAGTCAGGGCATGATTAAATGATTCTGGCTTCTTGGAGCGTTCTTACAGTTCTGCCTGTAGTTATTTCACTGTGGGATTTTAGAATCCAAGAGGATGAAAGTCACATTTGATGGCTGATGTGTTTGGTTTAGACATAAAAGAAACTGGACAGATTTGTATTGATTCTCCCGACTTGGAGCTGTAAGAAGGCTTCGATTTTCAGGTATTACTTCATTGTGTGTACGGAGCCTGATAAAGCAGTAGATCCAGAAGGAGTTGCGATCCCATTGCTCTAAGTGTCGGAAGGTTACATAAGACAAGGCAATACGCTTTTGTTGCTAAAGGAATAACCTGGAGTAGAAGGCTATGTTTGGGGGATGATGAACTGGCTTGGAGTAAACTGAGGAGCCCTGGAAGAAGGCTAAGTGCAGGCATGATATCTGCCCATCCATCACCTATGCATTTTTTGCCCATAGGTGATAGGCTGAGACCATCTTGATTTCACTGGCAAGAAAACCAAGCAATCGAAATACAGTATGTGAGATCAGAGATGAGTCTTATCCAGGGTGGAACTGCAGGGTCATGGCTGCTACCACAGGGCACTTTCTCAATGTTGGGGACTTAACAGTTTTCAACATAATGTTGTATGGACATGGTAGTTGTTAAGACAGTGATGAAAGAACTTAAAAATGAAAGCAAGGCTTCCTTCATAGGTTTATTCTACTCCTGTAACTCCTGGATTCATCTGTGGGTTGGTTAATAGTGGACTAAGAATACCTGCTATAAAAATCACAGTTTGTAGGCTGACTATGGAGGGAGGCCAAGGTAGTTGTGAAAAGAGCATATTTCTAAGTAAAATAGTAAGAATCTAATTGCTTCTATGAAGAATCTTATTGAAAATGGTAGGTGAACAGATCCTAAGGGGTCAAATCCATATTGGTATTGGCTTGATTTTCCTGTGAATATGTTTAATTGTGATCTTCAGATTATGATAATTGCTAAAACAGAAGTGAATGCTGTCTTAACTACTAGTGACCTTTCAAATTATTTCTCTCTTGGATTTATGTCAAAAGTACCTCATTTGATGTCAGTTATGCCATTAGTACTGGAAAAGTAGGCTTCTCATCAACAAATTTTTCATAATAGAACAGTCATATGACATCAACCAAAGGTCAGTATCAGACAGCAGCTTCAAACCAAAAGCACCAATTAAATGTGAAGTAAAATTGTAGTTGATTTGGAAGGCATATGATTAGGAGGGCTATGTCAATAATCACATGTGATCCATGACATCCCATTTCTCTGAGCAATGCTGAGACACAGATGCTGTCCATTCTTAGTTACTGCTGGAACTGGGATGAGACCATACAAAAATATTTTCAATGCTTCTTCAACCAAAAATTCCTTCCATTTACTGATGTCTATCAAGGGGCTCACTGTGCCTTTCAAGAGGTGAGAATAACTGTACATCTCAGTGGCCAACAAAGGAGATCTCAAGACTACACCAGACCTTTGTGTGAACTCACCACGGTTCTTCCCCAGAAGCTTCTATTCTGAAATGTTAAAAGGTAGCTGAAGAGGAGAAAGGGTGAATTTTTTTCCCCCAGAAAGCCTCCTCCTCTCTCTCCCTAGTCTCTCTCTTTCCATGCCTACTTCAATTTTAGTTCTTAGATAAAATCATCTTACCCCATTCACAATAAAACTAAAGGACAATTCACTCAAAAAGTACTAACAGTGACAGACATTGTCAGAGAAAAACTAAATAGTATAATGATTTTTTCCCTTTGGTTTTGGAAAGAATTCATCTTTTAAAAAAATGAGCATGTACTTTGCAAAGTCAAAGTGATTCATCTTATTTCTCCAAGGTGAGATGACCCACACCGTTTCATCATTTCAGACTAGCAGTCATATGAGGTTTCAAAATGAAATGTGATTGCTCAAAGGTAAAAACCAAGCATACCACCGTGAAAAGTCATAATATTCAAATTTTTCATTTCTCTGTTTTGCATTTTCCTGCCCTCCCTGCTTACATCTCTTTCTACCTTGCCAGAATAAGACTTAAAAAAAAATAATATCAAGCATTCAGATGTGGAACTGTCTGCCTCAATTTCACTGTATATGGAAGAAGTCCAGTAAGAAAAGCCTCAAATATTCTTTTGATCTCCCTAAACATCTCAGGATCTTGACTTATTTCCCTAGGAAAGATCAGAACCTAAGTCTTACATTCTAAATAATTATAATCCCAATACTGGGAAGGAGAATAGCAAATTTGCCTAGTTTAAGTGGTATGGATTCCTCAAAACATTCCCACTAATGTATTGGATTTTCCAGCTTTCTTGCACAAACAGTATAGAACTTTACAAATACTTTTGTCCATCTCTTTTTATTCCTAGGTAATACTTTAAGACGTGCCTTAGGTTTTGCCTCTAAGCTTCTCTCCCTCTTCCTCTGAGATGGGTACTCCTCCTTTCTGCTCTCACAGAAAGCTATGCATCGTGGATAAAGTATCTGAAGGTCAAGATTTGAACTGTTTTTCCATTTATTAGTTTATAACTTAGAGGGGGGAAAAAGGAAAAAGAAGGTATACTCTCTCAATTTGAGCTTTCTTATCTGTAAAACCCAATGAAATGAATTAAAACAAACACAAATAAGTAGAATGATATCTCATGTTCACAGCTTGGAAGAATTACTATTGTTAAAATGCCTATACTATCCAAAATGATATACAGGTTCAATACAACTCAGAAAAATCAGGTTTTTTTTTTACAGAAATAGAAATAAAATCCTAAAATGCATATGTAACCACAGAAGATCCCATCCAGCAAAAACAATCTTGAGCAAAAAGAACAAATAAGGAGGGACCATTCTTCCTGATTTCAAAATATGTCACAAAGCTACAATAATCAAAATAGCACAAAAACAGTTACTCAAAGCAGACACATAGACCAATGGAACAGAACAGAGCCCAGAAATAAATCAATGCATATATGGTTAATTGATTTTTGACAAGTGTGACAAGAATACGCAATAGGGGAAAGAATAGTCTCTTCAAAAAGTGGTTTTGAGATATCTACATCTAAAAGATTGAAATTGGATCCTTATCTTATACCACATACAAAAATTAACTCAAAATGGATTAAAGACTTCAACATAAGATCTGAGACTGTAAAACTCTTAGAAGAAAACATAGGGGAAAGTCTTGACATTGGTCTCAGCAACAGTTTCTTGGATACGATACCAAAAGCATAGGCATCAAAAGGAAAAATAGACAAGTGGAATTATATCAAACTAAAAAGCCTTTTTACAGCAAAGGAAACCATAAACAAGATGAAAAGCCAATCTAAAGAATGGAAGAAACTATTTGTAAACCTTATATGTGATAAGGGGTTAATTCCCAAACTATATAAGAAACTCCAACAACTCAATAGCAAAAAATCCCCCCAGAACCCTAATTTTAAAATGGCCAAGGGACTTCAATACACACATTTCTCCAAAGAAGACATACAAGTATCCAGTGAAAATATGAAAAGTTACTCAACATTACTAATCATCAGTTCAGTTCAGTTCAGTTCAGTCACTCAGTCATGTCTGACTCTTTGCGACCCCATGAATCTCAGCACACCAGGCCTCCCTGTCCATTACCAACTCCCGGAGTTCACTCAAACTCACATCCATCAAGTCAGTGATGCCATCCAGCCATTTCATCCTCTGTTGTCCCCTTTTCCTCCTGCCCCCAATCCCTCCCAGCATCACAGTCTTCTCCAATGAGTCAACTCTTCGCATGAGGTGGCCAAAATACTGGAGTTTCAGCTTTAGCATCATTCCTTCCAAAGAAATCCCAGGGCTGATCTCCTTCAGAATGGACTGGTTGGATCTCCTTGCAGTCCAAGGGACTCTCAAGAGTCTTCTCCAAATTCAAACGCATCAATTCTTTGGCGCTCAGCTTTCTTCACAGTCCAGCTCTCACATCCATACATGACCACTGGAAAAACCATAGCCTTGACTAGACGGACCTTTGTTGGCAAAGTAATGTCTCTGCTTTTGAATATGCTATCCAGGTTGGTCATAACTTTCCTTCCAAGGAATAAGCATCTTTTAATTTCATGGCCGCAGTCTCCAGCTTCAGTGATTTTGGAGCCCCTCAAAATAAAATCTGACACTGTTTCCACTGTTTCTCCATCTATTTCCCATGAAGTGTTGGGACCAGATGCCATGATCTTAGTTTTCTGAATGTTGAGCCTTAAGCCAACTTTTTCACTCTCCTCTTTCACTTTCATCAAGACGCTTTTTAGTTCCTCTTCACTTTCTGCCATAAGGGTGATGTCATCTGCATATCTGAGGTTATTGATATTTCTCCAAGCAATCTTGATTCCAGCTTGTGCTTCTTCCAGTCCAGCGTTTCTCATGATCAGGTAAACACAAATAAAAACCAGGAAATATCCCCACACACCAGGTAAAATGGCTATTAAAAACAAAAAGGAAAATAAAAGATAAGTGTTGGCAAGGTTGTGGAGAAAGGAAACTCTGATAAACCACTGGTGAAAATGTAAATTGGTATAGGTACTAAGGAAAAAAGTATTGAGGTTCTTCAAAACAGTAAATAAAGAACTATCATATGATCAAGCATATGAAATGATATTCATTTCTGAGTATATATCCAAAGGCATCGAAACCAAGATCTCAAGAAGATATCTGTACTTCCATGTTCATTGCAGTATTATTCACAAGATGGACACAATAAAAGACAGAAACAGTATGGATCTAACAGAAACAGAAAATATTCAGATGAGGTGGCAAGAATATACAGAAGAACTACACAAAAAAGATCTTAAAGACCCAGATAACCACAAAGGTGTGATCACTCACATAGAGCCAGCCACTTTTTTTCTTAGTACCTATACCAATTTACATTCTTATCAACGGTTTATCAAAGTTTCCTTCCTCCACAACCTTGTCAACAATTATCTTAGAGCCAGATAGTGTGACTTCTTGGAGTGGAAAGTTAAGTAGGCCTTAGGAAGCATCACTACGAACAAAGCTAGTGGAGGTGATGGAATTCCAGTAGAGCGATTTCAAATCCTAAGGGATGATGCTGTGAAAGTGCTGCACTCAATATGCCAGCAAACTTGGAAAACTCAGCAGTGGCCACAGGACTGGAAAAGGTCAATTTTCATTCCAATCCCAAAGGCAATGCCAAAGAATGCTCAAACCACCACACAGTTGGACTCATTTCACATGCTAGCAAAGTCATGCTCAAAATTCTCCAAGCTAGGCTTCAACAGTATGTGAACCAAGAGCTTCCAGATGTTCATGCTGGATTTAGAAAAGGCAGAGGAACCAGAGATCAAATTGCCAATATCTGCTGAATCATCAAAAAAGCAAGAGAATTCCAGAAAAAACATCTACTTCTGCTTCATTGACTGCACTAAAGCCTTGGACTATGTGGATCACAACAAACTGTGGAAAATTGTTAAAGAGATAGGAATATCAGACCACCTTACCTGCCTCCTGAGAAATCTGTATGCAGGTCCAGAAGCAACAGTTAGAACCAGACATGGAACAACAGACTGGTTCCAAATTGAGAAAGGAGTACATTAAGGCTGTATGTTGTCACCCTGTTTATTTAACTTATATGCAGAGCACATCATGTGAAATTCCAGGCTGGATGAAGCAGAAGCTAGAGTCAAAATTGCTGGGAGAAATATGAGTAACCTCAGATATGCAGTTGACACCACCCTTATGGCAGAAAGTGAAGAGGAACTAAAGAGCCTCTTGATGAAAGTGAAAGAGGAGAGTGAAAAAGTTGGCTTAAAACTCAACATTCAAAAAAATAAGATCATAGCATCTGGTCCCATCACTTCATGACAAACAGATGGGGAAACAATGAAAACAGTGACAGACTATTTTCTTGGGCTACAAAATCACTGCAGGTTGTGACTGTAGCCATAAAATTAAAAAACGTTTACTTCTTAGAAGAAAACCTATGACCAACCGAGACAGCATATTAAAAAGCAAAGGCATCACTTTGCCAACAAAGGTCTGTATAGTCAAAGCTATGGTTTTTCCATTGAGAGTTTGGCCATAAAGAAGGCTGAGTACCTTCTCTCATTAGAGGCAGATTCTTTACCATCTGAGCCACCAGGAAAGCCCAGAATAGATATGAATTGATGCTAACTCATTAGTACAGAGAAATCTCAATTAACCTGAACATTCAAGTAATCAGGGAGAAAGCAATGAAAAAAGTTAGGAAGAAATGATACTATGAATGGGGGATCCATAATTATATGACACCGGGGCCTCAACTGGAATGAAGAAAACGAAATCTTCCTAGCACATAATGATTCCAAGAAATATCTGTTGATGAAGCAAAAGAGTTCTTATACTAAGAGTTTTAAAAATAGACATTAGAGGGACTTCCCTGGTGGTCCAGTGGCCAAGACTCTGAGCTCCCAGTGCAGGGGGCCCAGGTTCAATCCCTGGTTAGGGAGCTAGATCCCACATACTACAACTAAGACCCAGAGCAGCCAAAAAAAAAAGACACTACAGCAAATTTGGAAAACTCAGCAGTGGCCACAAGATTGGAAAAGGTCAGTTTTCATCCCAATCCCAAAGAAAGGCAATGCCAAAGAGTGCTCAAACTACCGCACAATTGCACTCATCTCACACGCTAGTAAAGTAATGCTCAAAATTCTCCAAGCCAGGCTTCAGCAATATGTGAACCATGAACTTCCTGATGTTCAAGCTGGTTTTAGAAAAGGCAGAGGAACCAGAGATCAAATTGCCAACATCTGCTAGATCATGGAAAAAGCAAGAGAGTTCCAGAAAAACATCTATTTCTGCTTTATTGACTATGCCAAAGCCTTTGACTGTGTAGATCACAATAAACTGTGGAAAATTCTGAGAGAGATGGGAATACCAGACCACCTGATCTGCCTCTCGAGAAATCTGTATGCAGGTCAGGAAGCAACAGTTAGAACTGGACATGGAACAACAGACTGGTTCCAAATAGGAAAAGGAGTACGTCAAGGCTGTATATTGTCACCATGTTTATTTAACTTATATGCAGAGTACATCATGAGAAATGCTGGACTGGAAGAAACACAAGTTGGAATCAAGATTGCTGGGAGAAATATCAATAACCTCAGATATGCGGATGACACCACCCTTATGGAAGACAGTGAAGAGGAACTAAAAAGCGTCTTGATGAAAGTGAAAGTGGAGAGTGAAAAGGTTGGCTTAAAGCTCAACATTCAGAAAACGAAGATCATGGCATATGGTCCCATCACTACATGGGAAATAGATGGAGAAACAGTGGAAACAGTGTCAGACTTTATTTTCTGGGCTCCAAAATCACTGCAGATGGTGACTGCAGCCATGAAATTAAAAGACGCTTACTCCTTGGAAGGAAAGTTATGACCAACCTAGATAGCATATTCAAAAGCAGAGACATTACTTTGCCAACAAAGGTCCGTCTAGTCAAGGCTATGGTCTTTCCTGTGGTCATGTATGGATGTGAGAGCTGGACTGTGAAGAAGGCTGAGCGCCAAAGACTTGATGCTTTTGAACTGTGGTGTTGGAGAAGACTCTTGAGAGTCCCTTGGACTGCAAGGAGATCCACCCAGTCCATTCTGAAGGAGATCAGCCCTGGGATTTCTTTGGAAGGAATGATGCTAAAGCTGAAACTCCAGTATTTTGGCCACCTCATGGGAAGAGTTGACTCATTGGAGAAGACTGATGCTGGAAGGGATTGGGGGCAGGAGGAGAAGGGGATGACAGAGGATGAGATGGCTGGATGGCATCACTGACTCGATGGATGTGAGTTTGAGTGACCTCTGGGAGTTGGTGATGGACAGGGAGACCTGGCGTGCTGCAGTTCGTGGGGTCGCAAAGAGTCGGACACGACTGAGTGACTGATCTGATCTGATAGACATAGTGGATTTAAAAAATATACTTGATAGAGACTTCCGTGGCGGCCCAGGAGTTAAGACACTTTACTTCCACTGCAGGGGGCACAGGTTCCATCCCTGGATGGGGAACGAAGATTCCACATGCTGTATGAGGCCAAAAAATATTAAAAAAAAAATTATATAAAAAAATTAAAACTAAATAAAAATATACTTGATAGGAAAGCTTACTTGAATTAAAAGTACCATTAATAAGTAGAAGAAATGTTTTATAATGTATCCAAGAATGTTATGTATCTTTAGATCATTCTAAAATAGAATGAAGTTAGCCTTTAATTTCAGTTTGTGAGTCCAATGTAGGGAGAATGAGAGAAAGGGATGCATCCTACTATTTTGAATAGGGATTTATTTTAGTGGATTATTTAATATTAATAAACAATAGTCTCAGTCCAGCACACTAATCCTCATAGGATGTTCTCCTTTTACTTTCATTTCATGCATGGCTTTTTTGTGGTAAAGCAATTTAACAAAATGAATGTTTTTATTCTTAATGCCACTTTAGACTATTGAGTTACTGATACAGAAATCACAGTTTCTATGGCACCAACCATTCAGATCAATAAAAAAAAAAAGATAAGCCTGTTATTGTAATTCAGTATTTTACTTCTTTGCAGTTTACATACAGTTTCTGAACCTGTAACTTGGGTCATAGTAATATTTCTTGCCCTTATTAACAGTCATTTTCCTCTTTGGTATGTTCATCCTCAAATAATTTCTGAAAATGACACAGGAATTTATGGTACTTAAGTGCCTTCTTGTTCAGAACAAAGTAACTCTTATGAAAATAGTCAAGTTAATGAAAAGACCAAAGGAAATATTAGGCGTGACCTCTTTATTTGTTTATGTATTTATTTTTGGTCACCCTGGGTCTTTGTTGCTGCAGGCAGGCTTTCTCTAATTGCAGTGAGCAGAGGCTACTCTTCATTGTGATGCATGGTCTTCTCATTATGGTGGCTTCTGTTTTTACAGAGCGCAGGCTCTAGTGTGTGTGGGCTTCAGTAGTTGCACACATAGGCTCAATAACTGTGGTGCTCAGGCTTAGTTTCTCCACAGCATGGAATCTTCCTGGACCAGGGATTGAACCTATGTCCTGTGCACTGGCAGACAGATTCTTATCTACTGTACCAGGAGAGAAGTCCTAGGAGTGACCTCTTGATCTTGCCATTTGAGGTAAGAACAGGGTACCTGTCATCGTTCGGTTTCACTAAATGAGCTTTCCTCTTTGTCCCTCTGTCGCTGCCTCACTTCATTGCCAATATTTATAGGAATGAATTTTGGTAAAAATGATTCTATCTTAGCTTACAAACTAACCAATTGAAATGCAAAGCTTCCTGCACATGGAATAAAGTATATTAACTCCTCAGTAAGAATGTTACTCTGTGTAGGTGATGATGAGTTTTGATATGGGTATAGTTACTGTTCTCTGTAAGTCAGCAAAGAATGCTAAGGCTCTGTCAGCCAGGGTCAAGGCCGGGCAGACCAAAGGATGCCTTTCAAGGGCATTAGAGTCACATCAGAAAAAGCCACAGCCCATCACTTGCCTAATTAGGTTGCCCATGGACATTCCATTTAGCATATTGAATCCCTATTATGAACAAACAGCCATGTTTGATGTGTGTCTGCATTAGCAGGAGAGGTCAATTGGGGTCAAGAAGAAAATACTGTGGGTTTATAAATACTTTGGTGTCATCTAGTCCTCTACTCTTGATGTGCTGCTGAGGAAGCAGAGGTCCTCAGAGGTTAATTGACCTCACACAAGGTCACCCTGCTGCCAGGATGGGCAAAGTTGGGGCTCTCACACATGCCTCCTGAATTTCAGTTCAACTCTATTTCCACTCCATCACCTGTCTCCCCAGATGTCTGCCTTTTGCTTACTTTGCACAGTAAACAGATGCTTGCTCTCACCCTCTCATTTAATGGAATTTGCCATGCTGTATTCTTTGCAAGAATGAACTTGCCTCTCTCCAATCTTCTCCCAAATGGTAAGCATGCTGATACTCAGCTCTCAAGAAGGGCTCATGAGAGCATCATGGCTACACTTTGTATCAGTCAGTTACAGGCTATGAATATGTCCTCCCAGGGCACAGACCTGGTGCCACAGAACACAGCTGGTTTTCCAGGCATTAAGATGAAGTAGGGAATGGTGTGGGCTCAGATGAGGCCAGAAGGGTAGCAAGCAGGGAGCTGAGAGTGGCAATGGGCTCTGGAAAATCTCTCTTCACCCTCCCAACTATTTCAAAGAAAATAATTCAAAGTTGAAAGAATATAATCACTGACTATTTTATTACTTTTGAATATTCCCATCAAAACTTATGCTTAAGAAGTTCTTTCAAAAGCTCAGCTAAGTGAGAGTATTTCCAAAGTGGTGGTTCAAGAATGTTTTCAGGTATACCTTTGAGGCTCTGGTTGAAAATGTACTAATAGGATAGATCGTGGACCTTTATTGTTGATTGACATCCATAAACATCCAAAAGAAACAGATGGCCAAAGTACTGCTATACATGCAAAATTTTAGAGTCTAAAGATGTAAATGCTGCTGCTGCTGCTGCTAAGTTGCTTCAGTCGTGTCTGACTCTGTGCAACACCATAGATGGCAGCCCACCAGGCTCCCCTGTCCCTGGGATTCTCCAGGCAAGAACACTGGAGTGGGTTGCCATTTCCTTCTCCAATACATGAAAGTGAAAAGTGAAAATGAAGTCACTCAGTCGTGTCTGACTCTTAGCGATCCCATGGACTGCAGCCTTCCAGGCTCCTCCGTCCATGGGATTTTCCAGGCAAGAGTACTGGAGTGGGGTGCCATTGCCTTCTCCAAAAGATGTAAATATATATCATATAAATGTATATATATATGTATAAGTGAAAGTGAAGTCGCTCAGTCGTGTCCGACTCTTTGCGACCCCATGGATAGTAGCATACCGGGCTCCTCCGTCCATGGGATTTTCCGGGCAAAGGTACTGGAGTGGGTTGCCATTTCCTTCTCCTATATATATGTATATATATATGTAAAGAATATGGAGAAAAAGACTAGAATATGACACTTGATTTACCTATTCCAAATTTGGAATCAGTAAAAAATATGCATCTTTATCATAAAAAATGACTTCAAATTAGAGGCAAAAATGATAACCCTGAAAAGCCATGTATTAAATGCATAACAAATAATGCACCCCCCCAACAAACCCTGATCAATAAGAGGGTTGTGATTTGAATGAATGAAGTAAAAAAAAAAATCCATATGGAAAATAATTATATTTATACCTAGCAATGGAACAAAACAATTAAAATGTTCACCAGTGTGTGACTTCAAAGATTGAAACAGATTGAGCCAAAATTTTAAGAACTTGCTTTTGGCCTGATCAAAATGTAAGTCAGATCTCTTCCTTTCTATAACTGAAGTAATTTACTACTTTCTAATGGACTATTCTGATTTATTAATATTGAAGTACAAAAGACAACACAAGAAACCTTTGTTTTTCCATTCTTTTATATACTAGTTGATAAAGAATGCCAAATATTCTGGGAAAAGAAACTGTATTCATTAATTTATAAGAAGACACTTGTGTCTTTTGCTTTACTAAGATGAATATATTTATAATTTTCCATTTTTATTCTTTATTGATTAATCAAATTTAGAAAGCAATCATGTATAATGCATGCTAATTTATTCATTTTTGCCTCATTAAGAAAAATAAAGTAATTATATAAGGTGCAGTATCTAATGGAATTGTAGAGCTGTCTGAGAAAATTCATTTCAAAGATGATCTTCTGAGGTTTGGCATATTCTAATTTCAGTGCTGCATTTTAATATAATATTGTATTATCTAAAAGTGAAATGAAGGGTCTGGGGCATTGGATGTGGTTCTTTGTCAAATGGGAAAATAATGTGATGTCTGCTCTGAGAATGACTTGGAGCCCAGAGGGGTAGTGCCATATCTCAGAACGGAAGGATTGTGAGAATGGCTTGAGGAGGCAGAAGTGGCCGAGCCTCTTCATGCCAGAGGCAGGAGTGGAAATAAAGGGGCTTGGGTGGAAGGGGCAACTGGTATGGAGAAAATGTGGGAAGCATGCATAGAGTAGCCTGGGGGAGTTTTCTCGTTGTATTTCACATTTCCCTGAGTGGACATTGCCTTCAACAAAACCACTGTGAGGAGGGACAATGGCAGGCCAGCCCCTTAGCTGAAAGCTGCAGGACAGTGTCAAGCAGTGTGGTCTGGCTGTCAGGGAGAGTGGGTGAAAGTGCAGCTGTGAGCTGGACCCTGAGTGTCCCCTCCTTTCCTTGCTCTCCACTCAAGAACTGGATCATCACTGACACAGCCTCTGAGAAAGAGCAGTGCCTGTAAGTTCTTTTAGAGACAGCATCAATTGATGAGTGCTTTGGGAAGAGGTAGATGAAATGGGTAATAACTGAGCCTAGACTAACAAAAAAAGGAGAGTAAAATAAGGAAAAAAATTGAAGACAAAGGAAACTTGTTTAATGACCTAGAGAAGAAGTGTTTTAGTAGCAACATTAGACACAAAGTATTGAAGGACGGAAACTTCAAAATGAATAGTGAGTGTAAAATAAAGATACTCTTGGTCATGCAAGGTCTCAAAAGTGTCCACTTTGACAACATGGTTGAAAGAATTATATGTTCTGAAAGAATAAAAATAAACCGACTACTCCAGGAAATAAATAGGTAAAGTGTATTATCTAAAAAAGCAGTGTCATGTACACATTTATTCACATGGAAAAAAAAATCTACACATTCAGAACGAAAGCTGAAGGTAGTATTGCATTGCATCCATATATGACATTTTATGCGCACACACACACATAGGTGCTCACAAATGCCCAGTATTCACAACTTTGTGCAGTCCCCTTCTCTACGGAATCTGTGCTGGCCCTGTGTAAGTGATAGAATATTCCAGAAGAGACACTGTGTGACTTTTGAAGGTAGGTCTGAAGAAGCCTGGAAGCTTCTGGTCTGATCTCTTTGAATGCTTACTTTGGTGAAAATGAGCAGCCATGTAGGGAGTTTTAATAACCTGAGAAGGCATGTGGAGACTGTCGAAGCTAGCAGCATGGAGAAGCCAAATGGGAGCAAGTCCTCAGGTATTTCAGTCATGTCAGTTGAGGTACCAGACATGTGATGAAAGGGACTATCTTGGATGTCTAGCCCAGTTGAGTCTTCAGACCACTCCAGTCCCAGCCATCCATCATCTGACTCCAGTAATGACATTACCGACCCCAACTGAGAACTTTTCAAAAAATCTGGTTACCCTACAAACTAAGAAGATATAGTAGTGAATGTTGTTGTAAGCCATGAAATTTTGGGGGTTCTTTGTTATAAAACAATAGATAACTGAAACAATTGAATGGTAGATTGATTACAAAAATGATCCTGATTATGTTTCTCTCCCAGTGTCTGTGCTCTTTGCAATGTGAATTTGTAGTTAATTTAATCAAGAAGTGGGCTTCCTAGGTGGTTCAGTAGATAGAGAATTCACCTGCAGTGGAGGAGGTTCAGGAGATCCAGTTTCAATCCCTGGGTCGGGAAGATCCCCCAGAGTAATGGCAACCCACTGCAGTATTCTTGCCTGTAGAATCTCACGGACAGAGGAGCCTGTGGGCTACAGTCTATGGGGTCGCAAAAGTCAGACACAACTGAAATGACTGAGCACACACACAATCAAGAGGCAAAGTCTATTTCCCCATCCTTTGAGTCTGCATTGGTTTTGTGACTTGCTTTGGCCATTAGAATTTTGTTACGTTAGAATGTAGCAAAAAGTGATACTGTGCTCAGTTCAGTTCAGTTGCTCAGTCGTGTCCAACTCATTGTGACCTCATGAATCGCAGCACGCCAGGCTTCCCTGTCCATCACCAACTCCCAGAGTCTACTCAAACTCATGTCCATCAAGTTGGTGATGCCATTCAGCCATCTCATCCTCTGTTGTCCCCTTCTTCTCCTGCCCTCAATTGCTTCCAGCATCAGGGTCTTTCCCAATGAGTCAACCCTTCGCATGAGGTGGCCAAAGTATTGGAGTTTCAG
Organism: Tragelaphus eurycerus; assembly: GCA_935064755.1. Classification (NCBI taxonomy): domain Eukaryota; kingdom Metazoa; phylum Chordata; class Mammalia; order Artiodactyla; family Bovidae; genus Tragelaphus; species Tragelaphus eurycerus. The sequence goes on from CAKXYN010000006.1 coordinate 10,484,044, forward strand.
CCTCAGCATCAGTCCTTCCAATGAACACCCAGGACTGGTCTCCTTTAGGATGGACACGTTGGATCTCCTTGAAGTCCAAGGAACTCCCAAGAGTCTTCTCCAACACCACAGTTCAAAAGCATCAATTCTTTGGCACTCAGCTTTCTTCACAGTCCAACTCTCACATCCATACATGACCACTGGAAAAACCATAGCCTTGACTAGACGGACCTTTGTTGGCAAAGTAATGCCTCTGCTTTTGAATATGCTATCTAAGTTGGTCATAACTTTCCTTCCAAGGAGTAAGCGTCTTTTAATTTCATGGCTGCAGTCACCATCTGCAGTAATTTTGGAGCCCCCCAAAATAAAGTCTGACACTGTTTCCACTGTTTCCCCATCTATTTGCCATGAAATGATGGAACCAGATGCCATGATCTTAGTTTTCTGAATGTTGAACTTTAAACAAACTTTTTCACTCTCCTCTTTCACTTTCATCAAGAGGCTTTTTAGTTCCTCTTCACTTTCTGCCATAAAGGTGGTGTTATCTGCATATCTGAGGTTAGTTCTGAGCCAATCTGTGCTGTCTTTTGGAACTCTGCTACCATACTGAAGAAGATATATACTGCACATTAACAAGGGCTTGATATCTATGACATACAATGAACAAATCAATCAATAAAAATAGTCAACAAAATCCACAGAAAGAAATGTAAATGGGTATCATATATGTAAAGACATGTCCAATTTCAGGAGTAGAGAAGTGCAAATGGGAACAATAATAAGACCCACTTTACAACTATCAGATTGTCCAAAGTGAGAAAGTTGGATAAAACCAAACGTGGGCAAACAGAAATTCTTGTGTATCCCTCCTCTCAACTCCGTGCTGTGGCAGGGTGGAGATTTGAGAGGGATCTCAGAGGGACTGAACCTCTCCCACCCAACATCAATAAAACCAAGCTCAAATCTGGTTTTTAAGTTTCTTCCCAAAAGTCCTGCATCCTAGTACATTGTTTATGAGATGGGAATAATTTGATAGTGAAAATATTAGAAATGCTAGGTTAGTGCTCACCACCATGACATGCTATCTTAGTTGTAGATGCTATAACAAAGTGCCATAGACTGGTGGGCTTCTAAACTACAGACACTCCTCAGTTTAGGAGGCTGGAAGTCCAAGATCATGGCCAGCATGTCAGGTTCTGGTGAGGTTCTCTTGGAGGTTGGTGCTGTCTTCTTGTTATATCCTTACAGAGCAGAGAACAGAGGGAGGGGGCATACTTTCTCTTAACTCTCTAAAGGCACTAGTCCCACTTATGAGGGCTGCACTCTCATGATCTCATATAATTCTAGTTATCCCTGAAAGATTCTACTTCCTATTAGCATTGCATTATGTGGTAGGTTTCAAGACCTGAAAAGGGTTACTAGCAGTCAGTCCATAACATGTTACATAATCTCATTGGCAATACATCACTGGGCAATTTGAGAGCATACCAAGCCTCTCTTTCCAAAAAAAAAAAAAAAGAGCTCTTTAAGGAACAAAAGGCACAAAATGCACACCTCTCTCCAGGACCCTCACAGAATTTCACCTGACCATCCTCTTATTGTATGTGTGTGCTCTCAGTCACGTGCGACTCTTTGCGACACTATGGACTATAGCTGTCAGGCTTCTCTGTGCATGGAATTCTCCAGGCAAGAATACTGGAGTGGGTAACCATTCCCTTCTCCAGAGGATCTTCCCAACCCAGGGATGGAACCCACATCTCCTGGGTCTCCTTGCATCTCTTGCATCTCCTGAATTGGTAGGCAGATTCTTTACCACTGAGCCACCTGGGAAGCACCATCCTCTTATTAGTCTCACGATGTTAGAGTGATTCTTCCTCCTATCAGAGCATCATACCCAGAGAGTCTGCATGCAGGGTGAAGGCCCCCCCTTCATCAGCCTGGGCCCACAGCATTGCATAGAACTTGGGATCCAGTTATAAATTAGTCCCTAAGGGGCATGAGAACATCCCAATAATTTGTTCTGACAAAAGCTAGATTAAACATTTCTAGGTCATTTGGTGCTCAGTGTGGCTCAATTAGACATACCCGAACCCACAGGCATCTGGCTTGTTGTATTTTTGGAGAGCAAACCAGTTTGAGATAGAAAGTCACCAAGGCAACTTTGTGTGGCTGGGAGACAGGAAGCCATAAACCCTCCTCATCCCAGGCTTTGGGACAGACACCCTTTAGGTACCATTTGCTGCCATCAGCTTGTTAGGTTCTGTTAACGGGTATATGCATTCTAAAAGAACATGGATTTGCTTATTATTTTTTTTTTCATATAGACTCCAAAGTGCCATTATTAATACAAGCACTGCTATCAAAGATGTCAGATCTCATTTTTTTTAAGATTTTAAATCTCAAATTTGGATTGTCTCTGCTATTTTATATTCAGAAGCTTTGTGTGATTCATCCCACAGAGTGTGTTATTGGATTCCTTAGGATTTCATATATTCCAGCAACTTGTAATGGTTTGTGTAAACATCATACCTGGCTTGCATTAAATGAAAGAGTTTAGTCATTTTAAATGCAGAGTAGTCCCCACTGGATCTCTATCTTTTAAAATTGATTTTGCTTTTAAGCTAGTGGCTTCATTATTTTTCTTTTAAAACTCAACTTTATTTAGAACCATTTTCCCCTGTGACATTAGTTTCAAAGTAGCTTTTGTCTTGTGTAATTTTCCTGAAGAATTTTTGGTCATTATGGGGGTGGCTGAGCAAATCTGACAAGCTAGATACATTTCCCCCGATTTACTTCATTTGAACAGCTTGGTATTTGCTTAGTATTCCATGGTATAAATACGAGGATTTCCCTGATGGCTCAGTTGGTAAAGAATCTATCTGCAAAGCAGAAGACCCAGTTTCGATTCCTGTGTTGGGAAAATCCCCTGGAGAGGAAAATGACAACCTACTCCAGTATTCTTGTCTGGGGAATTCCATGGACAGAGGAGCCTGGCAGGCTACAGTCCATGAGGTTGCAAGAGCCAGACATGACTTAGCGACAGACAAACCATGGTATAAAACAACAGAAGGATTTTACAAATTGTTTTCAGGTTTAAATTACCTAACAAAGTTCTATATTTTTTTTACAGGTTTAATGGGTTTGATAAGTTTACCCTTTCAGTTCCTATTTGCGCAAAACAAAACAAAACCCAGTGGTTAGATGCTACAAAGTAGGCGGTAGAGACTTAACCATATGCATGTTGCCAGGCCCAAGGACCCCTTCCATCCTTGTCAAGGAGAATGCTAACCTTCTCTCCTTTCATGCAACACCTATACATATTTTTAAAAAGGGATTAAAACCACCAACAGCAACAGTGACAGCTCTTAAACATCAAGTTAGGATTCTTGTTGAAAAGTAAAGATATGGACTAAATCCATCCAGTGTCTGATTGCACATCAGATGATAAAGATCAGCTTCCCCTCTGAGGGAATGCTAAAACTATTCTCACTGCATCTCCTTTCCTTCCCTTTGAACATTTGCATGGGATATTATTTCAGTGCTACATAGGGAGCCAACTACGTAATAAGCACTTGTGTAATGCTCTGGGGTTGCCAGGAAGCTTAGCAGTTACTTGTCCAGCCAACCATTGAATAAAGTGTCATAGGACTTTTCCCAGGTTAGAGGATGTCTCTAGAGGGTTAGCAGTTATTGATATCATTTTCCTTGCAACGAGATGGACAGTTTAGGACTCTTTAAGTCAAAGGGTTTTGTCTACCCATTTTTTGCTATCAAATACAGTGCTAGGAAATAATCTTATTTTGTCTAACTTGCTTCGAGTTTTCTGTCAAAAGTGAGATTTAAAGATATGAATAGCTCTGGAACTCAAGGTAGCAGAGCTTGGTGATGGGATATAGTAGAAAGGTTTTGCTCATAGCCCTCTCGTCTTTGGCAGAAATGCAGTAGATATTTCAGTAGAGAACAGTAGTAATTGGAAGATGGTTTGGTTCTTTTCTTGGATTTTATTCAGAGTAGAAATCTTGGGTCCACTCTGTCTGTCAATGATAATTCTCTTAAGTCACCCAGGACGATGGGAGATGAGAGTCTTTCTGTCCTCTAGAAAAACCATAGGAAGCAAGTTAGCACAATCTTCTAACAAAGAAGCTTTTTGAAAAAGTATATGTTTATTTATTTATGGCTGTGCTGTGTCTTCATTGCTACACGTGGGCTTTCTCTAGTTGCAGCAGGCAGGGCTGCTCTTCCAGTTGTGGTGCGCAGCTTCTTATTGTGGTGCCTTCTTTTGTGGAGCACCGGCTCTAGGCTTGGAGGCTTTAGCAATTGTGACCTGTGGGCTCAGTAGTTGTGGCATGTGGGCTCTAGATGGCAGGCTCAGTATTGCGGTGCACAAGCTTAGTTGCCTCATGATGTGTGGAACCTTCCTAGACCAGGGATCGAATCTGTCCCCTGCATTGGCAGGTGGTTAACCGCCAGGGAAGTTCTAATGAAGAGCTTTGAGCAAAGTTTGTGGCAGGTGTTATATTTTCTCCTCTTGCAGTGTATTCATCTTCTGGAAAGCAGGCACATAGATCTTGTAAATAGCTTACAAGCAATAGTTATGTCTATTAACTAGGTCTTATTAACTTCCTTTTGTTCCTCAAGGAAAAGAAAAATAATTCATTAGTTACATTAGATTGTCCCAAGAGTTTTGAAGGTTTCCTCTAACATCTCTTCTAACATATGGTTCTTTGATTTTATCAGTTGGAAACCAATGTCTGAGACATTATTCTTTGATGCATAAAATATCCTCTTATTTGATCTCTTAAGCTAAAAGAGATGGATGATTGTCTGCCTTGATGACAGTGTAAGAATACTAAGACCATAATCCCAAGTCCAATAAATGCTTAGAATTTCTGTGCAGGAGTATTTTCATCCCGGCAATCTGGAGATGACCATTTACAGATTTCAGATTGGTCACAAGTTTGTATACGTATTTGACTTATTTCGCTTTCACTTAGTTTGCAACTTTAGTATTCCTGTTCTTTCTTTTTTTATTTTGCAAATGTGAAAATATAAAGGTTTATGATAAATCTGTAAGTAACAGTAGGGAGCTGAAAGATATTGTCTATTGTCTGCTAGGTAGGATAAGGAGAGGGGCAAACTTTATTTAAGATGAGAAAAGAAACAACAAAAGACCAAAAAGTAGTAATGTGACTATGCTGGGCAGAATGGAGATGGGGCAGTGTAAGTTAGCTCATTTGTGAGAAGACTAGTTAATACAGAAAATTAGTAAATCAAGAAAGTATCAAAAGTGTATTGTTCAGAGATATCAAAGTAGCCATCAGAAGAACTATAAGCAATATTGGGAGAAAGTGGTTCCTCCTGAGGAGTGAGACTGTTTATCATGAAATTTGTACTATTCAATATTTTTTATGTACATGCATCTATTACTGTGATGAAAAATTTGAAAATTAACCTTGTGTATGGTTCAACTTTCCAAAGCTACGTAAAGATACAATTAAGTCTCCACATCTCCTTCACACTTCCTCTTTGCTGAAGTGACTGATGTGTTTTTCAGATATTTACAAGCAAGTATGCTGGTGTGTCATGTATATATTTCCATTCCATATAGGATTATTTTTCTTATGTTATCTTTTCTTATTACAAACAAATACATTTTCTAATTAAGTCAGATCTAAATTGGAATCTAAAAGCTGAGGCAAGTTTTAATTCACCTCAGTATACTGGATTTGAGGCAGATGTTATGGCCCTAAACACTGTTTATGATTCTTGAGCAGCACCATTTTCCTTCTGTAAATTAGGTACTACCTTAATTACAGATTCTTGGGTATCACTGATTTTTGCATTTGCAAGGTACTGACTGTAACATAACTCAGCTTTATCTATCTATTTATATCTGCTTATCTATCTTATTGAAGTATAGTTGACATACTATTATCAGTTACATATGAAAAAAGTGAAAGTGTTAATTTACTCAGTATGTCCAAATCTTTGTGACCCCATGGACTGTAGCCCACCAGGGTCCTCCATCCATGGAATTCTCCAGGCAGGAATACTAGAGTGGATAGCGTTCCCTTCTTCAGGGAATCTTCTGGACCTAGGGATTGAACCTGGGTCTCCTGCACTGCAGGTAGATTTTTTACCATCTAAGCCACCAGGGAGGCCCTGTGTGCAATTTTAAATGTTATACACTATATTATCATAAAATAATGGTTATATTTCCTGTGTTGGACAACATATTCTCATAGCTTGCCTATTTTATACATGACAGTTTGTTCCTCTTAACCCCTCACCCCTATTGCTCAGCTTATTTAAATTAACACACATGGTTTCTTAATCCTGCTAAGGTTTTTCAGTGATTAACACTTCAATTATTTTGTCCTTATTTAGTGCCTAATTTATAACCTTGGTCATTTAAATATAAAAAACTCATTGGAAGGTCAGGTCCCTGCAGCTACTAGAATCAAGCATTTAAATCACAGTTGCAATATGTCCTTGGATTCTGTATCCCTCCACATTCTAGGGCAACATGAATTTCTCAAAAGGTCAAGGTAGGGCTCTGTCACGTCCCTGACAGATGATCATCCTTCTTCTTCCTAAACATCCACGGAAATAAGAAGCTCACTGCCTCCTAAAGCCAAGGGACTCGATGCTGAAAAATGTTAAAGGTGGGTATAGGGATTGAGAGATTGAGTGTAGTCGAAGGACAGGAAATTATACTTAAGGATTGGAATCTTAAGAGTTTAAATTTGGGTCCTTTTTTTTTTGGTCCTTGAATTATTGGGGATATAGGATATAGGATTTGGGCTACACCTATATGGATGATTGAAGTGGATAAAGCCCAATAAGGTAACTGAAGCTCATAAAGTTGTGGAGACAGGAGCCCTCCTGTTGGATAAGTGGATTCCTGTTGTCCAAGATGATGGCAGAGGTGGTTGGGTAGAATGGTGTCAAAGAGTCAGAATATTGGAAAGAAACCTAGAGGTCACTAATTGCCATCTACAAAGAAAGAGAGGAAAAATATCTACAAAGTTACCACTTCAGGTGCTATTAGGATGATTTCATATTTCTCAGTCATATATCTTTCATAAATCAGATTTATTACTGTGATTCTCTTTCCTGAATGCCATTCTCCTATACATATACTAGGGCCTGGAGGCTTTTCCAAGAACAACAACTACTAGAAAAAAGTCATGGTGTGTATTTCCCACTGTCAGCAAAAGATTGCACAGTGAGGGTGATGCACTCAGAAGTTCTATACACTCAGCCCCTGGAAAAAGAAAACTAAACAACAAAAATGCCGTTGTCCTACAGAGAAAAAGACAGTTTCACCAAAAAATGAACATGAACATTTTTTGGAGACTGCAACATTTTGAAAAAAAAAAAAAAATCATGGAACAATGGAAAAGCTAAGCTATGCTTTGTTGTGCAAATAATTTGAAAATGTTTGTTAATTACATGATCTATGCCCAGTGATGGGCTTATGTGCATGGTGTCCAGACTATGATAGTTTCCAAATCTTGGACCAAGTCTGATAAGAATGGTGTTGATTTTGTTGCCATCTTTGAAGTTCCATCTTCTGCAAAACTGGGACTTGGTGTGCTTTCCTTAACATTTTATTCAAATGCCAGGGTGCTCTCTCTTTATGGGGAAAACTGGCATGTTTTAAACATAGACAAGTAGAAATTCTTAAACTGTGGAATATTGAGACCATGGTATCTGTGTCTGCCTGAGGTTGAATTCCCAAGCCATCTGACTATCCCTGACCTAGGTTTGATTTTGGTGAGAATTATATACTCCAAGGCAATGGCACCCTACTCCAGTACTTTTGCCAAGAAAATCCCATGGACGGAGGAGCCTGGTAGGCTCCAGTCCATGGGGTCGCTAGAGTCAGACACGACTGAGCGACTTCCCTTTCACTTTTCACTTTCATGCATTGGAGAAGGAAATGGCAACCCACTTCAGTGTTCTTGCCTGGAGAATCCCAGGGACGGGAAAGCCTGGTGGGCTGCCGTCTATGGGGTCACACAGAGTCGGACACGACTGAAGTGACCTAGCAGCAGCAGCAGCATATACTCCAAAAGAGGTGGTAATGCTCCCTCATATTCCATGTGCTCCCCTACTTTGCTGAGCCTCTTTGAAGTGAGGTTGAAAACCGTGTCTCTGGTTTTGGCTAACAGTGAATAGAAGAGAGACATGCTTCTTTTAATCAGAGGCATTTCAGAGGCAGTGTGAGCTCTTTACCTTTTCTCTTCACAATCCTGAAATCATGATGGAGAGAGCCTGTATCTCTAAGTCACCACGTGGGAGATAAGTTACCTTGGGGAACTGCTTATCTGTGTTGGCTTTAAATGACTGGAGAAATAAATTGCTGTCATGTTAAGCCACTGAGATTTGGAGGTTTGTAATACTTTGTTAGAACAGTCCAGCTTAACCTGATTAATAAACCTCCTAGCCAGAAGACTCTTCTGTGAGAGCTGAAAGCTCAGGAGGGGTATGATTTGAACCTCTTCATGTCTCTTTTAATCTCTGGTTTCCTTTTAGTCCAACCCATCAGAATATATGCTGGCTACTAAAGATTTGCTTAGGAAATTGGATACTTTTCACTAAAATGAAATTTGGGGCTTTATATATTAGTTTCAGTTATCAACATGATCTTATTACTCGGATGCAAAATTGATTATGAGAAAAGTGGGAAATTTAATTTTTGAGGATGGTGCAGAAAAATGGAATAGATAATTATATTGAAGCTATATGACTAAAGCATTGCATAGACTTCTTTTGCCCGTAAAAATGGTCAGTCTTTTTATTTTTGGTTAAAAATCTGAGATGTTTAGCAGAGATTCTTATCTATCCTCTATTTTCCTCCTCTTTGTGGTAAGAAGGAATTGCATGAGTTATTTGCATTTTCCCCAGGGAAATAAGGACTCTGTTTCTTTTCCTGAGGATTTGGGCCATAATCAAGCATTTCACCCTGTCTTCGTTGTCCCCTCTAACATCCATCACAGCACTCTGCTGATTCCCTGCATTCATCTGTTATAATCGTTTTTCCCTTCTTAAATATTGAAGTATTCAATATAATTGACTTACAATATTACATTAATTTCAGGTGTACAGCATAGAGATTGGATATTTTTATATATTGCAAAATGGTCACCAGCATGAGTCTAGCTACCACTCGTCACAAAGTTTTTACAATATTATTGATTATATTTCCTATGCTGTACATTACATCCCCATGACTTACTTATTTTGTAACTGAAAATTTGTATCTCTTGATCTCCCTTCAGCTATTTCACTGAACCTCCCCACCCTCTTTCCTCTGGCAACTGCCAAGCTGTTCTCTGTGTTTATACATTTGCTTCCATTTTGTTGTTTGTTCAGTTGCTTTGCTTTTTAGATTCTACATGTAAGTGAAACCAGACAGTATTTGTCCTTCCCTGTCTGATTTATTTTACTTAGTATGTTACCCTCTAGGCCCATCCATGTTGTCACAAATGGCAAGATTTCATTATTTCTTTATGGTTAATAATATTCCATTATTAACTACATTTTCCTTATCTATTCATTTATTGATAGACACGTTGCTGCCATATATTGGTCACTGTATATGTTACAATGAGCATTGGGGTGCATATATCTTATCAAATTAGTGTTTTTATTTTTTGTTGAAAAATATTACCCAGAAGTGAAACTGCTGGATTGTGTGATGATATTTCTATTTTTAAATTTTGGGGGAATCTCCCAAACAATCTATGCTGTTTTCTATAGTGGCTGCACCAATTTAATACTATCCCACCAATAGTCCATCAGGGTTTCCTTTTATCCACATCATCACTAGCAGTTGTTATTTTTTATCTTCTTGATAATAGTCACTTTTACAGATGTAAGGTGATATATCACTGTAGTTTTGATTTGCATTTCCCTTATGATTAGTAACACTAAACATCTTTTCAAGAGTCTTTTCGATCAGGTTATTTATTTTTGATGTTAAGTTGTATAAGTTCTTTGTATATTTTAGGTATTAACCCCTTGTCTGATATGTGATTTGCAAATATCTTCTCTCATTCAGTAGGCTGCCTTGTCATTTTGTTGATAGTTTCTTTCACTATGCAAAAGCTTTTTAGTCTGAAGTAGTCCCATTTCTTTAGTTTTGCTTTGGTTTTCCTTGCCTGAGGAGATAACATGAAAAAAAAGTTTCTCAGAGTGGTGTCAAAGACCTATGTTTCTTCTAAAAAGTCTTATGATTTCAGGACTTACATTTAATTTTTAATCATCCAGGATACAAGCCTGACTAATGAGGCTCCAGAATTTGTGCTCCTTACACAGGAAAGGTCATGGATGGAAGGGGTCTGTATCTCACACATTCTCATAATTGAGATGATTTTTTAATTTTCTCTTTAAAATATTGCTGCCAAAGCACAGTCATTTTCCCCTTTAGACATTTTCAGTGACAAACAACTCACTACCTTTTAAAGTAGACCACTCATCTTCTGAAAAATTCAGATTTTTGAACAGCTTCTCCAATTATTGAAATAAAAGCTTTACTCCCCCTGTTCCTATTTCTTTGCCTTGGCACAGGACACAGCTCTAATCCTTCCTCCACTTGACAGTCCTCTGACACAGGACACCATCTACCATGAGCTCCCTGAATTCTCTCGGCTTCTGATGGTACACACCTAGCTTCCTGATGGTTGCCCATTTAAGACATGGTTTCACATGTGTTTGTCCTGGCCTCTGATACCTCTTCTGAAGATACTCTATGTGCTTCAGTGTTTGTCTTTCAACTCAAAGCTCTTCTTGAATTAAGCTTCTCAACTGAACCACACAAATCATAGTAACCTGTCCACTCCCTTTAAAGTTTCTCACCTTTGGCTTTGATTGTGGTATCTGAATATATTTCTTTTATTTGCTAATGTGATGCCTTAGTTAGGTTCTTTTAGGTTTCAGGAAGCAAAGACAAAACTCAAGTTCAGGAGATAAAGAGTTGTGGTAAGGCTAGGTGAGGAATGGGGAGCTGTGGGCCACACTGAAGCCACTGCAGCAACTCTGGGCACCACAGGAATTTCAGGAGGTTTTCTCCGGGAGCTGAGCCTGTCCCTGAATCCCCTCTCTGCAGCCCGGTCACTATGGTGACTCAGCGAGTCTCTGGTGTGCACCTCTTCCTCCTGCCTTCTGGCTACCTGATGCTTTCTTCTCTCCTACCCTTGGCTCCTACTGCTTTGGGGCTTCTTCCTGCCGCTTCTCTTTGTAGTTTTTCAGGTTCACATTAGGACATTTTAGACCAGAAAATGTGTAGGCTGCCCCCCACCTCCTGATCCGAATTTCAAAGTAAATGCCATAGTTTCATAAGATAAATATAAATAAATCTAGGAAAAGTTCTGACATTTTTCCTCCATGATGATGAATTTTTTATAAAATAAAATAGCAGTTATTTCTAAAATATTTTTTTTGATACTCTGGTGGTTAGATATGAACTTGGTTTGCATATTTGGTAAACAGAATGTTTTTTATTCCCTCTACCAACTGCTATTTCTTGCTTCTTACTATTTTTTAATAATGCTGGGGTCTCAAAAGGTCTAAGCAATGAGATCTGACAGCTTAATTAGGTCACAATTGTGTCTGTTGGGCAGGGTCCCTGAGCCAGGCTGCTCTTGAGTCAGGCATGCCTTCACGGTCCAACCATGTAACCAGGGCTGCAGGGCTACCTGGTACCAACTAACTAACTGGGTGGGTGTGGCTGGAATCCCAGAGCAGGTGATGGGCCTGACAGACAGAGTGCCTGGCTGTTCATACATTTACTATACACACCACTGGAGGACTTGCTTACTGCCACGTGTTACACCATGATCAATTCCTTCTCTATGAAATGTGATACACTCAGCAAAGTTCAAACTGTTGCATGTTGCCAGCCTTTCCAAGGACACTGGTCCTCACAGACTAGGGCTCCAGGAAGCCATGTGGCCCTGGCCAGGCCATGTTTGTGTCTGCAGGTGGTAAGGGGGCAGGAGCAGCCACCAGGCTCTCCACCTACATGGACGCTTTCACCCCTCCTTTCATCTCCACCTGAGTTTGGAGGGCAAACCAGCTGGGAACCTTTGGAGGGTGCTAGGATTGTTATGACTTTATGTTGGTTGAAGATTTCAGTGATATTGGATTAGATGTATCTATTTTTTTTTTAAATTTTTTCTTCTCTTTAATTTACAATATTGTGTTGGCTTCTACCATACAACAACATAAGTCAGAAATAGAAAAACAAATTTCGTAGACGTGTCTATTTTTGCTCTAATCTTGCCATTGTTTTTCCAAGGAGGTGAGATCTGTGTGTAGAAATAGTCCATGAATTGTCCATATGAACACAGACATTAAACCACAGGCAGACCCTGGAGGGCCATTTGCTGGGCCCTCATCTTCCCGTGATGCTCCCTTATGCTTATCTGGAGGTCCATTTGGTGGGCACATTTGAACTCTCCTGATTGCTTCTACTTGGCCCTAGAGGTTTCCCTTCTCCTTGCACTCTGCCTGTAACAACTGATGTTTGTTGTGGGACGGCCTGTCAAGTTGCCCAATGGCAAAGACCTTGTTTCCTGAGGTGCAAGGTTGGGGAGGTTGCTGGTAGGTTAGGGAGAAAATGTGGATTGTTTTTATTTTCTTACCTGGGAGTAATTATATGGTAAAGCAATGTCCTGGGCATGTTTCCCCACCAGCAGCAGCTGTCACTGCTCACGGGGGAAGAAGTGCAGGCTCTCCTCCCCTCCCTACTTCCCTTTCCCCTGTAAGCCCAAGGCAATAAAATCAAATCAAGCGTTACTCTTTTTACATTGACAATGCTCTTGAATTTGAATTATGGACTTAAGTGGCTCCTAAACAGAGTCCCCAAGGGGCTCCAAGTGCTGCCAGATGGCAGGGGAGCCAGCAGGGGAGCTGCATCGGCTGTCTCTGACAGAGATGATGGCTTCCTCCGTGGGGGGAATCTTCTCCTTCCTCTGTGGGGGGAAACCAGTCACAGTTCTCTCCAACTCAAGGTTTTTCTCACCTTTCTGAAACTGTATTTTGTATTTGGTCAGATTCCCTGCCCAGGGTGGATTCAGAGACCTTCTTCCACCTTTTGCACAGCTGGATCCATTTACAGGTCACATACAGGCCCCTGATGTTGAGCCAGGTTATTCTCTTGGGCTTTGAAGACCCTTGATGTGGGTTTGGGGAAGACTGGAAAAGCTACTGGTCTATAAAAGTCTTTGAGGAAGTGGGAGAGATAGGGAAGAAATGCACAGGGAGAAGAGAGAATCTACCAGAAATTAGGTGCAATTTCCTCCCCAGGGTGGGGTTTCCCAGGTGGCACTTGTGGTGAAGAATCCGCCTGTCAATGTAGGAGACAGAAGAGATGTGGGTTCGATCCCTGGGTCAGGAAGATCCCCTGGAGAAGGGCGTGGCAGCCCACTCCAGTATCCTTGCCTGGAGAATCCCATGGACAGAGGAGCTTGGCAGGCTACAGTCCACAGGGTCGCAAAAGACATGACTGAGCACACGGTGCACACCTCAGGGTAGCCGAGGCTCTCTGGAACGGGATGTGGGTTCAATTCTGCCACCTATTTCCAGACTCTGAACTAACTCGCAATTCTTTCAGGATCCTCTCAATCTTGCAGTGGTTCAGAACATCTTGCTTTCCTTCAGTGTCCACTGGACATCTGTTCATCAACTCAGCCATATTCCCACCAAAGATGGTAGTATCCTCTACTACAAACTGATGCTCTGCTACCTGTTGCATAAGAAAGGATACAGGATCAAGGGTATGCTTGTCTGACGGGGAAACGTCCTGGAGTAACTTTCTCACAGAGGTTTCTCCTTGGTTGCAGTGAGCATTTCTCCTCCTTACACATCCTGTCCTCTAAATTGTATGTTATGCCAGCGGTGGGTGTGATTTTGGAGCTATTCCTTTATAGTATTCTAGCAAAATGATTGTGGAGCATACTGTCTGTGCCTAAGTCCTTTATTCCGCATCTTAAAATTCCCATCCTGCCTCGCAATGTTTAGAAGAACAAATACATTAAATGGATAAACACTTTGGGGAAAAAACATAGGAACTATTACCTAGGATGAGGTTCCCATATATAGCTGAGCTCCAGAATCCCCTCAGGAGCTTTTATTGTTATTAAAAAAATTTTTTTAATTTATTGATTTTTGACTGCACTGGGTCTTCATTGCTACATGTGGGCTTTCTGTAGTTTCAGAGAGTGGAAGCTATTCTCCAGTTGTGGTGTGTTGGCTTCCCACGGTGGTATCTTCTCTTGGTGTAGAGCATAGGCTTTAGGGTGAGAGGGCTTCAGCAGTTGTGGCCCTCGGGCTTAGTTGCTCTGCAGCATATGCTATCTTCCTGGCCCAGGGATTCAACCTGTGTCCCTTGCATTGGCAAACAGATTCTTAACCAATGGATCACCAGAGAAGTCTTCCTCAGGAGCCTTTAGAGATTCAGCATCCCTGGATTCCACCCCAGACCTATTGAGTCTGAATCTCCAGGTGTGAGGCCTGGGAATTTCTGTTTCAAAAATTCCTCAAATGATTTTGATGTTCGCTTGGCTTTGAGAACTCTTGGTGGGGGGTGTGACAGTCACAGTCAAGAGGCGACAACTAAGCTCATAGATAAATGACAAGTGCTAGTTGAACCCCCGAAGAAAGTTCTCTGTTAAGCTCACTCCATGCCAGAGGAGCAAGGAGAGGTAAGGAAAGGGAGAGATATGGAGTGAGTTCTTGAAAGATGAATAGTTTTCCAAGAAAGATATAGGTGCAAGGCAATCTCAGGCACTGGAAATGCCACTCACCAAAGTGTGGAGGTGTTGAGGAAATGTAGGGAGTTGAGTATAAACGCTTTGGGGAAAAAACATAGGAGTTATTACCTAGGATGAGGTTCCTATACATAGCTGAGCTCCAGAATCCCCTCAGGAGCTTTTATTGTTATTAAAAATTTTTTTTTAATTTATTGGTTTTTGACTGCACTAGGTCTTCATTGCTACATGTGGGCTTTCTGTAGTTTCAGAGAGTGGAAGCTATTCTCTAATTGTGGCGTGTTGGTTTCCCACTGTGGTATTGTCTCTTGGCATAGAGCATAGGCTTTAGGGTGAGAGGGCTTCAGGGAAGCCCTCTCAGGGCATTGCAAGGGAAGAAGGGAAGAAGGTCAGAGGGTTCCGTCAATAGCCTTACCACATTTTTAATCATGGGCAGCTGAAGATAGCAGAGGATCATATTTCAAAAGAAGCCCCAATGGCTCTACAGGTAAAGAACCCATCTGCCAAGGCAGGAGATGTTGGAGACATGGGTTTGATTCCTGGGTGGGGAAGATGCCATGGAGAAGGAAATGGCAACTCACTCCAGTATTCTTGCCTGGAAAATCCCATGGACAGAGGAACCTGGCAGGCTACAGTCCATGAGGCACCTCACCCTACAACCTGCACCCACTGCAGAGTCAACCTCAAGAGGACTCTGTCTAGACATGAGAATCCTCTGAAATTATGTCCATAGAAAGTGCTGGGTGCCCTCCAGAGTTTTAGAGGCCCAGGACTCCCCCCAGAGTCTATGTAGCAGCCCTCATAGCAGCACCCAGCAGCACAGATGCCTAGCAGCTTAACTGTATGCTTTGGCTTCCAAAATTAGGTCTCCAGCCAGACAGCTTTCCTGGATCTCAAAGCATTTCACATTTTCTCTTGAACATCAACCCAGGGGCACTGTATAGAAATGCCAAACTCAAGCCGTAGACTTTCCTCTGAACCATGCACTACAGCTTGTGGGCCCCAATACTAGACTCATTCTCTGTGTTTGCCAAGGGTACCCCATTCTCCTTCCATACTCAACTCCCCACGTTTCCTCAACACCTCCACACTTTGGTGAGTGGCATTTCCAGTGCCTGAGATTGCCTTGCACCTATATCTTTCTTGGAAAACTATTCATCTTTCAAGAACTCACTCCATATCTCTCCCTTTCCTTACCTCTCCTTGCTCCTCTGGCATGGAGTGAGCTTAACAGAGAACTTTCTTCGGGGGTTCAACTAGCACTTGTCATTTATCTATGAGCTTAGTTGTCGCCTCTTGACTGTGACTGTCACACTCCCCACCAAGAGTTCTCAAAGCCAAGCGAACATCAAAATCATTTGAGGAATTTTTGAAACAGAAATTCCCAGGCCTCACACCTGGAGATTCAGACTCAATAGGTCTGGGGTGGAATCCAGGGATGCTGAATCTCTAAAGGCTCCTGAGGAGGACTTCTCTGGTGAGTTTATCTTCCCTTCTTCCAACAAAGAGCTGATACCAGAGCACAGGGTCCTCTCATTCATGGGTTTATTTGACAAACACTTATTGCGCATCTGCTCTGAGCCAGGCATTGGATTTGGCTTGGTGGACATGAAGTTGAATAAAACACAATACGCGGGTATATGTCTGCTTCTGCCACAGATGTTATTTTTAAAGGTCTGTGTCCCCTCCTGTCTGTTTTGTCTCTGAGCAGAGGAGGGTCAGTAGCCTGCCATTTCTTACCAAAAAATGTGCTACGGGTTGAATAAACTCCAATGAACAAAGAAAATCTGAAGAATCTATTTTTAACTTATTTTGTTCTTCAACAAAGTGTTTTAATATTGCATCAAGGGTATAAGTCATTCCCCTAGGAGAGCTCTATTTGAGAAAAATTGGGTGATTATAGTTCGTAGTTTTGAATTATCTTTTTGGATAAATAAAAACTTTTGGTGAACAATGATGATAATAATATGAAGAAATAGATGCTCTGGAAGATGCCATGTGTTAAAAGAGGGAACAAAAATCTCAGACATTTTTAATGCTATGTCCGGTCTCTATACAAAAACCTGTCAGCTTCATGCTGTTTTTTAGTCAATTTCACAGTGGGGAACAGAGAAAGGCTGATGGCTTAAGAGAAACAAGCTCAAAGTTGGCAACACAATTGCTGAAACGTTTTCTCCAAAGGAGAGCTTTTTATTTGTAGCTAAATGTATGGAAATAAAAACCAAATGGAAGTGTAGGCGCACATATGGGGACAGGGTAGAGGGCCAGGCGATGTTTGTGGGAACTACAGCCTCCAGGGAGGGTTGAGGAAAACGGGGAACTTTAGGCACCCAAACTGACTGTAAGTGTGCAGAGTGCAAGCTTTGCTGTCTTTCTAGTCTAAGAAAAGGGCATTGCCCAGAGTCAGCACCTGATCCTCGCCCCAGCTCTGTCACTACTCAGTACCCATGGTAGGTCTCAGTAAATATTTATGGACTGAACAATTTGTTTGTATTTTATTAATATTAACATTAACAAGTGCTCTACGGTAATGATGGTTCTGGCAGTATTATCATTCTCTCTGCTGCTGCTGCTGCTCCTGCTAAGTCGCTTCAGTCGTGTCCGACTCTGTGCAACCCCATAGACAGCAGCCCACCAGGCTCTGCCATCCCTGGGATTCTCCAGGCAAGAACACTGAAGTGGGTTGCCATTTCCTTCTCCATTGCGTGAAAGTGAAAAGTGAAAGTGAAGTCGCTCAGTCGTGTCCGACTCGTAGCAACCCCATGGATTGCAGCCTACCAGGCTCTTCCATCTATGGGATTTTCTAGGCAAGAGCACTGGAGTGGCTTGACATTGCCTTCTCATCATTCTCCCAGAGTTCAGCTATTAGCAGCAAACCCAAGAGAAACTTAGTTGAATTACTCTTCATTTCCATGTCAGATTTTTTTTAAAGGGAAGGGTACTATTTAAGTTGTAGGAACCAACACTTGATCCTCATGACCACCAAGGGTACCCTGGGCTTTGCCAAAGGAATGTCACTAAAGCAAGGCTATGAAGGGAACTTGCCCCACACAGTCTATCTTGTATTCTGAGGAAAAGCAGCTATTTGGATCTGACAAAGGAGGCCACATTAAATCTGGTGTGGCTGGGGAATGATGAAGGGGACATAAAGGCAGCAGTAGGTGAGGACAGTATGTCTGTGGAGGTGTCATTTTTCTTGAGAGAAAAGGAGGCAGGAGGTGTTATGAGTGTTGAGAAATGAAAGCAGGACTCTTTCTGGCTACTGAATGTCTCAAAGTCCCTCCTTCTGGGAGTCCCTTTCTTTTTTAAAAAAATTTATCTTATTGAGGTATAGTTGATTTACAGTGTTGTTATTTCTGCTGTACAGCAAAGTGATTTAGTTATATATAAATATGTACATATATATTTTTTCATATTCATGTCCATTATGGTTTATCACAGGATACTGAAGATAGTTCCCTGTGCTATATAGTAGGACCTAGTTGTTTGTTGCTAAGTTGCTTCAGTCGTGTACAACTCCGTGCGACCCCATAGACAGCAGCCCACCAGGCTTCCCCGTCCCTGGGATTCTCCAGGCAAGAACACTGGAGTGGGTTGCCATTTCCTTTTCCAGTGCATGAAAGTGAAAAGTGAAACTGAAGTCGCTCAGTTGTGTCCAACTCTTCGCAACCCCATGGACTGCAGCCTACCAGGCTCCTCCATCCATGGGATTTTCTAGGCAAAAGTACTGGAGTGGGGTGCCATTGCCTTCTCTGACCTAGTTGTTTAACCACTCTGTATATAATAGTTTGCATCTGCTGCTGCTGCTGCTGCTAAGTCACTTCAGTCGTGTCCGACTCTGTGCGACGCCATGGATGGCAGCCCGCCAGGCTCCCCCGTCCCTGGGATTCTCCAGGCAAGAACACTGGAGTGGGTTGCCATTTCCTTCTCCAATGCATGAAAGTGAAAAGTGAAAGGAAGTAGTTCAGTCATGTCTGACCCTCAGCGACCCCATGGACTGCATGCAGCCTTCTAGGCTCCTCCGTCCATGGGATTTTCCAGGCAAGAGTACTGGAGTGGGTGCCATTGCCTTCTCTGGTTTGCATCTACTAATCCCAAACTCCCAGTCTGTCCCTCCCCCCAACCCTGTTCCCCCTTGGCAACCACAAGTGTGATCTCGATGTCTATGAGTCTGTTTCCATTTTGTAGATAAGCTCATTTGTGTCATATTTTAGATTCCACATATGTGATATCATATGGTATTTGTCTTTCTCTTTCTCTTTCTGAATTACTTAGTATTACGATCTCTAGGTCTATCTATATTGCTACAAATTGCATTATTTCATTCTTTTTATGGCTGAGTAGTATTTCATCGTATATATGTACCATGTCTTCTTTACCCATTCATCTGCCAATTTAGATTGCTTCAGTGTCTTGGCTGTGAACATAGGGGTGCATGTATTTTTTGAATTAGAGTTCTTTTCTGGATATATGCCCAGGAGTGGGATTGCTGGATTATCAGGCAACTCTGCTTTTAGGTTTTGAGGAACCTCCATACTGTTATCCATGGGCTGTCTTAAGTTGCCTCAGTTGTGTTAGAGTCTTTGCGATCCTGTGGACTGTAGCCTGCCAGGTTCCTCTGTCCATGGGATTCTCTAAGCAAGAGTACGGGAGTGAATTGCCACGCTCTCCTGCAGGGGATCTTCTGGGCCCAGAGATCAAACCTGCAGCTCCTGTGGCTCCTGCATTGCAGGCAGATTCTTTACCACTGAGCCACCGGGGAAGCCCACTGTTATCCATAGTAGGTGCAACAACTTACATTCCCACCAACAGTATAGGGGGGTTCTCTTCTCTCCACATCTCCTGAGAATCTCTTTCTGATCCATACAATAAATAGGAAACAGTGTTTCTATCAATCAGCATGTGTGCTCTTTGAAAGTCTACTGAAATGTTTGAAATATTTCCTCTTCAGTGATATCACTAAAAATTCTAAAGGGAAAAATGAGTCCATAATCAGCTAACAAACAGTTGGATTTATTTACCATGTTCCTTTGCTGCTCTTTTCTGTGTATGTGCATCAAGGACAGCTCCTGACAGGCCCAGCCGGTCACTTGGATTACATGTGGCACAGATGGTATTGTGCTGTCGCCACACACCTTCCCTCACCGTGTGTTACATGCCTGACATCCCCAGGGCTCTTCCCAGAGGCCAGATGGTTTTGGCTGCCATGTGGTCCACACTTTTCTGGTCCTGCGGGAGCCTTTCAACCTACCAGCCTTTCAACCTGTGAAAGCCCTGCTTTCACATAACAAGGCTGTTCATTCAAAAGGTTGCATTTTGGCGGGGGAGGGAGGGTGAGTGAGGTGTGGGGTGTGGTAACTCCTTATTCCTAGCACATGCATGGGAAATTTTATCAAATCTTCCTATATTTTGATTTATTTCAAGACAAAACCATTTTATTGATTTATGCATGCATGCTAAGTTGCTTCAGTTGTGTCCACCTTAGTGTCCCCATGGATTGTAAGCCCATCAGGCTCCTCTGTACATGGGGATTCTCCAGATAAGAATACTGGAGTAGGTGGCTACATCCTCCTCCAGGTTATTGATTTATATAATTCCAGAAATCAGTCTATAGTATCCTAAAGCACATATATCTTGCTTTGTTTAGTAACTTTCCTATTTGGGGATTTCCAAAATATGGGAATCCCACTTCCCAAATAATGCCAAAGTAAACATTTTTAAATGTTTTTTTCGTTATTAAAATTCAAAAGACATGAATTTGAGCAAGCTCCGGGAGACAGTGAAAGACAAGGAAGCCTGGTGTGCTACAGTCCATGGAGTCACAAAGAGTCACACATGATTGAGTGAGTGAAT
Organism: Tragelaphus eurycerus; assembly: GCA_935064755.1. Lineage (NCBI taxonomy): Eukaryota > Metazoa > Chordata > Mammalia > Artiodactyla > Bovidae > Tragelaphus > Tragelaphus eurycerus. The sequence goes on from CAKXYN010000006.1 coordinate 10,504,656, forward strand.
GACAACAACAACAAGAAACATTTGTAACCTACTGTTCTTTCTTTCGGAGAAGGCAATGGCAGCCCACTCCAGTACTCTTGCCTGGAAAAATCCCATGGATGGAGGAGCCTGGTAGGCTGCAGTCCATGGGGTCGCTGAGAGTCGGACACGACTGAGTGACTTCACTTTCACTTTTCACTTCCTTGCATTGGAGAAGGAAATGGCAACCCACTCCAGTGTTCTTGCCTGGAGAGTCCCAGGGACGGGGGAGCCTGGTGACTGCCGTCTATGGGGTCACACAGGGTTGGACACGACTGAAGTGACTTAGCAGCAGCAGCAGCAGTTCTTTCTTTTGGATTATTTTCTTATTTAATTAACCTTAATTCTTGAGGTTAAATCCCAAGTCCAATCATGAATCAAGGAACTTAAATTTATTTTGGCTTGGACCAAGATGCAGGTCACTGGGACCTGTCTACAGCTTACAGTCCTGAGACAGAGAATCATAGTGGGTCTCTTGACAGATTTCCATTCTGTGGGGTAGGGAGCCTATTTCCCATGTTGATCGGTGTGTGTGTATGTGTGTGTGTCAGGCCAGAGAAGTGAACTGCCCCCGATGTGTGTCTTCTTTCTGCTTTTCATTGGGATTCTGTGAAAACAGATGTGAGCATGGAGAATTGGTGTGACTGAAAATATAAGTCAGCCTGTGATTTATTTTAGCAACTTTGAGTCTTTAGGTGTGTAGTCTCTGTGGATTGGTTGGATACCTTTCTGCCTGTGCTGTCATTGGTTTAAATAAATTGGGGGGAACTATCTACTTTCCCTCTAGACATAGTGCTGAGTGAAGTCATTTGCTTGGGTAGCCTATTCCTTCTCCAGTGAATCTTCCTGACACAGGACATTTGCTTTAATATCGTGTTAAATCAACTGGGCAAAGCCTGGGCAGAGAAATGTCCTAGTTGATTCCCTGAGTGGACACGTGTGAGCTCAGCTGGTGATGCTGGGTCCTGAGGCCTGTGGAAGGTGGTGGAGCAGCAAGCACTCCTCAACTGAGAATAGTGGTGCAGAGAAAGCCAGAGAGAAGGGGAAGTGTTTGCAGAGATAGGAAGCCATTGCCCAGGAAGCTACTCACCTCTGCAACAGAGCTACAGCTAACCCTGGTGACCATGTGGCCGAAAACTCAGACAATCCCTTTTGTTCCACCTGAGGGAGGTGCGTCATCAGAGAGCACCGAGCAAAAGGCCTCTCTACACACAAAAGATTCACCTTCTGTCTCCCCCAACCCCTGCTTTCTCTATCCTCTAGCGTTTAGAAATAAATGAGTGTAATGAAATCTAGGCTTCCCAGTGGCACGGTGGTAAAGAATCCACCTGCCAGCACAGGAGATGTGGGTTCGACCCTCTGGGTTGCGAAGATCCCTTGGAGGAGGGCATGGCAACCCACTCCACTATTCTTGCCTGGAGAATCCCATGGACATAGGTGCCTAGGGGTCACAAAATGTCAGACATGACTGAACCACACATACACACAACAAAAACTAAAGCCACGTTAAAGCTAGTTAACAGATTATATATGGAAAGTATTCAAGTAAACATAGGTAAACGTCCATGGTTCAGAGGTAAGAAATCTGAATTTAAAAACATCATCTTTTACACGGGGTATTAAAAACAAAGCAAACAAATGAGATTTCACACCTTGTTAGTTTATCTTGTTAATCGCAAATTGCAGGTTCTCTTGCTATGGATCTATAGATTCGTGGCAGTGAAGTGAAAGCCTCCTGCAATAATCTGCTAGGGCTGCCACGACAGACCACCGCAGATGGGCTGAGTTCAGTAACAGATGCATGTTTTCTCATAGGTCTAGAAGCTACAAGTTAAAGATCAAAATGTCAACAAGGTTGCTGTCTTTTGAGGGCTCTCTTCTCAGCTTGTAGATAGTCGTCTTTACTCTGTTCTCACATGGTACTTCTGTGTGTGTATGTGTGTGTGTGTGTGTGTGTGTGTGTATCTGTGTCCTAATCTCTTCTTATGCAGACCCTTATGCAGTCAGATTGGATTTGTTGTTGTTTTGTTGCTCAGTCATGTTGGACTCTTTGCAACCCCATGGAAGATAGCCTGCTGGGCTCCTCTGTCCATGGGATTTCCCAGGCAAGAATACTAGAGTGGGTTGCCATTTCCTTCTTCAGGGTATCTTTCCGACCTAGAAATTGAACCCGAATTTCCTGCATTGGCAGGTAGATCCTTTACCACTGAGCCACCTGGGAAGCCCAGGTTGGATTAGGACCCACCATAATGACTTTATATAACTTTAATTATCTCTTTAAAGACCCTATCTCCCAATACAGCCACATTCTGAGATATTAGGGTTAGTTAATATGATTTTTGTTACTATGAATTTTTAGGGAATAGAATTTAGCCCATCTCATTTCTTCATAAGAATTTTGAGGAACATTCTTAAAATTGTACAAATTTTACTGGAGATAGCAGAGAGGAAAATTATTGTATTTCAGGTGAAAAAATCTAGTTTGTGATAAAAGCACTGAACTGGTAACCAAAATGAACTAATAACTGTTTCTTGGGTAAAGGCAAATCAGGTTTTGTCACTAAGAAGGGCAGATCTGTAAAATGTTCTTAGACCCTGAAAAATACATAAATAGCATTTTAATGTGATGATGAGAAAAGTCTGCTAAAACCCTAATCTCCATGGCATGCCTCACTTGTGCTCACCGAAGTTTCTGGATTGTGTTTCTGTTCATATTTTGCACATTCTCATCCAAAGCCTAGTGTGAATGGCCCAATACATTTACTCATTAGGTGTTCCACCTGTGAATTCTCATACAAGGAAAAAAATAATCATTTTTACTGACCAACACATTACTTCTCTATATAAATTTTAGGGATGCAAGAATGCACTTCCACTAAGAGAGATTAATTTGTATAATACTAGGTGCAAGAGTGTCCTGGTGGTGGGCATTGTGCTATTTCTTCTACAGAAAGAAGAGATAAGGATGATGTAAGTAATAAAGGGAGGAGATGGAGGAAGGAAAAGGAAATTCAAACTTTCCTCCCATTTCAGTAGAGAGACAAAAACCACCAGATCCTAGAATTTTTGTTCTAATTAAACTCCGAAAAGATGTAGACATGGGTATGGAGTTGGTAAGGCTTGAAAAGAAGGTTGGGGTAGGAGAGGGGAGACAGCATATTATCTGTGTTCTTGTTAAAAATCAACCTCTTAAAGCTGTGGTATGTATACACAATGGAGTATTACTCAGCCATTAAAAAGAATACATTTGAATCAGTTCTAATGAGGTGGATGGAACTGGAGCCTATTATACAGAGTGAAGTAAGCCAAAAAGAAAAACACAAATACAGTATACTAACGCATATATATGGAATTTAGAAAGATGGTAACAATAACCCTGTTTATGAGACAGCAAAAGAGACATTGATGTATAGAACAGTCTTTTGGACTCTGGGAGAGGGAGAGGGTGGGATGATTTGGGAGAATAGCATTGAAATATGTATAATATCATATCTGAAATGAGTCATCAGTCCAGGTACAATGCCTGATAACGGATGCCTGGGGCTGGTGCACTGGGACGACCCAGAGGGATGGTATGGGGAGGGAGGAGGGAGGAGGGTTCAGGATGGGGAACACATGTATACTTGTGGTGGATTCATTTTGATGAATGGCAAAAGCAATACAATATTGTAAAGTTAAGCAAAATAAAATTAAAAAAAAAAATCGACCTCTTCTGCAAAACCTGCCTTGAAAATTCTTACTGACATTCATTTAAGCAAATATATGCAGAGTACATCATGAGAAATGCTGGACTGGAAGAAACACAAACGGGAATCAAGATTGCTGGGAGAAATATCAATAACTTCAGATATGCAGATGATACCACCCTTATGGCAGAAAGTGAAGAGGAACTCAAAAGCCTCTTGATGAAAGTGAAAGTGGAGAGTGAAAAGGTTGGCTTAAAGCTCAACATTCAGAAAACGAAGATCATGGCATCTGGTCCCATCACTACATGGGAAATAGATGGAGAAACAGTGGAAACAGTGTCAGACTTTATTTTTCTGGGCTCCAAAATCACTGCAGATGGTGAGTGCAGCCATGAAATTAAAAGACGCTTACTCCTTGGAAGGAAAGTTATGACCAACCTAGATAGCATATTCAAAAGCAGAGACATCACTTTGCCAACAAAGGTTCGCCTAGTCAAGGCTATGGTCTTTCCTGTGGTCATGTATGGATGTGAGAGCTGGACTGTGAAGAAGGCTGAGCGCCAAAGAATTGATGCTTTTGAACTGTGGTGTTGGAGAAGACTCTTGAGAGTCCTTTGGACTGCAAGGAGATCCAACCAGTCCATTCTGAAGGAGATCAGCCCTGGGATTTCTTTGGAAGGAATGGTGCTAAAGCTGAAACTCCAGTATTTTGGCCACCTCATGCGAAGAGTTGACTCATTGGAGAAGACTGTGATGCTGGGAGGGATTGGGGGCAGGAGGAGAAGGGGACGCCAGAGGATGAGATGGCTGGATGGCATCACTGACTCGATGGATGTGAGTCTGAGTGACCTCCGGGAGTGGTGATGGACAGGGAGGCCTGGTGTGCTGCAGTTCATGGGGTCGCAAAGAGTCGGACAGGACTGAGCGACTGATCTGATCTGATCTGATCCTTTTCACATTCACATTTTTAAAGTTATCATTCATTTTAACTTCCCTTTGAAAAGTGATTCAGCTTCTCCCCTTGAGTCCCATAGTGGACCTTGAAAAGTTCTGGGCACATACTTTGTAGGAACTTAAAAATTTTTTAATATCTTCTTTAGCCATAGAAATTATTTCTATCAATAAGACCACTAGCACAGATGGAAAAAATAATGAATTGACATACTTTCTGAATGCTACAATTGGAGTTCTTAGGGAAAACAAACAAACAAACAAACACCTCTGGGCCTCAGCGACTCTGCTAAAAAGACTGAAATTCTCTTACTCAGTAAACATCTTTATTGAGCACCTACTACATACTAGGCATTGTGCTAGCTTGATATGGTTCAGTTCAGTTCAGTCACTCAGATGTGTCTTACTCTTTGTGACCCCACGAACCGCAGCACGCTAGGTCTCCCTGTCCATCACCAACTCCTGGAATCTACCCAAACTTATGTCCATTGAGTTGGTGATGCCATCTAACTATCTCATCCTCTGTTGTCCCCTTCTCCTCCTGCCCTAAATCTTTCCCAGCATCAGGGTCTTTTCAAATGAGTCAGCTCTTTGCATCAGGTGGCCAAGATACTGGAGTTTCAACTTTAACATTAGTCCTTCCAATGAACACCCAGGACCGATTTCCCTTAGGATGGACTGAAAAATACCCGACTCTACACACAGGAGGCTCACATTTTGGTGGAAGAGATGCTCAAACATCTTAATATCATATAATGAGAATGATATTGTAACAGAGATATATAGAGTGATGTATAAACTCAGAATAATTTCCTTTGGTCATGTATGGGTGTGAGAGCTGGACTGTGAAGAAGGCTGAGCACCGAAGAATTGATGCTTTTGAACTGTGGTGTTGGAGAAGACTCTTGAGAGTCCCTGGGACTGCAAGGAGATCCAACCAGTCCATTCTGAAGGAGATGAGCCCTGGGATTTCTTTGGAAGGAATGATGCTAAAGCTGAAACTCCAGTACTTTGGCCACATCATGCGAAGAGTTGACTCATTGGAAAAGACTCTGATGCTGGGAGGGATTGGGGGCAGGAGGAGAAGGGGATGACAGAGGATGAGATGGCTGGATGGCATCACTGACTCGATGGACGTGAGTCTGGGTGAACTCTGGGAGTTGGTGATGGACAGGGAGGCCTGGCGTGCTGGGATTCATGGGGTTGCAAAGAGTCGGACACGACTGAGCAACTGAACTGACTGACTGAACCCAGAGTAACTAAGTAGCCAAACCAGTTAGCTACTAATAGGTTAGCAGGCAGAAGTGGTGACACCTGAGCTGGGACTTGAAGGGCATATGGGAGTTTACCAGGCAGAGAACAGCAGGGAAAATGTGACAGGCAGGTGATAACATAATGACAGCCGAGAAGCATAAAGTGCACCTGATCAGTACACTTTATCATAGTGAAAAAAGGAAGCCATTTAAATGCTGGGCATGGCAGGGCAAAGCCTAGGTGTATCACTAAATAGTCACACCATGAACTTTTACATGATGTTTACAGAGAGATTTTAACATCATGGGGAGGTACTTAGACTGTAGAGTTAAAGTAAGGGAATGTAATTGTCTCTATGGAATGAGCCCATCTTTTTTTTTAAAATATAAAAGTCTAGAAGAAAAATGTACATATTGTTTTTTGCTCCACTGTATTTTTTGAACTCAACGTTTTATGAGTTGTATTATTTTAATATAAAAATATGATGTCAGAAAATTAAAGAAAGTGTAGGGCAGATTCTGGGCCTCCCTGGTGGCTCAGACGGTGATGAATCTGCCTGCAATGTGGGAGACCTGGGTTCCATCCCCAGGTTGGAAAGATCCCTGGGAGAAGGGAATGGCTACCCACTCCAGTATTCTGGCCTGGAGAATTTCATGGACAGAGGAGTCTGGACTACAGTCCATGGGGTAGCAAAGAGTTGGACACAACTGAGTGACTTTCACTTCACTTCAGGGCAGGTTGCAGAATGAAGACTGAGGGAGGGAATGAAATAATGCCATTTGCAGTGGCATGGATGGACCTTGAGACTGTCGTACTGAGCGAAGTAAGTCAGACAGAGGAAGACAAATAGGATATTGCTTATACGTGGAATCTTAAAAGTGGCACAAATGAACTTATTCACAAAACAGAGTCACAGAGGTAGAAAACAAACTTATGGTCACCACGGAGGAAAAGGGGGAGGAGGGATAAACTGGAAACTGGGCTTGACATATATACATTACTATACATAAAATATGCTATTGTGTCTGTGTTAATTGCTCAATCATGTCCTACTCTATGGATTGTAGCCTGGCAGGCTCCTTCTATCTCTGGAATTCTCCAGGTAAGAATACTGGAGTAAGTAGTCATTCCCTTCTCCAGTGGATCTTCCCAATCCAGGGATCAAACCCAAGTCTCCAGCATTGCAGGCAGATTCTTTACCATCTGAGCAACTCAATGGACAGGAGTTTGAGCAAACTCTGGGAGATAGTGAAGGTCAGGGAAGCCTGGCGTGCTGCAGGCCCTGGGGTTGCAAAGAGTCAGATATGACTGAGTGACTGAACAACAACAATATAAAATAGATAATTAATAAGGACCTACTGTATAGCATAGGGAACTCTACTCAATACTCTGTAATTGAGTCCCATTGAGTGGATATATGTATATGTATAACTGATTCACTTTGTCATAACCTGAAACTGGCCTAATATTGTAAATCAACTACAGTCCAATAAAAAATTATTAAAAAAAAAAAAAAAAGACTGTGGGAGGGCAATGAGGCTGGAAGGCCATGCTGCTGTGGTCACTTACTTATCCTGTGGCTAACTGGGATATGTAATAACTCCACTCTCATACTGAATACTGAAGAGCTGAGTTAAAATAGAAAAAAGAACTCATAAAGGGTAAAATATTAAGCTTTTCTCACACATTAATTCTTTCCCTTGAGTTACAGTGGAGTTACATGCTCCTAGGTCTGTAAAGACTGTGGGTCTGGTTTTCTATGACTTCTTTTGCCTCTTGATAAGCCCTACCCAGCACTTCTTTTCTCTAGAGTTGGAGTAAATTACTGCAGCTTCTATTGAACACTAGAAGAGGTGCTTGGCTTGTATTTACATAAATTACATATGTATTTCTATTTTGTCTTTCTACCTGTGTATAACTCAGTTTGCTATAATGGCTTTTCTGGCAAAAAACTATGTACTAATGTACAGGGATTTAGGATTTCTAGGTTTTGAAGGGAACAGAGGGACAATGGGTTTGAGATGCTTTTTGCCATTATGGAGTGCTTTCCTGGAATATCCTGGGAACCAGAGGGAGACCTTCAGTGTTGGGGTTGAAAGACCACCAGTAAAGACGGAGGGACCCTAAGCTCATACATGGGTTACCTGTTTCTCTAGTTTTTTATTTTTTTTTCCCTAGGGTTGGAATGAAAATTGTAACAGAGTCATATTGTTATGATATGACATCAGTATGTCCAACTTGGTAGATTCTATTCAGGTCAGTGCCCACCCCCCTCAAAAAAACAAACCAAGAATGACAAATTCTGACTTTGTTTACACAGAGCCATTCACTCGAGGCCGGGCTAGTTGCACCAGTCTCGGAGGACAGAGACTGCTGCAGCGCCTTCTCACTTCCACCCTTCGGACAGCAGTACTGTGGAGGTGATCCCCTTTGTCCCCAGTCAGTGGGCGCAAGAAGCCCTCAGAGAACAGTCTCGAGATATAGCACTCTCGAGAGAGAGGGGTCTGCAATTGTGCTGATGGTTTACAGAGCATGTTAGAGGCTTCAGATACCCCAGCAGTGAGTTTCCCTGGGATGAATGTGTAGCTACACAGAGCACACTACTGCCAGGAGACAGACTCTGGTTAAGATCAGACTGCAAGGAAAATACTTTACTAATACCTCTACCTCACTACAGCCCAATTAAGTTTGCAGAAGTTTCCAGAAAAAAAAAAAAATAAAACTTTCTGTTATCAGAATTGAATGAATAAAAAGCCTAGACTCAAAAGTTTAAAGAACTTAACCAGTCTCCTCTCCTCGCTGGTCAAGGGCAGAAGTGGGGCAAAAACTCAGATCCCCAAGTCTCCCTTTGCTGTTGTTAGTCATGTCCGACTCTGCCACCCCATGGACTGTAGCACGCCAGGCTTCCCTGAACTTCACCATCTCCCTGAGTTTGCTCAAACTCATGTCCATCGAGTTGGTGATGTCATTCAACCATCTGGCCCTCTGTCGTCCCCTCTTCTCTTGCCTTTAATCTTTCCTGGCATCAGGGTCTTCTCTAATGAGTCGGCTCTTCACATCAGGTGGCCAAAGTATTAGAGCCTTAGCACTGGTCCTTACAATGAATATTCAGGGTCGATTTCCTTTAGGATTGACTGGTTTAATTCTTTGCAGTCCTAGGTACTCTCAAGAGTCTAAAGTCTCCCTAGACTATACTAAAGGTGCTACTGCTGTTTACTTCCATTATTTCTATTAGGAACATGATATCACCCTCATCTTTTTCTCTTTTAAGATAGTGGCGTTAATATGTTTGAAATGTTTTTTCCTGTTTGAATTCCAAAAAGGCTGGTGATGCCCTCTTTTTTAGAGATGCTAGCTGCTGCACACTGATTGAGCAGGCTAAAGCTGAAATGTGAAAAGTGCTTTTCCCCAGACAGTTAGAATACATAATGAAGATGGAAATTTCCAAGACCTGAATCCCCAAACTCAGGCTCATCTCCCCTCTTTCCTTAAAATATAAAAGTAAACCAGCAAGATTTTAAAAATTGGACTCAAATAAATATTCATCATTTTTCTTCCTCTAGTCTGGGTCCTATGGAGTAATACATGGTACTCTTTGCATTGGCACTCACATATTTAAGTGTGTAAGTGAGAAAGTGTGTGTGACAGCATATGTGACTGCATGAGTGTATGTGTGAATGTATGTATGATTATGAGTGTGTGTAAGTGTAAGTACATGTGAGTGAATGAATATGTGTGTAAGTGCATATGTATGAATGCTGCTGCTGCTGCTAAATTGCTTCAGTCATGTCCGACTCTGTGCAACCCCATAGATGGCAGCCCACCAGGCTCCGCTGTCCCTGGGATTCTCCAGGCAAGAACACTGGAGTGGGTTGTCATTTCCTTCTCTAGTGCATGAAAGTGAAGTCGCTCAGTCATGTCTGACTCTGTGACCCCATGGACTGTAGCCTACCAGGCTCCTCCATCCAAGGGATTTTCCAGGCAAGAGTACTGGAGTGGGGTGCCATTGCCTTCTCCTATGTATGAATACGTACGCATTTAGTTGCAAATAGGAGCTGAGATATTTATTTCTTTTGAAAACAAGTCAAACTTCTGTAGACCTTTGACACTTATCTTCAGTGCTTTTTCAAAGGGAAATTGCATTCATATTGACAGTACAGTTTTCAGAAGAGTGGTTTTGATAGGTTGAGGACACATCCATGGTATTTAAAGATATTTGGCAAGGTCAGGAAATATTTGCCTTCATTTCTTCACTGTTCCAAGTTCTGATATAAGCACCAAGGCACATGTTAAAGGCCAAGATTTTACTTTCAAATACAGCAAAGCCTTTATATATAGGAAAGATATCCATTCCAGTATTGCCTTCTTGCATTTAAAATCTCACACTGCAGCCAAAATGATTTCAAATCCGTGATTGGATACGTCACTCTTTACTTAAATATCTTTAATTGCCTCTTCAGAGAACAAATATGGATTTCCTACCCAATTCGTTCCCTGATTCCAAATTCTTTTCCTTCAGTTGAATGTCCCTACCCTCAAAGCTCAAATCCTGCTCCAGAGAAGGATGCTGAACAACTTAAGGCCATCACCACCTTCACCCTTATGATAAGTCTCGTGTCCACAGTCATTGGCGCAAGGCTGAAGTGTGCTCTTAGCTGGGGCAACAGAGTGCATCTCAGGACCCTTTCTCGAAATTCTGGGACCTGTCACATTTTCCTTTGGGATGGAGTCGAAGCAGATGCAACCCTAGGAAATGACATCATGAAACCAGGATGCTAGGCAGCTTTGAGAAGACTTGATTGTTCAGAAAGTGAAGTGAAGGAAAAGAAGCTATTACAACAGTCTTGAAGCTCACCTACTTCAGGACTCCCTGGGATACTTGAGCATTATTGGGGAGAGTGCCAGTGACTCCACCCCTGCCCTTTCTTGCTCAGCCTCATTCGTCTCTTGCCTGAAAGCATCTCTAGGTGAGTAGTGGGCCCCAGTCCCCACTCATGCATGTCTGCAGCTCAGGAGGATACTGGCGTGTTCTCCTAGGTACTCCCTCCCTATGCTCCTCCTTGGAAGGGTGGGCCTGTGAGGTTCTGCAGCTTGGCTGTATCCAGATAAGGAGCCTGCTGTCAGGCTCCCCTCCCTGCAGGCACTTCTAACCTCCCAAGAGGAGCTCTTTGAGCTCTCCATCCCTGGGTTCCAGAGTGGGGAGAACCAAAGCTCAGGGCTCTTTAACACCTTCCTTCTGGATTGCTGTTCTGTTTCTTACATGGGACGTGGAGGTGAATGAAGGCTTGAGGGGGTGACCTTTTGTATCTTTCAGCGATTCTGACAATATATGTCCAACAACTTCTCTTTAGGATATGGGAACATGATCACTAATTACCCTCAGCATTGGACTTAAATCAAAAATTCTGAGACAAGAAAAATACTATTCAATCTCCTATGATGTGTCTCAAGATGAAAGGCACATGTTAAAGACTCCCGTTGTGAAAATATTTTTAACTGATACATTATAAATGCACAATGTTTCATAGACTAATAAAAAAAAGCATACATGGATTTCTAATTAGCACTAAAAAGAACTTATTCAGAAATACTTTGTTGAGTAAAAAGCAGATGTTGCAAATTCAAATGGTTCAGGCAGATAATATAAAAGTGAAGTGCAATGGGTTGTGTGTACCACAGTAGAAGGTAGAGGGGACCATGGTGAATCAGAGGCACCAGGTTCTATCTGAAAAGATCAGCTGCCACTCAACTCCAGAGATTTTGTTTCATGAAGAAATATAGTCCTAAACTTAAGAGATCTTATTATTTCTTAGGAGAAGATGGAAATACATTTTTAAAAAATTAGTATTTTTATTTTTTTTTTTTTTTGTGCTGGGTCTTCGTTGCTATACGTAGGTTTTCCCTAGTTGTGGTGAGCAGAGGCTACTCTTGTTTATGGTGTGTAGGCTTCTCTTGTTGCAGAGCACAGGCACATGGCCTTCAATAGTTGCAGCACTACAGGCTCAGTTGTTGTGATGTGGGGGCCCCAGAGCATGCAGGCTTCAAGAGCTGTGGCACACCAGATTGCTCAAGGCATGTGGAATCTTCCTGGACCAGGCATTGAACCCATGTCCCCTGCATTGGCAGGTGGATTTCCATCCACTGGACCACGAGGGAAGTCTTGGAAATCCATTTTTGAAATGTAAAGTGTCCCAAATTTTAGATGATGGTGACATATTAAATAAAAAAAAAATACCCTTGGGCCCAACAAAAGCCTGGCAACTGGCCAAACTTGGTATTTGGACCAATAATTTACCACCTTGAGAAAGTGCTATGTAAATATTGGTTGTTATGATAATGGAGTTGATGAATGCTCTATCAACATTTTGTAAACAATGCTCCAAAATAGTAACCGTACATTTCAGTGATCTAAAAAATGCCAATCTCATCCCATTCTCCCGAAGCTCAGCTCAGCTCTCCAAGGTTGCCTTGATGGGAGGGCAGACTCTGCAGTGATTGGATGCATGCTGTGTGCTAAGTCACTTCAGTGTGTCCAATCTTTGCCACCTTATGGACTGTAGTTGCCAGGTTCCTCTGTCCATGGCATTTTGCAGGCAAGAATAGTGGAAAAGTTTGCCATGCCCTCCTATAGGAGATCTTCCTGACTCGGGGATCCAACCTGCATCTCTTACATCTCCTGCATTGGCAGGTGGGTTCTTTACCATGAGTGTAGTGATTGGATTCAGTTGAGTTCAGTCACTCAGTCATGCCTGACTCTTTGCAACCCCATGAATCACAGCACACCAGGCCTCCCTGTCCATCACCAACTCCCAGAGTTTACTCAAACTCGTGTCCATCGAGTCAGTGATGCCATCCAGCCATGTCATCCTCTGTCGTCCCCTTCTCCTCCTGCCCCCAATCCCTCCCAGCATCAGAGTCTTTTCCAATGAGTCAACTCTTCGCCTGAGGTGGCCAAAGTACTGGAGTTTCAGCTTCAGCAACAGTCCTTCCAATGAACACCCAGGACTGATCTCCTTTAGAATGGACTGGTTGGATTTCCTTACAGTCCAAGGGACTCTCAAAAGTCTTCTTCAACACCACAGTTCAAAAGCATCCATTATTTGGCACTCAGCTTTCTTCATAGTCCAACTCTCACATCCATACATGACCACAGGAAAGACCATAGCCTTGACTAGGCGAACCTTTGTTGTCAAAGTAATGTCTCTGCTTTTGAATATCTAGGTTGGTCATAACTTCCCTTCCAAGGAGTAAGCGTCTTTTAATTTCATGGCTGCAATCACCATCTGCAGTGATTTTGGAGCCCAGAAAAATAAAGTCTGACACTGTTTCCATTGTTTCCCCATCTATTCAACATGAAGTGATGGGACTGGATGCCATGATCTTCTTTTTCTGAATGTTGAGCTTTAAGACAACTTTTTCACTCTCCTCTTTCACTTTCATCCAAAGGCTTTTTAGTTCCTCTTCACTTTCTGCCATAAGGGTGTTGTCATCTGCATATCTGAGGTTATTGATATTTCTCCTGGCAATCTTGATTCCAGCTTGTGCTTCTTCCAGCCCAGCATTTCTCATGATGTACTCTGCATATAAGTTAAATAAGCAGGGTGACAATATACAGCCTTGATGTACTCGCTTTCTTACTTGGAACCAGTCTGTTGTTCCATGTCCAGTTCTAACTGTTGCTTCCTGACCTGCTTATAGGTTTCTCAAGAGGCAGATGAGGTGGTCTGGTATTCCCATCTCTTTCAGAATTTTCCACAGTTTACTGTGATCTACACAGTCAAAGGCTTTGGCATAGTCAATAAAGCAGAAATAGGTGTTTTTCTGGAACTCTCTTGCTTTTTCCATGATCCAGCAGATGTTGGCAATTTGATCTCTGGTTCCTCTGCCTTTCCTAAAACCAGCTTGAACATCAGGAAGTTCATGGTTCACGTATTGCTGAAGCCTGGCTTGGAGAATTTTGAGCATTACTTTGCTAGTGTGTGAGATGAGTGCAATTGTGCGGTAGTTTGAGCATTCTTTGGCATTGCCTTTCTTTGGGATTGGAATGAAAACACCTTTTCCAGTCCTGTGGCCACTGCTGAGTTTTCCAAATTTGCTGGCATATTGAGTGCAGCACTTTCACAGCATCATCTTTCAGAATTTGAAATAGCTCAACTGGAATTCCACCACCTCCACTAGCTTTGTTCATAGTGATGCTTTCTAAGGCCCACTTGACTTCACATTCCAGGATGTCTGGCTCTAGGTGAGTGATCACATCATCGTGATTATCTGGATCATGAAGATCATTTTTGTAAGTTCTTCTGTGTATTCTTGCCACCTCTTCTTAATATCTTCTGCTTCTGTTAGGTCCATACCATTTCTGTTCTTTATTGAGCCCATCTTTGCATGAAATGTTCCCTAGGTATCTCTAATTTTCTTGAAGAGATCCCTAGTCTTTCCCATTCTGTTGTTTTCCTCTATTTCTTTGCATTGATCACTGAGGTAGGCTTTCTTATCTCTTCTTGCTATTCTTTGGAACTCTGCATTCAGATGCTTATAATCTTTCCTTTTCTCCTTTGCTTTTCACTTGTCTTCTTTTCACAGCTATTTGTAAGGCCTCCTCAGAGAGCCATTTTGCATTTTTGCATTTCTTTTCCATGGGGATGGTCTTGATCCCTGTCTCCTATACAATGACACGAACCTCTGTCCATAGTTCATCAGGCACTCTATCTATCAGATCTAGGCCCTTAAATCTATTTCTCACTTTCACTGTATGGGATTTTATTTAGGTCATACCTGAATGGTCTAGTGATTTTCCCTACTTTCTTTAAGTCTGAATTTGGCCATAAGGAGTTCATGATCTGAGCCACAGTCAGCTCCCAGTCTTGTTTTTGCTGACTCTATAGAGCTTCTCCATCTTTGGCTGGAAAGAATATAATCAATCTGATTTCGGTGTTGACCATCTGGTGATGTCCATGTGTAGAGTCTTCTCTTGTGTTGTTGGAAGAGGGTGTTTGCTATGACCAGTGCATTCTCTTGGCAAAACTCTATTAGCCTTGCCCTGCTTCGTTCCGTATTCCAAGGCCAAATTTGCCTGTTACTCCAGGTGTTTCTTGACTTCCTACTTTTGCATTCCAGCCCCCTGTAATGAAAAGGACATAATTTTTGGGTGTTAGTTCTAAAAGGTCTTGTAGGTCTTCATAGAACTGTTCAACTTCAGCTTCTTCAGCATTACTGGTTGGGGCACAGGCTTGGATTACTGTAATATTGAATGGTTTGCCTTGGAAACGAACAGAGATCATTCTGTTGTTTTTGAGATTGCATCTAAGTACTGCATTTCAGACTTTTTCGTTGACCATGATGGCTACTCCATTTCTTCTAAGGGATTCCTGTCAGAATCCCTTAGAGATTCTGAGAGAAGGGAATGGCAAACCACTTCAATATTTTTGCCTTGAGAACCCCATGAACAGTATGAAAAGGCAAAATGATAAGATACTGAAAGAAGAACTCCCCAGGTCGGTAGGTGCCCAATATGCTATTGGAGATCAGTGGAGAAATAACTCCAGAAAGAATGAAGGGATGGAGCCAAAGCAAAAACAATACCCAGCTGTGGATGTGACTGGTGATAGAAGCAAGGTCCGATGCTATAAAGAGCAATATTGCATAGGAACCTGGAATGTTAGGTCCATGAATCAAGGCAAATTGCAAGTGGTCAAACAGGCAATGGCAAGAGTGAACATTGACATTCTAGGAATCAGCGAACTAAAATGGACTGGAATGGGTGAATTTAACTCAGTGATTGAGTGGTGGCATTTAATTCCTAGAGTAGTGGTCCGTGGAGTGACAGGCCAGCATGCCCTTCATCAGAGGGTGGAGGAGGACAGTTCTCCTCACTTGCATATCACTGTCTTTCAATCAAGGAGGTGGGATAGGTGGGGAAAAGGATGAAAGGTAAGTAACTTGGTCCCAAATAGAATCTTACCCAACAAATGAATGACGAGAAGAGTCATGGTTATACTTGATTCAGTTATCCATGTACTTTTATCAAGTGATTTTAAAATTCAGTCTGATTCATTCATTTTCAGTTCAGTGAACCCTCTGCTATGGAAATGATTTTTGCAAACATCTCTCAGGCCAAGAGGCTTTTGTTTAGGCTTCATGAAGAATCAGCAATGCAACGCTCTGAGAAATTTTGCCTTCCGAGTCAATTTATGTGACGACATTAGAATAATTGCTTGGGTGATATGCAGAGAAAGATGCAGGAAGCAGTGGTTTCACATGACAGCTTTTTGTAAAATGCACAATTCAGAAAGTCCACCAATGGCTTGCAGTAGTTCTGCTTGCTGACATCCTTACTTGTCATACTGGAATCTGTTTCATTCATGGTAGGAATATCACTTTCCTGAATGTATATGCTTTTATATCAGCTCCTTTAAGTGGCAAAGAAGTGGCAGGCTGCTTCCTGGAGTTTTCCCCTCCCCTTCCCATTCTTGCTTGTCTATCTTTCCCTCTGTAACTCATGCTTGTGTGTTACACATGTATACAGATGTATACACATGCAGATTACACAGCATATACCAACTCTTAGATTCTCACTTCACCTCCAGACTGGTACTGGGAGAGGGTTTTCTTGGTCAGTGTTAGCACTGGCATGGGGAAGAGGGAAGAATAGAGAAAGGATAAATAGCATCTTAACAAAAAACACAGTTCTCATCAAGTTTAAAGTTAATCTTTTAGAATCATTCTATTTTACTTAAAAATAACTTTTCACAAGGAAGAATGCCTCTGGCTATGTTTATAGCTCTAAAAGAGTAGATACTGACTTTTTAAAAAAAAACTGGTTGACTTGATCACTGATACAGTTATTATTTCCTGAGCCTCCTAAGTGTCAGGTACTGTTTGAGTCAGTGGGAAGAGCACAATAGGAAAATACCCAAAACACCGATCTTTCTGGTGGCTGTAAGTAAATTAGAATAAAGCAGTGAGCTTCTCATCAGAGGGCAAATTATTGGTAGGTGACTGATGAGATCAAGCACCCAAGACTAATGTGATTTGCATTTTAAGTGCACAAACACTGTTTTCTGCAATGAAGCATAGTTTCTTCTTCTTCTTTTTTTTTTTTTTAAATCACAATCTTAGAGAATGAGAACAGAGATAGGAAACAGAGAATGAGAACACACAGTCAACTCTATCATATACCAGTGTTGAAAAATAAACTGAGCATTATTAAACATTTTAAGAGTTTATTCCAACAAAAATCAATTTGAATCGGGCAGCATCCCATCTAGTAGATATAAAGGAGCTCAGAAAAGCTGTATAATGTTAAGATTTCTGTAGGCAAAAGGGAGAAAGAACAAGGGACTCACAAAAAAAAGCTGGTTGGTTACTGCAAGTTTACTTTCCTTCAGGGGGTGGCAAGATCTATCAGGCACATTGCCTAACTAGCGCTGATCAGGTGATTCCTGATTGACTGGTTTCAGCTTCCATTTCTGGGACATTTGAAACTGAACAAAGCTGTAATTACCCTTGGTTTGGTGATGCAGGGCTTAACATAAACTAAATAGAGCAGGACACTGTGGGGCCTCCCTGGGGACAGACCCCCTGTGTCCCTCAGCTGCCTGTTGTTTGTAGAAAAGCTTTAGTCTTCTAGACCTTTCCCCAAAAAACAAATTTAATCAGAGAAGCGAGAAAATGCTGAAACAAAGGAAAACAGTGAAGCAAGATAAAGTAATAATAGTTTAGCCATGAAACAAAGTCACAGGCTTTTAGTTCCTCCTCGAGTGCTATAGGGTTCAATCGGTTGGGAAGATCCCCTGGAGGAGGAAATAGCAACCCAATCCAATACTCTTGCATGGATAATCCCATGGACAGAGGAGCCTGGTGGGCTCCAGTCCACAGGGTCACAAACAATCAGACTGAGCACACATGCCCGTGTGGCTGTAGATAATACCCTGCACCACAGCCTTGAGTTGTTTTGCAGTGACTAAATCCTCCACCAGGGTGGAAGAAGTTACCAGCATGCTGACCACAAGCACTTAGACCCCAAATAGTTGGAACCACAAGATTGATAATATTGATTCCCAGTTACCTTATCACGAACCAAGCAGAAGAATGTTCAGGAGCTGATCAGGCACCCTGCAGCCCTCTCCTCACCTTGCTCTTCAAAACATTTCCCTGAAAGCCATTGAGGAGTTCAGGTCTTTTGACCACTTGCTGCCCTGCCTGTTCTCCTTGCTTGGCTCTCCATGGGGTGCCTTATAATAAGCACTGTGCTTTTCTTCACCACAACCCAGTGGCAGTAGATTGGCTTTACTTTTTAGCAGACCCAAGTTTGGTTCAATAAGAAAATGAACCTGTTGTCTTGTTTTTAACATTAGCCTTGCCACCTTAGGGGCTTCCCTCATGGCTCAGATGGTAAAGAATCTGCCTGTAATTCGGGAGACCCAGGTCTGATCCCTGGGTCAGGAAGATCCCCTTGGAGAAGAGAATAGCAACCCACTCCAGTATTCTGGCCTGAAGAATCCCATGGACAGAGGAGCCTGGCAGGCTACAGTCCATGGGGTTGCAAAGAGCCGGACATGACTGGGTGACTAACACTTAAACTGCCACCTTGGGAAGGTCCCCCTTTCCCCCTCAGTACCCTTGTTGGTAAAATTGAGTTGACCCCTAAGATAGCACTCAGGTGGAATCTAGGCAACATGCTCTCAGGCAAAAGCATTTTATCCACTGTATAGTGCTACAGAGAATATTATTAAGTTCGGATGGAGTTAGGGAGAGTGGGGGAGAGAGAGACATGGCAGGCATAGGGAGACCAGAACTGAAATGGAGACAACCATAAGAAGTGAGATGACGCAGAGCAAGGCAGTGGCCATGGAAGTGGCTGCTCCTGGTCTCATCGTGACTGAAGGAGATTGAGGCAGAGGGAGCCTCTCTGGGGAAATGATGTCCTCACTAATCTGTGTAATGTGAGTGAATCTGATGGACTTTCAACTCTGGACAGATACTTATGAGAACCAGTCTGCCATCCATGTTCATTAACGAGCCAGGCAACACTGGCAAGTCACTGTGTTTTTCCAAGTTCCTAACAATTGCCTGCGAAGCAACATGGGAGCTCCCACCATTGGCAAGTTACAGGCGGGAGCGTGCCATCTGTCTGGAATAGAAAGCTGGCTGCCCTCCTCTGTAGACCCTTGGAACCTCCCCACCCAGTAGTCCACTTCGCCTTCTTTACACAGTTGAAAGTTTTGGTGTGTGCAGTTTGATATGCCCTTTTAAAAAGGATGTTAGAAATAGAGACTATGCTCTAATGAAGATGTATATATCAGATTATAACATCAGAGAGTGGCAGGGGACACTAGAGACCGCCTAATCCAGGTCCCACACTTTGTAGGTAGGGACTCAGGTTGGCAATGATCCTCCATCTGACCTGCCCTACGGGGGTTGGCATTATTTCATCTTTTCTCCACACCCACTCTGACTGCCTTAATAGTCTGTAATTAGGGTGTATCTTCAGTCATAAAGTTGAATTCATATATTTATCAAAAAGGATGGGCTCCCCTGGTGGTTCAGTCGGTAAAGACTCCCCTTGCAGTGCAGTAGACTGGGGTTTGATCCCTAGGTGAGGCAGATCCCCTGGAGGAGGAAATGGCAACCCACTTCAGTATTCTTGCCTGGAGAATCCCATGGACAGAGGAGCCTGGTGGGCTACAGTCCATGGGGTTGCAAGAGTCGGACACTACTTAGCAACTAAACCACCATCACCACCATCAAAAAGAGTTATAAGTTTTCTTATTATTTTTAAGGTTTATTGTACTAATTCACTGAACTCTTGATTTTTGTGTGTGTGTGTGTGTGTGTGTGTGTGTGTGAGATTTTCCCCA